>CM062638.1:19746815-20346815 GCA_025617555.3 Puccinia polysora
CCAAACATGTCAAAATCTTTGAAAATCTGTCCCTTCTGTCTTCTCCCTCAGACAAATACCCCAGCTCCAATTCTCCTTTTGAATCCCTTCTTACTGATGATCCTCTTCTCACTGACATCCTAAACTCCCACTCATCTCCTATCCCCTTACCTAACTCCAATAATGATTCTTCATCCTCTCCTATCAAAACTCCTTCCACTCAAAACTCCTCTCCGAATGATCTTGCTCTCAATTATCCATCTCCTTCCCATGTCGACTCAAATTCCAAATCATCAAAGTCGGATTTGAAAGAAGACAATGCCGTAGCCAAAGACCTTCTCAAGGCTTCTGCACCAACTCTGCGCAATCAAAACACCCTCCAAAAACCTCAACGATATGGCTTCATGGTCAGATCCGTACCCAAGAACTATTACAAAGCCACTAATTGTGAAGAGAGGACAAATTGGATCAAATCCATGAAATCAGAACTGACCGGTATTGAAACCATGAAGGTGTGGGAAGGATGCCACTCACTTCCTGAAGGAAAGAATGCCCTGACAACGGTTTGGGTCTACAGAATCAAGGACAGCCCTGATGAATCCAGAATCTCTTTCAAATCACGCTTATGCGTTCAAGGATTCAAACAGGTGGAGTTCTTTGATTATGGCCAAACCTATGCCCCTACCGGATCAATCACAACTCTGCGAGTGCTTCTGGTCTACGCCTTGCACCACAAACTCACTCTCTGGCAGATGGACATCAAATCAGCTTTCCTTCACGCCCCGCTTGACGAAGATATCTTTATTAAAACCCCTCTCGGTTACGACTCCCCCTTTCCTTACCTCAAACTTAAGAAAGCGCTTTATGGACTAAAGCAGGCCCCAAAAAGTTGGTACAAAACCCTCAAGTCCTGGCTCCTGAGCGAGGGCTTCACCACTTCCAGCGCTGATCCGTGTCTATAAATCAGCACAACAAGACAGCTCTATGTGTTTGTTTACGTCGACGACCTCCTGATTGTTGGAAATTTCATTGAATTTTGAGACAGTCTCAAGACTGCGTTCAAAACTTTGCAGGATGGACCGCTTTGAAAGATCCTTGGAAATAAATTGGTCAAAAACAAGGACGGATACGGACTACTTCAGACCAATCACATTGAGACCACGCTCAGAGAACTTGGTCTCACTGACTGCAAACCAATCAGAACCCCTTTCACTCCAAACATCAAACTCTTCAGCTCCTCTGACGATGAGCACAAGGAATTTCTCAAATTTCACATCAACTTTTGATCCTCCACTGGATTCCTCAATTTCATCGCCAGTCAAACGCAACCCGATCTCTCCTACGCCGTCTCCAACCTCTCCTGCTTCAATAACAAACCCGGCACCCAACATTGGCTAGAATCAAAACATGCCTGGCGTTATCTCAACACCACCAAAGACTTGGCCTTGCGCCTTCAAAATAACTCCTTTAATTATGATATAGAAGTCTTTAGCGATTCCGATGGTGGAAATGATCCTGAATCGCGTCGAAGTCACTGGATACCTGATCATGCTCTATGGCTGTCCAGTCTTGTGGCACAGCAAGCTTCAAGGAATGGTCTCCCTGTCATCCACCAAAGGCGAGCTAAAAGCGCTTGTCCTTTCAACGCAAGAAAAGATCTGGTTGTCTCAACTTCTCCGCAAAATGAATCCCTTCATTAATCATACCTACTGCTTGTTCATCAACAACAAGGCCTTGAATGACTTGGTTAATCAAGAATCCCACCACGGCGCTCTGAAGCACATTGATACACAGATCAAATGGCTGCAATAACAGCAAAACAATCAATTGCTGATCACCCATCTCATCCCTTCAGGCCAAATGCTTGCCGAATCCCTCACCAAGGCAGCCCTAAGATCCTCTGTAATCAATCTCACCTCCGCTACCCTATCCTCTCACATCTGATCACGGAGGCATGTTGTCATCTCCCTATTATTGCTGTTTTCACCCTCTCACTTTTCATCCACTCTCCTCTCCCACTTCCCTCTGACACCGCAACATCTCAACTTACACCGGTGCCAAATCCTCAAATGGAGAGAGAGTTGAACTACCCGGCTCTCCCTTGACTTGAAGTTCAATCCTAAACTCACCCGTCCCCCGATTCCAACCTGGCTCCAACCCAACTCCTTCCTCATCTCAGATTTCTTTTTGTCCATCCTCGTCAACAACTCACCCTTTCTCACCTCAAAACTCTCTCCTTTCCGAATCTTCAAATTCAATCTCTTGCTTCTCATCCAACCCTTGATCCTATCACTCCCCGCCATTCCATTCACCTCAACTTCCCAATTAACTTCCATTCCTCCGCTCATCCATCCCAATCTTCCTCAATCAATCCTTGCTCAGCCCCAATTATAAATCCCTTCAACATCACTCTTGACGTCATTCTCAGATCACTCAGGCTGATCAGATGTGAGATATCTGTCTACGGTTCTCATTGTCCCTCGACGTCCTTCTTCTCATCCTTGCTTGTTCTCCTGCTGTTCCAGATCTTTTTCCTTCTTTATTCTTTTCTCCATCTCTTTCTTTCCTTATCCTTTGTCTCGCAGTTGCCAAATTAAAAGGTGCATTGGTTCATTGGTCTTTGCAAGTAACAATTCAGTTTCCTCCTGCTCAACTTATCAGGAACATGATGATGCTAGAAGCAGAGGATGAATCTGGGTTGAGAGTTGAGTTAAAATCTGATGATTGTTGATTGGGATTGATCTTACCAGTTAACAGTAATTCAGGTTTGTGGATTGGGAGCCGGTTGGTCTATGTTTGTTAGAGTTTGAGTTTTCATTTATGTGACTTTCACTGGAGTTTAAAGTACTATTGATTGGATTGATTTGATTTATATTATTGTTGTTATTATAGTATTAAAATAATCGTTAAAATATAACTAGGCTGTGTTCTTAGTAGTGATTATCAGACTGTCCAAGCATAAAATTCCACTTACCATGTCACTTAAACTGCTTAAGTTAATTTTGCCTTATTCATTTTGTTCTCAACCACTTGTTGGCCAATCATGTATTTAGTCTATTTAAACCATGGTGCTCTCAAGTGGAATTCAAGCATCTGTTCAGCCAACACATCAACTGGAGTGTCCTTTTCCTCCTGTCCTCAGGTCCGTTATGCTTGACGTTATAAGCTCCTTTCACTCATTCTTTAATCCTTTCTTCTCACTAGAGCTCAAGCTCTTTTTATTTTTACAATGTTGAGGCGAGTCAATCTTGAGTCTTGAGATTGAATGAGGATGGTGCGTCAAAGAAATTCAAGATTGAAGAAAAGAAATTGAAGATTGAGGAAAAGGAAAGAAAAATGAAAACCAGATAAGAAACATGAACACCCGATGAGTAAGAAGCAGATATCTTCCTGAAGCAGCCCGAGAGAGAGTGTTGTTTGGCTGCCTCGGTTTAATTGAAGTGTCCTCATTGGGGTGAGAGCACCAGCGGGCAACTACCATTACAGCCTCCATTCTTACACAAGGACAACACATGTAACCAAGGAAAACAGTTTTAACCAAGGACAACACATGTAACAAGGACTGTAACACAGGACACTGAAAACACATGTATTAAACACTCATTCCTCACTTGGTTCAAGATTTTTTTTTGAACATTCAGAATTCAAACACATGTAACAAGGACAAAACATGTAATCAATTTTTGGTTCCACATTTTTTTAAATATTGCAGGCTAAAAGAACCAATAGATCAAGACACAAAGGAGAGTTTACAACTCTTGAAGCTCAGGTGACTTGATCCTGAGAGTGAAGTAAGAACTTGAGGTGAGCATTATCCAGATGAGACAGAGCTTGATGAGTTGTCAAGGATTGGCTTTGGAGAGGTGTGATTGGTTGGCCAACTGAGCAGATTAGGAGGAAAAACTCATGGAGAAAAAGAAATAGAATGGAAAATAGAATCAAGACACAAGGCTTGTGAATGAAAGTAAATCAAGAAATGACTTACTCAACTGAGAGGAACCGGAGAGCCCTGAGAGAAGTCACAGGATCCAGCCAAGCAGGTTGAAGTAGGACTATGAGCTGCAGGAATGCAGTATGTACACCCATAGTATGAGCGGGAAGCCAAAGGGAAGCTGGAGATTGGACAGTGGACCACATGCAAACCAGGTTTTAGACTGAGACAGGTGAGACATAGGAAAAAGGAAGAAAAGGAAACAGTGATAAAAGGGGACAAAGGAAAAAGAAGGAAGACTTGGGATTCCAACACCCTCCCTGGCTTTGCACCCTTTTATTGGATGTGCAGGAAGATCAGGAAGTTTTTGAGGGGTATCCTTGAGAGAGCCTTTGTGAGGAAGTTGGCGCAGTTTTCTTTGGATGAGGTTTTCTAGAGTTTGAATGTAACTCTTGCAATTTACTCCCAAATGAAGTGATGGCACAGGTCAAGATTTTTCAATCTGAAGCTGGTCTGGTTAGATTTCTGCAAGGCTAGCTTTATGCATCCTTCATTTTCTTTTTGAATTGGAGTGGTTGAATCAAATCTGCACCCCAGTACTTCAACCAGGAAGCTTTGCATCCAAAGTACTTCCTTCACACCATCACCAACCAATTTGTATTTGGCTTTGGTGGTGGAGAGGTAGACCATGGATTTCTTCCTTGATTTCCAAGTTATTAGGTTGCCCTTCCAGGTGACAACTATTCCAGAAATTGATTGAAGGGTAGAGGGGCAAGTAGCCCAGTTGGAGTCAAAAAAAGCCGTCAGAGGTGTAGAAAATTGATCTATCTACTTATGTCAAGTACTTGCGGGGCAGCCCGCTTTTCCTAGTTCTCTTACTCAAATATCACTTCAATTTTACTGCTTGACCACCCGCAAACTTATCTCCTACGCTTCTGGTCAGTACTGGGAGAGGGAGGGAGAGGCAGAAAACCATCCACTTTCACTCAATATTGAATTCAACTCAACTACAATTCTCTTCAAGTTTTTGCCTCAACATCACCAAATTTCTCTTGTCTTCTTTTTATTTTATTTCTATTTTTCATTCCTTTTATTTTTTCTTTTTCTATTTCTTATTTTTACTCTAACCTCTGATTCTGCACCTGCTATCCAAAACTCATTGCTATTTCCCAATGAACAACTACTCCATCAATTCTTCTATGTCTGGTAAGATAGTCACTACCTCTCTTACTCAAAGGTCCTAAAATCTGATTCTCTTCTCTTCAGCCTGCCTCTACTTTCTTCCATGCCATGTCTTCTAGTCCCTCAGCCATCCTCATTTTCTAAGTCCCAAAACACTCTACTGTGAAATCTTGTGCTTGATGTTTGTCTCTTTTGATTCTTTTCTTTATCTTAATCTCTCTTTCCTTTTGTTTATTGATCTTTTCTTTTGTTTCAGCCCTCTTTACATTCATCAATTCAATTCAATTCAACCAAAATGGTTAAAATTCAAAATCTCAACAGCTAACTGCAATGGAGGGATCAAGCTCAACTTTGTTTGATGGATTCACTCAAATTATGCTCAAGGCCTCTCTTGAAGCAATTCCAATTCTCAACAAAGATAATTACCCAATCTGGAAGGACAAATTATCAATTCTATTCAAACCAAAGATTGTTAAAGTCACGATTGAGGACAAATTGAAAGAATTAAGCAAGAAAGAGGACATGGAAGTAAGGGTCATCATACTATCAAAAATTGATTTGGTGACGCAGGCAAACGTGGTAAATGCTCTCAACATAAACTGGGAAAAACTAATATGGAAGATTATCAAGGAACGTTGCAAGACTCCAAACGGTGCTAGGTCGTGGCAGTTCTGCGGAGGGGAAAGGTGCTGTTTAGGCTGCCCTCCTGAGCGTTACAAAAATATTTAAATGTAACCAAGATCAAGGTCCAGAACCTGGTAAATGAGGAATCAAGGAGTAGAGGATAAGGATGATAATAGTTTGGTAGCGATGGAACAGCACTATCTGAGACAAGATTATGCAGGGAAAGACCTGAAAAAAAGAATTTAAAGTTTTCTTAGAGTTCAAAGAACAAAAGCTGTTGTATGTAAACAAAGCCCACAGGCTAATAGCTCTGGTTGTCAGCAGAAGATTGGTGATGATCAACTCAAACCCAAGGAACCTCCAGGTTCTCAATGAACCTGCCCAACTCTCCGCAATCAAGCGCTTGAAGGGTACCAGATGACTGAGGGTGGCTGTACAAGACAAAGCACAATGTTTAAGAAGCTCTAAAACAAACAGTAACTGATTTGAAGCAAGGATAACCTCAACACTTCTCAAGGGGCTCAAGAGTAGGCTGGAAGAATGCAACTCCAAAGAAGCTAAGGGGAGGTATAACACTCCAGGTCTTAAGCTTAATAAGACCTCTTAAATTAATCTTGATTGGCTCCAGAAAGGTGATCAGGGATCAGGACCAGTATGGTCAGAGAAAGGGATCAAGGAGTGGTATGACACACTCAAAAAATTCCAACCAACAGAATTTTTCTTCAACCAGCAAGGCTATTGGTTGGTGATGAGGATCAGGGATCAAGGGTTTGAGTATGGAGGCTCAAGGATCAAGGGTGTGCTGATTTCATGCTGGATGATTCCATGCTCCAATGCTGATCAATCCAAAAGGCAGGGGAGAGCCCCTCCTTATATGGGCAGGAGGCCCTGTTAGACTATTTACAACGGATTCTAAAAATAGAGCAAAAAAAAGAAAAGGAAATCATGTGGTCACTCGCGTCCGTCCGTGGATGGGCGCACGCAACAATACCAGAATCACCCACCCCTTGTCCAAAGGCAGACGGGGTGGGAAAGAGAAATGAACCAAACGGCCGCCAATGTCCAAGGGCGGTAGTTGGCACTCTTCACCCCTTGTCCAAAGGCAGAAGTGGGTGGGAGAGCCCCAGGAAAGGTGACGGATGAAGTCCGTGAGAGCGCAGATGGGCAGATAGGAGATTGGCTTGAAACGGTTGAGTAAATCCTGACAGGCTTGAGATTCACGACTGAGAGATCAACTGAGATGGGAGATTTGATGGATCCAAGGATTTGCCAAATGCTTGGAGGTGCGGTCGGGATGGATCTGGTAAATCATGGATGAGCGCCGCGCAATGGTAGCAATGAGGAGATTGGGATGCACAACGACAAAGATGAGGACGTGCAATGACAATGGCGGAGTTGACAAGCAACGCGCAACGGCAAGGATGATGAGCAACGCGGATGAAGGACGCGCAACGCGCGCAGATAAAGAAAGCGCAGCGCGACGCGCGCGGATGAAGGAAGCGCAGCGCGCGAGGCGCGAGGCGCGACGCGCGCATATAAAGGATGGTTTGGATGAGCCTGAGGATAAGTTGTTTGGCCGGATGGTACGTTTGCGCAACTGTTTATGGATTGAGGTCTTAAGGCGGCCAGGGTGTCCAGGATGGGGCACCACAACGTTTTGCCTCTTAGCAAACAGCAAATTGGGCAAGAATCTTCAATGAATTCCTGTACCAAGAATTCAGAGCCAAGAATATAGCGTCTTTCATAACCCAATCAAAAATTTTGATTAAGAAAATGGTAGATGTAGGAATCAACTTACCGGATGATATTGTGGCTTACTTAATTTTATTCAAATTTCCCTCTCAACTTCATCCTCTTTAACAACAAATTATGCATTCTGATAGAGACATATCTGCAGAATTGGTTTTCAATTATCCAACCCAACTAATCAACAAAACCAAAGTGAAACTAAGCGACTCACAACCTCTCAAAAATGCTCTAATTGTGTAGGATTGACAAAAGCCTACAGTACCAAAAGATCAAAGATGCAAAAGAGGATTTCATAATACCAAATCACAAGATGATCCGGAAGACAGATGTTGACACAAACACAAGCATCTAGCTCCCGAGTGGTGGAAGGAAGCCCAAGCAAAATGGAGAGCTCAATTCAAATCTACAAAAAAGGAAGTGGCACATTATCATGCATTAATAACTATGTGGGTTGAAGACATTAGCGCAGATCACCAAATCATTGTTGACTCTGGAGCTTTGTTTCATATGTTCAATTCCAAAGAATACTTCATTGAGTACTCTAACTGCAAAGGCAATTCTAAAATCACTGGGAAAGAAGGAGCAAACTTACCTATTCTAGGAAAAGGAACCATCAAACTGAATTGGAAGTTGTCTGAAGCAACACTTACAAACTGCTTTTTTGTTCCTAATCTGGTAGCAAATTTAATCAGCCCTGGTGAATTAATAATTAAAAAAAACTGTGTTCTACAGTCTAGAGGACAATACTTTCAACTCCTCAACGGTAGCAAAGTGGCTTTCTCTGGATTTATCAAAAATAATCTTTTTGCCTTGAACCTTCCTAAATCAATTGGTTGCGTATCAAAAACGTCTTACCTTACCAGAAAGGTTTTCACCAATGAAAAACTCAAGAATCTCTATCTATTGCTTTGCCATGCCAATCCCTGTTGACTGAAGTTCTTATTTCATTAAATTCCAAAAAAAGAAATCAAATTTTTTTTCTGCAAAGATTGCGCCTTTGCAAAAGTTACTAAATCACCTTTCAAAAATACAGCACCAGTTTCATCCAAACCAATGGAAAAGATACACATAGACTTGATGGGTCCAATAAACCCCACTTCTTGTAACAAAATGAAATAAATTCTAACTATAATCAACAATTTCTTGGGTTACTTGTCAGGGATTCCTTTGAAGAACAAATCTGATCCTTTCCATCAACTCATCTCTATTCTGAACTTTGAAAATAAATCTAGAGGCTACTATCCATCTACTGTGTGTTTAGACAGTGGAGGAGAATTTTGCTCAAATCTGTTTTCCGACTTCCTACAGAGCAATTCAATTCAACATCTCATCACGGAGCCTTATCATCACAAACATA
The DNA here is from genome assembly GCA_025617555.3 of Puccinia polysora. Classification (NCBI taxonomy): domain Eukaryota; kingdom Fungi; phylum Basidiomycota; class Pucciniomycetes; order Pucciniales; family Pucciniaceae; genus Puccinia; species Puccinia polysora. Next base: position 19,755,638 of record CM062638.1, read on the forward strand.
ACAGAAAGGTAGAACAAGCCAATAGAACTATAGCAGAAGAGATCCAAACCACCCTCAGATCTTCCAAGCTGCTTCTCCAACTGTGGGCAGAGATTCTGAAATTGGTCTGTCTAACCATTAATCAAATTCCCAAGGCAAAGGATGCAAAATCTCCATACAAGCTCTTCAATGGGAAGAATCTCCCAATTGAATTCTTTCAACCTATAGGATTTAATGCTAGACATGAATATTCCTTGAGGTGAAAAATTTAGAGATAGGGGAAAGAGGGGAACCCTTGTGGGTTACAATCCTACCCTTTTGTTGTACAGAATACTCGCCCCAAATAATTTAATTGTTTGTTCAAAGCATGTCAAGATCTTATCCTCTCCAAATCACTCTTCTCCATCAACCAACAAACTCATGATAGAAAAAGAGATTACTCCTGTTTCCGGGCTGGATGACGTTCCAGTAATTCAAATTCCCAATTCCAAGACACTTGTAGGCTCTCAACCTCTACCTACTCCAGAAAGCAATACAAAAATCTCTTCTTCCAATGAGTTGGAGGTAGAAGATCAAATTCATGAAGAGCTAGTTCCTCAATTATCTAATGAGTTTTTCCAAATTCTCAGGGATTGTTCCAAATTCAATAAACCTCTACGGTATGGCTTCCATCACTATTTTGTTCCCAAATCCTTTGAACAAGCCAAGAAATGCTCCAATTCTTCATTTTGGGAATCATCTATGGATGTTGAGATTGAGGGAATCAAATCCATGAAGGTGTGGGAAGATTATCATGGTCCAGAACCCATAAACCCCCTAAACACTACTTGGGTATACCGTCTTAAGGACAATTGCCATGGTTACCCTCTAATATACAAAATTTGTCTTTGCGTTCAAGGATTTGATCAAATTTACGGCCTAGACTATCAAGAAATATTCACACCTACCGGAAAGGCTGCCTCACTGCAAATTGCCCTTATCTTTGGTCTTTCATTCTCTCTTCCAATAACTCAATTTGATGTTAAACCTGCTTTCCTCCATGCCAATCTTCAAGAAACAATCATCATAAAAACTCCTAAGGGTTCCAAAAGAACCAGAAAGTACTTATTTCTCAAGAAATCTCTCTATGGTTTGAAACAATCTTGGGCAAACTGGTTCAATACATTAACTTCTTGGATTTATAGCCAAGTATTCAAAGAATCCACTGCCGATCCATGTCTCTATTGACACTCTGAGTCTAACTTGGTTTTATTCTTTCACGTAGACAAATTGATTTTAGTTGGTAACGGTAACAACTTCAAAGAAGAATTTTTGAAACATTTTCCCAAATCTTATCATCACAATACAAACACAATACTTGGATTGAAATATGTTAATGAAGGCAACAAGATTCTTCTCTCTCAACCAAAACACATAGATCATGGTCTCAAAGAATTAAAGATCTTGGACTGCAAAGATTCTTCTGTTCCTCTAACTCCTAATGTCAACTTGAAACCTGCATCCAACAAAGAGCATGAAGAATTCAAATCCCCCAACATCAATTACAGATCCGCAGTTTTCCTTATGAACTATATAGCGTGCCTTACCAGACCTGATCTGAGCTTTGCAGTCTCCAATTTAGATTGTTTTTGCAAAAAACCTGGGATCCTCCATTGGAAAGAGGTTAAAAGATGTTGGAAATATCTTAAGCATACAAGAAATCTTGCTCTTACGCTTCAGACTCAAAACAACTCAACTCAACTAATTTGCTATAGGGATGCTACTTGGAGCAACAACCTTATTACTAAACACTCACAATTGGGTCATCTCACTCTTCTTTGCGGTTCAATTATTGCTTGGACAGTTATCAACAAAGAAATTTTACTCATTCAACCACTGAAGCAAAACTGAATCCTTTAGTGGACTCTTTCTTAGAAGATATCTGGATAAAAACTCTTGTTGCGGAAATTTGGATCAAGGAAGAAGAAACCAGTTTTCATTTCATAGATAATAAAGGCCTGGACGAAAAACTTAAGGAATTTGGCTGCAACTCTAAAAATCAACATATCAATATAAAAACAAAGGCCCTTTGGGAAGAAATCAAGGCTGATAAATTAGTTATCAAGTTAATTCCTAGCTCATCAATGCTTGCTGACGGATTAACCAAAGCTCTTCCCAAAAATTCTCTGACATCTCTAATTAATCTTATCAACCATACCGGTTCAGTCTTACCAGACACAAGGGGTGTAGAAAATTGATCTCTCTACTTACGTCAAGTACTCGCGGGGCAGCCCGCTCTTCCTAGTTCTCTTACTCAAATATCACTTCACTGTTACTGCTCGACCACCCGAAAACTTATCTCCTACGCTTCCGGTCAGTACTGGGAGAGGGAGGGAGAGGCGGACAACCATCCACTTTCACACAATATTGACTTCAACTCGACTACAACTCTCTTCACGTTTCTGCCTTGAAATCACCAAATTTCTCTTGTGTTCTTTTTCTTTTATTTCTATTTTTCATTCCTTTTATTTTTTCTTTTTCTATTTCTTATTTTTACTCTAACCTCTGATTCTGCACCTGCTATCCAAAACTCATTGCTATTTCCCAATCAACAACTACTCCATCAATTCTTCTATGTCTGGTAAGATAGTCACTACCTCTCTTACTCAAAGGTCCTAAAATCTGATTCTCTTCTCTTCAGCCTGCCTCTACTTTCTTCCATGCCATGTCTTCTAGTCTCTCAGCCATCCTCATTTTCTAAGTCCCAAAACACTCTACTGTGAAATCTTGTGCTTGATGTTTGTCTCTTTTGATTCTTTTCTTTATCTTACTTTCTCTTTCCTTTTGTTTATTGATCTTTTCTTTTGCTTCAGCCCTCTTTAAATTCATCAATTCAATTCAATTCAACCAAAAAGAGGTGCCTTTGAGTTTTGAGAGGTGAATTCAATACCCTTTTTGGCGGTGTGCAAGAGGTAGTTCAGGACCTTGAGAGTGGACTTGTAGTGCACCAGACCTGGGGCGTTGATGAACTGAGGCAGGTAGTCAGCGGAGAAGGTGATATCAGGTCTGGTGTTGACACTTATGTAATTGAGTTTTCCAACCAGATTTTGATTGTTCAGGCCAGAAGAACAAAATTCATTGCGTTTGAATTCTGTTGCAGGGAGAAGTTTTATGTAGGGTGCAAAGGGTACTGAGTGCTCCTTGAACTTTGGAAGAGGGTAGTCAGCCAAGATAGAGTTAATGTATGACTCTTGAGTAACTTGACCAGGCCAGGACCATGTTGGAACTTTATTCCCAGTAGGAGCAATTAATCTTGAAGATACTTGAACTTGAACCTGCTTCCAATGAGGGTTGAAAAATTTTTGGGTACTTTGTTAAAGATTGCAATGTCCTCAAAGTGGACGTACAGACAGGTATTGTTGGAGTAGAAGAAACAGTGGTTGCTGTTGATTTGTTTGAAGACGGAGTCCAGAAGCCAATTGCTGAGTGTGGAGTGACAGGCCTGGGGGACTTGTTTGAGTCCGTACAGTGCTTTCTTGATTGGAAGAGTTTTTCCTTTTGGGACTTTGATATTGGTAGTGATATAGTTATGGCCAGAAATCAGCTTAGGCAAATAAGCAGTATTTAAAGCAAAAGAAATGCTTGACACCTTGTGTCAATAATTGCTAATGGGCTCTCACAATGGGGCAATACTTTGGATGATATCAATTATGAATTTGATTGGATGATGAATGGATGGTGGAAAACATCAGGGAGAAGAACTCCATAAGTAAAAAAGATTGGCCTCTTGTGAGCCCATGATACAACAAGCCAAAAGGCAAATTTTCCACTCCAAAAGAGCTCTACAGGCTCTACAGGCCTTTTTACTTGGTTTGGGCTACATCAGCCCGCATGGCATCAGTCCCTGTACCCTTATAACCAACCTATTCCAGTTATTTCTGGTGTTTCCACCTTAATGGGGCTGAACCAGCCCCTTTGCTTTTCAAAACACTGGCTGGTTGTCTGTTAAAACCGGCCCTGTTACCTCACATGCTGGCTGGTTGCCTCAAGAAACCAGCCCCTGGCCATACAAATGGCCAGGTGGGACCCAGGACACACCTGGGTCTGGTCTCAGACACACATGGGGGGGGGGGGGGTAACCGGAAGACATGCCGCCCCCCCCTCTTTCACTCAAATCCCTGGAGGGGGCGGTCAAATCCCCCTAGCAGGGGCCCTGGAGGTTGATACCCCCAGGGCGTTGTCAAGGTAGGTGGGCTGGGGGGGTGGTCAAATCCCCTCCAGGCCGTTGCTCCTCCCCCTTGGTAAAGGGGGGGGGGGGGTGGGGAGAGGGCCCCTTTGATGGTGGGGGGGTGGTCAATCCCCCCCCACCGCCAGTTGCTTTGCTGCAACCAGCCCAGCCACCACATTTGGTGGGGGGTGATCAGGTCCCCCCCACCCTGACCGGTTGCTTGCTGGTTCAAACCAGGCAGCCCTCCCTCCTCCTCCTTGCAATGGCAAGCAAGGGGTGGGGGAGGAGCCGGGGCCATTGGTGTAAGACTCCAAACGGTGCTAGGCTGTGGCATTTCTGTGGAGGGGAAAGGTGCTTTTTAGGCTGCCCTCCTGAGTGTTACAACAATATTTAAATGTAACCAAGATTAAAGTCCAGAACCTGTTAAACGAGAGACCAAATTTAAGAGGATAAAGATGATAGTAGTTGGTAGCTGGGGAAAAAACACTACCTGAGGCAAGATGATGCTGGGGAAAACTTTAATAGAAGAAGCCAAGGATTGTTCAGAGTTCAACAAGACAAGGCAATTGTAAGTGACAACACCCACAAGCTAATAGCTCTGGTTGTTAGCAGAAGCTTAGGAAAGATCAACTCAATCCCAAACAACCTCCAGGTTCTCAATGCACCTGCCCAACTCTCCGCAATCAAGCGCTTGAAGGGTACCATATAACTTTGTGTGGCTGCACAAGACAAAGCTAATTGTTTGAAGAAGCTCCAGAAGCAAAACAATAACTGATTCAAACAAGGATAACCCAACACTTCTCAAGGGACTCAAGAATAGCGTGGCGGAATTCAACTTCAAAAAAAATGAAGGGAGGTTTAACACTCCAGGTTTTAAGCTTAATAAAACATCTTCATTCCAACCTGACTGAAGACAGAAAGATAATCAAAGGATGATCAGGACCAGTATGGTCGGATAAAGGGATCAGGAGTGGTGTAACACACTCAAGAATTAAATCAGTCAAATTCTTCTTCAACCAGAAAAGCTATTGGTTGGTGATAAAGATCAAGGATCAGGGTTTGAGTATGGAGGCTCAAGGATCAAGGGGCAATCATGGATATACCCAGAATTCAGTCTCAGATAAAGGGGAATGAGACCACACAGATAATATATTTCAAGATGGTAGTGATCATGTTCCTCTCTGGTAAGGTACCATATGATACCCCCCCCAAAAGGCAGGGGAGAGCCCCTCCTTATATGTGCAGGAGGCCCTGTTAGACTATGTACAATTGATTCTACAAATAGAGCAGAATTTTTTTTTTTTTTTTTTGATTTTAGATGATCAGAAAAATTGATCACACGGGCCGGTGGAAATGCGGCCTTCCTGACTGGGGTGGGATCTTTCTCATCCCTTCACCTCTCTTGCGTCCATCTGCGGATGGACGCGCGCGACAACACCGGGATCACCCCCCCCTCACCCAAAGGCGGAAGGGGTGGGAAAGAAAATGAACCAGACCGCCCGCGGATGTCAGCCGGCGGTAGACAATGCTTTTCCACCCTCACCCAAAGATGGAAGGGGTGCAAGCGGAAGTTGGGGGGATAGGAGCCGGGGGAGGATATAAGGATGAGCTTGTTGAGAGGATAGCCTAGTGGGTCAGATGATTGGATCAGATGATGATTGGAAGTTGAGTGGGTGGTGAATTGGTGTGAGTTGAGAGGATCATGGTGAGATAGGATTCAATCAATGGGTTTCAATTGGGTCGAGCTTTTGCTTCCTGCTTGTATTGGTCCTCAGGTTGGATGATGTGAGTGGCGCCTGATGGTTGGCAAGCTCCTCATGGAATCAATGGGCGGGGATGGAGTGAGGAAGATTGTAGGAGATTAGGTTGAGATAAGGAATGGATCAATGAAGGATCAAGTCCAAGTTGAGCTTCAAGGATGGCTTGGGATTGATGGATGATGATGAGCCTTGGACTTGGGTAGTTCTAGTCTGAGGTTGAGGTTGAGTGCATCTATTGATGACTAATTGTAAGATCCTCAAAAGGATGGGTTCCAAGTGATAATTGAGTTCATCCCAACCTGGGAGTAGATGATGGTGTTGAAGGAAGTTTACAAAGGACTTTAGGCCATAGACACCACGGCTGAAGCTTGGCTGGGCATGCTCAGGGGAATCAATGGGGAAGAGGTCTTTGAGTTTGGATTTGAGTTGATTTCATACTTGGATGGGATCCAAGGGTAGATTGTGGGTGGATGATGAGGTAACAATGGGAGAGAAAAGATTGGGCCGTGCGGGTCTTGGCCTGCGCGTTGGGCCAAAAGGAAGGGGGGGAACAAAGAGAGAAGAAATCAAATGCAATGCCTAGGTGATGAGACGAAGAGAGGCCTGTCCTAGACCACTGGGACAGAGGAATGCTTGGCAGGATGAGGAAATTGGAGGATTGATACTGATACATAAAAATTACAATTTTTTTTTTGATTGAAACCTAAATAAAAGCATTGTAAAAAAAATTTGAATTTTCCGCATCTGGTACAGGGTGTCCAGATTTGGTCACCACATCTCTCCCCAACTTACAGACTGTCCCTAGTCTGCATCTGAGCTTGATTTCATAAAGAAAAAGAAAGGAAAGATGATTGAAAAAAAGGAATGGCCATTTGATCTTGAGGGTGATTTGAAAAGAATATCTTGATCCATCCAAAGAAAATCCTAGATTTGACTGCAATAAAATGAAGAAGGCATCCCAGGTGCTCACGTATGTGGCATACAGTAGAGTTTCACAACAAAAAGCAGCAGATGATGAACCTGGTGGTGCAGAATTGGGAGGACTTACTTCTGATCAAAGTTGCTTCCACAACAATGAAATTTCTTGACCTGATCAGCAGAGAACCTTCTGGCCATCTGTGTACCATCCAGTTCCTCCAAAACATATGATCCACCTCTGACTTGACGGACCACTCGATAAGGACCATTCCAGCAATTGGAAAAAAGCTTTCCCCACTGAGTTTCCAAGGATCAATTATAAGCTAAAACTAGATAACCAGGATTCAAGGGATCCCTGACTCAATTGGAATGCTTATCCTCCCAATACTGGACTGATTTTTCCCTTGACTCCATCATTTTCTGATAAGCTTTCTCACAAACATCCTCACTTTGCTCCAGTTGCTTGGATCTGGCAACTAATAGATATGTGGTGGAAGAAACCTTTTCCCAAGAAATACCTAAGAAAGATTCCATTTCCAGATCAAGAGGAAGGACAGCCCTTTGACCAAAGAGGATTTTGTAAGGTGAGTAGCCAGTGGTTTGTTTAGTTGAAATTTGATAAGAGAAGAGGACCAGAGGAGGAAATTTGCAACAATTCTTTCCACTTTCAACAGCCAACTTGACAAGCGCAGCCTTCAAAGGGGCATGGCCTCTTTCCACCATGCCTTGTCCTTCAGGATAATAAAGGGTGGTCACTCTATGTTGAACAGGAAGCAATTGGATCATTTTGGCCAGTTTTCCATCAAACTCAGAGCCATGAATAAGATTGAGCCAAGCCATAACACATTGTCCAAGTCTCATAAAGGAAGGCTGCTACTGTTTCAGAGCTGAGGTTCTTAAGAAATTTTGCTTCAGCCCATCCAGAAAAATCATCTCTAGCCACAATGAGGTACTTAGCTCCACCAGCCTTAATGTGAACCACATCCATAGCAATCCTTCCAAAGACAGTGGACTCTCCAGTGGGATAAAAAATTTCAGCCAGGTGCTTAACATCACGTTTCTGACATACTTTGCTACTCTTGCACCATTGGGAGACTGATTTCTTCAAAGATGGCCACCAGAATTGTTTGGATATACGTTGATAGGTTTTGGTTTCCCCACAATGCCCAAGGCCTTCATGGAGACTTTCAAGGATTGAATCTTGTTTAGAGGGGATTGTGACGACAATAAGAGCGCAAGGATTGCCTCTTTTAATAAGCCTAGTACCATGTACAAAGAAATTGGAGGACTTCCTTTTGAGTGATTGAAAATCTTCAGCAGAGAGATTAGGAGGCCTTTGGAGAGTGGAAAGGTACTTCTCTAATTTTAGCCAGAAACCTTGTTGGAAGCCAGAATAATCTTGGGAGGAAAAGGTGAAGACTGGACAAATTAAAGGCTCCTCCTCATCAAAGTCCACTCCAACATCTGATTCTTCATCTCCAAGGGGTCGTCAAGATAAACCATCAGGCATGGTGAAAGATTTTCCAGGCCTATGAACAATATCAAAAGAGAAAAGTTGGATAAAGGCCACCCAGCTAGTCATAGGAGCATTTGGGAGGCTTGGAGCATTGATCATTTTGATGATGGATTTTGCGTGGACTTAAAACTCAAAGTGTTGACCCCAGAGGACAGTTTGGAGTTTCTTCAACATTTGAGCCACGCCACAGAGTTCCAGTTTTGGTTGGGAGTACCTGGATACTACATCTGAAAACAACAAGGATTCGTAGAGAGCAGGAAAGTCCCAACCATTTTAATCTTCCTGAGTGAGGACAGCCCCAACGGATTGATAACTAGAATCAACAGCCAATTTGATCTTGCCAGCTCCTGGCCCATAAGCAATCTTTTTCAAGACTATGTCTTTGCCAACCATCATTTTAAGTACCTTAAAAGAATGTTCACAATCTTGGGTCCAGATCCACTCAGCATATTTTCTAGTCAGGCAACGTAGAGGAGCACAGATTTTGGATAGAGATGGGATAAAGATTTGGAAATAAGTAAAAACACCTAGAAAAACCCTGACTTCAGTTGGATTGATGGGAGTAGGCCAAGAGAGGATTTTGTTGACTTTGGATGGAGACATCATTCTTCCTTCCTTGCAGAAAACATGACCAACAATTTCCAGAGCAGGTACACAGGCAGCCAATTTGAATCCGGAGACAGTGAGGCCAGATTCTTTGATTTGGAACAAGATCCTTTCCAAAGTGGTCGCATATTCCCAGATAAATCAACAGATTCCTGAATGCCAGGGTAAGAGCTCATTGTTATAATCAGAAACTGGTCCTTTAATTCTGCAATTTTCAATAAAGATACCAGCATGATCAGGTATTTCATCCTGGAGGATCCAAACCATCTGATCCTGATAGACTACAACCAAGTTGGTGGCACCTTGAGGCAATCAAGTAAGTTGGAAACAACCAAGGGGAGTATTGAATGTAGTGATAGGGCAAGAAATCAGATGTAAGGACCGTTTTTCATAGCCACCCATAATGTCACCTAGACCATAGAAAGCTCTCCCAGAGAAGGATTCAGCAACTTCTTCAGTAGCAGGGGGAATACCAGAGTCTTTAATAGTAACCTTATTTAGAGGCTGGAGATCATGAACTATTCTAAGTTTACCGTTACTTTTAAGGACACAGAAAACAGGACTGGAATAGCTAGAAGTTGACTGTTTGTATAAACCAGTTTGGACTTGTTCCCGGACCAACTTGATGAATTTGTTGACTTTGGCAGCAGGGATTGGGATCTTTTTCTTTTGCCAGGGATCATGTTCTACTACAGGGATGATATAAGGCAGACCATAGGATTCTTTCAAGAGACCTCTCTCTTCTTCACAGAAAGCAATAGCTTTTTCCTTAAGAGCCAAGAAATTTTTAATCAAATAAAACTCATCAGGTAGAAGCCACCCATCTATCCAAAGTTGACTACTCCCAGATGTTCTTCAGTGACACGGCCAGAGGGGATGCATGGACCAGTGAGAGATCAAGGTAAACCACAGTAAGGATTGCGGGATAGAGGAGGATGCCTAAGAGGAGGGTTGAAATTGAGAGGCATTGGTTGGTTGAATGGTTGGATTTTCCTGGCAACTGGTTTATATTTGGAGGCAAAAGAGAGTGGTTCTTGTTTTTGCCAAGGGTTGACCAGAGAGATCTGACTATGAGGATTGAGACAAAGTTCTAACGCCTTCCAAGTTTGATGTTCCGCAAAGTTTTTGAAAGGTGACTTTTCCATAAAAGAAGTCCCAGGAGATAATACATTGCTCACATGTGTGGCACAAGGTAGGGTTTGGAAAATGATAGTAGTAGGATACCCTGGTGGTTCACAATTGGGAGGACTTACTTCTAACCCAATTTGCCTCCAATGAAGCCCATATTCTTCCATACCAAAGCCACCAAAAATAGGATCAAGATTGGGATCTAGTTTAGACTCATTGCAGAGATTCAAACCGGAACTGAGAGAAGGTTGATTAGGAATGAGAGTAAAAGGAAAAGAATAAACAAAAGATGAATAAGAAATATTTTTGGATTTTTCCATTTTGATTTTCCCATAAAAAATGAGAGGAACTAGAATTATCCTTCTGTTTTACTTTTAGAGATGACTTAGGAAAATGGCCAGGGAAATCTCTTTCCCAGCAACCAGAATCCAAAGAACAAAGAGGAACCTCAATCTTTCTACCATCAGAATTGGGGAGGAGGATTCTCTCCCCAACTTTATTGGAAAACATAAGAGTTGCTCCAAAATTGATTAAGAAAGGTCAACCCAAGATCATAGGTCTATCCAGGCGTGTGATCCAGAAATGACAAGTTCCAATGATGTTTTGGCCAATCCAGACTGGAACATCTTCAAAAATTCCAACCAATCTGCAAGACTGGTTTCATATTCCATACACTGAAGAGGTGAAGATGACCCTAGGGCTGAGTTTAAGTTTGCAGGCCATAGCATCTGAGATAAAGTTGAGCTGAGAGCCAGAATCAACAAGGAGTGAGACTGTTTTTGCTCATTCACCAAGATAGCAGGGAAGAAAACCAAGAGGAAAAGAGTAAAGACTAGACTCAGGAGAGGGGTCTGTTCCACCAGAATCCTCCATCAAAGTTCCAGAGGAGACCATGAGTCCTTCAGGACTAATTTCCCACGTTGACAAGAAACCCATTTCTGCATTCCTTCAGCAACAGATGGAGAGATTTACAGGAGTTCAGCCACAGATAGATTGGGAATTTTAAGATCAGGAATTTTCTTTAATAACCATTCCACAGCATTGGGGTGATCTTTTGAAATTCCCCTCTCAAACCAAACTTTGGGCTGGGTGGAGGGAGGAAGATTGGGTGAAGCAGGAACAGGATCAGGGGAGTGAGGAGGTTTAATAGATGAGGGATGAGGATAAGGGTGATCTTGAGACCTTTTCATGAGTGGTTCTTTTTCCACCTGCATGTCTTCTACATCAGAAGAGGGCTCAGGTGAAGATTGTTGTTTGGGTGGTTTTTGGAGGATTGAGGTTGGCAAGAAAGGAGCTTTATGAGGTTTGGGCTCCTTGTGTTGCTTCTTAGCTGGATCAAATTGGTAGGTACCAACCAGATAGGAGGAGGAAATAGCTGGGGGATACCAGTGTTGAAGAGTACCAAAAGAAGATTGGAAATCCACAGAAGCCAAGGATGCCTTCATAGAAGGGGGTGGCTGGTCAGAGGCCACCACATGACAAATGGGGCAAGACAAATCAAAGGGGATGAGGGCACCATTAGGAAGGAAAAAGTTATTCCCTTTCTGCTCTACCAATTTCTTGTCTTTGTACTTCTGGAGTTTGAGACATTGACCAGTTCCATGGTCTTCCCTGTGGCAATAATAGCAGACTAGAGTATTTTTAGGAACAGAACTAGAAGGTTTAGGAACAACAAGGGAGGAAATCTTTTGATCCATTTTTTTCTCAAAGGCTTTGAGCGGTTTAGTGATCTTGTCCATTGTAGCAGTTTCTTGGTTAGGCTGAGGGTTCTTGGGCCTGCAATCATATTCCATTTTATTCATAATCTGGTTTGACTCTTTGAAAGAGGGAGCATGGATTGGTTCAGTGGTTTTAGATTTTTCAAAAGTGAGGGCTGTTTGACCTTTCATAACTTTATCCACCACTCCCCTAAGGATAAGGAAACCAAGGAGCTTGAATCAATTATCCCTGGTAGTGATCATGGATCCAGACTCAACCAGTTTGTCCTTGATCCTTTCCTGCACTCGAAGAGGCAAAGATTGGAAAAATTGGACTCAAATTTTGTCCACTGTGTCAATGTGATTGTTTTGGACAAGGTAGGATTGGATGGGATCCCAATATTTCCTAAAGTACTGATAATCAGAAGCTGAAGCCGCACTACCATTGGAGATCCACTGGGAGACCAGGTTATCTAGATCCTGCAAAGTAAATTGTTCTACATCTATTTTTCCCCAATAGGCCAACATTAATTCCTGCAGAAGGGCCCAGTTATGCCGTTTGAAACATTCAAACAACTCAATGATTTCCATAACTTCATCAGAGGAGATAAAAAATTTTAACTGGTAGGACATATCAAATTTGCAAGCCCCGTCCACCAAAGCAGCCATCTTGTATGAGTCCAAGAAGCGTTCCACATTTGTCCCATTGAATCCTAAGTTCTTTTTCTGGGGAGGGATCTTAACCATCTTAGGATGAGTAGAAGAGGCGCTGGTAGATTCCATTTTGACAAAGTTTCCTAAAAGATTGAAGGAGCAGATTTCCAAAGTGGCTCATAAATGTGGCAAGAGTAGGGTTTCTTGAAAAATGACAAGTATCTTGCCCAGATGGTGCACAATTGGGAGGACTTACTTCTAGAACAAGTTGTCTCCACGGATCTAGATGATGACAGGAAAAAAAGAAAGAGATTGGATTTTGAAGTTGATGATTTCTGGGACTGTAAATCCCAAGGTTGCTGGTTTGATCCCGGCCCGGGGGACCAAATGTAAGACTCCAAACAGTGCTAGGCCATGGCAGTTCTGTGGAGGGGAAAGGTGCTGTTTAGGCTGCCCTCCTGAGTGTTACAAAAATATTTAAATGTAAACAAGATCAAAGTCCAGAACCTGGTAAACAAGGGACCAAATGTTAGAGGATAAAGATGATAGTAGTTGGTAGCTGGGGAAAAAACACTATCTGAGGCAAGATGATGCCAAGGCAAATTTGAATAGAAGAAGTCAAGGATTGTTCAGAGTTAAACAAGACAAGGCAATTGTAAGTGAGAACACCCACAAGCTAATAGCTCTGGTTTCAGCAGAAGCTTAGGAAATATCAACTCAATCCCAAACAACCTCCAGGTTCTCAATGCACCTGCCCAACTCTCCGCAATCAAGCGCTTGAAGGGTACCAGATAACTGTGTGTGGCTGCACAAGACAAAGCTAATTGTTTGAAGAAGCTCCAGAAGCAAAACAATAACTGATTCAAACAAGGATAACCCAACACTTCTCAAGGGACTCGAGAATAGCATGGGGGAATTCAACTTCAAAAAAAATGAAGGGAGGTTTAACACTCCAGGTTTTAAGATTAATAAAACCTCTACAGTCCAACGTGAATGGTTCCAGAAAGATAATCAAAGGATGATCAGGACCAGTATGGTCGGATAAAGGGATCAGGAGTGGTGTAACACACTCAAGAATTAAATCAGTCAAATTCTTCTTCAACCAGAAAAGCTATTGGTTGGTGATAAAGATCAAGGATCAGGGTTTGAGTATGGAGGCTCAAGGATCAAGGGGCAATCATGGATATACCAAGAATTCAGTCTCAGATAAAGGGGAATGAGACCCCACAGATAATATATTTCAAGATGGTAGTGATGATTTTCCTCTCTGGTAAGGTACCATATGATACCCCCCCCCAAAAGGCAGGGGAGAGCCCCTCCTTATATGGGCAGGAGGACCTGTTAGACTATGTACAAGTGATTCTACAAATAGAGCAGAATTGTTTTTTTTTTTTTTTTTTTTGATTTTAGATGATCAGAAAAATTGATCACACAGGCCAGTGGAAATGCGGCCTCCCTGACTGGGGTGGGATCTTTCTCATCCCTTCACCTCTCTTGCGTCCATCTGCGGATGGACGCGCGCAACAAAACCGGGATCACCCACCCCTCACCCAAAGGCGGAAGGGGTGGGAAAGAAAATGAACCAGACCGCCCGCGGATTTCAGCCGGCGGTAGACAATGCTTTTCCACCCTCACCCAAAGATGGAAGGGGTGCAAGCGGAAGTTGGGGGGATAGGAGCCGGGGGAGGATAGAAGGATGAGCTTGTTGAGAGGATAGCCTAGTGGGTCAGATGATTGGATCAGATGATGATTGGAAGTTGAGTGGGTGGTGAATTGGTGTGAGTTGAGAGGATCATGGTGAGATAGGATTGAATCGATGGGTTTCAATTGGGTCAAGCTTTTGCTTCCTGCTTGTATTGGTCCTCAGGTTGGATGATGAGAGTGGCGCCTGATGGTTGGCAAGCTCCTCATGGAATCAATGGGCGGGGATGGAGTGAGGGAGATGGTAGGAGATTAGGTTGAGATCAGGAATGGATCAATGAAGGATCAAGTCTGAGTTGAGCTTCAAGGATGGCTTGGGATTGATGGATGATGATGAGCCTTGGACTTGGGTAGTTCTAGTCTGAGGTTGAGGTTGAGTGCATCTATCAATGAGTAATTGTAAGATCCTTGAAAGGATGGGTTCCAAGTGACAATTGAGGTCATCCCAAGCCGGGAGTGGACAAAGGTGTTGAAGGAAGTTTACAAAGGACTTTAGGCCATAGACACCACGGCTGATGCTTTGCTGGGAATGCTTGGGGGAATCAATGGGGAAGAGGTCATCAATTTCGGATTTGAGTTTATTCCATAGTAGGATGGGATCCAAGGGTAGATTGTGGGTGGATGATGAGGTAAAAATGGGAAAGAGAAGATCAGGCCAAGCAAGTCTTGGCCCCCGCGTTCTGCCAAAAGTAAGGGGGGGAACAAAGAGAGCAGGAATCAAACGCAATAGCTAGGTGATCAGACCAAGATAGGCCTGTCCTAGACTACTGGGACAGAGGAATCCTTGGCAGGATGAGGAAATTGGAGGAGTGATACTGATACATAAAAGTTCCAAGTTTTCTTTTTTTGTTTTTGATTGACACCTAAATAAAAGCATTGTGAAAAAAATTCAAATTTTCCGCATCTGGTCCAGTGTGCCCAGATTTGGTCACCACATTGGCCCCAGCTCCGCAGCCGCCACCCAGCGTGGCAGCCACGACTGGCTCAACAGCCCCGAACGGGGAGGGGGGACTCCATTTTGAGTCCCTCTGCCCCCTAAAATGGCCCCGCATGGGCCGTAAGCAAAAAAAGCGGCCCTGAGCGGGCTGCTACAGGGGCAACAGCCCCAAGCCCAAAAAGTGAGTTCAACATACTTTGACGGGCCAGCCCGTCTGGCCAAGTATGTCCAAAATAAACCTTGGGCCCAATTATGCCCATAAAAGCCCATCTGGCTGTATTTTCCCATATACCCCACCAGGCCCATTTGGGCCCATGCCTAATGGGCTGCCCCAAGCCCAAAAAGTGAGTTCAACATACTTTGGCGGGCCAGCCCGTCTGGCCAAGTATGTCCAAAATAAACCTTGGGCCCAATTATGCCCATAAAAGCCCATCTGGCTGTATTTTCCCATATACCCCACCAGGCCCATTTGGGCCCATGTACCAATAGGCCTGTTTCACGCGTTTTGAGGCCAGTTTCCCTAAATCCGTGTCATCCACACAGACACGTATGGTCCATGTGTGTGTCCAATGGGCCGCAGAGGACCACATGTGCATCCCATTTGGATTACACCCATATGTAGCACATGGGTAAGTGCATACGTATTTTAACAGGTAGGAGTCAAAATGTGAATTAACTCTGCCAAAGGAGCGTTCAGGAAGGCTGCTTTGACATTGAGTTGGTGGAACTTAAGGTTTTTGCACAGGGCAAAGGAGATAAGAAGTTGAAGTGAGCTTTTGTTGCAGGTGGGTGCAAAGGTGTTGATGAAATCTACTCCTTCAACCTGGTTAAATCCTTGAGTGCAGAGCCTGGCTTTGAATTAAAAAATTTTGTTCTTGGAGTTCTGTTCAATTTGTTCTGAATACCCAGATGCAATTGATTTTGGAAATTGTAGCATCATCATCCACTTCTTCCCAGACATCATAGCTGTTGATGATGTTCGCTTCTTTTTCTGTGGCATTGATCCATTCAAATTTGTACTTGAAATTTAGGGCTTTGTTGAGCGTCTTGGGGTCTTTGTAGATAGCATCAACTAGGTAGAGTTGTGAGTTTGGTCTTCTGGGGTATTCAACCATTTTGGCAGGTGAGATATCAAATTCCAGGGTGGATGGAGAAGATTGGTTTATGGGTGTGGAGTCTGGAGCATCTTGTGCATCCTCACAAAGGTGTTCAGTTGCTTGTTCTAGGAATTGAACAGGAGGATGGTTTGGTCCCAGCAAGAGCGGATCCAGGCAGTTGGAATATGCTATTTTGGGCAGTGGGTCAGACTCAGAAGAAAGTGGTTTGGATCCTGAAAAGTTGTTTTCCAGGGAAGGGACATTTGCAGTGATGGCAAATCTGTTTCTAAGGGGGATGAACACCCAGTAGTTGAATTAGTCATTGGCAAAACCCACCAGGACACCTTTGAAACAGGTCTGAGCAAGTTTGGATCTCCTGAGATGTTTTGGGATGAGGACAATAGCAGTGCAGCCAAAATGTTTTAGGAATTTGTAGTTGACGGATTGATTGTACCACAGATCATACAGAATCCAATTTTTGTTGGGGGACACAGGAATAAAATTGAGGAGGTTGGTTGGCGTGTTGGCAGCCTCCCCCCATATTATTCTGGTAAGCTTGGCTTGCAACATGAGACATTGCGTCTTTTCTATTATATATCTGTGGTCTTGTTCTACAAGGCCATTTTTTTGCGGGGAGTACAGTGGCAAAAGAAGATGATTAAGCCCAGCGTCATTGCAGAAAGGTTTGAATTCTTGACTTCTGAAATCACCTATGTTATTGGTAAGTATGTTGATGATCTTGGAGTTGTGCTGTCTTTCAGCCATTTTGGTATAAGCCTTGAATACTTCAAGAGTTTTGTCCTTGGTTTAGAGGAGAGAAATGGAATTAAATCTGGAAAACTGGTCAAAAATGGTGAGGAAGTACCTACTGCCTCCATGGAGTGGAGAATGGCCCAACCAGGTCCATGTGGATGGTTTCCAAGATATGGGTGACAGGCTTGAAATTGCTGTTAAAAGGCGTTTCTATCATCTTTCCAAACTGAGAAGTTTTACATTGAGAAGAATCTGGAAAGCTGATGTTTGGGAAAAGGACTTTGATATTGGCATCACAGGCGTTGCCAAGTTTGTTGTGGAGATTGGATGGAGAGGTACCCGTGG
Organism: Puccinia polysora; assembly: GCA_025617555.3. Taxonomy (NCBI): domain Eukaryota; kingdom Fungi; phylum Basidiomycota; class Pucciniomycetes; order Pucciniales; family Pucciniaceae; genus Puccinia; species Puccinia polysora. The sequence goes on from CM062638.1 coordinate 19,772,936, forward strand.
GTTAGGCATTGGATTTCTTGTGTTCAAATCTGATTCCGCACAGTTCAAGAAGATTTTTGGCCTTTGAGCCTACAAGTTCAAAGCTGTCCAAGGGGATTGAAGAACCAGAGCAGCCGGCTTTCGTGATGACAGCTTTCTTGGAGTTGAGCTGGGACAGAGAGATTAGGCAGCAATTGATTTTGGGAACCAGTAAAACATTGTTTAACTTTATTAAATATCCATCATAATTGATGAGGACAGCTTCACCAAAAGCAGTGGCGTCAAGAGCATTACTGCTATCTCCAGTTCCAATCTTCACCCTGATTGCCTTGGGGTTGAGAATCCAGCAAGAATTGTTGATGATATTGTGAGAGGCTCCGGATTCCAGGACAGGAGGAAGGGTTTCAGATGAGTGGGACTGCCTTTGAAGATAGATTTGAGCGCTGAAGTTAGCAGACAGCTATGAAGAGGATTCAGAAGTTTTTTTGAGGAGGAGGCATTGATTAGATGAGCTTGTCCTTGGGGTTTTCCAGCAGGTCTGAGGTGAGGATGCAATTGCCAGCAGAAATTCTATGAGTGGTCTGCAAGGGGGTTGTGTTTGTTCTTCAAACAGGTATGTTTTGGTGGACGTCCCTTTGGCTTGGACTCTGAGGATTTGAGCAGGTCAACTGCAGGTTCCTTGTCCAGAGAGGTTTGTGTTAAGCAAGCAGACTCAAGGTGGGTAACCTCCCAAAGGTTTTTAAGGAAATTGGTGGGAAATTTGAGAAGATTTTCATTCAGCAGAACTGCATCAACAATGTGGTAGAACTGAGATGGAAGCTTGGGAAGAATTTTGTAGCTGAGGATGTTGTCAGGTAAATTGAGACAGACCATGGCAAGCTTGTTCATCAACTTGTGGCATTCTTGGATGTACGCTGTGAGGTCTCCAGCAAACTGATATTGGGTGAAGGAGAGCCAGTTTTTTCCTCTTTTGGTGGTTGAGAGAGACGCGTACCTTTCAAAAAGGGCTTGAAAGATAGCAATTGGATCACATTGGTTACCAGGATTGATGATTGCATCAAAGGCAGTGTCACCAAGTTGCTGAATTAGGATGTCTGCTTCTTTTCAGCTCTTTTTTTTTTTGATCAGGGGTGGAAGGAATGAATGGATCCTTATTTTGAACGCCTTCTATTAATTCTAGGAGTCCCTTTTGATGCAGATAGCTATGCATACGCAGTACCCAAGAGGAGTAATTGCTTTCACTCAGAATGGGAAGTTTGTTCCGTTTGGAGGTGTCTTTGCTGTCCAACATTGTCAGTTCTGTTTGTTCTGTGGTTTGATGAATTTGAGGATGAGCCAGAGAAATTGGGGCTGTAAATCTGTAAATATTGTAGGCTGAAAGAACCAATAGATCAAGACACAAAGGAGATTTTACAACTCTTGAAGCTCAGGTGACTTGATCCTGAGAGTGAAGTAAGAACTTGAGGCAAGCGTTATACAGATGAGACAGAGCTTCATGAGTTGTTGAGGATTGGCTTTGGAGAGGTGTGATTGGTTGCTTGACTGAGAAGATTAGGAGGAAAGACTCATTGAGAAAAATAAATTGAATGGACAATAGAATCAAGACACAAGGCTCATGAGTGAAAGGAAATAAAGAAATGACTTACTTGACTGAGAGGTACTGGAGAGCCCTGAGGGCAGTCACAGGATCTCAGCCAAGCAGGTTGAAATAGGACTTTGAGCTGCAGGAATGCAGTATTTCCATCCATAGTATGAGTGGGAAGCCCAAGGGAAGCTAGAGATTGGGCAGTGGACTGCGCGGGAAAAAGGTGTCAGACTGAGACAGGTGAGACATAGGAAAAAGTAAGAAAAGGAAGCAGTGATGAAAGGGGACAAAGGCAAAAGAAGGAAGACTTGGGATTCCAAAAATTTGCTACAAGTTTTTTACAATTGGTGGTTAAAGCAGTTTTTCCAACTATAGAAAAAAACAGAATAAAACTAGAATTTCACTGATGAGGAATCATAAAAACTTCCTCATTCATAATTCCTGGGTTGTTCTTTACAATATTGATTTTTTAGAAAAGTACAAATTCCCCGCATGAATGAAAAGATATGTGCAGGTATAGGTTTTTATATTCATCTTCCCAATCATCAACAGGTTGTTTTGAGCCAGATGAAGCCCTGGATGAAGTTCTTCAAAGATTAACCAATGGAAACACTATGCTCACATAATATTTCAAGATAAATGCAATGAATGGTTTTGCAAGGAGAATCAAATATTCTGAATTTCCAAAATCCTTCACATTTCATTCACTCAGAATAGAATACAGGCACTGTCAAGTTGGTGGCTCAATTGGGTGAATTCAAATTATTCATCCTTCTGATTTAGAAAGGTGGTTTCTCAGTTTGTTTTTGGAAAACCTTTTGGTGCTACTGCATTTGAAAACCTAAATCAAGCAAATAGAATTTCATATCCAAGTTTCAGAGAGAAAGATTTGGCCATGGGGTTACTTGAGGTTAATTATATTTTATTTGAAAAAATGCAATAAGGCAATGAGGATATCCTCCCTTTTGGACTGAGGAAGTTGTTCAGAATGCTATTGGAACTTTTTCAGCCAGAAAAACCACTTTCAGTATGAAATTGTTGCTTCAATTCCATAGTGGAAGCTTTAATTCAATCTGGGATTATAGATCCAAGAGTTCTTGAAAATGAGGTATTAGCATCAATCAAAAATATCAAAGAACTCCAAAAAAGATTGATATTTCAAAAGAGCTTCTTTGATAATCTGTGATAAAGCCCCTAAGACTCATATGCCTGCTCATTTGTTTAGCAAGAGTGATGGATATTCCATGTTTAAACTTCATTGATGACCCAGAGGAAAGCTTTCTGCCTTTCAAAATGATTTGAAAACGGTTCCCCATCAATTTGGAATTCTCATTGAAAACTAAAAAAATAACAAGTTTATACAATTTCAAATGTTGGTCTTTATATTAAAGATCCAGTGTCCAACTATGGGTGGTTCTTGTTTGAATTTTCAAGGTGTAGATCCAGAAATTTTACAAAGGAAGTGGTTGAAACCTGGAAACAGGATTTCATTTGAAACTGACAAAATTTTTATCATGAAGTTTTGAATGCAATCCACCACTGAAATTGAATATTGAGATTTCAATGATATATGATTAGTTCTAATTGCTTATATGTTGAAATAATTGAGAAATTTTTCGTTCAATTAACTTTTTAATCCATTACCCAGATTTACCACATTTAAAAAACATCCCTTTTTTCATATCAATGTTTTTATTCAATACATTTCCCAAATTTGGGGGAAATATGCTACAGCCAATTTCCTGAATCCATTCCCTAGATTTCCAATTTGATTAAAATTATTTAACAAAATATCACATTAAAAACACTAGGGAAAATGTTTTTAACCCATTCCCCAGATTTACAACTTGATTATAATCATTCAAAAAATTTAGATACAAATCAGTCCCCAAATTTGGGGGAAATACTCTAGTAACAATTAAAAAGACTTACTATGATGGGATCGGCCCAAAACAAGTCTAACTTACTTCATTTGAATAGGCGAAAACTAATTCACCCCCCCCAAAAAATGGGGCTATTCAATTGAGGGGGACTTGATCCAAGTCAACCTCAATGGAGTAACCCAAAGTAACAACACTAAAAAAAGGAGAAATTCAACTTGTATTAAGCTGATCCCATCATAAGAAGTAAAAATAATTCTTATTATGGTATCAGACCAACACAAGTTGAACTGAATGACCAATTAAATATCATTTAAAACACTCAAAATCATTATATCAACTAAAAAAAATCAACATAATGATGTTCAAAATGTGATAACACTTTATATCAATAGAAGTAAAAGATAAGCATCAGAAGTACATGTCAGACAAAGCTCAAATGACAAAATGAAGAAAAAACTGATTGAATGATATGATTTCCATGAATTGAAATTATAATCTGGTTGATCTTTGAGATTATCAAATCAAAAAGAAGCTTTCTTCAATTTCAAAGAAGAAGATTTTAATACAATGGGTGGGATTGGACTCATATCTACCTGCAGAAATAACTCAACCCAGTGGTTGTTTTTAACAAAGGACATAAAGATTTCATATGATGTTTATTTTACGCTCATTCTCCCAGAAGTATAAGTAAAACATGAAGCCAATGAAATAAACCAAATTGCCCTTGCATAATTATCTGCTATTATTTGACCCATATCCAACTTTGAAAGCCATTTTGAAGTCGGAATATTTCAATTGATGTCTTGAACATAAAGTATCTGTTTGATCTTTTCTAGATCATTACTTCCACCATGGATCTTACAATAGATGCCAGATGTTTCCCCAATGTTTCCATCATTTCCCTTTGTACTTTGAACCGTCCATTTTCATTTTACCCAAGTGATTTGGCAATGACTCTAAATCTGAAATTAACAACACCAACAGGATGCCAAAACTCACACAAGAAACTATGTAAGTTCTCCAGGATTTGATTGAGGTATTTCAACTTTGGTTCCTGAAATCCAAAATCACTCAGCAAACATTAAAATCACATTAAATCAATGAATATTGACCAAAGATGAGCTTCTGGTTGACTTGTCTTCCACATCTTTCTCCTCAGAAGAGGATTTCAATTGAAAATGAGAGGAGCCTAATTTACTTTCAGTCTCTTCATCTGGACTATGAAATTCAGATTCTGAGCCTGAAGACTTGGAATATAAAAATAATATCACCATCAGTTCATTAAACCATAAAAATGAACACTTCTAACAATAAAAGACTTACAATTTTTGGTCTTTTTGGTGCCCTTCTAACTCATATTTTCCTCTTGAGTTCCTTTTCCAATTTTTCAAATGTTGAATGGGTGTCTTTCAATTTAGGTTGACCATTTCTGGACTGTAAGACTCTTGGCTTGAGCCTTGGCTTAGCAAAAAAAGTTGTTTCATTCTTGAACAGGGACTAAGTTCAAATTTAATTTTTTCAGGTTGTCCCATAAACATTGAACTAAGCTTCTCAAAAAATTGCAAATAGTTAAGGAAAGTATCAGTTTTAACATTTAAAAAATAAAAACCACCACTTATTAGTGACCCCATTCTGGGATCATCAATCAAAAAGAATCTATCAAAAATCAGTTCAAACAATCCAACAATCCAACTTACTGAGCTGGAAGGATTTTAGTATAACCTCCACTGAGGATGAAATTCCTGAGGCAAAAATGATCCTCTTGATGCTAGTATTTTGCCAAAGTTTGAGAACAGGGCAAGCCAATTGTCTTGGAATATGACTTGGTGCACTTTTTGCCATCATGATCACGCTTTAGCTTCTAAAATTGTTCCCCATTCAGTTTAATTTAATCAATTGACAATTTTTATCCCAAAGGTAACAGTTCTGTTGAAAAAACTTTTCCAAAATTTATTCAAGAGTTTTCAATCAATTCATGCACTAATTTCATTTGGAAATGTGTTGTTCCATCAAGGCCTTTCCACAAATCCAAAATTTTCCCTGATGAACTTGCAAGCAATTGTTTGAAAGTAGCAAGGACCCCTTCTACTCAAGAAATTGTTTTATTTACAGAGTAAGGGGTGACACAAGTCCATGCAGTTACATATTTATCTTTGATCAGGAAAATTTAATTTTAATTATACTGAAGCACATTCTCATGGTCTTCCAAGAAACACTGTATACAAGTTTCAGCATAAGCAATCCCAGCAGAGATGAACAAAATAAGCAATAAATTGGCCTACTCTGAGTTATGAATCATTTAATTCTGCCTGCCCCATGGTTTTAGAGGCCACATAGTTCTCCCACAGAGACATAAAAATTTGCCATCCTTCATTTTAATTACTGAAGCAAACTTTGAAATTTGCTTGAATATTGTTTTACAAGTGCCAAGAGAACTACTTTCTGAATGAATCAGCAAAACTATGTTCAATTTCAGAATCCAGAGCTTCTTCACAGTCCTTCAAAAAGACTTTGGGAAGCCTCTCTAGTTCATAAGACAACTCCTTAAGTGTATTTACAACCCAAATGTGGAACTCAAAAGTTTCTTTTGTTATAAAAAAAAGCCTTTTTGAAGGTTTTCCTGTTGGCTTTCATTCCTACAACATGTAATAGCAGGATGTTGTACCTATTATTATTATTTGTAAAATCCAACAAAGCAATATGATGGAATTTTTAAAAAAGTTTTATAGACTCAGGACAAGCCAACACAGGGCCTCAAAGTGACCCTCTCCACTGAATTTTGACCTGGATACCCACTGATTATCTTGGAGGTTTTGAATAACACATCCACACTGATTTTACCCTTGATTTCTTCTGCTTTTAACTTGCCCTTAGTGTTATAGATTGTTCTATTCCAAATGTATTCTACCCTGTAAATCTTGCTCAATTTTTTTCTGGGTTGAATTGTATTGAGCCCATCTTGAATTCCTTTCTTCAGTTGATTTAAGGCCAAAACAGGGATTCTCCTCAGTTGAGGATGCAATGAGGGGTTGAAAGATGATTCAAGATTGTGTGTGAAATTCCTAATGGAGATGTGCCATGTGGAATCTACTACTGTGCAACTTTCAGGGATTATGAATTGACACCCAGACTTCCTTGTGTGAGTTTCCCTTTTCCATTTGGTGAGAAATGGCACATTTTATATTTCATATCTGTTTCATACTAGGTCTTCATATTTTCCTCTTTTTGACTAGTCTTTTGTCAGAGCATAGCCATGCATAGACACCAATTTTTTTGCAAAAGAATTCTTCTTCTTACATACTAGGAACACATATCATTGCAGGAGGCTAAAGGGGTTCTGGTACCTCATACTGACATATTTAAAGCTTCCATGGTTATATTATTATGCATCAAAAAAAATCAATGAAATGGCAGATAAAATTTGACCCACAACCACAAGCCCATTCCACTTGTAAAACATCTTGTTTCTCAATTGTAACCCTAGATAAGTATGCAATGGGCCTTGAAATTTTTGTTTCCCAAATCACTACCCAAGTCCCTAGCTTCTTCCCCAGCTTTGATAACAGCACTATAGATGAATTCCTTCAACGCAGCCATTGTGAAACCAGGGGGGCTTAGGCCTTCCACTGTTCCCATAATGCAAAAAAATCCCAAAGAAATAGATTTTTGAATCCCACTGTTTCAACAAATTCAAAGCGTACTCAATTTTGGGTTGGGAGAAATAGAGTTATCTCATGGGTGATTACGGTGCATGTTCTTTTCACTTTGCCAATACGCAGAATTTTTCATAAAGTTCTTTTTGTGGTCCAATAGTCTCAAAGTGTATGCAAAATACCAAAATTTGGGTTCAAAGCACTAAATTGTGGTCAAGGGGTGCCTAGGTACCCTTAATTATCCTCTGCAATGTCCCATTTGGGGATATTTTGCTCCAGATGGGCAACAAGTGTCATTAAAAATACACACAACCCCAGGGGGGTTGTGTGAGTCCCGGAAGGTTTGGTTTGAAACTCTTTGAGTCATGAACCTCTGTTCACAACTCAAATTGGTTGTGAAAAGAATTTCAGCCCCATTCACTACTCAAATGGGTTTTGAAAAGCATTTCACACCCATTCACAAGCAAGGGGTTGTGAATCTATCACCTCCCATCTAAAAAATTGAAATATTCATAGAAGATAATCCAAAACTGTAATAAATCAAATAAAAATGGAGAAAGCCAAAGTATGAAGCATTTAAAAATAGAGATAAAATTTATAAAAAAATAATCCTGATTTTTGAAGACAAAAAAACACATCAAGAGACAATTAAATAAAATAATAATTCAATGTTAAAATGATAAGCAGGTTCTAAAAAACAATTAAACAAAAACTTCTAATCAATTTTTTCAAAAAAAAATAGTATAGGAATGAATTACTGGCAGGATCAGCAAATTAAAAAATAAACAAATAGACTGATCCTGATAAAAAAAGCACAGAGTGATCATTAAGGTCCAAGATCAGCAGAGCCACAGCACCAAGAGAAAATTTTAAAAAATATTTGACTAGTTTTCAAGCCACATCAAATGAGCCCTTCCATCTCCATGTGCCTTGAGGAGGATCCCTTAAAACAAAAAGGTATTTATGCAACACCTTCTTTGGCTCATTTACACCCATAATTCATCAGATATTATCCCATAACCATGTCAATTCTGATTCAAGTGCTTATAAAAAAATACACAAGTGATTCATGGCCTCAGTTTTCAAATTTTATTAGCATTAGTTCAACCATTATTTCTGTTTCCATTGAATATAAATTAAAAAGCAATTAATCTTACATTCAAAACCCTCAAACTGCAAACCATTTCAGGTAACCAAAATGTGAATGCTTGAATAAGTCAGTTATTTCTTCTGTCTTGGCCTGTGTTCTAAAATAGCATGGCCATATCAATTTATTATTGGTTATTAACCCTAATTTTGAATTCATAAGGAACCAACTGTTCCATGATACCAAGTTAAAAATTTAATCTCCTGAAGAATAGGCTTTAAAGACCCCAAGTGGTATATAATTTTTTCCCTCTTTATCTTTCATTATCTAACATATTGAAAAATTCATATCAATCCACTGAAATCTTGCATGATCACTAATTATGTTCATCCTTCTTGAGATTAGTTATTATTTGATTTTGAGAATATACTTATTCTGATCCCCCATTGAATTTTTTAGCTGAAGGAATGCAAGGTACCTGGTATCTTCAAGCTGACAAAATTCCCCTTGTTTTCCACTTTCCTTTGCTCCAAACTCATTGTATGTACCATATATTTGCTCTTCAAACTGCCCTTGCTACTCCCCACTTCCAAGCTTGCAGGATATAAAGATTTGTTTCTATCTTTACTTTGATACTTCAAACTTCCAACCTCATTTAAGATATACATCACTGTTAATATTCGATTTGCTAATAACCCCCTCCAATCATTGGTTAATTGAACCCGTCAATTGATTGCTCTTATCACATCCTTGAAATCATCACTGTATTTATCTCATGAATTAAATGAACTAGCCAATTTTTCACCCCTCAATTCTTTCTCTTGCTATTTTAAAATGGCCCCTAAATAAATATTCCCAGGAAAAAAAATACAAAAAAACCTCCTCAAGGAACTGAACAACAGACAACAGTTCAAAAATCTTCAAAACTTCCCCCCATATGCTTCCAAATTTTCTGGTCAACAAAAGAAAACAGATGATATGATCCTTTTAAAAAAGCTAAAATTTCTGGATGCTTGCTTTGGGTCTGAAAATGAAACTTCAGTTGTCCAAACTCCATTTTTTAAGTCAAATGGATAACTCCTGATAGCCAATGATCTGAAGAATAAAAAAAAGGTAGGCTTGATCTCTCATCAAAACCAATGAGGGAGAAATTAAAGAAATATCTGAAAAATCACAAAAAATCACTCTTGTTAAAATTATGGCCAGAAATTAGCTTAGGAAAATGAGCAGTATTTAAAGCAAAAGAAATGCTGGACACTGGGTGTCAATATTGTCTAATGGGGCTCTCACAATGGGGCAATATCTTGGATGAATTTTGATTGGAATGATGAATGAATGGATGGAAAACAGCAGGGAGAAGAGCTCCTTAAGTACAAAAGATTGGCCTCTTGTGAGCCAATGAAACAACAAGCCAAAAGGCAAATTTTCCGCCCCAAAAGAGCTCTACAGGCTCTACTGGCCTTGTTATTTGGTTTGGACTAGGTCAGCCTACATGGCATCAGTCCCTGTACCCTTACAACCAGCCTATTCCAGTTATTTCTGGTGTTTCCACCTCAATGGGGCTGAACCAGCCCCTTAAATGTTCAATATCCTTGGCTGGTTTTCCGTTACAACCAGCCATGATGACCTCATTGCCTTTTTTACAGGCTGATTGCCTCATGCAGCCAGCCCCTGGCCCCTCAAATGGGCCAGGTGGGACCCAGGGCACACCTGGGTCCGGTCTCAGACTCACATGGGGGGGGTGTTGTTAAGTTTGATATTGACTTTTCATGAAACTAAAACCAGCGGCTAGAGACAAAGAGTCAGGAATAGAAAAAACTCATAGACAAAGGATTTTCAGAAGAAAGTGGATATGAAAATTACCAACAGTTTGCGCTATAATCAGAGTCAAGAGATGATAGACGGTGGGAGAGAAGACGAGGCACAAATAGATAGGCAGACAACTGAAATTGATGAGAGTGGAGAGTCAGAGTTGTCAATCTTGAGAAATTGAGGTGATGGTCTCTTACCAGACAAGAGTTCAGAAGTTGTTAGACCTAGTAGTATTGCGTAACTGATGTGAGGGATAGATTTGATAGAGAGCAGGCAAGGAGATAATATGAAAAGAAAACAATTGAGACAGTAAGAAGAGTTGAGAAAAGTAGGAAAGAAAATATGGGATGTGTCAAGCGATCAAAGAGAGAGTTGAGAGATCAAAGAGAGAGTTGAGAGATTGAAGAGAGAGTCAAGAGATCAAAGAGAGAGTCAAGTCAAAAGACCTCCCAAGAGGTCTGGTTGAGGAGGAGAAAAATCCTCACTAGAAGTAGAGTGTTCACACTCATACTAAGATGTGCCCTTGCGGATGTCTCAGACATAGTGTATAGCCCGTTGTGAGTCAATTCTCAACACTCCCTGTGGCTGGTAAGAGACTCATCAAAGGTAGAGAATATTTTATTCTGTAAGGATTCAAGCAAACTGATGGAAGACGCCTTAGTGAGAGAATCAGCAACCATATCTTGACTAGGGATAAGATCCAGTGAGAATTGCTGGTCTGCAAAATCCTCGCGGAGACCTTTTGTCTTTATATCTATGTGTGTTGACTTGAGTGAGAGCCAAAATTCTTAATTTTGTCATCTAACCCCTTGTTATCAATATACATCCTAGGCTTAGGTTCTGAGCTTTGATAAATCTCATTAATGAGATGTTTGATCCATTTGATTTTGAGATAACAATCAAGCAACGCATTCAATTCTGACTCAGTAAACAAGTAGGTAATTTTTTTTTTGTTGGGTTGAGTTCCAAATAACCGGGCTTCCATAATGGAAGATAATGTATCCGGTTTGAGATTTTCAAAAGAGGGGATCATCTCCCCAAGTGGCATTGCTGAAACTTGAGAGTATTTATTGTTCGGAGTCATATTTAATTGTAAGTTTGAATTGTTTGGTTGTTTTGAGATACTTCCATACTTTCTTGACCTCTTTCCAATGACTCATACCAGGCTTCGCGTTGAATCTGGCCAAACTGGATACAGAAAAAGATATTTTGGGTCTTGTATATTGGGAGAGATGGTTGAGAAGTCCAATGGCAGATTGGTAGTTAATGTTTAGCTGACAGAATTCCGCATGGTCAACATCTGAGGCGGGTTCAAGATTGAGGTTGTGGGTTAGAGGAGATAGAACATCTTTGCAAGGAGAAAGTCCAAGTTCTTTGAGTCCACGGTTGATGTGGTTAGGTTGACTTAGGGGAATTTGATCATCCTTGATTTCCATAAGCATTCCAAGTATTGTGTTGGGAGGATGACCGGACAAGTTCTGAAATTGGCTGAGAAAACTTAATTTGAAGGTGTTTGAGTTGCCTACATGAATCAAGTCGTCCACGTGGAAATAGAGTATTTCATTTGTGTTGGCATTGAGATAGAGACAAGGATCACTAGTTGATTCTTGGTACCCCTGAGACTTGATCCAGAGCGTCAGAGTTTGGTACCAATTCTTGGGAGATTGTTTTAAGCCATAGAGAGACTTTTTTAATTTTAGATAAGGAGACTTCCTACTCGACCCTTCTGGAGTTTTTATAATAACTTTTTCTTCCAAGGGAGCGTGGAGTAAAGCACCTTTAACATCAAATTGAGTCAATTTCATTTTTTCCTTCAACGAGTATAAAAGAGCTAGGCATAGAGATCCAATCTTTCCGGTAGTAGGCGCCCAAGTTTTGTTGTAGTCAACTCCCAGGACTTGATCAAAGCCCTGAACGCATAGGCGAGCTTTATATTTACCTGTCTCCCCATGACAATTTTATTTTAACTTAAAGACCCACGTTGTATTTAGAATACTGTTGGGGTTTCCATAGTATTCTTCCCACACTTCTTGCAATTTGATGCCATGTAATTTGTCTTCTGCGGCCTTTTTCCACTTAGTCAATTTGGGGCATTTACGCGCGGCCTTATAGGATGGAGGTTTGTAGTAATGGTGGAAACCATACCTTTGTGGTTTCCTGATCTCGCATCTGGGTCTTTGATATACCGAGGGAAGCGGGGTTTCAGCTGGAGAAGGAGAGCAAGGGGGGTTCAGAACTGACAAGTCTGTAGAGTCCGCAGCATTATCCTCTTCGCACTCAGATTCCAATTGGATGAGACTCTCGCATGATTTTTGGATAGTATATTGCTTTTCCGCAGATGGGAAATCAGAATCGTTGGATTCCCAGCTTGTTTGAGAAAAGAGGTTGAGTCCAGGAGACTCAAGGAAAGGGAATTTGGAAGTGTGATTCTTGAGGAACTGGACGTGTTTGGTTTAAACAACAGCACCAGATGAGTTTAACACGAGATAAGAATGGAAAATTGGATTGAACCCAACTAAGATTCCCTCTAACCCTTTTTCATCAAATTTTCTCCCTCTCTGGAGACGACTTCCCAAGTATATAACGGGTGATCCTACTTGTTTCAAATAGTTAGCTGGGAGGTTCTTTTTAAACATGAGTTCCCATGGGGAGAGGTCGTTACCTTCCCTCGGGATTTGATTTAACATGAAAAAACAACTTTAAATTACTATATGCCAATAGTTTTTTGGCAGTCGAGAGGAAGAAATGGTTGGGCAAGCCGATTTGACAATAGTTTGATTAGCTCGTTCAGATTGACCGTTATGTTGCAAATGGTAGGGTTCAGAAGTGAGTAACTTTATATGTTTTGATTTGGCAATGTTGTTCAGCGTTTTGTTAGTAAATTCCGTTCCTTTATATGAGAAAATTTCCAATGGATAATAGTTGAGTCTTTTATATTCAGTCTCTAGAATACTAATTATAACATCCGGAGTTTCGTCTTTAGATACCAGTGGAAAGGCGGAAAGTTAGCCTAAAAAATTATCAACCAAAGTGAGAATGTACCGTTGGCCTGCCTTCGATTGAGGAGTGATTTGACCAATTAGATCGAGATGAATCCTTTCGAGGGGTTTTGAGGACGGTGTTGAGATGGCCAAGAAGGGTGATTTGGTGATTTTACTCTTTATGAAGCTCTTGCATTGGAATCTGTTTAATTTGTCCTTGGAGAATCGGTCTTTCAGGAGAGGCTTGAGAGTGGAAATTGAGGCGTGGCCTTACATATTATGTAGGTCAGATAAGGATTGGAGATCATCAGAAGGGGGGTTGGCGAGTTGGTTTGAGAGATTGACCGCTAGATTACAGCCAGCAACTTGTGGTTTCTCCATAACGAATAGACTATCTCGAATCATTCCTTTAAGGACCGTCTCTTTATCTTGGTTTACGGTGAATCAATCTTGCTCTTGAAAGAGGTTACATCCTTTCTTTGCTAGGAGTCCGGGACTAATAAGATTAAACACAATGTCTGGGAAGTACATACATTCATCTAGGGTTACCACAGACTTGTTCCATTCAAGTCGGACCGTGCCAGTTCCACAAACTTTAAGGTTGGCTTCAAGCTTGCCAGTGTTGATTTCCTCCGGCTCATCCTGAAGATTGATTGATGTGAAGAACTTTAAGTCGTTGAAGATGTTAATGTTCGCGCCAGAGTCTAGTAGAAGGTTGGGAGTATTGTCTGCGTTGATCCAGAGGGTCAATAATGCATGGTAATTAATTGTTGGGGGCTTTTTGATTTTATTTTTCCATTCGTTCGGCTGATCAATCCACCATCCTGGAGCAATTTGAGGATGAAGATGAAAACAAGAGGTCTCTGGATGGGGAGCGTTGGGATTGTTTTAGCCTTCTCTACATCAAAGCTGGACCTTCTTTTCCTCTCTTTCACTTCTGCTCTTTTTTGTCACCAGAGTAACATCTGGAGTGGATTTGCCTACTTTAAGTTGTGCCTTTTGTTCATTTTTGTACTGTATGAGATGATTGAAAACTACATCCACTGTCACCAGCTTCTCTAAATGCATGATTTGCTGTTTGAGGTTCTCCAGAAGAGGGGGAAATTTGAATAACAGGAGGTAAGCAAGTATATCTTTGGGCAGTTTGATTCCCACATCTGCCATACGCGTGAGTGCCTTTTTTGTGTCTGTGATGAAGCTTTTGATTGCATGCTTGTTGAATGTTGTGTGAAGAAATTTATTGAAGACCCGGGCTCTGTTTGCGGTTTTGGATGAGGCAAACCTACGGGTAATCTCAGTCCAGAGCAGCTTAGAAGACAAAATGTTTGTTGTATTCACTACGTTGGCGGGAGTGATGCTGTCAAGTTTAGAAAGGATAATGGCTTGTATTTCTTGATCTTGCTTTGATGATAATTGACCCAAGTTTTTGGTTATGACGTCTTTGATTTCCTTGAGATCAAAGAGCATCAGCATCTTGTATCGCCAGATGGAGTAATTATCTTTGTTGAGCGGAGGGATAGCATCAACCGAGACTTTGAGAGCAACTTGCTGAAAATAGTCGTTGGCTCCGGCTGGTTCATTCATTTTTGATTAGGTTGAGTCGTCTTTTGGCTTTTTAACCGTGTTAAGTTTGATATTGACTTTTCATGAAACTAAAACCAGCGGCTAGAGACAAAGAGTCAGGAATAGAACAAACTCATAGACAAAGGATTGTCAGAAGAAAGTGGATATGAAAATTACCAACAGTTTGCGCTATAATCAGAGTCAAGAGATGATAGACGGTGGGAGAGAAGATGAGGCACAAATAGATAGGCAGACAACTGAAATTGATGAGAGTGGAGAGTAAGAGTTGTTGATCTTGAGAAATTGAGGTGATGGTCTCTTACCAGACAAGAGTTCAGAAGTTGTGAGACCTAGTAGTATTGTGTAACTGATGTGAGGGATAGATTTGATAGAGAGCAGGCAAGGAGATAATATGAACAGAAAAGAATTGAGACAGTAAGAAGAGTCGAGAAAATTAGGAAAGAAAATATGGGATGTGTTGAGGGATCAAAGAGAGAGTCAAGAGATCAAAGAGAGAGTTGGGAGATCAAAGAGAGATTCAAGTCAAAAGACCTCCAAAGAGATCTGGTTGAGGAGGAGAAGAATCCTCACTAGAAGTAGAGTGTTCACACTCATACTAAGATGTGCGCTTGCAGATGTGTCAGATATAGTGAATAGCCCGTCGTGAGTCAATTCTCAACAGGTGTGACTAGGGGACATGCTGTCCCCTCCCTCTTTCTCTCAAATGCCTGGTGGGGGCGGTCAAATCCCCTCACCAGGGGCCCTGGGGGTTGATACCCCCAGGGCGTTGTCAAGTAAGTTGGCCTGGGACGTGATCAGGTCCCCCCAGGCCCATCGCTCCTCCCCCTTGGTAAAGGGGGGGGGGGAGAGCGCCCCTGCCCTGCTTGGTTGCCTCAAACAATCAATGGTGGGGGGGTGATGAATTCCCCCCCACCTGCCAGTTGCTACCCTTGCAGCCGGCGCCGCCACCTCCTTGGGCAAGGGGGTGGTCAGGTCCCCCCTTGCCCTGACCGACCGCACTGTAGCGGTTGGCCGCTGGCTGGTTCAACCCAGCCAGCTTGCCCCCATCCCCCTTGCAACGGCAAGCGAGGGGAGGGGGAGCGAGCGGGAGCCGTGAGCCCTGGCTCCATGGCGCTGGTTGCCAAGCGCAACCAGCCGGGCCTGCGCAGCATCCCTTGGCCGCGCAACAGCCCCTCGCGGGCCGTCGGGCCCTGCTTGGGCCGTACCAAGGAACACAGGCGGCCCTGAATGGGCCGCGACGCGGGCAGCGGCCCCGAGCGGACAGCGACACGGGCGGCGGCCCCTAGCGGGCTGCAACAGGGGCGGCGGCCCCAATGGGCCGCCCCAAGCCCAAATTGTGAGAATTACATACTTTGGCGGGCCAGCCTGTCTGGCCAAGTATGTCCATAATAAAGCTTGGGCCCTTTTATGCCCAAATGAGCTCATCTGGCTTGGGTGGCCCATCCACCCTGGCGGGCCCTTAGGGCCCGTGTACCAAAAGACCATAAAAACATGTTTTGGCGCCCAAATGCCCAAAACCAATAACACCCACATAGGCCCACATGGCCCACATGATGTCCAATGGGCCTTGGAGGCCCATTGTTGCATCCCATTTGGATTACACACTCCTATGCACATTACCTGAGCGCATCCGCATTTTAACACACCGCCTTAATCCAAAAGGGATGCCATACACATACTAGACACAAAACCTTCATGTTTGTTCCTATCTAACGCCTTAGTTAAGATATCCGCAATCATTGCCCAAGTAGGCATGTACCGTAATACTATCTCTTTGCAGTTAAATGCATCCCATATATAGTTATAATGAACATCAACATGTTTTGTTCTAGAATGGAACACTTGATTTATTGCCAACGCAATGGCACTCTGGTTATCAGAATACAAAAACGCAAACCCTTGTGGTTTATGAGTATTTTCTAAGACCTTTCTCAACCATTTTGATTCCTGTGAAGCAGAAAAGTACGCTCTGTACTCTGCTTCTGTTGACAAAAGACTTATTGCTGACCCCTTTTTCAACATCCAAGACACTAGATTCTTTCCTAAGAAGAATACAAAACCACTTGTTGATTCCCTAGTGTTACCATATGCCCAACTCACATCAGAATAACCAACCAAGTCAAAGTTTGATGACTTTGAAAACTGCAGTCCCAGACTGCTTGTTCCTTTAAGATACCTCATAACTCTCTTAAACGCTGACCAATGCCTCATGCATGGTTTCTCTAAGTGTTGTGACAAAATCACAATTGCATAAGTAATATCTGGAATTGAGCACTGCCCCAAATAATTCAAAGATCCAATAGCTGATCTATAATCATTCCCGGATTGAAAAAACTCTAGATGCTCTTCATCTGTAGACTTTTATAACCAAATGTTACACTGCATTGGAGTACCAAACTCCTTTGCATCTTCTAAGCCATACTGCTTAAGTAGAGCTGAAACATAATGGTTCTGATCCAACCTTATCCCATTCTTGCTCTTACTAACTTTCCTTCCCAGCACCTGCTGTTCCAGACCAAGATCTTTTATCTTGAACTCCTTTTTGAGTGTCTCCATGACTCTCTCCTTACCATTCCCAATAATGATAATGTCATCAACCCATACAAACAAAATTTCATCCTTTCTCACAAAGATACAAGGGTCAGTAAAACTTGTTTTGAAACCAATCTCTATCAGTTTCATGCTCATAGTATTATACCATGACCTAGCTGCTTGCTTCAATCCACACAGGGATCTGCACAGCTTGAGGACATACTCCCCTTTATCTGCTGAGAGGAAACTTCTCACACAGGTTTTCTTCATAGTTTCTGGCTTGGTCTCGACCAGCCATTCCTTGAAACCATAATGAATTGACATATAAACAGTCTCTTCCTCTCCAAGTTTTGCATTCAAGTATGCAGTCACAAAATCAGCCTGTCTGATTTCTTCACCCAACTCCACTGCCAAAGAAATGATGAACCTGAAGGTGGACAGCCTTCCAGTTGGCAAGAAAGTCTCCTGGTAATCAATACCCTCTCTCTGTTTGAAGCCCTGTGCAACCCATCTAGCCTTGAACCTCTTCAAAACTCTATTAGTATCAAACTTCTTTGTTAACACTAATCTAGACCCAACAATGGTCTTTCCTTTTGGAACTGAATCCTGCTTAACCACTTCAAGCACACTATTATTCTCTAGAGAATCAAATTCCTCAAAAATAGCTGTCTTCCAATTGGCTCTCTCATCAGAATTCATAGCTTGGCCAAAGCTATTTGGGTTAACTCTATTACCCATTTCTGAACTCAACTGTAGAATCTCATGAAGCATACACTGTTCCTGAAGTGTATCTTCCTCATATTCTGCAGAAGCATAATGGGACTTCCATTCCCCATACCTATCAACAGGAATTCTCATCCTGCCACTCCTTCTAACTGGAGGTGGAGGCCCATCAGGTTCCGATTCCACAGAATCCCCTGAAGTGGGTTATGAACCCTCCTGTGGCATGTC
The DNA here is from genome assembly GCA_025617555.3 of Puccinia polysora. Classification (NCBI taxonomy): domain Eukaryota; kingdom Fungi; phylum Basidiomycota; class Pucciniomycetes; order Pucciniales; family Pucciniaceae; genus Puccinia; species Puccinia polysora. Next base: position 19,790,983 of record CM062638.1, read on the forward strand.
TGCCACCTCAATATCATCACTAATTATATTCTCTCCAGCCTCTGCTGGGGAAATAGGCTCCAATGCTATTTCCTGCTGTGATTCCTGAACAGCACTAGGTTCACCCCTTTTGAGTGGAAAGGTACTTTCTTCAAATTTTACATCCCTACTACGGATAACCTTTCTTGTCCCTGGACAATAAATCCTGTATGACTTACTTATTAAGTCATAGCCCACAAGTGCCCCTGTTCTGGCTCTAGGATCTAACTTTCCAACCATCTCATTATGGTGGAAACTATAATACACCAAGCAACCAATTGTTGTTAGGTGTGATGTTTTGGGGTACAACTTCCAAAACTGATAATGAGGACACTTACCATTAACACTTACAATATTGTGCAACAGACACACTGTGCACACCGACTCAGCCCATAAAAACTTTGGTAGACCAGATTGAGCCATAATATTTCTGACTCTGTCCAATAAAGTCCTATTCATCCTCTCAACTATTCCATTGTTTTGTGGAGGACTAGCAGTAGTAACTATATGAGTGATACCATAATCATTCAATAGTTTCTCAAAATCTTTACTCACAAGCTCACGCCCTCCATCAGTAATAACCCTCTTGATCTCCCTCATCAAACCATTCTGTTTCCATACTTTGAAGATTACTGAAACCTCCTCTGTGGTTTGATCCTTTGATCCTATTGGTTTTACCCAAAATAAATTAGTTGCTGTATCAACCAAATTGATGAAGTATCTTGCCCCTCCAAGAGAAACTGGTGAAAATGGCCCTGCCAAATCAATGGCCAATTCCTCTCTAGGAACTTCTGTGTGGTCTCTACTCTTTGAGAACACATTCCTGGTCTTGGCCCCTAAGGTACAACTCTCACAGTTGCTGTCCTTTACCTTATGGCCACTTCTATTGTGAGAAACAGTGCTCAGAGCTGAAATCTTGAACAAGTCAGCACAGAGCAAATTATTCCGAACTTGTCCACTCAGGATAGTTCTGCCATTCAAATCAATAACAAACTTCTCTTCTTTAAGATAAAAAATCTGGAAACACTTTTTCCAGAGCACTCCAAGAGACACAAGGTTATAAGGCAAATCTGGTACATAGAACACTTTCTCAAAAATTATTTTGAAACCCATGTGATTTGCAAGAATAACTTTTCCAATCCCCTTAATCTAGATTGTTTTTCCTTTTTGGCCAATATTTACAACACCATCAAAATCTCTAATATTTGAAAACAAATTTGGCTCAAAAAACATGTGGTCTGTACAACCAGAATCAATCAAAACAAGAACATCCTCCTTCAACAATGCTCCTGTAAGGAATGAACAATTATCAGCCACTGATAAGGTCTCATTTTCAAGGCTAAGATTACATACTTCATAATCAATCAAGTCCATCTCTTGATCAACTTTGATTTTAGCCTTCTTTTGGGGGACTTGTTCCACAACAGCTTGTTCCATTGGAACATCCACTGCAACCATAGCAACATTTTCCATGATAAGGTTGACCTCTGTGTCTTCCTTTTTAATTTCCTTGGATTTCTTCCTCTTCTTGGCCTCCTTGAAATCCTTTGCATAGTGCCCCTTCTTCTGACAATTATAACCCAAGACCTTTGATAAATCCTTTTTAGCCTTTGCCTTCTTCCCAGATTTTCCTGTCTTGCCCACCAGAGCAGTTCCTGTGCTCTCCTTCATCTTGAATTGAAGATCATCCTTTTCAATCCTTCTAAGGACATCCTCTTCTCCTGGAAGGGGATACAACTGAGATATGATCCTGACCAAGGACTCATATTCTTTTGGAAGCTTTTGAAGTTTAAGAGTGACAAACACTCAGGATCCATGTTCAGCCCAGATGACTTGAACTTTGCAATACTAGATCTAGCTTCCCCCGCAAATTATTTACAGTTGCCAAATTTCAACTTAAACAATTTATTGAAAGCAGTCCCCTTTTGATGAACAGAGTCACAAGCATACTTTGACTTGAGAATTTTCCATAAAACACTCCCCATCCTCTTCTGTTCCTCCAACAGAGTATCAGCAACCCATGTTACATGATGCTCATCCAAGTGTCTAAGAATAAGATGATAGGCCTTCTTCTCCACCTCTGAACTGATCAAAGTATCATCTCCTTTCATAATATCCCCACAGCAGATGTTATCCAACTCACTGTCCATAAGGACAGCCCAAGCATTATAGTTCCCACTATTCAAAACTATCTTGGTGGAGCTGAAATCTGGGATATAAGACATCTTCTTGGAAAACTTGAGGTCCTTGAGGTTGTCAAAAGTAATGTATAAGGGTCTATCTTGCTTGGAAATAATGATGATGATGGTACTGATAATGTGTTAGAATTATGGCCAGCAATTAGCTTATGAAAATGAGCAGTATTGAAAGCAAAAGAAAAGCTGGACACTGGGTGTCAATATTCTCTAATGGGGTTCTCACAATGGGGCAATATGTTGGATGAATTTTGATTAGAATGATGAATGAATGGATGGAAAACAGAAGGGAGAAGAGCCCCTTAATTACAAAAGAGTGGCCTCTTGTGAGCCCATGATACAACAAGCCAAAAGGCAAATTTTCCGCCCCAAAAGAGCTCTACCGGCTCTACTGGCCTTGTTACTTGGTTTGGACTACATCAGCCCACATGGAATCAGTCCCTGTACCCTAAGAAACAGCCTATTCCGGTTATTTCTGGTGTTTCCACCTCAATGGGGCTGAACCAGCCCTTGAACTGTTCAATCCCCTAGGCTGGTTGTCCGTTACAACCAGCCATGATGAACTCATTGCCTTGTTTACGGGCTGGTTGCCTCATGCAGCCAGCCCCTGGCCCCTCAAATGGGCCAGGTGGGACCCAGGGCTTACCTGGGTCCGGTCTCAGACTCACATGGGGGGGGGGGGGGTGTGTGACCAGCGGACATGCTGTCCCCCCCCTCTTTCTCTCAAATCCCTGGTGGGGGCGGTCAAATCCCCTCACCAGGGGCCCTGGGGGTTGATAACCTCAGGGCGTTGTCAAGTAAGTTGGCCTGGGAGGTGATCAGATCCCCCCAGGCCCATTGCTCCTCCCCCTTGGTAAAGGGGGGGGGAGAGCCCCCCTGCCCTGCTTGGTTGCCTCAAACAATCAATGGTGGGGGGGTGATGAATTCCCCCCCACCTGCCGGTCGCAACCTTGCGGCCGGCGCCGCCACCTCCTTGGGCAAGGGGGTGGTCAGGTCCCCCCTTCTCTGACCAACCACACTGTAGTGGTCGGTTGCTGGCTGGTTCAACCCAGCCAGCTCCCCCCCATCCCCCTTGTGACAGCAAGCGAGGGGGGGGGAGCAAGCCAGGGCCGCAAGCCCCGGCTCCATGGCGCTGGTCGCCAAGCGCAACCAGCCGGGCGGGCACGGCATCCCACCGCCCGGGATCCCTTGGCTGCGCAACAGCCCCGCGCGGGCCGTTGGGCTCCGCGTGCACCTTACCAAGGAACACAGGCGGCCCCAAACAGGCCACAACGCGGGCAGCGGCCGCTAGCGGGCCGCAACCGGGGCGGCGGCCCCAATGGGCCGCCCCAAGCCCAAATTGTGAGAATTACATACTTTGGCGGGCCAGCCCGTCTGGCCAAGTATGTCCATGATAAAGCTTGGGCCCTTTTATGCCCAAATAAGCCCATCTGGCTTGGGTGGCCCATCCACCCTGGTGGGCCTGTGAGGGCCCGTGTACCAAAAGACCATAAAAACGTGGTTTGGGGCCCAAATTCCCAAAACAAATAACACCCACAAAGGCCCACGTGGCCCATGTGATGTCCAATGGGCCGTGGAGGCCCATTGTTGCATCCCATTTGGATTACACACTCCTATGCACATTACCTGAGTGCATCTGCATTTTAACAACTCTTGATTTCAATGTAGATGAGATCTGGTCTCACGGATGGCAATGAATAAAAAGGGATCAACTTTGGAGAGAAGTTCAACATAAGCCCTCTATCCCATTTTTATTCCCAAAAAATTGGACTCCATTCAGTTCAAGGAGATGGAATCAAATCCTCAGCCAAGTGAAATTTATGATGAGGTTTTTTTTTTATAAAATAAACCTTTCTCAAGGAACCCTTGGAGTGGCCTTAATGTGAAGGAAAGGAAGATATTCCAAAAGAAAAGGTATAATTGAGGCTACATCAGCACAAGTAATCAATTAAAGTCCTTTGTTGAATCCAAAACTAGCCTTTTTGAATTGTTTCTTTCAAGCATGGACCAAGTCAAAGAAAGTTCAAAGATGGAGCAGGAAAATTGGAGTGCGTCATTTTTATTTTTTATTATTCGGGCATTAATTTTCCCAAGCCCATAATCCTTTATTTCACAGAATATTAGGGCGTATCAGAGTTAAAATTTTCAAAAGAATTAAATGGCTGATTTCAGGCCTATTCAATTTTTTTTCAAAATTTTATTTTTTTCAGTTGAAACTATTGATTCATTGTTTATTTTGAACAAGAAATATTTTTTGAAAAATTGATATTTTTCCTGAAATAAGCTTTTTAAATTTTTGGAAATTTTAACTCTGATACGCCCTATTATGTCCACCTGCCATTGCGCGCCTCTGCTGCTACACAGAAAAATACTTTATTTCACAATACTTTCAAGAATTTTTTTTTTATTTCTGAAACCGCATTCCAATAGCTGGGGTTTATATACCCCCTTCAAAAAACTTTGGTATTTTTTGGGCGGTTAGAAACCCTCCAAAAATGAAATCAAAAAATCAAACAATTCCCCCAAAACCATTTTTTCCATGGGTTTTTGGACCCTTATTTTGGCTAGTTTAATTTTTTTTATTAATTTATTTCATCTAAAAAGTATTTGAGGAAAATTCAAAGAGCTTTTCATTATATTTTAAGAATTTTTGGTTGTATTCTTTTACCTTAAAACATTCCTTCAAAAAATCAAAACAAATTCAAAAAGTTTAAATTACTCATTGGACATTTGCATCCTGTTATTTTCTTTTTGATTTCATTTTTTGGTGATTCAAGCTATCAAAAATTTAAAACATAATTCAAAGAGAATATCATTTTTTTCAGATTTTTCAGATTTTTCAGATGTATTATGTTAACTTAAAAAATTCCTTCAAAAAAGTAAAAAATTTAAAAAAATAAATTTTCTCATTACAATTTTAGATACTTTTGTTTGCCTTTTTGTTAATTCATTTTTGGTGATGAAAGATGTTAGGAATTAGAGACAGGTGTTAAAGAGATTTTTAATGTCTATTTCAGAATTTTTGGATGTATCTTGGGCCTCCAAAAATACAGTTAAATGTAAAAAGACTTCAAATTAACTCATCTATTGCAATGTTTTGTTTTGCACCTGGCATAAAGATTTCCACAAATATTATTTGAAAAAGCTTTAGAATAGAATCCAAAGACCCAAATAAATAATATTTTGAATTCTTGTCACATTTTTTACCCCTCAAATTATAAATGAAAAAGAACATAATACCAAAGAAAAGTGTGGTTTTTTTAATGGTCCTTTTTTGATTTTTTTCCCCTGAAATAAATAATGATGATCTCAGAAATTCCAAGCTGTAGCTTTGAAGGGATCATTCAAAAATTTTCAAAAACAATTTTTTTTAGGAATTATTGGGGCACAATTTTTGTCTCAACAACCAAACCAAAAAAGCATCATATTAGACCACTTTTGGGTTCTGAGACTCTTCTTTGGGCCTTCCATTCAACTTCTCAAACTTTTCTCAACTCTCATAAAGATGGACTGTGCATATAAAAAAAAAACAGTTTGGAATTCCTGTTCTTCATTTTCTTGGGTTAAAAAATTTTTCTGGAAGTTCTCAGTTGCCTTCTATTTTTTATCTCAAGAGAAAAAACAGAATGTAAATGGGGCTTGACTCAACTTCAGGAAATTATAGAAGATAAACAACCACAATTTATTGTTACAGACCAGGAACAAGCACTTATCAGTTCAATAAAAACAGTTTTTCATTCTTCCCATCATCTTCTCTGTGTCTGGAAAATCTTCAAGAATATTCAAACTCATTGCAGGAAGCACTTTAAATCTGAAGATGAATGGAAGCAATTTGTGAAACAATGGAATCACCTAGACTATTCTAAATCACAATCTAGTTATCAGGAAAATTCACCAAACCTTATCTTTTCTGGAATTTTCCCACTTCTGATTACCTTCTTGAGGACTGGATTCATTCAATAAGAAAGTTTTTCTCCTATTGGACCATCAAACACTATTTCTTTTGAAATACAAGTACCTCCATATTAGAAGGCCTTTACTAGTACTACATTAAATGTTTAAAAAATTCTTCTATTGGCTCTTTCCATAATTTAGTTCAAAAAGCTTACAGTGCCATCACCATACAAAACCATGAGAGAGCCATTGAATCCTGTCAGCAAACATTCAAGAATATCATTGCGTTGCCTCACTATGTGGATTATCTTTCTGGAAAAATCAGCCACTTTGCCCTCAAAAAAATTATTTCATTTCATCAAGTTCATGAATCTTCCACCAATTTCAACAACTGTGATTACTCTTCTGACATTGGTATACCATGTATCAGTTAGCTATCAGAAAGGGTGAACTATTTGAACTTGAGGATTGTAATCCTCAATGGCATCTCAAAGCTCCCTTATCTTTCAGTTTATTTTATTTTTGGATTCAAGCTAAAATGAATACTTTACTGATTGATTTTAATTTTTATTTCTTCAGTTAACTCTGGATCCTGATGCCACTGAAGAATCTGAAAAAATTTAATTTTAAACCAGGGATAGTAATGAAATACTTTACTTAAATGAAGTGTGTGAAGAATTAAGCAAGTTTCCACCTTGAGAACAGCTATATTACCTGGCTGAAAGAAAGAAGATTTACAGTGGAAGATATCAACTTGATGTGATTCAGGAGCTCAGTTCCAATCAAAGATCCAAAGCAAGAAGAAGACCCAAAAGAGAAGCCAATAAGTTCAAAGAGATCTCTCATTCCTTAAATAAAAGGGATCCATCTAGTTTTGAATATTTAGAAGAACAAAAGACAAAAGGAATGCCAAATCAGAAATTCATAGCAATTCCAAGGTCAGTCACCATTCTTTGGAAAAAAATCAACTTCCATAATTAATATTTTTGTTGCATGTGTTTGGTTTTAGGGAAAGTGGAAGGCCATCAAGTGGAAAGGTAGGAGAAAAAAATAAGGAATCAGAGGAAGATGTCATTTTATATCTATAATTATTTCTTTTTAACTGTATTTTTTTAATGAGTCCTTGTTGTTTTTTTAACAAAGGGTGAATTTCTGACTGAGGAGGAATATTCAGAAGATGAAGGGGTTTCATCAGTTCATTAAATCCCAAAAACAAACATTTCACAAAAGAAGAGACTTACAATCTTTTTTCTTTTCTTATTTTGTTCCCCTCTAATTCTCTTTTAAGGCTACCGCTTAAGCTGCTTTTCAACGTTTTTTGATCAAGAAGGATCTCTCTGGTTATCTGTCAATTTTGGCTGGCCTCTGCTTGATTGAAAGAATTTATTTTCAAGTCTTGGCTTTGAGCAATATATATTTTGTGGTCTCCTGAATCAAGTTCTTCAACAGCCTTTAATGACCCTGTTCAGCATATCCCAAGATCATTGCATTGAGATTCTCATGAAAATCAGAATTGTTGAGCATTTCATCAACATCAACCTTTCAAAATTCAAAGGTATCAAATATTATTCAAGTAGGAATAATCATTCAAAAGGCATTTATCAAAAAAGAATTAATCCCATCAAACCAAATTAGAGAACTAGAACTGCAAGGATCATAATCCAACCTTCACTAAGGATGAAAATCCTCAGCAACCATGGCTCCTCTGGATGCTAGTAGGTCACCTATCTCTTGGGAACAGGGAAAACCCATAGTCTTGGAGTATGACTTGGTGCACACTTACCCATCATTATTCCACTTTAACCTCTCTGATTTTTCCACAACAAGTTGAATCCCCTCTAAAGACAACTTGTATCCAAATGATGACAGTTCAGTGGGAAAAACTATTCCTATCTTTTTTTTAGAGTTGTCAAGGGCAGCCTGACCAATTGAATCTGATTGGAAAATGTTCCCCTAGGTTCCTCCATACATCCAACATGTTTCCCAAAGAATTTGCAAGGAATTTTTTGAAAGTAGCGTGAACCCCTTCAACCCAAGAACTGGTTTTTATTTCTAAAGTAAGAGTTTTTGCAAGTACAAGCCATTAAAAACTTCTATTTTATATGGAAGATTTTATGATCCATATACTCAAGCACATCCTCACATTCTTCCAAGAAACACTTTATACAAGTCATAATGTAAGCAACCCAAAACTAGGAAGATTAACAGTAGAGGCAGTGATTTGGCACTTACTCCAAGTTCCACATCATTTAAATTTGCCTCCTCCTTGGTTTTCAATGCCCCACACTTTTCCCACAGAGAAATAAAGCTTTTCCATCCTTCAAATTCAGTATGTAAGCGCACTTTAAAGTTTTATTGTATGTTTTTAGACAAGTGCCCCTGAAAAAACTGTCTTGTTGACTCAGGGAAAACTTTTTCTATAGCACAAATCAGATCTTTTTCACAGTCAGTCACAAAGACTCAAGGAAGTCTCTCAGGATCACAAGGAAGCTCCTTTAGTGCATTTAAAGGCCAACTGTAGAACTCAAATGTTTCTCTTGTTATAAAAACACACCCTTTTGTGTAATTTTTACAGTTGGCTATAATTGCTACATCATGCAATAGGGGGATGATGTACTTGTTTTTTTTATAAGTAAAATACAACAGGGTAATATGATGTAATTGTTTAACAAAGCTTTAATGAATCATGCTGGGATGTCACAACTGCCCCTGGCGTGCAAGGGGCTGAAGGCATGGGCACTACTGCTCACAGAAGTCAGGGTATAGATAAAGAGATAGATTTCATGTGATGATGAGATTTAAAGTAAGGGCAATTACAAGAAGAGAATCCAGGAGTAAGCTCTGAAGGATGTAGTTAAGGGAATCCTGTAAGAGTAACACCAGAGGGATAGGTGAGATGAGTAAGGTAGGCTGGTTGGCTTTCTTGTGCTAAGATGTCACCTCTTGGATGAGGGACTAAACAATATGAAGTAATATAATAATTCCTTGGGGGAATTAGTACGGGAGAAGAAGGCAGGCCGGTATATGTGAGAGCTGAGAGGAGGCCTTGAGAGGGATGACTGTGCTGGGCTAGGATGCCCCATGGCATTACATGTGACCAATGGGGCTGGAAACTGTGGCTTGACAGATTGTGTAATGGGCCTGTCCAGGAAGGCATTTAACAAACTGGAGTATGGGTTGTCCAGCCAGGATTATGTACTATAGGTTTACTGTATGTACTTCTCATACCAGATGGATTTGAGAGAGAGATGAGGATGCACCAAGCCATAGAGAGATGGAGGGTATGCCTGGGAGATTACCTATGCAATGCAGGGTATGCAGGAGGGTGCTTCAGGATGTACAGCATGTGGATCCAGGGATGGAAGGTGGATAGTGCTGGACTGTGAATGGTGGAGGGTTGAGTATGGCTGGGGAGACTGAGTCAAGTGGTGGTTATGACATTAACCCCCCAGAAGAGGAAGGGGTAGCTCCTGATCCCCATAAGAAGAGGTGAGTTTAGATTGAAATCTTCACCATAACTGGATTGTCTTTCCCCTCACCATATCCCTCACCATCACCACCCAACAGCTGTCCATAATTTTCTTCCTACAACAGATCATCCACTCCCTCATTCATTATGGAAGTTACCAATGGCTATCACCCTGTCAACCAGTATTTTCCCCCCTGTTCCATGTGTGTCAAGACTGACAAGATTTGCATCACCAGCATCACTCCCAAGTCAGGGAAGTGCAAGTACTGTCAAAGATACAAGAGGCCGTGTTCTGGAGCCCACAACGCCGGAAGGAAGGTACTTGGACCCGTCATCTAGGTGAGGAAAAAAGTGTTCCCAAATTCAAAGTGAAAGAAGCAACTGATGACTCAAGTGTATCCATAGGAGTGGATGTTAGGGTAGGGCCATTGGATGGTGAGTGTTCAGAGCCTTTATGTGGTTGATGGGGGCTTGTTCTGAATCCAAGCTGTGGTTCTTCTGGTTCAAGTGGAGACACTGAGGGAGAAGATGAAGAGGTTGGATAAGCGCAGGCTCAAGTTGAGGAGGAAAGGGCAGTTGGCCTTGGATGCTATGTCAAAGAAGTAGGTGGCAGGATCAAAAGCAGTTGAAATCTGATGGGAGACCCCCTACTTGTCTTCAATCAGTTTGATTGGGGAATCCAAGGGCATATGAGGTCAGTCAAACGTTAGTCAAAGCCAAATCAAACCGGTCAAAGCCAATCAATTGGCCGTTGAGGGGGTCAAAGTGATGCCAAGTGCAATCAAACCGGTGAAAGTTTGACAAGGTTGAATCAAATTGTTCAAAGTTTGATGGTTGAAAATCAGACCTATCAATTTTGACGCAGCCTGATCAAAGAGGTCAAACCCCTGTCAAAGGACTTTTGAAGCAGTGGTGGTCCGGTCAAAGTATGGTCAAAGTAGCAGGGAAGGAGTCAAAGAGGTCTAAAAGCGTCAAAAGGAAGTCAAAGTTTAAATTTAAAAAGTTCTTTAAAGTTCCAGGAAGCTGCCTGTCAAAGCCACCTCCGCCCCTGTCAAAGAAAATCCCGTTGAAGTAAAAGAGGGAGTTGAGTGGGAGGATAGGAGGATGGAGGTGAAGAAGCAGATGAAGATGCTCCTGGAGAGCCCAATGATGAGGAGGGGAATGAAGAGGAAGAAGAAGAAGGAGAAGGAGAAGAACAAGACATGGATAGAGCAGAAGAAGGAGTGGAGAAGGATAAAGGAAAGGGTAAGGAAGTGATAGAGCTGGGAGTTGATTCCCCTGGACCTCAGTCTGTTGGAGAGCTTGTTTGAAGATTGTTGGCTGAGGATGGAGTCACAGGTAGATATAGAAAGGTGACCCAGGGGGGAATTGGTTGCTGTCAGCTTGCTACTATGTACTGAGCAAAACTGTCAAATAGTAACACAAACTATGAAAAATAAGAATAACTCAATAAACAAATTAAGGAGTAAGAAATCCATAAATATTATTACAGGAATGGATTCCACACCCAAAATTAGGTAGGATCACTCACTGACCCCACCCTTAAATTCCAAGTACTTATATTTTTAAAATAATTAAAAAGAAAAGTACTAAAAATTACAACACCTTGATGGCACTTTTTGGCTATTCTAATATTTCACACGTGTTGTCACGTACAGGGTTTACACCTAAAATTCACTCAGAATTGAGGTGTTGTGTATATTTTAGGAGTTACACGCGGAAATGTGTTATTTCACAATTCCCGCGCGCAGCCCTGCATCATTACATAACCCTACGTACTAGTAGCAGCAGGATCCTGCGTACTAGAGACCCGCGCGCAGCTGATTCTGCCATGCACGCAGGGGATCCTACCCCGCGCGCATCTGTACTACTGATCCCCGCGCCTCGATCAGTCATGACTAATCTGAAAACCAGGTACTGCTCTGTCAGCTTGTTACTATGTACAGAGCAAAACTGTCAAATAGTAACACAAAATACAAAAAATAAGAATACCTCAATTAACAAAGCAAGGAGCGAGAAATACATAAATATTATTACACGAATGCATTCCTCACCCAAAATTAGGTAGGGCCACTCACTGACCCCACCCTTGAATTCCAAGTCCTTATATTTGAAAAATAATTAAAAAGAAAAGTAATAAAAATTATGACACCTGTATGGCACTTTTTGGCCATTCTAATATTTCACACGTATTGTCACGTATAGGGTTTACACCTAAAATTCACTCAGAATTGAGGTGTTGTGTATATTTTAGGAGTTACACGCGGAAATGTGTTATGTCACAATTCCCGCGCGCAGCCCTGCATCATTACATAACCCTACGTACTAGTAGCAGCAGGATCCTGCGTACTAGAGAACCGCGCGCAGCTGATTCTGCCATGCACGCAGCGGATCCTACCCCGCGCGCATCTGTACTACTGATCCCCGCGCCTGGATCAGTCGTGACTAATCTGAAAACCAGGTCCTGCTCTGTCAGCTTGCTACTATATACAGAGCAAAACTGTCAAATAGTAACACAAAATACAAAAAATAAGAATACCTCAATTAACAAAGCAAGGAGTGAGAAATCAATAAATATTACTACAGGAATGGATTCCTCACCCAAAATTAGGTAGGGTCACTCACTGACCCCACCCTTGAATTCCAAGTCCTTATATTTTTAAAATAATTAAATAGAAAAGTACTGGAAATTACGACACCTGTATGGCACTTTTTGGCCATTTCAATATTTCACACGTGTTGTCACGTATAGGGTTTACACATAAAATTCACTCAGAATTGAGGTGTTGTCTATATTTTAGGAGTTACACGCGGAAATGTGTTATGTCACAATTCCCGCGCGCAGCCCTGCATCATTACATAACCCTACGTACTAGTAGCAGCAGGATCCTGCATACTAGAGACCCGCGCGCAGCTGATTCTGCCACGCACGCGGCGGATCCTACCCTGCGCGCATCTGTACTAACTGATCCCCGCGCCAGGATCAGTCGTGACTAATCTCACAACTAGGTACCGCTCAGAAGAGCTACAACCAAGTTAGGGTTGCCTAGTATATGCAACAAACAGAAATATGCATTGATAATGATCTAAAAAGATCAAAACTTAAATAAAATTAATGAAAATTAAGTTTTAAACATTTTTTAATAATAAATCGAAGATCAAGGACTACCACGTAAACCACAGATCTTGATCTTTGAAGACCACAAAACACTACAAGAAGTGTTCATAAAAATTATTAAAAATTATCTAAATTATAAGCAGATGACGGACAATCAGTAAACATTCACATCAGCACGCTTTAAAGCAATATCAATAGTACAAATAAAGGATGAGTAAATAATGATAAAATTTACGCCATAACTAATAAACAGATCCTGTGGCTAAAATAGTACAGAAATCCAGCTGATCTAAGAACAGCTGATTGACATCACTAAGCAGACGTGCTAATCTTGCCCTGACTAGCTTTCCAGCCTCAGCCCACAAGCAGAACCCTCTCTACGCGCCCTGAGAAGACCAAAATCACCCCAAAAAGGTATTTATACAGACCTCTTTGGATCCATTATTCAATCAGTTTACCAGGAATTTATTTATTATCAATCAGACACCGTTTCATTGTTAATCAAGTGTTTATATGAAGATAAGAAAGTGATTTATGACTTAGTCTGCCGTAGTATTATTTACCTATATTAACCAATCAACCATTGAAGTTTAGTCAAGCAATCTACCCCATCTGCTCTAAACCCTTCCAATTATTCCAGGATTTTTGTGGTAAAGTGCTTAGAGTGAGTGTTACCTTTCCTGTCTAGGCCATTTGTGCTTTTAAGCCCAGCCATTAGTGGAATAAGTCCTTTCTAAGGCACCCATATTTATTCCAAGGTTCTTAAACTGCCTAAGGAGGCCCCTTGAAGAGAGGTTGCTAGTCTGTAAATATCTCAAGTAGTAGAATACTGTGGCCCCTCTTTTATATTATATTGAAAACCATTTACTACAAAAACAATTAAAACTTGCAACTGCTCTTATTAAATTATTTATTTGAGCTTCTAAGCGTTTATTATTGGAATAATAATTGCTATTATCATTCCAGCATTTTTATCACTCTCTATAGCTAAAGGACTGCAAGGTTCCTGGTATCAGAGAGCTGACAGTTGCTATGCTTGCTCTGGAGGAAAGGTGGTTGGGCCAATGGATACTATTGAAGATGATCTGGTTGGAGACTTGAAGTAGGTTGAAAGGCGTCTTAGAAGGTTTTCCAAGGATTCCAGAAGTAATGCTATTTTTGGATGGAGTTTAAATAATGGGGAAGAAATGGAGAAGAAGAAAGAAAAGAAGGAGTAAAAGAAGAAAGTATTGGCAGATCTGGAAGACTTTTTATCTTTTTCTGGGGTGACTTATGAGTAGGGAGCTACCGGCTAGGGATACAGAGGAATATGAAAGTAGGAAGATAAATTTGGCTAGTGTTTGGGTAGCTAAGATTACTGATTTGATTGATAAGATTGAGAAGGAGTGCTAGATGGAAATTTGTTTTGTTTTCTCTCTTTCTCTCTTTCTTCCTTTCTTTTTTTTATGTGGATTGATGAAATATAAATAGGCTTGATTTCATTTATTCTTTTGAGAGGGATGGAGTAAATTTGAAGGATTATGAATGAAAGAGATTGGTTGGAGGAAAAGATGTTGGTTATGAGGGTTTGGGTTTGTACGGATAAAGGGAGTGGAAGTCGTGGAGTAGGGCTGAAAAGTTTGTGAGGTTGGACACTGGTTCCCATGAAGTTCTTTCAGAGTATTCTAAAAAACCTTTCCATTTGACTAAGTAGAGTAGTTTTCCATGTCTGATCTTGGATTCCAGCATTTGAGACACTTCCCATTCTTCTTGGAAATTTATTACCACTGGTTCTGGAGGTTGTTGGTGGCTAGGAGAATTTGGGTCTGAGGAGTAAGGTTTGAGAAGTGAAAAATGGAAAAAAGGTTGGATGGAGGACCATTGATCCGGGAGCTGGAGTTTGAAAGCATGAGATCCTATTTTTTTAGTAATGAGAACAGGGCCCAACCAAAGCTCAGAGAGCTTCTTCGAAGGTCTTTTAGTACTGATATTCTTTGCAGATAACCAAACTTTATTCCCAGGAGTAATAACTTTTAGAATATCTTTTCTATAAAGGTGAGCAGAGTATTTATACTTATCCATAGACTATTTTAATTCTTTCTTTAGTTGAACCTAGCTCTTCTGAATCTGATCCAAGTAGTGACTAGCAGGTTGGTTGTTTAACAAATGCAGGAAGTGAAAGCTAGGGTGCCTTCCATAAAGGGTGAAGAAAGGTGATTTTTGGTTAGAAGAGTGAACACTGTTGTTGTAAGAGAATTCTTCCAAGGGGAGCCAAGTATCCCAGTTGTCAAGGTGATAGCTGATTTACATTCAAAAAATTTTTTCTAGTACTTGATTGAATTCTTCAGTTTGACCATTTGTTTCTGGGTGGTAATCTGTGGAGAGATTCATTTGGATCTATCATTTTTCACAAAGTGTTTTCCAGAAAGAAGAGATCAATAAGGAGCCTTGGTCACTTATTATGTCAGCAGGTAGGCCATGCTTAGAGAAGACATGACTGATGAAAAGGTTAGAAAGTTCTACTTCAGTCATTGTACTGGTTGTTTTAATGAAGAGTGCCATCTTAGAGAAACTGTCCACAACAACAAGGATAGAATCAAATACATTGGAGAGGGGGAGTTGAGAAATGAAGTCCATAGAGAGTGAAGTCCAAGGACCTTCAGGAACAACAAGGGGTTTGAGCAGCCCTAGTTTCTTTTCATACCTTGCCTTTTTCCTGTTACAAAGGTAGCAAGCTGAAACATAGTTCTTAACATTTTTTGACATTCCATACCAGGAGAAGGATCTCTTGATGAGATTGAGAGTTTTCTGTTTGTCAAGGTGACCTGCAAGAGGCAAATAATTTCTTTGATTGAGTATTCTTTGTTTAAGATGGTTAGATTGGCAAGGTATGACCACTTTACCATGGAACAGGAGTAAGAAACTGAAGGGGTCTAAAGAATAATCAGCTACTTCCTCATTCTTTTTAAATCTTTTCATGATGGCTTGGAATACCTTTCCAGCTTGTTGACCAGAGGTCAATCCGCTCAGTTGATTGTAAAGTTTATTAGCAGAGAGAAAAAAGAGTTTGGAATTTCAAACTTCATTTTGTTTCAGGAGCTGTTGAAAATTTCCAGGATTCTTTTCAGAATATGGTGTTTCCCCTGCTGGATACACGTTGTCCCAACGTGACAGGATATCTGGGATGTTTGAAAATTTTCCAGGCCTGTAAGTGATCACAAAATTGAATTCAGAGAGGAACTCTGCCAAAAAGCCTGTATTTTAGTGAGGACCTTGGAAGACATAAAATACTTCAAAGAGGAATGGTCAGTTAGAACTTCAAAAGGGTCAGTAACACTCAAGAGGTAGGAGCGCCATTGCTGGAGAGGAAAGACAATAGAAAGGAGTTCTTTGTCATGGATCTCACAGTTGAGTTCAGAACGGAAAATTTTTCTCCTTTCAAAGGCAATAGGGTTTTTAGTTTTATCAGAAGTGATCTTGTGCAGGAAAGAACCCATAGCATATTCACTGGCGTTAGTTTCAACATATGTTCTCAGGAGGTGATCAAAATGGCAAAGTATCAGGGCCTGGGTGAAAGCTTTCTTGATTTTTTTGAATTGTTGCAAGGCTTCTGGAGTGAGGGTAAAAGTAGAGCTGTTTCCAGCGATAGAGGAGATGTGGGAGACCTGTTTGGAGTAGTTCTTTATAAACCTGAAATATAAGTTAGAAAACCCAAGGAAAGACTGCAAGGTCTTTCTATTTTCAGGAATGGGCCAGGCAAGGATGGTCTTGACTTTGTTGTTGTCCATGAAGATGCCATCCCCTGAGATCACATAGCCAAGGTAGTCCACAGAAGGTGCATGGAATTTGCATTTGGAGGCCTTTGCAAATAGAATATGCTTTCTGAGCCTGGTCAGAATATCAAACACATGAGGGATGTGTTCCTCTAAAGTTTTTGAAAAATTAAAGATATTGTCAAGGTAAACCACCACATAAACTGTGAGGAGATCAGCAAGGGTGTCATTGATAAGGTTTTGAAAAGAAGCTGGAGCATTGGTCAGTCCGAGGGCATGACCAGATTTTTGTAGCTTCTAAACTGAGATCTGAATGCTGTTAAGTGTTCATCTCCTTCCTTGATGCGCAGTAAGTTCTAGGAACCTCTGAGGTTGATTTTGGTGAAGATATAAGAACCTGAAAATACAGTGAGTAAGAAAGTCATTGGCAGAAGTTGGTAACGGTTCTTCCTGGTGACAGTGTTAAGCTTGCAATAATCAACACACAACCGCAAAATTAAATCCTTCTTTTTGACAAAGAGGACAGGTGCTCCAGTGCTTGAAGTGCTGGAATGGATGAAACCTTTCTCTACATTCTCTGCTATGTAGGATTGTAGGGTTGAATTTTAACTTTGAGATAGCAAATAGATGGGCCCAACTGGAGGAAGTATTCCTTCCAATTCAATGTGGTGGTCTTAAGCGCAATGAGAAGGGAGTTGATCTGCCTCAAACTTAGAGAAAACATCTAGGAAAGAATGAAAATCAGCAAGGACTTTTTCCAACACAGTTTCTATTTCTTGTGGGTCTTCTTCAATGTCAAACTTGTCCCAGTCAGCTGAAATATTCTCATGGGGAGTAACAGATATATTAGAAGGAGTAAAGGGATCAGTCAATACCCAAGAAAGATTGGAAATTATTGAACTCAATTTAAATTGGGTGGAGTGTTGAGGATTCAAGGGTTCTGAAGTGAGGGGGAATGCAATGGACTGCAGCGCAAAAGGCAGAGTAGAGTGGAAACCAGTTGAAGGTAGGTTGGCCATGTTGAGTTCAACAGAGTGAGGGGAAAGTCTTTCAGTTGGTTGGTGTCTTGGGGTGATCTGCCCCATCTGCCAGTTTACTTTGGGGTTCTGGTGGTGAAGGAAGTCAATTCCCAGGATGAGATCTTCTGAATATGGTGGGCCTACCAGGAGGAATTCCCATTCAAAGCTGGGAAAAGAAGGGAGAGAGACCATCCAAGTTTCCTTGTGGGTAATTAGTTGAGAGAATGACTCATTTTGACTGAAGTTGAAAAGAGGAATAGGTTTTAACAAAGGGATGGGCTGCAATGAAAACTTTAGAACCATAGTACTAGCCATTTAAGATTGAGTAGCACCTGAATCAATCAAAACACTATAACTCAAGTCCTTGTGAAAGAGAATAAAATTTAAGCCTTAAGAAAGTTGGTCATGGTAATCTTTTTGTAACTTTTGTACCCTAACATCAGTAGGGTGATAATCCTGGAGTACAGCAGGAAAACCACCTAATTGTTTTTTTGGCTTGGAGTTGTTGACTGAATGGGTAAAAGGTGATAGAAATAATCATATTGAAGGGACTAGGAAGAAACTGAATAACAACAAGGCATGAGTTGAAGAGTGAAAAGATAACAAAAGAGGAGATGAAGAAGAATCAGAAGATCAAATGAGATAGAATTGAAATCATACCAGACAGTCAAAAACTGGAGGAGTGAACTTGAATTGAGGCAGGTTGTGGTTGAGTTGTTGACAGTGATTTGGCAACGTTGAGTATGTGATAGTGTTGAGTTATAGAGTAGAGAACAAGGAAAAGGAGAAGAACAAAGAGAAGTTGAGAATAAAAGAATAGAAACAAAAGTAGATATAAAGCAAAGAATTGGAATAGAATGAGATGAGAATCAGATGAAGAAAACTGAGGGGCAGTCGGCCCGGTGAGGTTCAGATGACTGGAATAATTGGGTGAGGGGGAATCCCCCAGTGTAGTTGTGTATTCAAGTTTTTCCGGGTACGCGCGGGTTACTACATATCAGGATTAGGCAGGCTGCGCAGAGAGCCGCTCAGTGGATGATTTGACACCCCTCGTGGCTGGTAGGATTTTGAGGTAATTGAAGTGAGGATTGATGACATGGAGGAGTTTGGAGAGTTGATTTTGGGGTAGGTCTTTTGTTAGCCTGTCGGCTATCATGCTTTCTGATGGTATGAGTTTGATGTTGAGGTTGTTGGCTAGCAATTCCTCCCTAATTGCCTTTGTTTTTATGTCAATGTGATGGGTTTTGGAGTTGCAGCCAAACTTTTCTAACTTTTTGTCCAGACCTTTGTTGTTGATGTGATTTATGCTTGGTTGAGTGGGTTTTGTCCACATTTCTGATACCACGCCTCATCCAAATGGCCTCAAGGAAAGAGTTGAATAGAGGATTGAGTTCCGCCTCAGTGGTTGAGTGAGTAACGCTCCTTTGGCAGTAGCTGCTCCACGCAACAGGAGATCCAAATAGTAGAGTTAGATGCCCTGACTGAGAGTGCCTGGTTTCGAGGTCATTGTTCCAGGTGGCGTCGCTGAAGCATTGGAGTTGAGTATATCAATGTTTTACCTTTAGAAATAGGGAGAGAGACTTGGTGGCTTTCAGGTACTTCCAGCAACGTTTCACTTTTCGCCAGTGATTTATCCCGGGCCTTTTGCAGAACCAAGCTAAGATTGAGACAGCATAACTGATGTCTAGTCAAGTCAGGCATGCAATGTAGTTCATCAAGAACATGGCCAATCTGTAGTTGATGTTGAGCGCTTTGAATTCCTTGTGTTCTTCAGCAGTGGCGGGTCATAAATTGAGGTTTGAAGTTAGTGGTATGGAAGAGGGATAGAAATTGGTAAGTTTGAGTTCTTCAAGCCTGTGATTGATGTGGTTAGGTTGAGAGAGAAAAGTTTTGTTTTCAATATTAGATTATTTCATCCCTAGGATGGTGTTGGGATTGTGAGCAGATGAGTTTGGAAATCATTGCAGAAAGTTTTTCTTGAAGTTGTTTCCAAGACCTACCAGAATAAGGTCATCGACGTGGAAGAAGATCATGGATTGACATTGAGGATTTAGGTAAAGACAAGGGTAAGTGGTTGTTACTGGAGAGGTGCTCTGAGCCAGTTTGGAGTCTTAGAAAGGGAGATTGATGTCCAGAGGAGGGTTGATTTCAGGAGGGATTTCTGCGCTGGGAGTGCAAGGAAGGGACTTGAGTATTTTGATGTGCTTAGGAGAAATGATTGAGTTGTCTGGCTTGAGGATGCAATACAACAAGAGATCAGGATTGAATCCTACAAGAGTCCCCTCTAGTCCGCGTTCTTTGAGCTTATCCCCGCAAGCCATCTTCAAGTTTAAGTATACCACCTTGGAACCTAAGGGATGGAAGTAATCCAAGGGGAGTGTGTTGTTTGTGAAGACTTTTTAGGGGGATTTCTCATTTGCGCTTTTTGGAATCTGATTGAGCATGAGAGTGGATGCCTTGGACACTTTGGCCCAGAGATTGAGTGGTAATCTTGAAGATCAAAGGATAGTTCTGATGGATTTGGCAACAGTCCAGTTGGCACGTTCTACTCTTCCATTGTGTTTTTGATGGTAAAGTTCTGATACCATGTGTTGGATGGAATTTTCTTGAAAAAAGGAATTCAGTTCTCAGGAGGTGAATTCTCCTCCACCAACAGTACAGATAGTGGCGGGAAAGCAGCATTGCTTTTGTTTCTTGAATCTAAGAATGGATAAAAGTTGAGGACAGGCGTCAGATTTGGAACTGAGAGGATTAGCGGACAGATACCCAGAATTGCTATCAATGATTTTCATAATATACCTCATCCCGTTGCGGGATTCTGGATTAATCAAACCCATCAAATCAATGCGGAGCCTTTTGAAAGGTTTGGAGGCATGGTTTGCTTTAGTGTTGAAAGGGGTTTTGGTGATCTTTGAGAAGACGCAGTCCGAGCATTAGAAGTTGCCAATCAGGGAGTGAGGAATTTCAGGATAAAAATTTCTCAATCAGTGAGGACTAGTGTGGCCAAGTGATTGATGAAGATAGAGAAGTTTATCATGATCAATGGTTTTTCTTGTGAGATAACTGATTTTTGAGTTGTTTCAAATGGAGTAAGGGAGGTTGAGAGCAAAGAGATTGTCTCTGATGAAGTCTTTGAAAGCAAGAGTTCCGTTGTGATGAACTTTGAAGGAGTTGCCATAAGCAGAAACCAAGAATTGTTTTTCCAAAACAAGAACTCCAGGACTAATGAGATTGATGACAAGATCGGGGACAAAGAGATGGTTGGAGAGTTGAATGAGGGAATTTCTCCAGGAAAGGAACACTTTTCCTTTTCCTTTGATAGGGAGAGTAGCTCCATCTTTTCCTGTGCTAATGGAATGAAGCTCCAGAGTCAAGGATGATGCAATGGTTGGCATTCACCTTGTTGATCCAAGTGTTTAAGAGGGCATGGTAGTGAGCAACTTCGTTGCTCTTGGGCTTCTTCTGAGCTCTCCATTGGGCTTGAGCTTCTTTCCACCAGTCCAGGGCTAAGTGCTCGTGCTTGTGCCAGCATTGTTCCTTGGGATGATTGGTAACGTTGGGATTATGGTATCCTGGTCAAGTTTGTTGAAGTTTGGAGATTGGATTTTTGGAACTGTTGGTTACAAGTGCAGTTTCTCTGACAGGAGTCTTGGTGATTTTTGATTTGGATTTGTTATTGAGCTGCGTCAAATGATTTAGAACTAGATTGACTGTGACCTCCTTTTCTGAGTGCATAATTTGCTGGCAAAGCAAGTGAAGTGAATGAGGAAATTTGAAAAGAACTAGGTACGCCAAGATATCTGAAGGAAGTTCAATACCAAAGTCAAGCATTTTCTTCAGAGAAATCTTGATTTCTGTGATGAAGGATGTGATTTCTTTGGGTTTGAAAGGATGGTAAAGAAAGTTTTTGAAGACTCAAGCTTGGTTTGCGGTTTGAGAAGACGCAAATCTTTCCTTGATTTTTTTCCATAGGCCTTTAGCCAAATTGATGTTGTTGGGGTTAACTAAATTGTTTTGCATGATGGTGTCCATTTTGGAAAGAATGATTACTCAAGTTTCAAGATTGTCCATGGGGATGAGATTTTTGGTGTTTTTGTCAAGGATTTGTTTGGTTCCTTTGAGTTCAAGAAGAATGGTGATTTTATCTTTCCAAATAAAGTAGTTTTCATCCTTCAGATTTGGGTTGGCTTTGAGAGCAGCCTTGAGCATAATTTTTTGGAAGCCGTCCATTTTGCCAGGTCCCTCCATAGTATCAAGCAGTTAGGTAGTTGTGAGATTTTGGCTTTTAACCGTGTTGATTTAATGGGTAAAAGGTGATAGAAACCATCCTATTGAAGGGACTAGGAACAAACTGAATAACAAAAAGGCGTGAGTTGAAGAGTGAAAAGATAAAAAAAGAAGAGATGAAGAACAATCAGAAGATTGAATGAGATAGAATTGAAATCATACCAGACAGTCAAAAACTGGAGGAGTGAACTTGAATCGAGGCAGGTTGTGGTTGAGTCGTTGACAGTGATTTGGCAACGTTGAGGATGTGATAGCGTTGAGTTATAGAGTAGAGAACAAGGAAAAGGAGAAAAAGAAAGAGACTTTGAGAATAAAAGAATAGAAACAAAAGTAGAGATAAAGCCAAGAATTGGAAGACAATGAGATGAGAATCAGATGAAGAAAACTGAGAGGCAGTCCACCCCGGTGAGGTTCAGATGACTGGAATAATTGGGTGAGGGGGAATCCCCCAGTTTAGCTTTGTAGTTGAGTTTTTCCAGGGACGCGCAGCTTACTACGTATCAGGATTAGGAAGGCTGCACAAAGAGCGGCTCAGTGGATGATTTGACAGGAGGTAGAGGAAGAGTTGGTGTTGGAGGAAGGGTTGGAGAAAGGCTTCTTTTTACAGTCATCCGTCTTTTGTTTTCTCAGCCTCCTGGATTCCAAGACCCTTGATGTACTTTAGCTACCAGAGGTGATAGAATAAATAATAAATATATTATTCAATAAATGCAGCAAAAATCCTTAGAATATTTGGATAGAGCTATCGCAAGGTTGATTGGTTTGTTTATGGTTTAATATTATAAATCAATATTAATAAATTTATTGTTAAATAAATTAATAGAGGGGCCACAGGAATATTGGGGATCCTCAACACCTCTCTTCAGGGAATTCACTTTGAAAAAACATATACCTGGTTACTTTGGAACCTTTCATTTATATTCTTAAAGGATATATTGCAAAAAGATAATATATATATAAAATATATGGTGGTGTGACAGGGCCTTGTAGCCAAGCTGCCAGGACATAAAAAGGATAATGAGACTCACTGGTATATTATTGAATCCTTTGGGTACCTGTTAGGGACCTGCACTGATGGGTTGAACCTATTACTGGGGTTAAAAAGGTTGTTCAGCAGTTTGAGTTGATAAAAAGGGTTGGGGATGGATATTATTAAACAGAATAAAGCCATAAATCACTCAATTATATCTTATAAGTATTTTATTACCTTGAAACGGTGTCTGGATGTAAATATAACTGGGTCTCTGGGTATCAATATCCTCAAAAGAGCTCCTTATTTATAGCTTTTGAGTCCCAATTCTATCATTCTGAGGGATACAAGGGCTCAAAGGAATGGATTCTAAGGCTAGAAGGGTAACAATTTTAGTCTTTCACGTGTTGTTGGTGCTGTAGCACGGGTAGAATCTAATTACAAAGGGTATGAGAATTATTCTATCTTTTAATTGATATTTGAATGTGTAAATAACACTCATTTACCCGTATTATCTTCTATCTTTTAATTGATGTTTGAACGTGTAAATAACCCTCATTTACCCATATTATCTATCATTTAAGTAATTATCTTTGGAAAATATTCCCAGGATGTTAATAATTCTCTTAATATAAATTTCTATGGGTAATAGGATTTTTGATGTCAAGTGGGTTCTAATTATGTATTCACTGATTGGAGTAAAATCATGATATTTATTTTACTCCTTATTTTGGAAATCCAGTTAATTTACTTAACATAATTCATTAAAAATATAATTTATGAGAATTCATGTAATATTTTTACATCATCAGTTCCCTTAGTATTTAACCAAAGTACTGATGTCTTCAAGTTCTGAAAATTGTATATTAAAGTATTTTAATAAATTTTTACAAATAGTAGTTATCTGATTTTTACATTTATGTTATTTTTAATTATATTTTATAAAAAATACGTATAAAAGTTATTTAAGTGTTTTTATATACTTTTATGTATTTTTAGACTATCCAATATCCATGGGGACATTTATTACATATGTGGAATGTCCCTGTCTAGGTTTTAGCACATTGAAATGTTACCTGAGCTTCTCAGGGCGCCTGTCACTCTGTCAGCCCGTATTCCCGCTGCTGCATACTTTTCAGATGCCCGGGGCTGTGTACAAAGCTTGCAAGGGTACACTGACAGGGTGGAATTTCTGCTGCTCAGCTGGGCGCCCATGTATTTGTTGACGCGGCTGCAAGCTGGAATTGTGACAGGAAAAATTTCCTTGTTTAACTCCTAAAATATACACAACGCCTCAATTCTGAATGAGTTTTAGGTGTGAAACCTAAATTTGAAGATATGTGTGAAATATTTAATTGACCAAATAGTCCCATAGTGGTGCCATGGTATTTTGGTCTTTTCTATTTTTAATTATTAAAAATATAAGGAGTTGGATTTCAAGGGTGGGGTCAGTGAGTGACTCAACATAACTTTGAGGGGAGAATACATTTCTGCGATAATATTTATTGTTTTCCTACTCCTTCTTGAGTTAAATTTATTTTTTTATATTATGTAATTTTTGCTACTTTGGCAGCTTGCTCTGCAACAGTAGCAAGCTGACATTTTTCCCAGAAAAATAGATACATAATCCTTCCTTCTCCCTTCTAGCCTTTTCTTCAGCCTTGAGCTTGCTATCAGGACCTAAGTCCAAGGTAGGTTTGGTTTGGGAAGATTGCTTATTTTCAGATTTTTCTTTCTTCCTGGCCTTACCTTTGCCCTTGTCAGACTGGGAGGAATTGGCTTGGGAATTGAGAGGAATTTTGCTGCTTGGAGTGGCTTTAATGGGAAGACTTTTCCTTGACTTGTTTTTGGTACCTGGTATTGTAATCCAACACTACATCCATAAGGTCTTGAAGGGTTTCTACAGAACCATCATACCTGGATAGTTGGTCCAGAAGTCAAGGAAGGAGACTTTGACAAAAATGGAAGGAGAAGGCTCTATTCCCCATCCATAAAATTTAGTCACAAGGAGGAACAATTCTGTGATGTGGGTTGAAGCGTAACCAGAGTCCTTCATCTTCAAATTGAAAAGTTCCTTTTCTGCTTTGGCTACTTCCAGAAAATCACCAAGGAGAGTATGAAGTTGTTCCGTGAAGTGTGTCCAGGAGTTGAGCAGGAATGAAGGCTCTTGATTGGAGAGGTGAGCCAGATTGGGTTGAATCCAAAAATTTGTGTTCCCAGTGAGATAGGAGACAGCAAAAAGCACTTTACTTTGATCCACACAGAAGGCCCCTTTGTTGTTTACAAATATGATTTCACAAGCTTGTAAAAAGGGTCTGAGCTTGGTGGGGTTACTGCCTCCAAATTTGTCTGGCGGGTTGATTGATGGGGTCTTGAAGGTTCCGGAGTGAGAAGTACTAGTTGTTGGGGGTTGAGAGACTTGGGCTATTGCTGAAATCATAGTTCGGAGCAAGGCTAGGTCTTAAGAGATGAATTTGAGATTGAAAACAAACCAACGTGCTAGTTCATGGGAAACAAATGAATTAGTAAGAATGGAAAGAGACAAGAGGTGCTGGAGAACAAGAATGAAACCAACAGATCTTCAAGACAGCTTCACGCCAATGATCGGGGCAGTGAATCAAGCATTGGTTGAGTCGCAGAGGATTGATGAGCTGAGATGGGTGGTTGATAATGATTCCAGGAGTTAGACCTTAGGAGCTTGAGAGCACAAACGGACTGGCTCTTACCAGTTACCAGATGGATGAGGTTGAGTGCCCGATGGTGTGTGTTTGGAGGATCGTGGTTGAGTTGAACAGCTGACAGATGATTGATAGGAGGTTGAAGGTGTTTAAGAGATAAGGAAAGAGGTAACAGGACAGAACAGAATATGGAGAACAACAAATAAAGAGATGAGAATGAGACTGCTGAGAGAGGAGACAACCACAATCCAAAGCATCCAAGAGTAGGAGATCCAGAGAAGACCGGTCAGGTAGCTCCCCCATTTCCCCCGGGGGGGAATTTGTGATCTTGCCTGGGAGCAACTGGAGTGATGCGCACAGTCTGCTTGGCTGCAGTAGGATGAGAGTGAGTGAGGGAAGACCCAGAAGTCAACACCCCCCATAACTGGAAAGAGTCAGTGTGATCAGCAGGTAGGGAGTGCGCAGGAGGGTTGGATCAGATGGACTAGCTTGGCCAGGATGACTTTGGGGACCGCCTTGGTGAGCGGGTCGGCCAACATTTGATCGGAGGGTGTGAGTTGAACAGAGAGATTACCTAGCTGAAGTTCCTCTCTGAGACCTTTAGTCTTGAGGTCGATGTGACAAGTTTTGGCATTTGAACTGAACCTCTTCAGTTTATCTTTGAGCCCCTTGTTGTCAATGAGGTGGAGTGAACTGGGAATTTTGATCAAGAAGACCTCCCCAATCAGATTCCGCAACCATTTTCCTTCAAGAAATGAGTCGAGAAGTGCGTTGAGTTTGGCTTCAGTGGTGGAGTTGACAATGTTTCTTTGTTTGAAGCTCTCCCAAGAGATGAGGGACCCAAAGGACAACCCAAGATAGCCGGTTTGAGACTTGCGGGTTGCTGGATCTTTGGCCCAAGAGGCGTTGCTGTAAAAGACAATGGGGTCAGCCTTGTTGTCGTACTTGATTGTCAGTTTCAGATCTCTTGTGGCCTTCAGGTATTGCCAAGTCCGCTTGAGTTCTCTCCAGTGGGTGAGGCCAGGTTTATTCTGGAAGCAGGCTAGGCTAGATACAGCAAGACTGAGGTCGGGTCTGGTCCTGCAGGCGATGTAGTTGAGAAGACCTATCCCCAACCAATAGTTGATGTTGAGCTCTTTGAAGGCCTCAAAATCTTCATCTGTTGCCGCGCTGAGTTGAATGTGAGGTGTGAGCGGAGTAGAAACAGGTCTGCAATCCTGGAGTCCAAGTTCTTCAAGTCTGTGTTTGATGTGTTTGGGTTGACTGAGTAAGATAGAGTCTCTGGAACTTTCAAACTTCATCCCAAGGATAGTGTCCGGATCATGGCATTGAGAATTTTCAAATCTTGAGTTGAATTTATCTTCAAAACCCTTCCCATCCCCAACAAGGATGAGGTCATCCACGTGAAAGAAGATGAAATAGTCCCCTTCCTTAGATTTGTAGAGGCAGGGATCACTGTTGGACTTGATGAACCCGACAGATCTGATCCATTCAGCAAGATTGTCATACCAGTTCTTAGGGGATTGTTTCAATCCGTAGAGACTTTTCTTAAGTTTGAGATATTTAGAAGGTCAATCACAGCCATCTGGAGTCTTGATGAATACATCCTCATTGATGGGAGCATGGAGGAAGGCAGATTTGACATCAAACTGCCTGATCAAGAGATCGCGTTTGAGACTGAGTTGTAGGATTGCGTGTAGAGAGGAGGTTTTTCCCGTTGGAGAAAAGGTTTCCTTGTAATCAAGGCCGTAGATCTGGTTGAATCCACAAACGCATATCCTGGCCTTGTGGATAAGTGTGTCGTCATGGCAGTTATCTTTGATTTTGAACACCCACGTAGTTTCAAGCGGGTTTGCCGGATCTGGCCCATTGTATTCTTCCCAAACGCCCAGGTCTTTGCATTGTTTCAGTTCCTTCCTGATGGCTTCTCTCCATTTCTCAGCCTCCTCACACGACATAGCCTTCACATATGTTTTTGGCTCATAGTAGTGGTGGAAGCCGTACCTTTGGGGCGGCCTTAGGGTAGATCTGTCTCTCAACGTCCATCTAGCAAGGCTGGTTTTGGGAGTCTGAGTCGAGGTAGATTGGTCACCGAGGGAGTTTGAGGTGATTACCGTCTCTTGAGGTGGTAGGTTGTCTTCGGAAGAGTTTTGAGTTATATTGTCTGAGGTTGAGTCCTCTGAGGTGAGAGAGTCCGGAGACCTGTCGCGATAATGTTCAGTATTTCTGATTCTATCAGGCTGGCAATCAGAATTTGTCTCATTGGGCTCAGGTAGACTGTAGGTTGAGTCCTCAATCAAGAAGTCGCAATTAGATGAGTCATTACCTTCCAGGTTTTCAATTGACTTGAGATCAAATCTTACGTGTTTTGATGATAAGATACTCCCATTGGGTTTGAGAATTTGATATGATCTGAAGTCAGGGTTGTAGCCAATGTGGTGCCCCATCCTGGACACCCTGGCTGCCTTAAGACCTCAATCCATAAACTGTTGCGCAAATGTACCGCCCGGCTGAACAACTTATCCTCAGGCTCATCCAAACCATTATTTACCCGCGCACGCGCGCCGCGCCGCGCGCGCTGCGCTTCCATTATCCGCGTCGCGCGCCGCGCCGCGCCGCGCCGCGCTCCTTTCATCCGCGCGCGTCGCGCGTCCTTTATCCGTGTTGCTTGGCATCTCCGCCGTTGTTATAGCACGTCCTCATCTTTGTTGTTGCGTGTCTTCATCTTTGTCGTTGCGCCTCCCAATCTCCTCATTGCTACCATCGCGCAGCGCTCATCCATGATCTACTGAATACATCCCGACCGCACCCGCAAGCATTTGGCAAATCCTTGGTCCGTCAAACCTCCCATTGCACTTGATCTATCAGTTGTGGATCTCAAAGCCGTCAGGATTTACTCAACTTTCTCAAACCAATCTCCTATCCGCCCATCCGCGCTCTCATGGACTTCATCCTTCACCTTTCCTGGGACTCTCCCACCCGCTTCCGCTTTCGGACAAGGGGTGGGTGACTCTGGTATTGTCACGTGCGCCCATCCACAGACCAACGCGAGTGACCACATGGTTGCCTTCCCTTTTCCGCTCTATTTGTAGAATCCGTTGTATATAGTCTAACAGGGCCTCCTGCCCATATAAGGAGGGGCTCTCCCCTGCCTTTTGGCCCAGCATCCCAGGATCCCATCATCGGAGAATCAGAGGATCCAATCCATCCTAGGAGACCATCATCAGTAATCAACTTATCTGTGGGCTTCCTTCCCCACCTATCTGAGCCATTTATCCGGGTATATCCATGATTGCCCTCTTGATCCTTTGAGCCTCCATACTCAAACTCTGTCCTTTGTGACCTTGATCCTTATCACCAACCAATAGCCTTGCTGGTTGAAGAAGAATTCCTGTCTGCCTGAATTCTTGAGTGTGTTATACCACTCTGATCCCTTTTTCCGACCATACTGGTCTTGATCTCTCCTTGATCATCTTTCTGGAACCAATCACGTTTTATTGAAGAGGTTTTATTAAGCTTAAAACCTGGAGTGTTATACCTCCCTTCTTCTTTGAGGTTGAATTTCGTCACGCTATTCTTGAGTTCCTTGAGAAGTGTTGGGATATTCTTGCTCAAATTTGTTATTGATTTGCTTCTAGAGCTTCATAAACAAATTGCTTCTGTTTTGTTCAGCCTCCCACAGTTATCTGGTACCCTTCAAGCGCTTGATTGCGGAGAGTTGGGCAGGTTCATTGAGAAGCTGGAGGTTGGTTGGGATTGAGTTGATCTTTCCTAATCAGCTGCTGACGACCAGAGTTATTAGCTTGTGGGCGTTGTTACTTACAACTGCCTTGTTCTATTGAACTCTGAACAAACCTTGACTTATTTGTTCAAGTCTTTCCCTGCACCATCTTGTCTCAGATAGTGTTGTTTCCATTGCTACCGACAACTCTTATCCTCTTCTCTTAGTTTGATTTCTCATCCATAAGGTTCTGGACCTTGATTCCGGTTACATTTAAATATTATTGTAATTCCTAGGAGGGCAGCCTAAACAGCACCTTTCCCCTCCACAGAACTGCCACGGCTTAGCACCGTTTGGAGTCTTACATTTGGTCCCCCGGGCAGGGATTGAACCAACAACCTTGGAATTTACAGTCCCAACTTGAAGAATCAACTCCGAAATCCTATCCAATTTCTCTTTCTTTTTCTGTTTGTTCTTTTTTCCAATCCGTGGAGGCAGCTTGGTCTAGAAGTAAGTCCTCCCAATTTGTGCACCGCTTGGGCAAGATACTTGTTGTTTTTGGCGAAACCCTACTCTTGCCACACTCATGAGCCACTTTGGAAATCTGCTCTTTGGATCCCCTAGGAACTCTGTTATTCAATATGGCATCTCCCGCTACTCCAACCACCTCTGTTTGACCTAAGATGGTAAAGATCAAACCCCAGAACAAGAACTTAGGCTTCAACGGTACAAATGTCGAGCGATTCTTGGACTCCTATGAAATGGCTGCTGAAGTGGATGGAGCTAGTGAATTCGATATGGCTTATCAGTTGTGTTTCTTTATCTCCTCTGATGAAGTTATGGGGGTAATTGAGTCTTTTGAGGGATTTGAATCCCACAACTGGACCCTTCTCAGGGAGGCTATGTTGGCATACTGGGGTAAAATAGATGTGGCTAGGTTTACTCTGCAGGACTTGGATGCTCTGGTTTCTCAGTGGATCTCCAATGGTGGTATTTCTTCAGCCTCTGACTATCAGATTTTTAGGAAGTCTTGGGATCCCATTCAAAACTATCTTATCCAAAATGATCACATTGACACAGTGGACAAAATTTGAGCAAAGTTCTTCCAATCTTTTTTGTTGGCTGTGCAGGAAAGGATTAAAGAAGAACTGGTCAAATCTGGATCCATGATTACCACCAGGGATAATTGATTCAAGCTCCCTATTTTTCTTACCCTTAGGAGTACTGTGGATAAAGTCATGAAAGGTCAAACTGCTCTTACCTTTGAAAAGCCTAGAACTACTGAACCAGTCCATGCTCCTTCTTTTAAAGAGTCAAACGATATTATGATTAAAATGGAGGCAGATCGTAGGCCTAAAGCAGATCCTAATTCCAATCGAGAACCTACTACTATAGATGAAATCACCAAGTTACTTAGAGCCTTTGAGAACAAAATAGATCAAAAGATTTCTTCGCTAGCTACTCCTAAAACTCCTTCTTCTGTCCCCAAATCAACTCTGGTCTGTTACTACTGTCATAGGGAAGGCCATGGAACCGGACAATGTCAAGAACTTCAGAAGGACTTAAAGGAAAAGTTGGTAGAGCAGAGGGGAAACAATTACTTCCTCCCTAATGGCGCCCTAATCCCTTTTGACTCCTCTTGTCATATCCGACATGTGGTGGCCTCTTAACTGCCATCACCCCCTGTGAAAGCATCTCTTGCTTCCTTTGAATTTTGATCATCCTGTGGTACCCTCCAACCTTGGTATCCTCCAGCTATTTCTTCCTCTAGTCTTGCTGGGACTACTTATCAATCT
The DNA here is from genome assembly GCA_025617555.3 of Puccinia polysora. NCBI lineage: Eukaryota > Fungi > Basidiomycota > Pucciniomycetes > Pucciniales > Pucciniaceae > Puccinia > Puccinia polysora. The sequence goes on from CM062638.1 coordinate 19,821,900, forward strand.
GATCCAGCCAGGAAACAACGTGAGGAACCTAAACCTCATAAGGCTCCTTCCTTGCCAACTTCAATCCTTTGAAAACCCGTTAAACGCCAATCATCACTTGAGCCTCCTTCCTCTGATGTAGAAGACATGGAGGTGGAAAGGGAACCACTCATGGAAAGGTTCCCAGATCACCCTGATCCTTCTCCCTCACCTCAACCTTCTAATCCTATCTTAGATTCTGCGTCACCTGAACTTCCTCCCCCCACCCAGCCCAAAGTTCAATCTGAAAGGGGCATCTCCAAGGATCACCCCAATGCTGTGGAGGGAGTATTAAAGAAAATTTCTGATCTCAAAATTCCGGATCTATCTGTGTCTGAACTCCTATCAATCTCTCCATCTGTTGCTGAAGGAATGAAGAAATGGGTCTCTCGTCAACGTGTGGAAATTGGCCCTGAAGAACTCAAAGTCTCCTCTGGCACTTTAATGGAGGACTCTGGTGGAACCAGTCCTTCTATAGAATCCAATCTTTATTCCTGTCCCCTTGGCTTTCTTCCTTGTTATCTTGGTGACTCAGCTAAAACTTTTTCTCCTCTTGTGGATTCTGGATACTTAATCTTGGATGCTATGGCCTGCAAGCTCAAACTTAGTCCTAGGGTCAGCTTCAACTCTGCAGTATATGGGATAGGAAATCAAGCTTGTGAACTGGTTGGTATTGCTGAAGATGTACCGGTCAGGATTGTTCGAAATATCGTTGGAACCTGCCATTTTTGGATTACTTGTTTGGACAGTCCTATGATCTTGGGACAACCCTTCTTAATGGACTTTGGTGCAACCCTGATGTTTTCTGATCAAGTTGGGGAGAGAATTCTTCTCCCTGATGCTGATGGCAGAAAAATTGAAGTTCCTCTTTGCTCTTTGGATTCTGGTCATTGGGAAAGAGATTTTCCTGGTCATTCTCCCAAATCATCTTTTAAGGGGAAGCAGAAGGATAACTCTAGTTCCTCTCATTTTTTAGGGGAATAGTTGATCCTACCAATGGTTGTAGTTCTTTTCAGCCTCAGACTGCAACTCAAGGGTCAACTCCCATCCCTCGAGCTTATTTTTCATTCCTTTCATCATTCTCTTCTGAGCTCAAGAATATTAAAAAACAAAAACATATCAAAATAGAAAAATCCAAAAATATTTCTCCTCCATCTCCTTCTCTCTCTGGATCTGTTGTGTCTTCTTTTCCTTCTACTTTTAAGTCTGATCAATCTTCTCTCAGTTCCGGTTCGAATCTCCGCAATGAGTCTAAACTAGATCCTAATTGCAATTCCGTTTTTGGTGATTTTGGTATGAAGGAATATGGGCTTCAGTGGAGGCAATTTGGGGTACAAGTAAGTCCTCCCAATTGTGCACTGCCAGGGCAATCTTTTACCGTCATTTTCAAAACTCTACCTTGTGCCACACATGTGAGCAACGTATTATCTCCTGGTTCTCCTTTTATGCAAAAGGCACCCTTCAAGGATATTGCAGAACATCGGACTTGGAAGATGTTGGAACTTGGACTCAGCTTTTGTAATCAAATCTCTCTGGTCAACTCTTGGAGAAAACAAGAACTTCTCTCTTTTGCCACTAAGTATAAACCAGTTGCTAAAAAGAATCAACCAGTCAACCAGCCTATGCCTCTCAACCTCAATCCTCCCCTTATGCCTCCTCCTCTATCTCGCAATCCTTACTGTGGTCTTCCTCAATCTCTTACTGGTCCCTTTGTGCCTAATGGACGGGTCACTAAAGAACGTCTGAAGGTGGTCAACTTTGGTCCAGATGGATGGCTTCTTCCTGATGAGTTAAATTTAATCAAAAATGTCTTATCTCTAAGAGAAAAATCTATTGCTTTCTGTGAAGAAGAGAGAGGTCTCTTGCGGGAATCCTATGGCCTCCCTTATATCATCCCTGTAGTTGAACATGATCCTTGGCAAAAGAAAAAGATCCCTATCCCTGCTGCTAAAGTTGACGAATTCATCAAGTTGGTCCGGGAACGAGTTCGAACTGGCCTGTATGAACAGTCAACTTCTAGTTACTCCAGGCCCGTCTTCTGTGTCCTCAAGAGTAATGGTAAACTTAGAATAGTTCATGATCTTCAACCTCTTAATAAAGATTCTATTAAAGACTCTGGTATCCCTCCTGCTACTGAAGAATTTGTTGAATCCTTTGCGGGAAGAGCTTGCTATGGTCTAGGGGATATTATGGGTGGCTATGACAAACGATCCTTACATCCTATTTCTCGTCCTCTCACTACTTTCAACACTCCTCTTGGTTGATTTCAACTTACTTGATTGCTTCAAGGAGCCACCAACTCGGTTGCAGTCTATCAGGCTCAGATGATGTGGATCCTCCAGGATGAAATCCCTGATCATGCTGGTAATTTTATTGACGATGGCGGAATTAAAGGTCCAGTATCTGACTATGATAATGAGCTCTTACCTTGGCATTCAGGAATTCGTCGTTTTATCTGGGAATATGCTACTACCTTGGAGAGGATTCTGTTTTGAATCGAGGAATCTGGACTTACTGTCTCTGGATCCAAACTGGCGGCTTGTGTCCCTGCTCTGGAAATTGTTGGTCATGTGGTCTGCAAGGAGGGAAGAAGGATGGCACCAGCCAAAGTCAACAAGATCATCTCTTGGCCTACCCCAATCAATCCAACTGAAGTTAGGGGCTTTCTAGGTGTTGTCACTTATGTTAGAATCTTTATCCCATCTTTATCCAAAATCTGTGCACCCTTGCGTTGTCTAACCAGAAAAGATGCTGAATGGATTTGGACCCAAGATTGTGAATGTGCTTTCCAGCTACTCAAAAGGATAGTTGGTAAAGACATAGTTTTGAAAAAGATCTCTTATGGACCTGGAGCTGGCAAGATCAAGCTGGCTGTTGATTCTAGTTATCAATCTGTTGGGGCCGTCCTTACTCAGGAAGATGAAAATGGTTGGGACTGTCCTGCTCTTTATGAATCTTTGTTGTTTTCAGATGTAGAATCTAGATACTCCCAGCCCAAACTGGAACTCTGTGGTGTGGCTCAAATGATGAAGAAACTTCAAACCGTTCTCTGGGGCCAACATTTCGAATTGCAAGTTGATGCTTGATCCATCATTGAAATGATCAACGCTCCCAGTCTTCCCAATGCTCCTATGACTCGTTGGGTGGCCTTTATCCAGCTTTTCTCTTTTGATATTTTTCACAGGCCTGGAAAATCTTTCACCATGCCTGACGGTTTATCTCGACGACCTCTTGGGGACAACAAATCTGATGTTGGAACCGATTTCAATGAAGAGGAACCTTTAATTCAACCTATTTTTTCTTTTTCTTCACAAAATTATTCTGGCTTTCAACAAGGCTTCTGGTTTAAATTAGAGCAGTACCTTCCAACTCTTCAAAAACCTCCTGATCTCTCTGCTAAGGAATTTTGATCACTTAAACAAAAGTCTTCTAATTTTTTTGTTCAAGGCTCTAGACTTATGAAGAGGGGCAATCCTTGTGCTCTTATTGTTGTTACTATTCCCTCTAAACAAGATTCTATCCTTGAAAGTCTCCATGAAGGCCTTGGTCATCGTGGGGAAACTGAAACTTATCAACAATTCTCCAAACAATTCTGGTGGCCATCTTTGAAGAAATCCGTCTCCCAATGGTGCAAGAGTTGTGAAGTTTGCCAAAAACGTGATCTTAGGCGCCCAGCCGAAATTCGTTATCCTACTGGGGAGTCCAATGTCTTTGGAAGGATTGCTATGGATGTGGTTCATATTAAGGCAGGTGGTGCTAAGTACCTCATTGTGGCTAGAGATGATTTTTCTGGATGGGTTGAAGCGAAATTTCTTAAGAACCTTAGCTCTGAATCAGTGGCAGCTTTCCTCTACGAGACCTGGACAATGCGCTATGGCCTGGCTTGATCTTACTCTACTGATGGTGGCTCTGAATTTGGGGGAAAGCTTGCTGAAATGATCCAATCCCTTCCTGGACAACATAGAGTTACTACTCCTTATTATCCTGAAGGCCAAGGCATGGTGGAATGAGGCCATGCCCCTTTGAAGGCTGCACTTTTTAAACTGGCTGGTGAAAGTGGCAAGAATTGTTGCAAATTCCTTCCTCTCCTCCCCTATTCTGATCAAATCTCAACCAAAAGGACTACTGGCTACTCACCTTATGAAATCATCTTTGGTCAAAGAGCAGTCCTTCCTTTGGATCTGGAAATGGAATCTTTCTTGGGTATCTCTTGGGAAGAGGTGTCCTCAACCACTGATCTTTTAGTTGCTAGATCCAAGCAACTGGAGCGAAGTGAAGACGTTCGTGATGAAGCTTATCAAACGATGATGGAGGCCAGAGCAAAATCCGTCCAGTATTGGGAGGACAAGCACTCTAATTGAATCAGGGAGCCCTTGAACCCTGGTGACCTAGTTTTAGCTTATAATTGATCTTTGGAAACCCAGTGGGGCAAGCTTTTCTCTAATCGTTGGAATGGCCCTTATCGAGTGGTTCATCAAGTTAGAGGTGGATCTTATGTTTTGGAGGAGCTGGATGGTACTCGGTTGGCCAGAAGGTTCTCTGCTGATCAAGTCAAGAAGTTCCATTGTTGTGGGGGCAACTTATCTCAGAAGTAAGTCCTCCCAATTGTGCACCACCAGGGTCATTTGCTGCATTTTTGTTGTAAAACTCTACTGTATGCCACATATGTGAGCACCTGGGACGCCCTCCTTGTTCTATTCCTGCCGCTTCTAGGGTTCATTTGGAAGAATCAAGATATTTTCCTCAACTCTTCAACCACTCTCAAGATCAAAATGGCCATTCTTTGGTTTCAATCATCTGTCTTTCCTTTCTTTTCTTTCCATGGCATCAAACTCGGGAGCAGACTAGGGACAGTCTACAAGTTGGGGAGAGATGTGGTGCCCCATCCTGGACACCCTGGCTGCCTTAAGACCTCAATCCATAAACTGTTGCGCAAACGTACCGCCCGGCTGAACAACTTATCCTCAGGCTCATCCAAACCATTATTTACCCGCGCACGCGCGCCGCGCCGCGCGCGCTGCGCTTCCATTATCCGCGCCGCGCTCCTTTCATCCGCGCGCGTCGCGCGTCCTTTATCCGTGTTGCTTGGCATCTCCGCCGTTGTTATAGCACGTCCTCATCTTTGTTGTTGCATGTCTTCATCTTTGTCGTTGCGCCTCCCAATCTCCTCATTGCTACCGTCGCGCAGCGCTCATCCATGATCTACTGAATCCATTCCGACCGCACCCGCAAGCATTTGGCAAATCCTTGGTCCGTCAAACCTCCCATTGCACTTGATCTATCAGTCGTGGATCTCAAAGCCGTCAGGATTTACTCAACTTTCTCAAACCAATCTCCTATCCGCCCATCCGCGCTCTCATGGACTTCATCCGTCACCTTTCCTGGGACTCTCCCACCCGCTTCTGCTTTCGGACAAGGGGTGGGTGACTCTGGTATTGTCACGCGCGCCCATCCACAGACCAATGCAAGTGACCGCATGGTTGCCTTCCCTTTTCCGCTCTATTTGTAGAATCCGTTGTATATAGTCTAACAGGGCCTCCTGCCCATATAAGGAGGGGCTCTCCCCTGCCTTTTGGCCCAGCATCCCAGCATCCCATCATCGGAGAATCAGAGGATCCAATCCATCCTAGGAGACCATCATCAGTAATCAACTTATCTGTGGGCTTCCTTCCCCACCTATCTGAGCCATTTATCCGGGTATATCCATGATTGCCCTCTTGATCCTTTGAGCCTCCATACTCAAACTCTGTCCTTTGTGACCTTGATCCTTATCACCAACCAATAGCCTTGCTGGTTGAAGAAGAATTCCTGTCTGCCTGAATTCTTGAGTGTGTTATACCACTCTGATCCCTTTTTCCGACCATACTGGTCTTGATCTCTCCTTGATCATCTTTCTGGAACCAATCACGTTTTATTGAAGAGGTTTTATTAAGCTTAAAACCTGGAGTGTTATACCTCCCTTCTTCTTTGAGGTTGAATTTTGCCACGCTATTCTTGAGTTCCTTGAGAAGTGTTGGGATATTCTTGCTCAAATTCGTTATTGATTTGCTTCTAGAGCTTCATAAACAAATTGCTTCTGTTTTGTTCAGCCTCCCACAGTTATCTGGTACCCTTCAAGCGCTTGATTGCGGAGAGTTGGGCAGGTTCATTGAGAACCTGGAGGTTGGTTGGGATTGAGTTGATCTTTCCTAATCAGCTTCTGACGACCAGAGTTATTAGCTTGTGGGCGTTGTTACTTACAACTGCCTTGTTCTATTGAACTCTGAACAAACCTTGACTTATTTGTTCAAGTCTTTCCCTGCACCATCTTGTCTCAGATAGTGTTGTTTCCATTGCTACCGACAACTCTTATCCTCTTCTCTTAGTTTGATTTCTCATCCATAAGGTTCTGGACCTTGATTCCGGTTACATTTAAATATTATTGTAACTCCTAGGAGGGCAGCCTAAACAGCACCTTTCCCCTCCACAGAACTGCCACGGCTTAGCACCGTTTGGAGTCTTACACCGATCAGCTTCCCCTCCAGTCCCTTTGGATGAAACTTCTTTCCTTTGACCCTACATTGATTGAGGTAGACGACCGACGTTCCGAGTGGTTTGAAGTAGGAGAGCGGAAGGGAGCTCTTGTGCATTTTCCCCCATGGAGAGCAGGAGTCTCCCTTTCTTGGTATTTGATTGAGGCTGAGGCAGCACGCCTTCAGGATTTCAGGCCAGAGTCAGACTGGTAGTTTGGAGGAGCTGATGGTGCACCGTACGCTTTTGACAATCGTCCTGTTAGCCCTTTCCGCTCTGCCATTGTGTTTGGGATGATGTGGTTCGGAAATCAGTTGTCTGATTGCATTGTCCTTGCAGAATTGAACTAACCTCTGGTTTGTGAATTCTGTTCCTCCGTCAGAGCACAGTTTGCAGGGAAGGTAACCCATTTTTGACTTTTGTCGCTCCAAAACGGCGAAGAGGACTTCAGGAGTTTGATCCTTGCTTTGAAGGAGAATCCCACTCAGGTATCCGGTGAAATTGTCCACCACTGTGAGGATGTACCTCTCCTGTCTGGGAGATGGGGGCTTGAGAGGACCAATTAGGTCCATGTGGATTTGCTCAAAAGATCTGGAGGGGCTGGTTGACTGTAGTTTGAACGGGGCCTTGGTGATTTTCCCAAGAGTGCAGTCCTTACAGTAGAATGAGTCAAGATCATCTTTGCTGAGCTTGACGTCTTTGATCTCGCAAAGTCAACTAGTTGAGACATGACCAAGAGCAAGATGGAGCTCTTTCAGGTTCATGCTGGGGCTGTTGTTCACGGACAGGAGGCAGTGGTTCTGGCCGATTTGTTTTGGGTTTTGAACCACGAAGAGATTGTCAATGATTAGTCCTCGAAAGATGAGGGAGTCGCTGTTAGAGATCTGAAAGTGACCCTTCTCTGAAGTCATGTGACACCCTTTGCCTATGAGAATACCCGGACTGATGAGGTTGACCACTATTTCCGGGACATAGAGACAGTGGTTAAGGACAACCGTGTGGTTTTTCCACAAAAGTTTGACTGTTCCACTTCCTTCAATAGGCATGTTGGCTCCGTTCTTGCCTGTAGAAATACTCTCTCCAATACATTCATTGAGAGTGAGGAAGAATTTTTTGTTGTTGAAGATGTGGGCGGAGGCTCGGCTATTGACAAGGATATCCTGACTGGATAGAGCCTTGGATTCGATCCCTTTTGAGAGGAAGGCGTGGTAGGAGGCCATCTCATTCTTTGGCTTCTGTTTCTCCTTCCATTTGGCTTGGTTTTCTCTCCACCAATCGGGGGCCTTGTCCGGGTGAAGGTGGAAACATTCTCTCTCTGAGTGGTTTTTGTCTTGTTTGGGGTTGTGATAGCCTTCGAAGCACCTACTAGTTTGTTGATTCTTGAATTTAGTCTTGTTTGTGATTAACGCTGAATCGGTGAAGGAAACAGATTTATCAGCATTCTTGGCTTTGATTTCATTGTTGAACTGAGTGAGATGGTTGCACACAAAATCTAAGTGGATAGTCTTGTTGGAATGCATGAGTTGCCGCTTAAGATCTTGAAGCAAAGAAGGGAATTTGAAGAGTATTAAATAAGCAAGGATATCTTGCGGTAGATCTATTCCAATATTGACCATCTTTTTGATTGTGGTTCTGACGTCAGTGATGAATCCGGCAATGTTATCTTCTCGGAAAGTGATGTGGAGGAAATCATTGAAAATGCGTGCTCTGTTGGAGGCTTTGGAGGAGGAGTATCTCTCTTTGATGGACGCCCAAATCGATTTGGCTGAATTCACATTTGCTGCGCTGATGATGTTGTTGTGGGTGATTGAGTCGACCTTTGAGATGAGAAGGAGTTGGATCTCGTTGTTGTCTTGGGATGAGAGAGCCGTTGATTTGGATTCCAAGGCGTGGAGGACTCCTTGTAGCTTGAGCAAAGAGTTCATCTTGTCCTTCCAGATACTGTAATTGTCCTCAGAGATTAAGGGAATAGTTTCCAAGGCTGTCTTGAGCATGGCCTGTCTGAATCCATTGTTTTTGTTTTGGGGCAGGGAGGTTGAGGCCATGGCTCATGCTGGTTTCTTCAGTCGGTGGGGCTTTTGGCTTTTAACTGTCTTAAGAGATGAATTTGAGATTGAAAACAAACCAACGTTCTAGTTCATGGGAAACAAATGAATGAGTAAGAATGGAAAGAGACAAGAGGTGCTGGAGAACAAGAATGAAACCAACAGATCTTCAAGACAGCTTCACGCCAATGATCGGGGCAGTGAATCAAACATTGGTTGAGTTGCAGAGGATTGATGAGCTGAGATGGGTGGTTGATAATGAGTCAAGGAGTTAGACCTTAGGAGCTTGAGAGCACAAATGGACTGGCTCTTACCAGTTACCAGATGGATGAGGTTGAGTGCCCAATGGTGTGTGTTTGAAGGATCGTGGTTGAGTTGAACAGCTGACGGATTATTGAAAGGAGGTTGAAGGTGTTGAGGAGATAAGGAAAGAGGTAACAGGAAAGAACATAATAAGGAGAACAACAAATAAAGAGATGAGAATGAGACTGCTGAGAGAGGAGACAACCACGATCCAAAGCATCCAAGAGTAGGAGATCCAGAGAAGACCGGTCAGGTAGCTCCCCCCTTTCCCCCAGGGGGGAATTTGTGATCTTGCCGCGGAGCAACTGGAGTGGTGCACACAGTCTGCTTGGCGGCAGTAGGATGAGAGTGAGTGAGGGAATACCCAGAAGTCAACACTAGGAGATTGGGGTCCCCAGCTGGAGGTTGAGGAGGCTGGCTTGGAGGATCTGGGATTGCATTTGAAGCCAAGGGTTTGGAAGCTTCTTCTGAAGTTCCAGAGGTTGGCAAGTTGTGATTGCTAAGGATCCTCAAATCAAAGCCTGAGTCTATGCTTTCTTCCGCCTCTTCATTGCTCTCAAGTAGAGGGATTGAACTGGGATTGTACAAAGGGGAATCCAATCCAAAAACTGCTTGGGGATTTTGAAAAATCACTCAATTAACAAACTGTCTGACAACAGGAGGAGCAGGGGATAAAGAAGCTCTTGTAGGAGCTGGGGGAAGGATACCAGTATCCATGGTGTTGGAAACTGGTGCAGGGAGGTTGGAAAAGGTCCTCCCTTGTCCATGGGCTTGAGGGGTAGATTGATTGTGGTCCTGTACATCAATTGTGGAACCGCGTCCTTGGGCCGCCCTAGTAAGCGGTGGAGTAGTGATGAAGGAAGGTTGTGCATGTTGAGGAGGCATGGTTTCCAAGTATTCCGTAGGGGAGTGACCCAAGTAAAGTACCCGGAGATAATGAGGAGGAATTGGTTGCAAAAAGTTCCTGAGTTTGTACAACCTTTTGTCAAAGCTCATCAAAGTGGGGAAAAGTTGAAGTTCAAAGTTAAAGTTTCAAAGTCAAAGGTCAAAGTCAAAGTGTCAGAGTCATAGTGTTGAAGTTGAAGTTGAAGTCAAAGGTCGAAGTAAAAGTAAGTTTAAAGTTCAAAATTCACATTGAAGATTTGTTTAAGGGCAAATTTGGGGAGAGGGAGTGAGGTAGATAAATTCCACAGGGAGATCCTGTGGAAACGTGGAGGCCAAAATATGTTTAGATCTGTACCACGCACACCCAAAAGTATCATAGGTAGTGTTATCCATGAGGTTGAATGGTTTGAAAAGTAGATGGGATAGGTCTATTGATATATAGAGATTGGCAGTAATCAATGGGAAGGAATTAGTATAATGTCACAACTGCCCCTGGCATGAAACGGCCTGAAGGAAGGGGCACTACTGCTTGCAGAACTCAGGATAGAGATAAAGATATAGATTGCACGTGATGATGAGATGTAGAGTAAGCACAATGAGAAGAAGAGAATCCAGGAGTAAGTCCTGAAGGATGTAGTTAAGGGAATTCTGTAATAGTAACACCAGAGGGATAGGTGAGATGAATGAGGTAGGCTGGTTGGTTTTCTTGTGCTAAGATGTCACCTATTGGATGAGGGACTAACCAAAAAGAATTAGTATACTAATTCCTTGGGGGAATTAGTCCAGGAGGAGAAGAGAGGCCGGTATATGTGAGAGTTGAGAGGAGGCCTTGAGAGGGATGACTGGTGCTGGGCTGGGATGCCCCATGGCATTACATGTGAACAATTGGGCTTGAAACTGTGGCTTGACAGATTGGGTAATGGGCCTGTCCAGGAATTCATGTACTGAACTGGAGTATGGGTTATCCAGCCATGAGAATGTACTATGGGTTTACTGTATCTACTTGTTGTACCAGATAGATTTGAGAGAGAGATGATGATGCACCAAGCCAAAGAGAGATGGAGGGTATTCCTGGGAGATTAACTAATGACTGCAGGGTATGCAGGAGGGTGCTTCAGGATGTACAGCATGTGGATCCAGGGGTGGAAGGTGGATTGTACTGGACTGTGAATGGCTGAGGGTTGAGTATGTCTGAGGAGACTGAGTCAAGTGGTGGTTATGACATGGGCCAAGAATAGGGCTTCCAAGTGAGCCTCTCCACCAAAATTTGCTTTATTAACCCAACCTGAATTACCAAGTTGTTCAAAGGGGACCTCCATAAAAATTTTTCTGTTTAGTTCTTCAACCAGTACCTTACGCTTAGTGTTATAGATTGTTTTATGATTACCATATTTACCGCCATCAATATTTCTCAATTTACTTCTCAGTTGAATAGTATTGAGCCCATCATTCATGCCTTCTTTTAAATTCACTAAGGCCACCCCAGAGATTCTACTCAGGTGAGGATGCACTGAAAGGTGTTGAGATGGTTGATGATCATGTTGATCATTTCTGTAGGATATTCCCCACAAGGTGTCTGAATTTGTGCAAGTTGCATGAATTAAAAACTTGCACCTAACCCTCCTTGTGTGAGTTTGCCTTGACTGTTTGGTGAGAAATTGCCCAGAGTAAGAACCATATCTATCACAGGCCAAATTCACATATTTATCATAATTTGAGTTGAAAAATCTGAAAGCTTAAACATGCTTCATTTCCCATGTTATAAAGTAGTTTTGTGCCTCTTCCATAGTAGGAAAAGCTCTTAAAGGAGGTGGTTCAAGTTCATCTTGCACCAATTATTTGGTTATATTAATGGCATGAAATCCACCAGTATATATCAAATTGAATAAGGCAGAGACCAGAGTGAAATAAAATTTTAATTGCCACCAGAGTTCATGTCAATTTGTGAAACATTTTGTTCCCCAATTTTCACCCTAGATGATGATGCAATGGGGGCTTAAAATGATTCATTACCAAAATACTTCTTGTCCGCAGCTTTGTTAATGGAGTCCTTCAATCCAGCCATGTCACAAAAATTAGGGCTTGGCAATGTTCCCATAATGCAATAAAAATGCAATGGTACTTCAGTATTCAATCCAATTTTCAATTTAACAATTACAAACCTTGCTCACTTTTGATTTGAGAAAGATCAAGCTTAGTGGGATTTTTGTTCACAGTTTCACTTTATTTTCAGTTTATTTTCAATCATTTGGTTTGCAGTTTCACTTTATTTCACTTGATATTCACTTGAGTTGCACTTTGGGATTGCTAGGTTTGTTCCAACAGTCCCACATAGTATGTGCTAATCCCAAATTTGTGTTGATGGAACCCAAACGTGGTCCTGGGGGTCCCAAACATTTTGGCACAATCCCAGGGGGGTTTAATACCACAGAACACACATTGAAACAGCTGTTTATGGGGTAAACAACAAAAAAAATGCTGTTTACAGGGGGTATATCACCCCCGGGGGATGTGCATGTTTGAAAAGACCTTTTGGACGCATGTAGACGCATGTATGGGCCCCCACATGCGCTTTGGACATGTGTATGGCGCCCCATGCATCCATTGGGCCATTTAGGGCCTTACACAGGTCCCACATGGCTGGGAGTTGCGAATTTATCATCACCTATAAATATATAAAAAATTAATTAATTAATTAAATCAATAATAAAAATATATAAATAAAATATATATGAATAAAATGAAATAAATAAAATCCACAAATTGTTTTTTTTTTTCCATTCACAACCCAAAATGAGTTGCATGGCGCGGTTTGCAACCTAAAATGGGTTGCAAATTGCCATTCACAACCCGTGTGATTTTCAAATGGCTGTTTGCTACTCAAATGGGCTGAAAATGGCTGTTTATGACAAGAAATGGGTTGCAAATCATGCCACACAACCACTTTTGGGTTGTGAATGGGTTTCAGGGGGTTGCAAATTTGAAATTTTCCTTTTTTATTTTTTTTATTTGTATGTTTTTTTAAGGGAATTATTTTTCTCATGCATCAAACCCTTTATTTCACGCCTTTCAACGTTGTTGCGCCATTGCACCCCTTTGATATTTCACACAAAAATACTTTATTTCATGCTAGTTTCAAGAATAAATTTTTTTAAATTCTGACTCTGAGACCCCGCAGCAGATGTTCTTAAACCCCTAACCAAAAAATTTGGTAATTTTGGAGGCATTATGACCCCTTCAAAAATGCAATCTAAAAAATGAAACAATTTTGTAAAAACAAATTTTTGCATGTGTTTTTGGATCCTTAATTTGGCTATTTTAATGGTTTTTATTTGGTCATTTCAGCTGCCAGAAATTTATAAACATTCAAAGCGCTTTCAAATATTTTTTTTTATTTTTTGGATGTATCCTTTCACCTTAAAAAATGTGTTCAAAAAACACAAATGTAAAAAAATCAAATTTCTCTTTGGACATTTGAATACTTTTATTTTCCTTTTTACTTCATTTTTTGGGTGATTCAAGCTATCAGAAATTTAAAAAAACATTTCAAGAGAATTTAAATTTCTTCTCCATATTTTTTGGATGTATTATTTTCTCTTGAACATTTACATCAAAAAAGCAAAAATTTCAAAAAATTCAGTTTTCTCATTGGAATTTTGGATTCTTAAGATGCCATTTTAAATAATTTTTTTGGTTGTTTCAAGATTATAAAATTTTCAAAAAACTATCAAAGAGTGTTTTAATATTTTTTTCTGAATTTTTGGATGTCATTTTTTATCTTAAACAATTTCATCAAAAAACCAAAAAATTCAATGTTCTCACTGGATTTTTGAATCATTTTATTTACCTTAATATATTTGAAGCTGAATTTTTGAAAGGAATATTTTAAGAATTGCAAAAATAATTTTTTTTAATTTTTGAGGCACCATTTTTTTCTCAAAAACCAAACCAAAAAAGCGTCAATTCATAGAAAATTTGAAAGTCAGTCACCACTTTTGTGGAAAAAAAAAAGATATCAACTTTCATAATTGATTTTTTTCTTATATGTTCAGGTCTCAAGAAGGTGGAAGGCCATCCAAGGGAAGGGGAAGCTAAGAAAGAAGGAGGAATCAGAGGAAGAGGTAATTTTATAACTAAAATTATTTTTTCTGGAATGGGTTGTTTTTTTAATGAGTCCTTGTCATTTATAAAACATCAAGTGGATTTCTCACTGAAAGGGGAATATTCAAAAGATGAAGAGGTTTGATGGTATGATTATAATTTTTGGTCAAAGTCTGCAGGATCAGAATCTGAATTTTATAGTTCAGAGGAAGGGACTGAAATTCAATTAGCTTCACTTCATTCAGAATCAGAATGCTTTTCAGAGGAAGAAGACGTGCAGTAAGCTTCAACCAGAAGCTCATCTTTGGTGAGTATTGATGTGATTAATTAATTTTATTGAAATTTTGGCTGAGTCAGTTTTGATTATAGGAACCCAAAGTGAAATACCTCAATCAAATAGCCAAGGAATTACACAAGTTCTTTGCTGAGGTGTGGAATACAGTTGGTGATGCAAATTGCAGATTTGGAGTCATTGCTAAATTTCTTGGGTATGATGAACACAGTTGGTTCAAAGTGAGAAATAAAAGAATTTAATAATTGGAGAAACATAAAGCATGCTACATTAATATACTTGGTGGTGCAAAAGACGTAGAAAGGACAGTTTGAAATTTGCAAATGGCCGTTTGCAACCCATCTAAGTTGCAAATGGCTGTACCCATCCCATTTGATTCGTGAATGGCTATTTGCAACCCATCAGAGTTGCCAATGGCAAGTCACTACCCATCCGAGTTGCAAACATTTATATTATATGCATATATATATCTATATATTTTAATTCTTTTATTTTTTGAATTTTTTTATCTATTATTTCTTTCTTTGATTTTGATAAAAAATAAATAAAAAATATAAAAAAATATGAAAAATTAAAAAATTAAAAAATTAAATATATATTTATTAGTTAAATTAAAAATATAAATGTGAAAAAAATATAAATAAATAAAATCAAATAAATGAATAAGTAAAAAAAATTAATTAATTAAATTACAAATAGAAATATAAAAAAATATAAATAGATAAATTAGAATGAAATAAAATAAATAGGGCATATCAAAATTAGCAAAACCTCCGTTAGAAACCGGAAATTCTTTTTTACCAAACCCACCATTTTTAATGGCCGGTTCTGAAATACACATAAACTCTAACTGGTGTATTTAAAAAAGGCAGGTTTCATGAAAATGGCAGGTTTCAAACATCAAACCTGCCATTTCATCAATCCACCATCCATTACATGCATCACACCCATCCACACCTCTACCTCAGCAAATCCATACCAATAACATCTCCATTGCATCAAAAACATCTCATCTCCATCACTTCACATCTCCATTGCTCCACAAAAATCCCATCATCATCTTTCTTGACATCTCCAATCAAACTTCCTGGCAGCAAGTTGAAAACACAACAAAGCTCACTGAACTTTTTTTATTATTTGACTCTGATTCAGACTCTGATTAAGACTCCAATTTGGAATCAACTTGGTTAGCTTTGAGTTCTCTATTGGGAAAACAATACATGGTTCCGCAAAGAAACACTCTCCGCAACGCTATGTATGAAAGGAAAAAGCTTCACCTGCTCCCCCACTTAAGTTTGCACCAACTGTTCCAACGTCTATTGCCTTCATTCATGAAACTTTTGGAGATGATTGAATACCACCACATCTTTCAGAACAATTCTTGGAACCCTCAATGCAACACAACTATCCAACTTGCTGTTGCTCCTTCTGGATTGGGATCAAATGGAAATGGAGCAGCAATTCATCAATTAGAACATCTATTCTTGGTGAGTTATGGATTCATTTAATTATACACCAAAAGAGTCATGATTGCCATCCTATCTTTTGGTTTCTCAGTGTAAGACTCCAAATGGTGGTAAGCTGCAGGCAGTTTTGTGGAGGGGAAAGGTGCTGCTTAGGCTGAGCTCCTGAGAGTTACAAAAATATTTAAATGTAACCAGAATCAAGGTCCAGAACTTTATGAATGAGGAATCAATGGAAGGGATGAGTTTGAAAGTATTTGGTAGCAATTGAAAAAAAACTATCAGAGGCAAGATTGTGAGGGAAAAGACTTGAACAAAATAAGTTAAAGCTGGTTCAGAGCTTAATAGAACAAGGCAGTTGTAATTAAAAACAACAAAAAGCTAAGAAATCTGGTGTTCAGCAGAAGATTAGGAAAGATAAACTCAGTCCCAACCAACCTCCAGGTTCTCAATGAACCTACCCAACTCTGCGCAATCAAACGCTTGAAGGGTACCAGATAACTGTGGGTGGCTGTACAAAACAAAGCAATTTTTTTATGAAGCTCTAGAAGCAAATCAATGAAATATTTGAAAAATAATAACCCAACACTTCTCAAGAGACTCAAGAATAGTGTGGTGGAATTCAACTTTAAAGAAATCAAAGGAGGTTTGAAACTCCAGGTCTCAAGCTTAATAAAACCTCACAGTCAATTTTGACTGGTTCCAGAAGGATGATCAAAAAGAATGATCAGACAAGTATGGTCAAAAAAGGGATCACAGTGGTATAACACACTCAAGAATTCAATCAAATGAATTTTTTTTAACCATCAAGGCTATTGGTTTGTGATAAAAAAAAAGCTCAAAGATGGACGGATCAAAGGTTTGATTACCAAGGCTCAAAAGATCAAGGGGAAAATCAAAAGATATACCCAGGATAAGAAGGCTCAGATAAAGGGGAAGGGCCCCATGGATTATTTTTTAGATGATGATGATGGGATGGATGATATGGGAAAAAGGCAGGGGACAGACCCTCCTTTTATAGACAAGGGCCCTCTAGACTATTTACAAAAGATAACACAAATGAAGCCATAAAAAAATTAGAATATATATATATATATATATATATATATATATTCTGCATTGTGAGAAGAAAGGGAAAAAAATGAGAAAAACAAGGAGACCAGCCTACTTCAAGGATGAAAGCAGGAATTTTGATGGACGGTGGCAACAGCATTTTCAGGCAATTAGTTATGGCCGTGGGAACAACAGCCAAAAGCTTCCTGGGCTTGTCCAAGAGCAGCGGGTTGATAAGCAAGAGTCCCAACGGCCTCAAGCAACAGCTTGTGGTGGAAGGTTGGCCTTGTAATGACGTTGAGTGGACCCATTGGTGGTTGAGATTGCAAAGGAGGATGGCAAGGATGGAAAGGGTGTGAGAATTCTGACGGCTGCGGATAGGAAGAAGGTTGGTGATGGCTGTCAGCGAGTTGGAATCCGGCTGCAACAAAAGATTGCAATGGATGACAAGGGGATTTTTGATTGTGATGAGGATGGGAGGAGATGGTCAATGATGATTATTGCGCAAGCATGCTTGGCCAAAAATTTGGCCCGCAAGCAAAGCAAGGATGCATTGAAAAGAGGATATGGGGTCTTGAAAGGCTGCAGAGGGAGCCCTTGCTAGCCCACTAGGACAAGGGGTAGTTGGGAGAAGGGAGATAGGAAGAGTAACCATAGTGACCCGGGGATATATGTTTTTTTTTTTTTTTTTTTTTGCAGGCTCAGATAGAATTTAGATGAAAGGTTATATAAAAAAAATAAAAAAAATTCCCCTTTACATGAGGTGTCCCAGATTGGTACCCACATCTATCCCCAAATTACAGACTGTCCCTAGTCTGCATCTAAATTTTGAAGATACTATGAAAAGGAGGAATACAAAAAATTGAAAGAGAAGAATGGGCATTTCTTGATCTTGAGATTGATTGAAGAATGTGAAAATATCTTGATCCATCCAAAAGAGTCCTAGAAGCGGAAGGGATAAAACTAAGAAGGCCTTCCAGGTGCTCAAATATGTGGCATACAGTAGAGTTTCAAAACAAAAATGCAGCAAATGACCCTGTTGGTGCACAATTGGGAGGACTTACTTCTGAGATAAGTTGCCTCCACAAAAATGAAACTTCTAAGCTTGATCAGCAGAGAAAGTTCTGTCCAACTGAGTTCCATCCAGCTATTCCAAAACATAATATCTACCTCTAATTTGAAAAACCACCCAATAAGGACCATTCCAGCGATTTTAGAAGAGCTCTCCCTACTGGGTTTCCAAGGATTGATTATAATTTAAAACTAGATTCCAAGGATTTAAGGGATCCCTGATTTGATTTGGGTGCTTATCTTCCAAATACTGAATAAATTTTTTGCTTGGTTCCATCATCTTCTGGTAAGCTCCACCACAAACATATTCAATTTGCTCCAGTTGCTTTGATCTAGAAACTAATAGATCAGTAGTTGAGGAAACCTCTTCCCAAGAGATAAACAAGAAGGATTCCATTTCCAGATCCAAAGGAAGCAATGCTGTTTGAACAAAGATGATTTCAAAAGGCAAGTAGCCAGTGGTCTGTTTGTTTGAGATTTTATCAGAGAAGAGAACAAGAGGAAGTAATTTGCAACAATTCTGGCCACTTTCACCAGCCATTTTAACAATTGCATACTTCAAAGGAGCATGGCCTTTTTCCACCATACCTTGGCCTTCAGGATGATAAGGAGTAGGAACTCCATGTTTTCCAGGGAGAGATTGGATCATTTCAGCATGTTTGCCACAAAATTTGGAGCCACCATTGGTAGAGTAAGATTTAGCCAAGCTGTAACCCATTATCAAAGTATCATAAAGGAAATCTGCCACTGACTCAGAGCTAAGATTCTTAAGAAAATTTGCTTCAAGCCATCCAGAAAAATAATCTCTTGCCACAATGAGTTACTTAGCACCACCTGCCTTAATATGAACCACATCCATAGCAATCCTCACAAAGACAGTGGAATCCCCAGTAGGATAAAAAATTTTAGCTGGATGCCTAAGATCACATTCTTGACAAACTTCACAACTCTTGAACCATTGAGAAAGAGATTTCTTCAGAGATGGCCACCAGAATTGTTTGGATAATTGTTGATAAGTTTCAGTTTCCCCACAATGAAAAAGACCTTCATGGAGAATTTCAAGGATTGAATCTTGTTTAGAAGAGATAGTAAAAACAATAAGAGAAAAAGTATTTCCTTCTTTCATAAGCCTAGAGCCTTGTACAAAGAAATGAGAGGAATTTCTTTTAAGAGTGGGAAATTCTTTAGGAGATAGATCAGGATTTTTTTGAAGAGTTAAAAGGTACTGCTCTAATGTAAGCCAGAACCCTTTTTGAAATCCAGAATGATCATGAGAGGAGAACAAGAAGAAAGGATGGATTAAATTTTATTCTTCATCAAAATCCACTTCAACATGAGATTCATCATCTCCAAGATGACTTCAAGATAAACCACCAGGCATGGTCAAAGATTTTCCAGGAATGTGAACTATATCAAAAGAGAAAATCTGGATAAAGGTCACCCAATGGGTTATTGGAGAATTGGGAAGGCTGGGAGCATTGATCATTTCAATTATGGATCAAGCTTTAGCTTGTAATTAAAAATTTTGACAACAGAGAACGGTTTGGTGTTTCTTCATTATTAGAGCCACACCAAAGAGTTCCACTTTGGTCTGAGAGTATTTTTTTTCTACATCTAAAAATAGAAAGGATTTATAAAGAGCGGGACAGTCCCAACCATTTTTATCTTCCTGAGTAAGGAAAGCCCCAACAGATTGTTAAAAAGAATCAACAGCCAGCTTGATTTTGCAAGCACCAGTTACATGAGAGATGTTTTTCAAAAATATATCTTTACAAAGAATTATTTTGAGAAACTGAAAAGAATTTTCACAATCTTGGGTCCAAATCCATTCAGTATCTTTCCCGTTTAGACGGCGCAAGGGTGTACAGATTTTGGATAAAGATGAAATAAAGATTCCAAAATAAGTCAAAACACCTAGTAAGCCTTTAACTTCAGTAGGATTGATTGGAGTAGGCCAAGAGATGATATTTTTTCCTTTGGCTTGTGAAATCCTTCTTCCTTCCTTGCATACAACATGGTAACAATTTCCAGAGCAGGGACAAAAGCAGCCAATTTTGATCCAGAGACAGTAAGTCCAGACTCCTCAATGGGAAACAGAATTATTTCCAAAGTAGTAACATATTCCAAGATGAATCAAAAAACATCCCCAAATGCCAAGATAAGAGCTCATTATCATAGTCAGAAACTGGACCTCAATTCCACCATCTTCAATAAAGATACAAGCATGATCAGGGATTTCATCCTGAAGTATTTACATCATCTGAGCCTGATAAACTACAACAAATTGGGTGGCACCTTGATGCAATTGAGTAATTTGGAATCAACCAAGAGGAGTATAAAAATTGGTGAGAGGGAAAGAGATAGGATGTAAGGATCTTTTGTTATAACCACCCATAATATTCCCTAGACCACAACCAGGGCCAAATTGGATTATCTGGCTGGCCAGTGACTTCATGTCACCATCCAGTCACATTTACTGGCCCATTGAGTCCCTTTGGAGGAAATCTGTATTCACCAATGGATATTCTTGAGTTCAAATCAGTTTATATCAAAGAGAAAATATGATTCACATTGTATTCACCATGGTAGAAAATGAATGTCACTTTGAATTCCCCAATGAAAAAACCTGAATTCACTTGGATTTTCACGTTGATTCAACTGGGACTCACTTGAAATCACTCTTGAAATCAAAATTCCCAATTCAACATTGAGTATTTTAATATCCCAGCTAAAATTTCAGTGGTCAATATTTTCCAAAATGCAATGACAGTTTCATTATAATTGATTTCAGTATTCATAAAATAAAATTGATTTCCCATTTTATGCCATATCACTTTTTTGACAAATTAAAAAGTGTATATTAAAAATTTCATCCACCTATTTCCAATCTTTCAACTTGGTTTCACATCTGGTTGTGTTGCTAAAAAATTAGCTACAAATCACTTTTAGTTTATTCTTCATCACACTTATATGGATAGAAACTGATGCTTAATCTCAAAATTTTCATAGGGGTTTTATGGAAAACATAATAACTTAATGTAAATGAGGAATTCTAATGAGAAAGAATATAAATGATGTAAAGAATAAAATGATAAAATATATGGGGTATCATATTTTCAAAGCATGTGCTATTTTTTTTAAGTGCAGCTTGATTTGACATTGGGCACTATGAATATTCAAATATGAGAGGGCTGAAAGGGGGCCCGTAAAAGCTATGAGATCCAGGGGTGGGGGGACCCCTTACAAAATATCTGAAGGGAGAGTTTGAGCAAGGCAGATGGAGAACATGGAGAAGGTGGAACAAAAGAATTGAATTTCCAAGCCCCATAATATAGATATAAACTTAAATATTATCAGGAACATACAAAAAATTCAGCACATACATTACTTCAAAAATTTCCTTTGCAGAAATATACAATTCATAGAGCAAGCATGATAACTAAAGTTTTTGTCACACCAAGGCTTGACACAAAGCCCAGGTGTCTTCAACTAGCAGTAGAAGGAAGACTAGTACAGGAAGAGATCCAAGATGGACCAGGCTGAAGATTCAGAAAGTTGGATTAAAGACTCCAAGTTTGTTAGAGAACTGTCACATGGAGGCTTTAAAAAAAGCCAGGGTGGCATTAATTGAAATTAGAAAGAAGGCTAGTGCCGGAATGATTTTAGGAAAGGATGGGTGGGAGAGGGATCAGATTGAACAAGTCACCAGCTTGAAGACCAGCACTGATGGGATAATTCAAGGATAGTAGGACTGCTGTTTGGAAGGAGATTGGAAGCAGAGGAGTTAGAGAGGTTAGATTAGAGGGGAAAAGATTGGATAGATAGAAGAATGGAAGGAAGGATGTGCAGGATGTACAAGTTGGTTGAAGGGGATTTCCTGCCCATAGGATGCAATTCCAACAAAGAAGGGATGGGGGGAGACTAGAGAAAAGGGAAGGATCAATTCAAGTCAGAGAGGTTAAAAGAGTAAGGTAGAAGATAATTGGGGTACCCAGTGAGTGTTGGAAGTGGAATGAGGAGAGCCTATTTAATGGATAGAGTGGGTGGTCAGAGCAGGTTTGAGGATGAGAAGGTCACCCAAAGAAAGTCAGGCATGTTTGATGATATCAATGGAGATGATGATTCTCTTGGTGAATCAATAAGTCAAGCCTGAGGCCTGATTATTGGATGTTTTGAAAGTGAAGAGGTTATGATCAACTGGTAGTTGATTGGTCAACATTTTAGCGTCTTAGTCTTAGTCTTGGCTGGTGAGAAGAAGGAGGAGGAGAAGGAAGGAGGATGGAAGGTACCCTGAGCTGGCTGGTGATGAGGGGCTGGGTGAACCTTGGACTTGAGGAAGGACCAGGTTTTTATCTACCACCCCTGGAGCTCCAGTAGGTTGGGTCCTATTCAAATTAGGGCGTATCAGGGTTAAGATTTTCAAAAAATTAAAAGGCTGATTGGAGGCTTATCCATTTTTTTCCAAAATTTTATTTTTTTAATTTGAAGCCATTGGTTCATTGTTTATTTTGAGAGAAAAATATATTTTGAAAAATAAATATTTTTCCTGAAATAAGAAAATCAAAGTTTCCAAAATCTTAACTCTGATACGCCCTATTAAGTGGTGGTGCGATTCAGAGGGAGATGGTCTATTCCGCCTTACAGCATGCCAAACCAGTAGCTAGTGGGGCAAGAGCCATTGGTTGGTGTAAGAGATATACCCCGTCAATTACTGTGGCTTGTATTCCAAGAGCTTCCAGCTGTGGCCAAAGTTTCATTCTCTCTACCCGGTACCATCTGCAGCTGGAGAGGTAATGAGCCATGGATTCCTCTGATTTGCAATGGTAAAATATGGGGTATGGTAGTTTTTTGAATCTGAAGAGGTAGTGGTTGAGTTTCACATGGGTTGAGTTGAGTTGGTGGATGATAGCTGATAGGGGGAATACATGATGGGAGCCATGAGCAGTTTGGGTTTGATTGGGTGACTTTATTCAGAAAGTTAGGAGCTCATGTGGTGACTGGGCAGTAAAATCCAGGGTGTGGGGCCACTGCATCATCTAGCTTGTCTGCCTTCTTGTTGCCCGGGATTCCCATGTGGCCCGGGAACCACAAAAAGGAGATAGGTATGTCAGGGTGGGTTTGGTGCAGGATGAAGGTGAGATGGATGAGGTGGTACTTCCCTGGAAATGGGGCAAAGGGGGGATGGAGTTGGCGCAGATCAGCCTGGCTGTCAGATAGGATGGTGATCTCAGAATAAAGGCCAAGTTTGATTAGGTGCTGCCAAAGTTCCACTTCCAGGACACTCCCCGCCAGTTCACATTCAAAATCTGAGGCTAGATGAGTTGCTCCCGAGTGGGCCACACAGTGGTGGGA
This sequence comes from Puccinia polysora, assembly GCA_025617555.3. NCBI lineage: Eukaryota > Fungi > Basidiomycota > Pucciniomycetes > Pucciniales > Pucciniaceae > Puccinia > Puccinia polysora. The sequence goes on from CM062638.1 coordinate 19,844,993, forward strand.
GCCATATAAAATTGTTGTGGCTGCCTTCAGGCCTTTGAATGGGTGAGCTGAATGGTATGTTTATACTAGGGTCTGTGGGGCTGTATTTTGGGCAATGAAGTTGGTGATGTGTTGTTTTTCTAGGGATTTGTCCTCAGAGCCAATGTCAAACAGTCCCTTCAATGGTTGGTACATCAGCTCTAAGCATTGGTTTCATCAAGCCATCATCTTCCCCACAGGAGGTGAGTGGTGAATTGAGAAGGGAGGGAGGTGGAGAAAATATTGGGAGAGCAAGCTCCAGATAGTTGGAGATGAGATGATGAGAGGTTGCAATAATGTTGCAATTGAAAATGAGATTGCCGAAAAATTGCAAGAAAAATAAAAAAAAGGCTGTGATTGATGTTGCAGATGGGAATAGAAGGAAGATGAGCTGGAGGAGCAAGCTGAGAGTTTCCAAATAAAATTGATCTCATATCATAATTGGTGATTTTCATCAACAAAAAACTGTAGGATTCCAATGAGGATTGATGAGATAATCAAGCTGGAGATTGACAACTGCCAATTTTTGTGCCATAATTGATCAATTTGAAATACCCACTTTGATATAAGATTGGCCACTTTTTTGGTTTGCAGTGGGTGATCTACAAGGGAGAAAGAAAATCATGTAGGAGATTTAATGCATGAATTTCAACATGTGTTTTTGAACTAAGGCTTGAGAAGGGTCATTTGATGGAAAGAAAGGGGAGGTTTGCCAAATTTGAAACATTGGGAAGAGTGACTTGGGAATTATTGAATTCATCCAAAAAGAAGTCAAGGCTCCCAATTAAGACAATTCTGGTTTGTTTTTTGGTTTGAAAAGCACTGATTGATCCAATTTCATCACCAATAATTAATGGGTTTGGATTGACCTCCTTACTGTTTGGTTCAGAACTGTAGGAAAGAGGACTATCTCTCAATATTCTCATGAGTAGTGGGTTTTTAGCAATGGCATGACCAATTCCAGAAAATAGAACTGGTAGCTTGGTTTCTCTGATGGAAGGAGGGATGAAAATCTGGTCTTCAATCAACGGGGTAGGTTCAATGGGTGAATAGATTTTTAATGGATCCTTATAAAGATGATGGAAGTTATTGATGTCAGATTTGCAGCAATCATCAAATTCTAGATTGAAATCTTGTGCAAAATCTTGCTATTATTCCAAAATATTCAAAGATCCAGCCAAGAGTATGTTACCACCATCTTTGAGGAATTGGGCGAGTGACTGGGGTGAAAGATGAGCAGGAAAATCTTTGAGGCAGATATAGAATAAAATAAAAAATAAAAATAGAAAGGGGATATCCAATTGAAAAATAAACACCTCAATTGTCAGGGTGCAGCAGGAGGTCCACTTTTGATTTACCAAGAATGTTTGACAGATCAAAACTGAGAATATTCCAGTCCAGAGGATCTTCAGTTGTGAGGTAATCAAGAAGAATGGAGTTTTGAATTTTGAGACAGCAATGTAGAACATTTTTTTTTGAAATGTAAAGAGGAGAGCTGGAAGGATTATTTGAAGGATTTGATGAGATGGATGAGTAGGGAAGAGGAGGGAGAGACAACAGAAGTAGTATTGAAAAAAAGAAAGAGACACTTCCAACACAACTTCCATGTTTTATTCAAAGTTGCACCAAAATCCTCCTGCTTGGATGCATGCATCCAAACACCAACATATTTGTGCAAATTCCATGCTTTACTAAAATCCTCCTGCTCAGATGCATGCATCTGAAAACTAAAATTTTTGTGCAACATCCATGCTTGAATCAATGTTACATTAAAATCATCCTGCTTTTATGCATGCATCTGAACACCAAAATCTTTGTGCAACTCCCATGCTTTAATCCAAATTGCACCAAAATCTGCCTTCTTGGCTGCATGCCTCCAAACACTAACATTTTTGTGCAAATTAAATGCTTTAATCTACATTGCACCAAAATACTCCTTCTTGGATGCATTCATCCAACACTAACATTTCTGTGCAACTTCCATGCTTTAATCCATGTTGCACCAAAATCCTCCTGCTGTGATGCATGCATCTGAACACTAAATTGTTTGTGAAAATTCCATCCTTTGATCAAAGTTGCACCAAAATCCCTCTGTTTGGAGGCATGCATCCAAACACTAACATTTTTGTGCAACTTCCATGCTTTAATCCTAATTTCCTGTATTTTTAAAAAAATCCTTGTAACCAAATTTCCTGTAGTTTTACACAAATTCTTTGACCTGGATTTCCTGTAAGTTTGAAAACATGCTGGTGTTTGGATGCATGATTCCAAACACCAACATGTCTTTGAAAATCTCATGATTTTATTCCAATTTCCAGTAGTTGCACTGATCACTTGATTTAGGTTAAGAAAGAGTGTGGGGAATTCAAAAATTGGTGATGAGTATTGAAATGAATTTTTTTGATTGTGCGGAAGTGTAAGGAGTCTGCCAAATCATGTGGGGAGTGTTGAAATTCCCTTTGGGTGGGAGTGTATTGAGCAAATATAAGTGAGACCTAAAACCTGAACCAGGCTATGAATTTCATGATTCCAACTGGGTCAGGAGATTACAAGGTTAGACTGTGTTGAAGGATGAAACAACTGATAATAAGAAGAGACCAAAGGAAACATACAACGCTGCAGGATTCTACAGGCTGGGTTATGACCCATATGAAGGCTTAGGTAGAATTTTAGCAGTTCCAACATGGTTGAGTTTTTTGGCTTGCAAGCTTGAGTTGAGTGGTTGAGAAAATTTTTCTTGAATGGTGGGTTGGATAGGTAGAAAGATTCTGGAAGTTATAGGCATTCATTAATGGCTTTCTAAGGCTGAGGTGTTGATCAGATAGAAGTGGAGCCAGTGACAGCTGAGAGTAGACAGCTGAGTGATAGTGAAGCTGGCCCTGGTGACAGTGTGAGACTGAAAACAACAGATGAATAATGGTTGCACATGAGAACAAGTGGTAATAAGGAAGCTTACAGAGTTGTGAGAAAAAGGGTGCAGGGGGCAAATGACTGGAAAGCGGGACAGGACAGCATGAGATTGAATAAGGAATGAAGGAGGAAAGGTTTGTTTTTAACATGCCGGCTCAACCCAGCATCAGGATGTTTGGAAGTTTACCAACCTTTAAATGGCTTTTGTGCTGGAAGCTTTGGTTCAGGAGTCTTCCAGAATGTCTTCTGATGAGATGAGTTTGAGAGTGACCAAACCTTTATCCCAGTTTTTCCTAAGCATTTTGAGTTTGATTTTGATGTGCTTTTCATGGGACTTGGACCCAAATTTTTGAATCTTGTTGTTGAGACCCTTGTTTTCAATTAGGTGCCTTGGTGGTGAGAATGAGGTTCTCCATACCTTGCCAACAAGGTGGTTGATCCAGCGGCATTTGAGATGGCTGGCTGAGAGTGAATTTCACTCAGCTTTGGTAGATGAGTGGGCTATTGAGCGCTGTTGCTGGCTTGTCCAGGAAATGGCGGACCCTTTTAGAAATACCAGAAACCCCGTTTGAGAGAGTCTGGTGTTGGGGTCATTGCCCCAAGTTGTGTAACTGTAGGCCACAAGATGGTTGGATTTTGACTTGCAGTAGAGTATCTGTTTGAGGTCAATATTTTTGAGGAGGTATTGCCATACAAGGATGACTTCCTTCCAATGGTTGATCCCAGGGTTTTCAGAGAATCTAGCAAGACAGGAGATGGCGTAGCTGATTTCAGGTCTTGCAAAGGTGGCTATGAAGTTGAGTCGACTAATGAGCGATGGATGGCTGACATTGAGAGCTCTGAATTGCTCAATTTATTTTTCAGTTGCGGGAACTAGATGGATTCTGGCTGAGAAGCGGTTTTTTAGGGGTTTGGCATCTAGTAGGTTCAGTTACTCTAGGCCCCTTTTAATGTGAGCTGGTAAGGAAAGGTTTATGAATTCTTCACCTCGCTCAACTTTCATGCCAAGTAGAGTGTTGATTTTGTGTGCGCTGGAGTCTTTGAATTGACATAGGAAGCCAATTTTGAAGATTTCAACGTCACCAACCACTACCAGATTGTCAACATGAAAGAATAGCGCTGACAGGCCGTCTTGGTGGAGGTATAGGCAGGGGTGGGAATTGCTTTTGAAGTAGTTCTGGCTGTTGATCCAGTTCTTCAACGTTATGTACTAATTGAGTGTTCTTGTTTCAACCCGTAGATCAATTTGTTAAATTTTAAGAACTTGGAGGTCCCTTTTGATTACACCAGGGTTTTGATGAAGACATTTTCATTTAGTTTGGCATGGTCAAAGGCTCCTTTTATATCAAACTGGAGCAGCGGCAGTTGTCTGTCTAAGCTGTAGACCAGTAGAGCTCTTAGTGACGCAATCTTGCCGGTTGGAGCAAAGGTTTCAAGGTAGTCTATTCAGTACCTCTGATTGAAGCCTTGAAAAAAAATGCAAGATTTTGGCTCACTTCTCCAGAGTGAAGATCTTCTTTGCACCAGAATTTCCCAGTGGTGTCCAGTGGGTTCACATATTTGCTCTCCACGACATCTTCCCAGAAACCTAGGTCTTGAGCTGTGTTGAGTTCTTTGTTAATGGGACCTACCCATTCAGTCAACTGTAGGGCATTGTGTATATTGCTTGAGAGGTCAGAGTGGTAGTAACCATACCTTTCAGTTGGTTTAATTAGGTTTTGGTAGTGGAGATGAGATCAAAGTGTTGATTCAAATGCACAGTCACTCTGATTGTTTCTATTGGTGGTGTCTATGGGTATGGGTTTAGTCTTTTGGACTCAGGACTGAGATTTGGTGGCGCTGAAAACTTGACTGAGCAGTCATTCGCGGAGAGGTCACAACCAAGGTTGTTGGTGGTTTTGCCAAAATCAGTTTCAATGGTTTTCTCGTTGTTTTTGGAGGTTAGCTGCGTGGAGTCCCTCTTGATAAATGAAACATGTTTTGAGTTGATTAACTTACCTGTTTCTGATAGGATTTTGTACAAGAGTAGTTGGGGGTTGAAACCAAATAAAGTTTGCTGTTCCCCCTTCTTGCAGAGTTTTTGGAGGATCTTGAGATTGTTGGAAAGATACACTACTTGGAAGCCAATAGGTTTGAGGTAGTCATGAGGCAAGGTTTGTTTGTGGAACAGTTTCCATGGATATTTTCCCCTTTTTAAATGAGAAAGTATTTGATTGAGGGCGGAAAAACACCCTTGAATCACAGTATGCCAGGAGTTTTTTGGGATACCAGAAGAGCTCAAGGTAGATATAACCAATTCTATGATTTTTCTGTTTGCACGTTCAGTCTTTCTGTTGTGCTGAGGGTGGTAGAGCTTGCTGACCAGGTGGTTGATGCTTTTGGACTTGAAGAAATCTTTAAGCTGGAGGTTTACAATTCTCGGCCTCCATCTGAGACAACTTCAGTGGGATACTGGTGTTGATTTTTTGCTTCATTTTCAATGGAAAACATGATGGTTTGAGTGGCCATGTCTTTGCTGGGGAAGGGAAATGAGGCAATGTAGCCTGATTTTTTATCCACAATGGTAAAGGAGTAACAGTGGCCTCCTTTGCTGATAGGATTCAGCAGTCCTATTAAGTCTAGATGAAGTCAGTCAAAGACTCTGTCAGTCAACCTTTGCTCATCTTTGAATGGAGTTCTGGCAATCTTGCTTTTCTTGCAAGCAACAAATTTGAACTTGATTTTTGAGTCTTGATTGATGGGTTTCCTCCAGAACTTTTACATGGTGTCAATGCCTTCATGGCCAAGCTTGAGATGTAAGTCTTTGACTTTGATAAAATAGAGATAGCAGGTGGATTCAGAGAAACTAGTTGGGGGGTTGATGATGAGTAGGTTGTTAAAAATGGAGCCCTAAAGTACAGTTTTGTTTTTGAGTTCAACAAAGAATTTGGCTGGCTTGCTGTTTAGTTCAACCTGGAGTCGGCATTCCTTTTCAAGTAGGTTTCCCATTGATATTAGATTTACTGTGGCTTCAGGGACCCAGGCAGCCTTTTTGAAGTGAATGGTGTTTGAATTGCCCTTAATAGCAGGGGTTCCTAGACCTTTGATGGGGATGCTAGCACCTTGTTTCCAGGTGAAGATAGGTTCTTGTCCCTTTTTTTGGAGAAGCTTTTGAAGCTTTCCCTATTTTGAATCATGTGGATTGAGCAACCGCCATCAATTATAAAGTGATCTTTTTCGGGTTTAAAGTTGAGTTCAGAGTTGCAAAAGATCAAGTAGAAGTGCAATTATCCAGCCCTTTTAGCAACAGGTTTTCTTCCCTTTTTTTTGGGGGGGGGGAATTCTGGTTTGAGTTTGGGGAATTACACCCAGCAGGCTGAAGGAGAGTGATTGGTAACAGCAGGATTATGTTTTCCATTCTCACATCTGGGGTAGGAGTAGTGAGGCTTGGAGTAGGAGTGAAAGAGGGCCAAGTTGGTATTGGTCAAATCAAGTCCCTTAGATTGAGCTTCTTTTTGTGCTGTATGAGGTGGCTCAACACCATAGAGACTCTCAGGTCAGGGCCAGAATGCATGATTTGCAATCTTATACCTTTCATGGATTCAGGCAGCTTGAACAGAATGAGGTAGCTGAGTATATTGGAGGGAAATTTGATACCAACTTCCTCAAGTTTTCTGAGATGGAGCTTGACAGCGATGAAAAAGGAGTCTATGTCATTTTGGTTGAAGGCCAGGTAGAGGAAGTTGAAGAACATGAGGGCTCTGTTAGCTTCTTGGCACAAAGCAAAATGGTTTTTGGCAGCTATCCATATTAGCTTTGACAAGTCCTTGTTATTGGAATTGATGATGTTTGTGTGGGTTGCAGGGTCAAGTTTCAACATTAGATATCTGGCCATTTCATTTTCATCAGGGATTTCTTTGTTTGGATTGAGTGAGTTGATAAGGTGTACGATTCCTCTCATTTTTAATAATTTATAAATTTTATTTTTAAAAATCAAGTAGTTTGATTTGGTTAGCAGGGGAGTTGACTCCATGAGGGACTTAAGGGGAAGAGCTTTGAAGTTGGATTCAGTACCTGGTCCAGGAGTTTCTGAGGTTTGTAGTTGGGTAGATCTTGAAGAGCTGGATGGATCCATTTTGGCTCTTGAACGTGAGAAAATTTAAGTGAGACCTAAAACCTGAACCAGGCTATGAATTTCATGATTCCAACTGGGTCAGGAGATTAGAAGGGTAGACTGTGTTGAAGGATGAAACCACTGAAAAGAAGAGGAGACAAAAGGAAACATACAAAACTTCAGGATTCTATGGGCTGGGTTATGACCCGTATGAAGGCTTAGGTAGAATTTTATCAGTTCCAACTTGGTTGATTTGTTTGGCTTGTGAGCTTTAGTTGAGTGGTTGAGCAAATTTTTCCTGAATGGTGGGTTGGATAGGTAGAAAGATGCTGGATGTTATAGGCAGTCATTGATAGCGGTCTAAGGCTGAGGTGTTGATCAGATAGAAGTGGAGCCAGTGAAAGCTGAGAGTAGAAAGCTGAGTGATAGTGAAGCTTGCACTGGTGAAAGTGTGACACTGAGAAAAATGGATGGATAATGGTTGCAAATGAGAAAAAGTGGTAAATAAGGAAGCTGACAGAGCCATGAGACAAAGGATTCAGGGGAAAATGAATGGAAAGAGGGACAGGACAGCATCAGAGTGAATAAGGAAAGAAGGAGGAAAGTTTTGATGTCAACAGGTAGCAGGGTCAGGTTTTTTCAAAATGAGTGAGATGTGTTGAAATCAACTTTGGTCCAAGTGTAGCAGGTGAGGAGTTTTCAGGATGGGTGGGAAGTGTAGAAATTCAATCTGGTAAGAGATTGTTGGGGTATTTTGTGTTCAAAATTAGGTGAGGTGTTTTGAAATCTACTTTGGTAAGAGTGGAGAAGGGTGAGGTTTGTTGAAATCCACTCCAGGGAGAGTGTGCAGGGTGAGGTGTGTTCAAAATTGGGCAAGGAGTGTTTTAATCCACTCTGGTGAGAGTGTAGCAGGGTGAGGAGTATTGAAAATTGGGTGACAATTCTTTGAATTCACTTTGGTGAGGATGTGCAGGGTGAAGAGTGTGGAAAATTGGGTAATGCGTGTTCAAATTCACTTTTTTGAGGGTATTCCAGGTGGGGAGTGTAAATGTCCACTTGGGTGAATGTGTGGCTGGTTGAGGGGTGTTCCAAATCAAGTGAGGAATTTTCAAAATTGGTGAGGTGTTAAAAATTCAGTGTGGTTTTCAAAAAGTTGAGTGAGGTGTGGTTTAAGTGGTTTACACATACTGGTGTTGTGTAATTTAACCTTGGTGGTGGGGCTCAAGTCACCTGGACCTCACTTGGGTTCTGTCAGCCAAAATTTTCATGCCTGTCTTACTATATGGGAGTGCACATCACTGAACTGGCAACAGAGAAACTAAAACCACATACGAGTGTAGTCACTCCTCTTCCCACCCTCTCATGTGGATGAAATACACACTAAGATTAGGCTGTAAATTAACTTCACTCATTTTAAAAGAAAAACTTTCTTGTATAAAATAAATGTTGCTTTGTAAGTCTAAAATATTGATCAACAAATATTTTTGGGTAGTTGCTCTGGTCAATATTAGTTGGCCTTTGCATGCTAGAGACAACGGTTCACTTGCGTGAATGAGTCCATTAAGAAATCCATGCAATATGTGGACTTTTGTTGATGATGGTTTTTTTTTGGGCTGTGGCCACGCCATGCTCAATTGGCATTCCTTCATACATCTGATTTGTTGTCAAATAGGCTTAAATCAATAATTCATGCTGGAAGTAAATGGCAAAAAAAGGTTCCAGGGGGGCATTTTGAATTCTAAAAATGGTCATTTAAGGCTTTGACTGAAAATCCAAGCATCCAAGCATGTAGCCTTTGAGCATATTTTCAAATTGGAGTGGTTTTTAGTGACAGGAATAGAAGGGTTTTTTTCAGATAATGAGTAAAGAGGATCTTTTGAAAAAATACAACCCCACTGGGATGATAAATATTTGAGCACAGAAAGCCAACTAACTAAAAAATTTGGATCAAAGAATGCATTCAAAAGAATGGAAACTAAGAAAGCTCCTCAGGTGAGTATTGAGAAAGCATACAATGAACCATGAAAGGAGAAAGCTAATTAAAGTAGATGATTTTTGTAGGTTAAACACATTAGCACCTTTCATGCAGAAAATTGATTGATATGAATCAAATTGAAAACCAAACAACATCTGGGATTGGAGAATGAGGAAGAATAGGATTTATCTTAGAAATTGAAATTTACCACCAAATAACCTGAAAGTTGTTGAGGATTTTGTTGGAATGCTAGTTGGTGCTCTAAACTGCATTTGATATTTCCTTTTCTGCTGGAAGTCTGAGCCTTGCTGTATTTTTTATCCTAGTATGATTCTTCTCCCCATTACTGGAGGTGAGTGCCAACCTTGGTCTGTGTCAATCCTCCATGTGATACATTTAAGGAGATATCTATTTGGATTTCCGCACCTTCCAGCAGAGATTTCAATGTTTTTCACATTAAATAAATCTTTGAGAAACCATAAAACTCCATCCATAAAAAAGCTTAAAATATTTGAGTGAACTGAGATTTTGTCTGAAATGGTTCCCTTGTGAAATTAACTGAGGGGGATCTGGGCATTTAAAAAAAATCCTGGATCATTCAAACTCCTTGGGCTGGTAGAGAATAAGCCAAGGGAAGGAAGTCTATGGTTTTCATGCACTTAATTAAAGGTTTTTTACCAGGTAGAAAACCCATTTATCCAGACCTTAGATGGGTTAGCTAACTCTAAGGATTAGCCTGAAGAAGGAAAACTTTGACCATGTGTGCTAGTGTTTTTATGCACAAATAAAAAAGGGGGTCTTATGCCCCGGGCATGTAACCAAAAAAAAGAAACTCTGAGTTGATTGGAAGTTGTTCCCTTGTGAAATTATAGTGACACCTGGGGACACTTCTGTAAAAGAATTGTTACATTTATTTTGAGAGAAATGCAAGGCAGTTTAACACCAATCTCTGAACAGAAAATGATTTGGGATTTTTCTATAACCCACTTTTTTTTCTGTTGATTTATATATTTTTTGTTAGGATAGATTTGGAACCATTTTCATTTGCCACATGCAGGGTGTGATTTTTCATGTATTAATACTCACATTTGTTATATAAACTCTTTATGGCCTTCAATATTGGCCTGGAAAAAAATTCCAACTGCTTGTTGGGGATTTGGAGCTTTGTGAAATGATAATTCTGAATCTTTGAAATAAGAGAATGGAAAAAACTGAAAAAATTTACAATCATTTCAATTTTATCAAAAAACAAACTTCCTGCACAAATGAATTTCCCTGTAAACAATCAACATGTTTCACAAAATTGTTTTTTTCCATAAATAGTTCTTGTTTTATCTTGATGGGAATTCCAGAACTCAAATTTCATGATTTTGGAAATAAGCGTGACTTTAAATTTTCAAAAAGGTGAAATCAAGGTGATTCTAAGTTTTTTCTGCAGTGAAATTTTCAGGAATTTCATTTTCCATAAAGGTGAAACCCACCAGAAATATTTTGTACAGCATGGTAAAAATTGAATCTATCATTGTGATTTCATGGTGAAAATTTTGATCCTTATTGGGGACAAAAATGGCCACAAAAGTGGCCTCATGTAACTGGTCAGCCAGAGACCCTAATTTGGCCCTGGTGATAGCAAGCTCTCCCAGAGAAGGATTCAACAAATTATTCAGTAGCAGGAGTGATACCAGAGTCTTTAATAGTAACTTTCTTAAGAGGTTGGAGATCATGGACTATTCTCAGTTTACCATTACTCTTGAGGACATAGAAGACAGGGCTGGAATATGTGGAGGTTTAATGTTCATATAGACCAGTAAAAAATTATTCCCGGACCAAATTGATAAATTTTTTGACCTTAGCAGGATAGATTTGAACAAGAATAACCCAACACTTTTCAAGAGGATCAAAAATAGTGCGGCATAATTAAACCTTAACAAAAAACGGGAGGTTTAACACTCCAGGCTTCAAGCCTAAAAAAACCTCTCAGTCAGTGGTGAACAGTTTTAGAAAGATGATCAAAAAGAATGCTCAGACCAGTATGGTCAAAAAAGGGATCAGAGTGGTATAACACACTCAAGAATTCAATAAAATGAATTCTTCTCCAACCAGCAAGGCCATTTTTCCCTGATGAAAAACAAGGTCACACATGGACAGATAAAAGGTTTGATTATGGAGGCTCAAAAGATCAAGGGGCAATCAAAAGATATACCCAGGATAAGAAGGCTCAGATAAAGGGGAAGTGCCCCACAGATTTATTATTCATATAATGATGATGGGATGGATGATTTGGGAAAAAGGAAGGGGGAGCCCCTCCTTTTATTGAAAAGGGCCCTGTAGACTACTTACAAGGTATAAAACAAATGAAGCGGTAAATGTTTTTTTCTTTTTCTGGATTGTGAGAAAAAAGTGAAAAAAATGAGAAAAACAAGGAGACCAGGCCGCTCCAAGGATTATAGCAGGAATTTGGATGGATAGTGGCTGCAGCGTTCACAGAGAATGAGTGAAGGCCACAGGAAAAACAGCCAAAAGCTTTCGAGGCTTTTCCCAGAGTGGCGCCTTTATCAGTAAGAGTCCCAAAGGCCACAAGCAATAGCTCACGGTTGTCAGGTGAAGGATTGGTGGGAGGATAGCCTTGCATTTGAGGCAACATTGAACCAATAGGTAGTTTAGATTTCAAAGGAGGATGACAAGGATGGCAAGGGTGCAAGAATTCTGACAGTTGCTTATGGCTGTTGTTTATTTGGCATCCAGATGCATTAACAGATTGCAAAGGATGAAAAGGGGATTTTTGATGGTGATGAGGATGGGAGGAGAGGATTGATGATAATTATTGCACTGTAGATAAAAAAAACCTAACTTTTAGCAATCAGACTCACTTTTCTGGTAGAAGGAATGCTCTAATCCTCAAAATAACCTCAAAAATAGATTCTAAACCAAAAAAAAAACATATAGTCAACCAGCCAAAGTACCCTTATATCTCTTGGATTAGAAGATACTGCACAATCATATGTCACAGCTCATTCAAAGACATATGGACACACTCTGGAAAACTTCAAGTAAATACCACATAAAGTAAACCCATAAAGCACTTCAATTCCTCACCGTCTATATACAGAATTAATATATGCAAGGCACTGCATGAAGAACCAAAAAAATCAGCTCATCTGTACACATCAATATATGCAAGCAGGCACATGCAGTACAGAAGCAATAGATGCATGAAACTGCCTTCAGATCCAAAAAAACAACCCACAACCACAAGTCAGCCACCAGGTGGAAACTCCCCTGATGTCTATAAATAGAGGGATATCTCTATTATAATTATGGCCGGAAATTAGCTTAGGCAAATGAACAGTATTTAAAGCAAAAGAGATGCTGGACACCTTGTGTTAATAATTGCTAATGTGCTCTCACAAGGGGGCAATACATTGGATGATATTGGTGATGAATTTGATTAGATGATGAATGGATGATGGAAAGCAGCAGGGAGAAGAGCTCCTTAAGTACAAAAGATTGGCCTCTTTTGATCCTATGATACAACAAGCCAAAAGGCAAATTTTCAGATCAAAAAGATCTCTACAGGCTCTAAAGGCCTTGTTACTTGGTTTGGGCTAGATCAGCCCGCATGGAATCAGTCCCTGTACCCTTACAACCAGCCTATTCCAGTTATTTCTGGTGTTTCCACCTCAATGGGGCTGAACCAGCCCCTTAGCTGTTCAAAACCCTGGCTGGTTTTCTATTAAAACCAGCCTGTTATCTCACATGCTGGCTGGTTGCCTCATGTAACCAGCCCCTGGCCATACAAATGGCCAGGAGGGACCCAGGACACACCTGGCTCCGGTCTCAGACACACATGGGGGGGAGGTGTAACTGGCAGACATGCCGCCCCCCTCTTCCTCTCAAATACCTGGAAGGGGAAGTAAAATCCCCCTACCAGGGGCCCTGGAGCTCAATGCCCCCAGGGCGTTGTCATGCTAGGTGGGCTGGGGGATGGTCAGGTCCCCTCCAGCCCATTGGCCCTCCCCCTTGGTAAAGGGGGAGGGGGGGGGGGGGAGAGCGCCCCTTCAATGGTGGGGGGGGGTGGTCATTTCCTCCCCACCGCTGTGGAAACAAGAGAGGTGGTACCCCTCCAAGTTTTCCTCAGGTCCTGGAAGTTAGTGGTCTAAGCATTTGTAAGTTGATTGGATGCAATGAGTTTTCAGAAAAGAGAGAGGGTGATGATCCAATATATGATATGACCCAACCCAGAGTTGAGAGTGAGGTATTTTTGAGTCATCCCTCTCAACCCTAACCTAGGTAAAACCACAAGAAACAAGATAGATGAAATATGACCCCAATTACAGAACCCTAGCTCCACCCTAACCCTACCCCTTACCACCCACCCTATCCAAAAAACTCCCCTTCAATATCACGTACGTCCGGTTTGTCCTTCTCATGGCGCAGCCCTCCGCCACGCCCTACTCGGAGCCCCCTGGGTTTTATCCGTCCGGGCGCGTCCGCGGATCCTGCAATCTGTGAGTCAGCCAGCGCAAACCTCCCCAGCGGGTATAACCCCTGACCACCCCACCCTTGCCTTCCGGAATAGCCACCCGCAAGCTTGGTTGGGCCGGCTCCATCACTTGGTCCGCATTCCCTGGGCAGGTTGCAGCCCGGCGCCCCCCAGAGTAGGCCCAACCTGCACCTGGTGCCAAGCCCCGCAATCCCTGCTGCTGAGCCCTCATTCGCTGCTGCTGAGCCCCCAGCAGGCACTGATGAGACCGCGCGCACCCCAAATTCTGAGCCCAACCTACCCAACTGCTGAGCGCGCAGCCGCAACACCGCTCCCAATCCAAGGTTATAAATACAACACCAAATCCCCCCCAAGTTGAGTTCTTTCCCCAGAGGTCCTTCCATCACTACCTCAATCCTACCCAATTACTGGACCACCTCCCCCTGCTTCCCAGTCCACCCCAACTACTAGCCCCTCTCCTCCTTGCAACTTCTGCCGTTTCTATGATCCCCTGTGATTTCTGTGCCCCAAACGGGCACGCATTTTTGATTGTTCCTGGTCAATGCGCCTGCAGCACTTGCCATTGTGGCCACTGCCGCTTCTTGCTTAGCAAGGGAACACCCCAGCCTCCCCCTCAATCTGGCTCCCATTCCCGCCCGTCCAGACCTGTTTGTGGTATTGGACAATGAAACCATCTTGGAGGACTTGTGGACTCCGCCCGGATCACCCCTTTGCTTCCCCCCTCAAGCTCAATTTGCAACTCCTCTTCACTGTTCTGCAGCGCAGGACCTCCCCGTAAGGAGGATTTCCACAACTTTTTGGCTTTCCCGGAGGCTATTCAATTCTTGGCGGACTGCGTCCAGGTTACATCAGGCACAAGGGACCCTTGTATCAATGAAATCCTTTGACTTTGCGCGGCTCCTCCTCCAGCTCCTACTCCAGTCCCTGCCCCGGCTCCTCCTCCGCCCCCTGCCCCAGCTCCTGCCCCGGCCCCGGCTCCGCAAGGAACCCCTCCAAAGCCCGCGTCACCCATTTTTGTCTCTTTGTCACCTCCTGTTGGACCAAGCCCACCTGATGGTCCTCAGGAGGCCCCCTCCACACCAATCCCGCCTCCCACAAGCCCCCCCAAGATCCCCAAAATCCCCATTGTCTTGGCACTCCCGGCGGCCGGATTTTAGATCTTTGGTGAAAGGTTGACCGCAATGCTCTGTGACTTCCTAGCAACCCCCGGCGCTCAATCCTTGGAATCCCGGCGCAAGATTTTGGTTTCTTTCCGGGCCTTGTTGGCTTTGTCACGGGCAGACATGGAGGAAATGATGATAATGGCTTAGGCGCATTTCCCCCCCTCTCCCCCCTTCCCTATTTCCGCGTTTTTCATTTTACGGCGCTTCCCCTGATGAGAGAAATACACATCTTCTGTGCTTACGGCGCTTCCCCTGATGAGAGAAATACACATCTTCTGTGCGCGCGTCCTTTCCCAGCAGGTCGTCCTGTGGAAACATCCCCGTGTCCCCAGTGAGTCTTAAAGTAAGTTCCGCGTCCAAGCGTCATAAGTGAGAATGAGAGTGAGATTTAGATCCCCGCCCGCATCCTGAGACAACAAAGTTCCCCAGAAGGTACCTGGACGGCCCCAGCCAAACTTCCACACAGTTCCCCATACCCATCCTGCAACAAACACAACCACCCTCCACCAGCGCGCGCACACAGTCATCCAAGAGAGAAAAAGAAGTTAAGGCTGTGAACCGGCTAGGACACCACCTCACCAAATCAGACATGTCCCGTACGTTTCCCACGCATACTCTGTACCCATTACGTTGTAGGAGAAGACAACTGATAAAGAGAAGACAGAGAAAAGAACCAAACCCCAAAAGAGAAACCAAACCCAAAAAGAAATTTCATTCTTTATTTTTTTTACTTACACCGGGCCTTTGCTGTGGTGACCAAATCTGGACACCCTGGACCCAATGCGCGAAATTTCAATTTTTTTTTTTCTTTTATTTAGGTGTTATTCAAAAAAAAAAATCAGAATTTCTTTTTTAGTATCACTTCTCCAACTTCCTCATCCTGCCAAACATCCCTTTATCCCAGTAGTCTAGGAAAGGGCTCTCTTGGTCCCATCCCCTAGGCATTGCTTTAGATCCCCTCTCCCTTTTTCCTCCCCCTTTCTTTATGGCCAAACGCGTGGGCCAAGACCCGCTTGGCCCAAACTTCCCTTCATCTTCAAGCCATCCTCACCTCCTAATCACACCAACAATCCCTTCACCATTCCAGCCTCCATCATCTCAGCCTCCCCCTTTCCCTTTGGCTGGCGCGTCCGCCTCCATCCCGGTCAATTGAGTCCCTTGTCTCCTCTCCCCCAACGTCCTGTCCTTGCCAATTTGATTCATCCTCATCATGCCCTGCCTCCCTCAGGATCTAATCCTCTCCATTCTTCTACCTACCTCCTAACTAGGCCTTCATTGGTTGTCGGTTTGATTAGCCTTGAACAATTCCGTCCTCACTTCAAATTTCAAGAAAGTTGTCCCCCTGCATCTGCCCCCCTGTCTCTCAGCCTTGGTCCAATCAGTCCTCATTGTTCAGTCCAACCTTTGTTTGCTGGATTACCCATCATGATGCCCTCCAGCCCCTTTGGATCCCAATAATCCTTGCTGCTTTGCCGTTGGAGCATCAAGTCCAATTATTGCCAGAATGCCCCCTCCAATCATACCGGGTTGCCTTCCCCCATGGAACCATTGTCTTACTCAAGTTCTCCCATTGCCATCAGTCTCAAGGCCCGTCCTTCTCTTTGGATTTTTTCCCAGTATCCCTCATGCATCCCATCATCAACCAATGATCCATTGCCATCACCCTTCGTGGGAGAGTGTTTTCTACCGCCCGCGGACACCTGCGGGCTGCCTGATCAGTTTCCCCTTTTCCACCCCCTTCCAGCTTTGGGCGAGGGGTGGGTGTGATTCTGGTATTTGTCGCGCGCGTCCATCCATGGACAGAGGCAGGATAGGTGAAGGGATGAAAGGATCCCCCCCGGTCAGGAATACTGGACTTCCACCGGCCTGCGTGATCAAATTCTTCTTATCAACTAAATTCAAAAAAAAAAATCTTTTTCCGCTCCATTTGTAGTATTCCTTGTACATAGTCTAACAGGGTCTCCTGCCCATATAAGGAGGGGATCTCCCCAGCCTTTTGGATCATCAGCAAATCCTATCCCCACATCACATTGGCACAGGGTATCATCATCATTTTCACCTTGCAATACATCATCCGTGGGGTCTTCATTACCCTTTATCTGAGACAAAAATTTGGGTATATCTATGATTTCACCTTGATCCTTGAGCCTCCATACTCAAACCCTTGATCCTTGATCCCTATCACCAACCAATAGCTTTGCTGATTGAAGAAGAATTTGACTAATTGAATTCTTGAGTGTGTTACACCACTCCTGATCCCTTGATCCAACCATAATGGTCCTGATCATCCTCTGATTACCTTTCTGGAACCAGTCACTTTTGACTGAAGAGGTTATATTAAGCTGAAAACCTGGAATTTTAAACCTCCCTTCATCCCTTTTGAATATTTTTGTAACACTCAGGAGGGCAGCCTAAACAGCACCTTTCCCCTCCGCAGAACTGCCACGGCCTAGCACCGTTTGGAGTCTTACACTGCTCCTTGTCCCCCATTACCCATCTGCGGGGCTTGTCCTTGCATTTACGGACCAGGCTTGCGCCGCGCCTGCATCCCTGAAACCAATTAAAACCAAAACAAGTACCAACTTGCAAAGCGATGTATTCAAGAAATAAGAAAACAAACATTCTGGGGTGTATTTATTCTGGCTGTGAACCGGCTAGAGCACCCCCTCACCAAATCAACCTTTTACCCTACTTGTGTTCCCCCCAGCTTGACGGCTTTCCCCAGAGGTTTGTAGCATCTTTCTCCTTCAAAGAGGCGTGTGGCGCACGGGCTCCACCTCAGCCAAAGAGCCTGTTTTGTCTACCAATCCTGAACCACTGGCACCGTCCACTGCTTCCGTGCTATTTCCAGCCATCTTTTCAAAGGAGTTGGAGTGGCGTGCAAAGAAGCCCTTCACATGCAAAGCCGCGGCCTTCTGTTTGAGCAGCGCCCCGTGCAATTCCTCAAGCTGATAACTCCCACTCTCAACCTTGGATGCTATGCAGAAGGGGCCATTCCATTGGTTGGAAAAAAGCTTACCCCACTGGGACTCCAGACTCCAATTGTACATCAAGAACAATTCCCCCTTCTGCAACATATCCGGGAGGCAATGGGAACAACACTTGTCCCAATAGCAGACCAATGCCGTCCTAGTCTTCTCCAACCTTTCCGCGGCCTTTTCCAGGGTCTTTTCCAATCAGAGAAGCTGTTCGGCGCGCGCCGCCACAAGCTCCTTGGAGGTCTTCACCTTCCACCAGTCCAGGCCCAAGAAGGTTTCCAGCTCAATGTCCAATGGAAGCACTGTACCCTTTTTGTATAGAAGTTCATAAGGCAAGTAGCCTGTCAAGCGTTTGACCAAGATCCTGTCCCCAAAGAGGACCACCGGAAGGGCCTCCTGCCACCACTTGCCATCCTAACCGCAAATCTTTACCAGAGCATCCTTGATAGGCTGATGACCAAATTAAATTATCCCGGCACCCTCCGGATAGTACTCCATGACCCACCCAAACCTAGCTCTGCAATTTTGGACCAGCTTCATCAAACAACCCCGGAACTCTGCACCTCCGTCAACGGTGACCAGGCAAAGCAAACCATACCGTGCAAACAAATATTCCTCTAGAAACTGAGCAACCTTCTCCGCCAACAACTTCACCAGAGGGCAAGCCTTGACCAAACCCAATAGATTGTCCTGCGCAACCAGCAGGTACGCAAACCTTCCCGCCTTTATGTGGACCATGTCAAGGGAGACCCTCCCAAACAGCGCGTCTTCCCCCGTAGGGTGACCAACCTCCCTGGACAGCCTAGAGCTCCGCCGTTGACACCCTTTGCAAGAATTCAGCCATTCATGCACGGCGCACACCACACCCGGCCACCAGAACCTTGCTTTCACCCGCCTCCGCTATCCAATCTTGCCCCGGCGGCCAAGGTTGTTTTGAAGAAACCTCAGAATCATTTCCTGGTTTTTCCTCAATTTCATGACCACCAAAGGCACTGGGGTACTCCGCCGCCACAGCTTTCCTTCCTGAAAGTAGAATTTGGTTGTCATCCGCTTTGCCCATCAAATTACTGCCCCTGATGTACCCTTGGGAAACCAAAGATCCTGCAAAAAGGAGCACAAGGTTGCATAACGCCCGGACTGCTGCAGCAGAAGGATGACCTCCGCCTCCACCATACCTACGCGGATAACCAGACACTCCACGTCCAGGGGTTCAGCCCCCTCAAACAGGTACTCTTGCAGATACCGCAACAGGGCATTGGGAATTGTGAAAGCCCTCCCCGGAACATGAACCACACCAAAAGTGAAGAGCTGAAGAAACGCCACCCACCTAGTCATAGGATTGTTTGGAAGCGTCAGAGAATTGATCATCCACACCAGGGCCTCCGCATCAACCAACAGCTCAAAGTTTACCCCCCAAAGCAGGTGCTGAAGCCTCCGCAAAATTTTGGTGACTCTGCATAATTCCAGCTTTGGCTGCAAATACCAACTCTCCATCACGGTAAATGTCACGGACTCGTAGAGGACAGGCCTATCCTTACCATCCTCTTCCTGCGTCAGGACGCTGCCCGCGCCAAAATTGCTAGAGTGAATGGCCAGGCGGATCCCTTTTGCGTCATAGTCAAGTTTCCGGAGGACAATCTTGCAGCCCACCGTCTCCTTGAGCTTGACAAAGGCAGCATCACACCTTGCCGTCCATTCCAACGCCGCACCCTTCTGTGTTAGCGCCCGCAGCGGACTTGCAACTTCCGCAAACCACTCAATGAACATGCGGATGTAACTGCACAGTCCCAGGAATTGGAGGATATGCAAAAGCATCCGCAGGGTCAGCAATTTGAGGACTTTGTTCCCTTTCTTTGCCGCAATTCTCCTGCGGTTGAAAGCCACCACATGTCCTAGCACCTCCAGCGCTGGAACACAAACTGCCAACTTACTTCCCAACACTGTAAGCCCTGCCTCCTCAGTTTGGAACAAGACCTGCTCCAACGTCTGTGCATAGTCCCAGAAAAATGGGTGGATCTTTGGGGCTTCCTCTAACACCGCGCCCCCGTAATCTGTCTTTGGTCCCTTGATGCCCGCGTTGTCAATGAAAATCAGAACCCCATCTGGAATGTTTTCCTGCAGAATCCATGTCATCTGGGCCTTATAAACCACCACTAAGTTTGTTGCACCCTGCAGCAACTGCCTTAGCTTCATCCTCCCCAATCCTGTCTTGAATGCGCTCAACAACCGTGACTTGGGATGGAGCTTGCGCTGATCATAACTCCCCATGACATCAACCAATCCGTAACACGCGCACCCTGCCATTGATTCCAGGAACTTTTCCACACGTGGCGGCAATCACGTGTCCTGGATGGTGAATGAGTTAAGCCACTGTAGGTTATGAACAATCCTAAGCCACTTTCCATCCTATTTAAAAACCACAAAGATAGGGATAGAGTAGCTTGATGTGGACTTCTTGTACAACCCTGTCCTCATGCACTCCTGGACCGGTTCCAAAAAGGGTTCCTGCACAGTCCAAGGGATTGGAATTGGCTTGATCTGCCAGGGCTCCTGCAGCACTTTGGGGATCACATAGGGATTGCTGACCTTGCTCCTCAACAATCCGCGCTTTTCTGGCCCAAAGGCAAGGTCTTTGTTGCGGAGCACCAACACCAATGCCAGCAAATCCTTCTCCTCTGCACTCAACCACTCCGTTGGCCCAAAATTAAGCGCCTCAATCCGCTCATCCGTGATCTGCCCCAACCTTGTTACCCACCTGGACTTCTTCAACGGACTTACCCAGGGGTCCCAAGACCAGGAGATTGACCTCAGAGGCCAGTTCAGTCCCTGCGGCATTGGCTTGTTCTGGGGTCAAACCTTCCATGCCAAGGGCTTGTACCCTCCCATGTTTCACCTGACCATACTTACGCATCCTTTGTTGGCCTTGTGATTCCTGGAAATAATCAACCCGCAGCTCTTGCCTTTGCTCACAAGTGTGGCACTATGGTAGGGTTTTTGAAACACAGTACCCTCCAATGACGCATACTGAGGAAGAGGACTTCCTTCTGCTGCCGCGCCCTCTGCGCGCTTCCTTCCCCCTCCTGCTCCTTCCTAGTCAACTGCCTGCACAAAACCAGAGCCTTTCCTGCGCGGTACCCGCGTTTGACTAGGAAAAATCCTCCGCGGGGCAACCCTCACAGTCATCCCCCCCCTCAGAATCTGCCTCTTTGCTGGATGCCGCTGGCCGCACCCATTTCCCCTTCCCGTGGTTGCAGATTGTTTTCTTGAACATTTCCCCAGACGCGTCTTCCACTGTAAGCGCCCCCGTCCATTCCTCTGTGTTAAACACCATCCGGGCCCGGAACCCAAACATAAATGGTCAACAGAAAATTAGGTCGCGGCACTTGACCAAGAGAAACAACAGCAACTTCTGGACCTTTGAAACCTCCACCTCCTCTTCCTCCACCACCCCACCCACCCAACATTCCCCTCCATTGAGCGCCCTTAAACCCATAGCGCACTTCCTGTGAACCAGCCCCAACTCATCCACCAATTTTGATGGGAGCAGATTGACCAACAACCCACTGTCCACCATTGCCCACACCTTCCTGCCCGCAATATTCATTGGGAAATAGGCAAGCGGCAACAACACGGCTTTGGATTGGCACAACTCGCGTTCCCCTTCCTCCCCCACCGTGTTCACGCGCTGCACCGTTGCCGGAACCCTGCCTCCCTGGTGCTCCCTCAGCGCCTGGACCATTTCCTCAACAACCACCAGGGAGACTGCGGCCAGCTCCTGTAGCATGAGGGGTATTGGTGCCTCGCTCCCTATCACCTGTTGCACAATTCCCACGGCATTCCTCCTTCCTCTGGAACTTGTCAACGGCGCGTCGCCTACCAATCCTTGTGTACCAGTTTTTGGGGCCTGGGTCAATGGCCACTCTCTGAAATCCACGTCCATCTTCTCCAACACAATCTTCTTTTTTGCCACCAATTCCCCAACCTCCGCCTCCACACGCGGAGATTTCCACTTATTGGGCCCCGTGAAAATCCCAAGTGACACCCAAGCCGCCCCTGCAGGCCATGCTCTTGCCCTAACCTGCTCCACCGGGGGTGTCTGACCTGCCCCAAGATCCACCGGCTTGCCTGTTGGGAATATGTAAGTTGCCCTGGACCTGCGGACCAACCCCTTGTCCATGTCCTTGGTCAGTTCCGCACAACCAGACTTCCAGTGACCTTTATGGCTGCAAAAGGTGCACATGCAAACCAAAAACCTGCTCAAAAGTCCGCTACTGGGATGGAAGCCCCCCCCCATGTGAGGAGGCACTTGGCGCGGAGGAGGAGGAGGTGTAGTTGTTGGCGGGGCCGTTATTCGATTCAGAAGTAGCCCTAAGTCCCATAACATTTCTGTTACCTTGTTCACTGGTACTTCCATTGACTGCGCAGGGGCTTCCGTCCTCTCCGTTGCTGATGAGCCTGTGGGCGGTACCTGCGTTGGAGCTGGAGTGGTAGAGGTTGTCGGTTTCCTTGAAGCCTTTGGGAACAACCTGGAGGTATCCTTGATCAGTTCTTCCAAATTAATCTTGCTCTATACCGCCTGGTTGATCACGCTTAGGTTTGGAAGAAGCGTGACACTCTGTTCCACTGACCGCAATACCAACCCCTGTTTGAATAGATACTGCTGGACCCACGCACAAATTTGCAGCGCGAGCCCACCTAGAAACGCCTGCTTCATTGCCCCTGTTTGACCCTCTACCACCTGGTTCTTCTCTAGGTAGCTGTAGATGCGGTAAAAAGTAGATTTGTGTTTGGAAAAATCACTCCGTTTCCGCACCCCACCTTGCAAAATTGCCTCCGCCGCCACCCGCTCAAAGTCTGCCTCCCAGAAGCGGTGCTCACGCTTCCCCCACCTGGCCATCATCTTGTTCCGGAGCCTTTCCCAGTCTCAAGCCTTGTAGCCAGAAATATCCTCCACATCCCAGAGTTTATTCTTGTCCGTGATAAAGAGAACGACTGTATGGACCTTATCCTTTCCCATTGCGTGTTTGGAGTCTGCAATATCCTTGAACCTTGCCAGAAAGTGCCCAATATCCGCGGTGTCAAACCAGAGATGAGGGAAGTTCTGGGGCCTAAGCCATACCCATTGCAAAACCTCAGCTGCCTCTGAATGCTCCAACCAAGGAGGAGCAAAACCGCCAGACCAAATAGTTGTCTGTGGTGGAGGTGTCGGCCCGCCAGCTCCCAACCGGAGAGGTAACAAAGGTGGAACGTTCAATCCTGGAGTAGTTGTTGGCAACATTGCACCCGCTAGCTTTGAGAGACCTAGAAAAAAGATTTTTCCTGACCAGACCCCCAGATGTGGAAAAAAGAGAGGTGGTACCCCTCAAAATTGTCCTCAGGTTCTGGAAGATATTGTTCTAAGCGTCTGTAAGGGGATTGGATGCAATGAGTTTTCAGAAAATAGAGAGGGTGATGATCCAATATATGATATGACCCAACCCAGAGTTGAGAGTGAGGTATTTTTGAGTCCTCCCTCTCAACCCTAACCTAGGTACAACCACAAGCAACAAGATAGATGAAATATGACCCCAAGTACAGAACCCTAGCTCCACCCCCACCCTACCACGTACCACCCACCCGGTCCAAAACCCTCCCCTTTGATATCACGTATTTCCGGTTTGTCCTTCTCATGGCGCAGCCCTCCGCCGCGCCCTACTTGGAGCTCCCTGGGTTTTATCCGTCCGCGCGTCCGCGGATCCCGCAATCCTTGAGTCAGCCCAGGCAAACCTTGGATCCCGCAATCTGTGAGTCGGCCCACGCTTATGCCCGCGTGAACCTCCCCAGTGCGTATAGCCCCTGAGCGCCCAGCCCTTGCTGTCCAGACTAGCCACCCGCAAGCTTGGTTGGGCCAAATCCATCACTTGGTCCGCGTTCCCTGGGAAGTTCGCAGCCCAGCGCCCCCCAGAGTAGGCCCTACCCGCACCTGGTCCCAAGCCCCGCAATCCCTTCTGCTGAGCCCTCATCTGCTGCTTCTGAGCCCCCAGCAGGCACTGCTGAGACCCCACGCACCCCAAATGCTGATCCCAACCTACCCAACTGCTGAGCGTGCAGCCCGCAAAGCAGCTCCCAATCCGAGGTTATAAATACAACACCACACCGCCTGTTGCCTCAATGCAACTGGCCTAGCCACCACTTTCACTGGGGGGTTGATCAAGTCCCCCCCACCATGACCGGTTCCTGGCTGATTCTATCCAGCCAGCCCTCCCCCTCCTTCTTGCAATGGCAAGCAAGGGGAGGGGGAGGAGCCAGGGCCACCAGCGCCGCCACCGCCACCCAGCGCAGCAGCTGCAATGGGCTCAACAGCAACAACTGGGGTGGGGAGGCTCCATTTTGAGTCTCCCTGCCGCCTACAACGGCCCTGCATGGGCCGTCGGGCCCCATAAATGGGCTGTAAATGGAAACAGTGGACCCAAGTGGGCTGCGACATGGGCGGCAGCCTCAAATGGGCTGCAACACGGGCTGTCAAGCCCAAAAGGAGAGTTTATCATACTTTGGCAGGCCAGCCCGTCTGGCCAAGTATGTCCAAAATAAACCTTGGGCCCAATTATGCCCATGCAAGCCCATCTGGCTGTATTTGCCCATATACCCCACCAGGCCTGTTAGGGCCTGTGTACCAATAGGCCTGTTTCACGTGTTTTGAGGTCAGTTTCCTCAAATCCGTGACATCCACACAGGCACATATGGTCCATGTGTGTGTCCAATGGGCCGCAGAGGCCCTCATGTACATCCCATTTAGATTAAAATCATATGTAGCACACGCGTAAGTGCTTAGGTATTTTAACACACCCCCTTAAGCCAAAAGGGGTTACATTTGCATGTTAGTCACAAAGCCTTGATGCTTTTTCCTATCTAAAGCCTTAGTCAAGATATCTGCAATCATTGCTCCAGTAGGCATGTACCTCAACACATCATCATCACCTACCTTTGCCATCAATCATGATCACCTTCTCACATCATCATTATCTGTCCATACTTTCATCATAATCCATTCATGCTATGATCTTCAACCAACCACCCATGCTATCATAATCCACCTACATCACCATCAGTTATCAACTAAATGCTCAAACATTTCAACCTTTACTCAATCATCACCTGTAACCTCAAAGGAGTGTTCATCAGTAACCAAGAAATACAAGATAAAATATATCAAGGATAAGACAAGATACAATATTCTTCCCTTACTCCGCTTCTATAGCCACATTGATCTATCTGTTCCACCATTTCTTCCTTATCAAGTTTGAAGAATTTGTTCCTAGTTCTGATAGAGACTACTATAGTAGCAACTCTATCTAAAAATCAGCCACCAATCAATTTTATTTATATTGTTGTGAGACTACTATAGTACTTAGAAAAAGGGAATTACAAACCACTCTTAGTATTCATCTATCTTATAAATAGTTTTAGTACTAAATTCCCCCTCAAGTGACTGCCAGTAAGCTATTTGCTAAACTTTGCCCAATTCCAAAGGAGTCTTGACAGCGTGTGCGCACTTGGCCAAAACTTTTTGGCCGCAAGCAAAGAAAGGATGAATTGAAAAGAGGATCTGGGGTCTTGAAAGGTCCCAGAGGGATCCCTTCCTAGCCTACTAGGACAAGGGGAAGTTGGGAGAAGGGAGAGAGGAACAGTAACCATAGTGACGCAGGATGAAATATTCTATAAAAAAATGAAAAAATTTCCCTTTACATGATTCTTCCCAAATTGATCACCACATTGGTCCTTTTTGGCCAACCAAAGAAGAACGCAAGCAGATATCTCAATTAATGGAGACTGAAGGCTTTCATGGTTGCATTGGTTTTGTTGATGGAACCACTATCCCCTTGAGTCAAAAACCCAAACTAGATGGCAAACAATATTTTGATTGGAAGAAAAAGGAAATTGATTCATTTAATTTCCAAAGATTCTGATAATAAACTGACAAAATATGTGTTATCTGTTTGTAAAGATACTCTGTGTCACTACAACTTGTTTGTGATAACAACAAGAATTTCATATCCCTCCATGCTGGCCTTCCAGGTTCTTGTCAAAATTCATATGTTTTCAATTGGATGTGGATTGCCCAACAACCAGATACCTGCTTGGACCAAGATCAATACCTTCTGGACAATTCAGATGATGCTAGTGGGAAATATGTGGTTCCAGCATACAGCAATTTTTCATCCAATGATCAAGCCAAAACTGATTTCAACTATAATCTTGCCCAATCAAAAGTTTGGATTGAGCATGCCATAGGAATCCTGAAAGGAAGATGGGTCAGCTTATGGTGTGGTGGTCTTTTATAGATGCGAGTTGAAACAGGCTGCAAGCTGTGCGCTCAAAATTAGCGGCAGGCTCAGCAGGGGAAACGCGCTCAGCAATGGGTGTGGCTTTGCTGCAGAAATTTGCACTTCAGGCTCAGCAGCAGTTGATTTGGGCTCAGCAGCAGTTGAATTGGGCTCAGCATCTGGAGAAGCGGGATGGATTGGATTGGATTGGATTGGATGGATTGCGTGCAGATTGTGCGTTGCAAGACATGGATTGGATTGCGCGGATATATCTTGGATATCTGGAATGGCGCTTTGGGTGGATACATACATGCGCGGGGGGCTCCGGGTTGGGTGCGGCGCAAGGCTGCGTCATGAGAAGGACAAATTGTGTGGACGTAATGGAAGGGGGGTAATACAGATGGATATGGGATATGGGTTGTGGATTATGTGATGGGAAGGATAGTGTTGATGCTAATTTTCTGTGCTTAGGGGTTTTATTTCATTATTCTGGCTTGTATATGGTTGTACTTAGGTTAGGGTTGAGGGGTAGGCTACTTAAGACGCACCCTCAACCTGGATATCATGGAGCAGGGGAATACGGGTGGATCATTGGTTGTCAAAGGTTTTGGAAGAATCTTTACTATCAATTCTCTATCTCTCAGTCCAAGGGTGAACAGTCGCACCCAGTGTTTACAGACACAAAGGATCCATAACTTCCAAACTTGGAACCATTAAAGGAAAATTCCTTTTCTGAATTCCACATCTGGGGGTCTGGCTGGGAAGTAATCTTTTGTTCCTTGTCTCTTGAAACTAGCAAGCGCAATGTCCCAGTACCACCCATTGACCGTTGGGGGGTCATCTAATGTTACCCCCACTCCTCTTCCTCCTCCTCCTCCTCCAGCTTCTTGGAAGCAGCCCTCATCAAGGCAGGATAGGGTGTCCCTTGTTCCAACAATGGTGCTGATCACAAGCCCATATGCATCAGGCCACAGGACTATCCTCACATCTGGTTCAACACAAAGGACTTTGAGCAATTCCTTGCGTAATACAAAGGAATTGCAGACGCTGAAGGTGCAACCGGTTTGGATAAGGCTTGGCTTGTTGTCCTCTTCATCACAGAAAAAGAAAAGCTTTGGGATGTGGAGGTGATGGAGGGGTAACAGGAACTTGATTGGCAAACACCAAAGGCAGAAATCTTGGCGCGGTGGGGAAGGCGCAAACCTTGGTTTTGGGAAAGCAACTTTGAGCAAGCCTCCATGGAAGAAAGCGCAAATGGCAGAGTCCAGACATGGGCACAATTGGGGGACTATGTAGCACTGTTTGGTTGAATCTTTTTTTACCTGGGAAAGAACAAGGTGATATCCGGGCAGACGGACCCAATGAAGAGGTCATTTTTGGGAGGAATCAGTGCCCCACTGGGCGGGTGGGTGCAGCAGCACTTGTATGACAACAACTTGGTGAAGAGGTTGTTTGATGGTAGCTTTGCGCTCCTTCCAGACATCCTTGTCATTTTTTGTGCGGTGGAAAGCAAGCTGGACATGGAGGAACTGATGGAGGACACGGAAAGGTAATTCCCAATGGGGCCAAAGAAGTCCACTTCCCACACCCCAGCGGCACCAAAGCAAGCTCAGGTTGCAGGCCCCTCAAAAACAGAACGCGCTCAGGAAAACCCTGCAAGGAAAAGCCCGGAGGTTAGCCAAATGACAGAATTGATGAAGGATTTACGGATCTTTCTGAGTTGAATGTCTTCCGAGTTGCACAATCAGCCTCCTCACCTTGGGGGAGCTTTTCCGTCTTTGAATCCGCCCATGCTATGGTTATGCAATTACTGCGGGCAAAAGGGGCATTGGTGGTTGGGGTTCAATAACATGAAAAAGGACCTCAAGGCGGGATTGGTTTGACCTGTGGGAATGGGATCCATGCTCCCAATGGAAAAGCGGATCTCCTCCAAACCTGGTAATCCGACTGTCATGAAGCAAGTGCACGCGCAAGGACAGGAATTGGCGGTAACTGCTTAAGGTTTGCTGGGGATCATCACTAGTCTTGGGGTATGGCAACCACCTTGCATGGAAGCAGAAGTGAGATTGCTAGCAACGGAATAATTGGCGGCAGTGGAAAGGATGGATGTGGATGCCAAGGAACGGGTACCGCCGGCAGCTCCTGAGCCAATTGCGCATGTTTCGGAAATGGATGGATGGCCGGTGAATCTGGCAGTGTAAGACTCCAAACGGTGCTAAGCCGTGGCAGTTCTGTGGAGGGGAAAGGTGCTGTTTAGGCCGCCCTCCTAGGAGTTACAATAATATTTAAATGTAACCGGAATCAAGGTCCAGAACCTTATGGATGAGAAATCAAAGTAAGGGAAGAGGATAAGAGTTGTCGGTAACAATGGAAACAACACTATCTGAGGCAAGATGGTGCAGGTAAAGACTTGAACAAATAAGTCAAGGTTTGTTCAGAGTTCAATAGAACAAGGCAGTTGTAAGTAACAACGCCCACAAGCTAATAACTCTGGTCGTCAGCAGCTGATTAGGAAAGATCAACTCAATCCCAACCAACCTCCAGGTTCTCAATGAACCTGCCCAACTCTCCGAAATCAAGAGCTTGAAGGGTACCAGATAACTGTGGGAGGCTGAAAAAAACAAAAGAAATTTGTTTATGAAGCTCTAGAAGCAAATCAATAAAGAATTCGTGCAAGAATATCCCAACACTTCTCAAGGGACTCAAGAATAGGGTGGCAAAATTTCAACCTTAAAGAAGAAGGGAGGTATAACACTCCAGGTTTTAAGCTTAATAAAACCTCTTCAATCAAACGTGATTGGCTCCTGAAAGATGATCAAGGAGAGATCAAGACCAGTATGGTCGGAAAAAGGGATCAGAGTGTTATAACACACCCAAGAATTCAGACAGGAATTCTTCTTCAACCAGCAAGGCTATTGGTTGGTGATAAGGATCAAGGTCACAAGGGACAGAGTTTGAGTACGGAGGCTCAAAGAATCAAGGGGGAATCATGGATATAACCGGATAAGTTGCTCAGATAAGTGGGGAAGGAGGCCCACGGATAAGTTGATTATGATGATGGGGGAAAACAGATGAGATGAGATGATGATGGTCTGATGGGATCCTGGGCCAAAAGGCAGGGGAGAGCCCCTCCTTTTATAGACATGAGGACCTGTATACTATGTACAAGAGATACTACAAATAGGTGCGGGAAAATGAAAACATAAAAAAAAAATAACATGAGAGGAAAAAAAAAGAAATGTTGCCCGCGTCAAGAATGACCGCAGGCAACCAGATGGACACCCGCGACAGCGGTCGCGGGTGTCGACAACGGCTGTTGTCGCCCGATTGGCGGCGACAGCAGGGTGAAGGTTCCGACGGCCGCAAGCGGTCGCTCGCGGTCGTTGGTCGGATCAGATGATGGGCGAGGGGGTCGGGTTTTGATCGAGGAAGGGATCAACGAGATGTTGGAGTGATGAGAAGAGTTGGTTGTCCAAGATCTTAAGGTTAGATCTCACAGGTCCTGGGGATCCCAAGCTTTTGTCGAGAGCGATGTGGTGGTTGATGGTCCAGTGATCTGACTGAGAGCCGTGGATGGGGGCGCGACGGGATGGATGGGCCAATGATCGATGACGACTTGTGGGAGTGGGGAGATTGAATTGATGGTTGACGACCGTTGCAACAAGCGACGGCGTTGGTTGGATGAGAGGATCAGGAAGGATCAAAGGGATCATCGAAGGTGGTTCGAGGATTGCTCGCGTTGCCAAAAGTCAGGGCCGCAAGCTTGACAAGTAGGAGTTGAACATAGGAGGGGGGGATCGAAGCGGAGAGACAGGCAAGAGGCCCTGTCCTAGACCGCTAGGACAGGGAGAAGTTGAGAGATGGGGGGAAATGAAGGTACCCATAGGGGTACAACCAAAAAAAATTTTTTTTTTTTGTGGTGTCCCGGATTGGTCACCACATCTCTCCCCAACTTACACACTGTCCCTATTCTGCATCTAAAATTTTAAGGGATTAAAAAAAAAAGCAGGGAACAAAGAAATTGAAGCAAAGATTGGCCATTTCCTGATCTTGAGAGCAATTGAAGAGTTGAGGAAAATATCTTGATTCTTCCAAATGAGCCCTAGAAGCGGCAGGAATAGAACAAGGAGGGCGTCCCAGGTGCTCACATATGTGGCATAAAGTAAAGTTTTACAACAAAAACACAGCAAATGACCCTGGTGGTGCACAATTGGGAGGACTTTCTTCTGAGATAAGTTGCCCCCACGACAATGAAACTTCATGACTTGATCAGCAGAGAACCTTCTGGCCAACTGAGTACCATCCAGCTCCTCCAAAACATAAGATCCACCTCTAACTTGATGAACCACTTGATAAGGGCCATTCCAACGATTAGAGAAAAGCTTGCCCCACTGGGTCTCCAAAGATCGATTATAAGCTAAAACTAGGTCACCAGGGTTCAAGGGCTCCCTGACTTGATTAGAGTGCTTTTCCTCCCAATACTGGACGGATTTTGCTCTGGACTCCATCATCTTTTGATAAGCTTCATCACAAACGTCTTCACTTTGCTCCAGTTGCTTGGATCTAGCAACTAACAGATCAGTGGTTGAGGACACCTCTTCCCAAGAGATACCCAAGAAAGATTCCATTTCCAGATCCAAAGGAAGGACTGCTCTTTGACCAAAGATGATTTCATAAGGTGAGTAGCCAGTAGTCCTTTTGGTTGAGATTCGATCAGAGAAGAGAACAAGAGGAAGGAATTTGCGACAATTCTTGCCACTTTCACCAGCCAGTTTAACAAGTGCAGCCTTCAAAGGGGCATGGCCTTGTTCCACCATGCCTTGGCCTTCAGGATAATAATGAGTAGTAACTCTATGTTGTCCAGGAAGGGAATGGATCATTTCAGCAAGCTTGCCCCCAAATTCTGAGCCACCATCAGTAGAGTAAGATCGAGCCAGGCCATAATGCATTTTCCAGGTCTTGTATAGGAAAGCTGCCACTGATTCAGAGCTAAGGTTCTTAAGAAATTTTGCTTCAACCCATCCGGAAAAATCATCTCTAGCCACAATGAGGTACTTAGCACCACCTGCCTTAATATGAACCACATCCATAGCAATCCTTCCAAAGACAGTGGACTCCCCAGTAGGATAACAAATTTCAGCTGGGCGCCTAAGATCACGTTTTTGACAAACTTCACAACTCTTGCACCATTGGGAGACAGATTTCTTCAAAGATGGCCACCAGAATTGTTTGGATAATCTTCAATAAGTTTTGGTTTCCCCACAATGACCAAGGCCTTCATGGAGACTTTCAAGGATAGAATCTTGTTTAGAGGGAATAGTAACAACAATAAGAGCACAAGGATTGCCTCTCTTCATAAGTCTAGAGCCTTGAACAAAAAAATTAGAAGACTTTTGTTTAAGAGATTGAAATTCCTTAGCAGAGAGATCAGGAGGTTTTTGAAGAGTTGAAAGGTACTGCTCTAATTTAAGCCAGAAGCCTTGTTGAAAGCCAGAATAATTTTGAGAAGAAAAAGAGAAAATAGGTTGGATTAAAGGTTCCTCTTCATTGAAATCGGTTCCAACATCAGATTTGTTGTCCCCAAGAGGTCGTTGAGATAAACCGTCAGGCATGGTGAAAGATTTCCCCGGCCTGTGAACAATATCAAAAGAGAAAAGCTGGATAAAGGCCACCCAATGAGTCATAGGAGCATTGGGAAGACTGGGAGCGTTGATCATTTCAATGATGGATTGAGAATCAACTTGCAATTCAAAATGTTGGCCCCAGAGAACGGTTTGAATTTTCTTCATCATTTGAGCCACACCACAGAGTTCCAGTTTGGGCTGGGAGTACCTAGATTCTACATCTGAAAAAAACAAAGATTCATAAAGAGCAGGACGGTCCCAATCATTTTCATCTTCCTGAGTAAGGACGGCCCCAACAGATTGATAACTAGAATCAACATCCAGCTTGATCTTGCCAGCTCCAGGTCCATAAGAGATCTTTTTCAAAACTATGTCTTTACCAAATATCCTTTTGAGTAGCTGTAAAGCACATTTGCAATCTTGGGTCCAAATCCATTCAGCATCTTTTCTGGTTAGACAACGCAAGGGTGCACAGATTTTGGATAAAGATGGGATAAAGATTCTAACATAAGTGACAACACCTAGAAAGCCCCTAACTTCAGTTGGATTGATTGGGGTAGGCCAAGAGATGATCTTGTTGACTTTGGCTGGTGCCATCTTTCTTCCTTCCTTGCAGACCAAATGACCAACAATTCCCAGAGCAGGGACACAAGACGCCAGTTTGGATCCAGAGACAGGAAGGCCAGATTCCTCAATTCAAAACAGAATCCTCTCCAAGGTAGTAGCATATTCCCAGATAAAACGACAAATTCCTGAATGCCAAGGTAAGAGCTCATTATCATAGTCAGATACTGGACCTTTAATTCCTCCATCGTCAATAAAGATACCAGCATGATCAGGGATTTCATCCTGGAGGATCCACATCATCTGAGCCTGATAGACTGCAACCGAGTTGGTGGCTCCTTGAGGCAATCGAGTAAGTTGAAACCAACCAAGAGGAGTATCAAAAGTAGTGAGAGGACGAGAAATAGGATGTAAGGATTGTTTGTCATAGCCACCCATAATATCCCCTAGACCATAGCAAGCTCTTCCTGCAAAGGATTCAACAAATTCTTCAGTAGCAGGAGGGATACCAGGGTCTTTAATAGTAACTTTATTAAGAGGTTGAAGATCATGAAATATTCAAAGTTTACCATTACTCTTGAGGACACAGAAGACGGGGCTGGAGTAACTAGAAGTTGACTGTTCATACAGGCCAGTTCAAACTTGTTCCCAGACCAACTTGATGAATTTGTCAACTTTAGCAGCAGGGATAGGGATCTTTTTCTTTTGCCAAGGATCATGTTCAACTACAGGGATGATATAAGGGAGGCCATAGGATTCCCGCAAGAGACCTCTCTCTTCTTCACAGAAAGCAATAGATTTTTCCCTTAGAGATAAGACATTTTTGATTAAATTTAATTCATCAGGAAGAAGCCATCCATCTGGACCAAAGTTGACCACCTTCAGACATTCTTCAGTGACCTGTACATTAGGCACAAAGGGACCAGTAAGAGATTGAGGAAGACCACAGTAAGGATCGCGAGATAGAGGAGGACGCATAACGGGAGGGTTGAGGTTGAGAAGCATAGGCTGGTTGACTGGTTGGATCTTCTTAGCAACTGGTTTATACTTAGTGGCAAAAGAGAGAAGTTCTTGTTTCCTCCAAGAGTTGACCAGAGAGACTTGATTACAAAAGCTGAGTCCAAGTTCCAACATCTTCCAAGTCCGATGTTCGGCAATATCCTTGAAGGGTGCTTGGACCCCAAATTGCCTCCACTGAAGCCCATATTCCTTCATACCAAAATCACCAAAAAAGGAATTGCAATTAGGATCTAGTTTAGACTCATTGCGGAGATTCGAACCTGAACTGAGAGAAGATTGATCAGACTCAAAAGTAGAAGGAAAAGAAGACACAACAGATTCAGAGAGAGAAGGAGGTGGAGAAGAAATATTTTTGGATTTTTCTATTTTGATATGTTTTTGTTTTTTAATATTCTTGAGCTCAGAAGAGAATGATGAAAGGAATGAAAAATAAGCCTGAGGGATGGGAGTTGACCCTTGAGTTGCAGTCTGAGGCTGAAAAGAACCACAACTAGTAGTAGGATCAACTATTCCCCTAAAAAATGAGAGGAACTAGAGTTATCCTTCTGCTTCCCCTTGAAAGATGGTTTGGGAGAATGACCAGGAAAATCTCTTTCCCAACAACCAGAATCCAAAGAGCAAAGAGGAACTTCAATTTTCCTGCCATCAGCATCAGGGAGAAGAATTCTCTCCCCAACTTGATCAGAAAACATCAGAGTTGCACCAAAGTCCATTAAGAAGGGTCGTCCCAAGATCATAGGACTGTCCAAACAAGTGATCCAAAAGTGGCAGGTTCCAACAATATTTCGACCAATCCTGACCATTACATCTTCAGCAATACCAACCAGTTCACAAGCTTGATTTCCTATCCCATACACTGCAGAGTTGAAGCTGACCCTAGGACTAAGTTTGAGCTTGCAGGCCATAGCATCCAAGATTAAGTTAAGCTGAGATCCAGAATCCACAAGAGGAGAAACAGTTTTAGCTGAGTCACCAAGATAACAAGGAAGGAAGCCAAGGGGACAGGAATAAAGGTTGGAGTCTAAAGAAGGACTGGTTCCACAAGAGTTGTCCATCAAAGTGCCAGAGGAGACTTTGAGTTCTTCAGGGCCAATTTCCACACGTTGACGAGAGACCCATTTCTTCATTCCTTCAGCAACAGATGGAGAGATCGATAGGAGTTCAGCCACAGATAGATCAGGAATTTTGAGATCAGAAATTTTCTTTAATACTCCCTCCACAGAATTGGGGTGATCCTTGGAGATGCCCCTTTCAAATGAAACTTTGGGCTGGGTGGAGGGAGGAAGTTCAGGTGATGCAGAATCTAAGATAGGATTAGAAGGTTGAGGTGAGGGAGAAGGATCAGGGTGATCCGGGAACCTTTCCATGAGTGGTTCCTTTTCCACCTCCATGTCTTCTACATCAGAGGAAGGAGGCTCAAGTGATGATTGACGTTTAATGGGTTTTTGAAGGATTGAATTTGGCAAGGAAGGAGCCTTATGAGGTTTAGGTTCCTCATGTCGTTTCCTGGCTGGATCAGATTGATAAGTAGTCCCAGCAAGACTAGAGGAAGAAATAGCTGGAGGATACCAAGGTTGGAGGGTACCACAGGATGATCAAAATTCAAAGGAAGCAAGAGATGCTTTCACAGGAGGTGATGGCTGGTAAGAGGCCACCACATGTTGGATAGGACGAGACAAGTCAAAAGGGATTAGAGCACCATTAGGGAGGAAGTAATTTTTCTCCCTCTGTTCTACCAACTTTTCCTTTAGGTCCTTCTGAAGTTCTTGGCATCGTTGGGTTCCATGGCCTTCCCTATGACAGTAGTAACAGACCAGAGTTGATTTGGGGACAGAAGAAGGAGTTTTAGGAGTAGCTAGCGAAGAAATCTTTTGATCTATTTTGTTCTCAAAGGCTCTAAGTAAATTGGTGATTTCATCTATAGTAGTAGGTTCTCAATTGGAATTAGGATCTGCTTTAGGCCTACGATCTGCCTCCATTTTAATCATAATATCGTTTGACTCTTTAAAAGAAGGAGAATGGACCGGTTCAGTAGTTCTAGGCTTTTCAAAGGTAAGAGCAGTTTGACCTTTCATGACTTTATCCACAGTACTCCTAAGGGTGAGAAAAACAGGGAGCTTGAATCGATTATCCCTGGTGGTAATCATGGATCCAGATTTGACCAGTTCTTCTTTAATCCTTTCCTGCACAGAAAACGAAAAAGATTGGAAGAACTTTGCTTGAATTTCGTCCACTGTGTCAATGTGATTGTTTTGGATAAGATAGTTTTGAATGGGATCCCAAGACTTCCTAAAAATCTGATAGTCAGAGGCTGAAGAAATACCACCATTGGAGATCCACTGAGAAACCAGAGCATCCAAGTCCTGCAGAGTAAACCTAGCCACATCTATTTTACCCCAGTATGCCAACATAGCCTTCCTGAGAAGAGTCCAGTTATGGGATTCAAATCCCTCAAAAGACTCAATTACCTCCATAACTTCATCGAAGGAGATGAAGAATTGCAACTGATAAGCCATATCAAATTCACTAGCTCCATCCACTTCAGCAGCCATTTTGTAGGAGTCCAAGAATTGCTCAACATTTGTACCGTTGAAGCCTAAGTTCTTGCTCTGAGGTTTGATCTTTACCATCTTAGGTCGGACAGAGGTGGTTGGAGTAGCGGAAGATGCCATATCAAATAACAGAGTTCCTAGGGGATCCAAAGAGCAGATTTCCAAAGTGGCTCACGAGTGTGGCAAGAGTAGGGTTTCGCCAAAAATGACAAGTATCTTGCCCAAGCGGTGCACAAATTGGGAGGACTTACTTCTAGGATAAGTTGCCTCCATGGATCAGATTTGAGAAGAGAAAAAAATAGGAGAAAGAAAAAAAAGATTGGATTTTGAGGCTGATTTTAAATGTCTTGGGACTGTAAATCCCAAGGTTGCTGGTTTGATCCCGGCCCAGGGGACCAAATGTAAGACTCCAAACGGTGCTAAGCCGTGGCAGTTCTGTGGAGGGGAAAGGTGCTGTTTAGGCTGCCCTCCTAGGAGTTACAATAATATATAAATGTAACCGGAATCAAGGTCCAAAACCTTATGGATGAGATATCAAAGTAAGGGAAGAGGATAAGAGTTGTCGGTAGCAATGGAAACAACACTATCTGAGGCAAGATGGTGCAGGTAAAGACTTGAACAAATAAGTCAAGGTTTGTTCAGAGTTCAATAGAACAAGGCAGTTGTAAGTAACAACGCCCACAAGCTAATAACTCTGGTCGTTAGCAGCTGATTAGGAAAGATCAACTCAATCCCAACCAACCTCCAGGTTCTCAATGAACCTTCCCAACTCTCCGCAATCAAGCGCTTGAATGGTACCAGATAACTGTGGGAGGCTGAACAAAACAAAAGAAATTTTTTTATGAAGCTCTAGAAGCAAATCAATAACAAATTTGAGCAAGAATATCCCAACACTTCTCAAGGGACTCAAGAATAGTGTGGCAAAATTTCAACCTTAAAGAAGAAGGGAGGTATAACACTGCAGGTTTTAAGCTTAATAAAACCTCTTCAATCAAACGTGATTGGCTCCTGAAAGATGATCAAGGAGAGATCAAGACCAGTATGGTCGGAAAAAGGGATCAGAGTGGTATAACACACCCAAGAATTCAGACAGGAATTCTTCCTCAACCAGCAAGGCTATTGGTTGGTGATAAGGATCAAGGTCACAAGGGACAGAGTTTGAGTACAGAGGCTCAAAGGATCAAGGGGGAATCATGGATATACCCAGATAAGTTGCTCAGATAAGTGGGGAAGGATGCCCACAGATAAGTTGATTATGATGATGGGGGAAAACAGATGAGATGAGATGATGATGGTCATGGGATCCTGGGCCAAAAGGCAGGGGAGAGCCCCTCCTTTTATAGACATGAGGCCCTGTATACTATGTACAAGAGATACTACAAATAGGTGCGGGAAAATGAAAACATAAAAAAAAAATAACATGAGAGGAAAAAAAAAGAAATGTTGCCCGCATCGAGAATGACCGCGGGCAACCAGATGGACACCCGCGACAGCGGTCGCGGGTGTCAACAACGGCTGTCGTTGCCCGATCGGCGGCAACAGCGGGGTGAAGGTTCCGACGAGTTGGTTGTCGAAGATCTTCAGGTTAGATCTCACAGGTCCTGGGGATCCCAAGCTTTTTTCAAGAGCAATGTGGTGGTTGATGGTCCGGTGATCTGACTGAGAGCCGTGGATGGGGGCGCGACGGGATGGATGGGCCAATGATCGATGACAACTGGTGGGAGTGGGGAGATCAAATCAATGGTTGACGACCGTTGCGACAAGCGATGGCGTCGGTTGGATGAGAGGATCAGGAAGGATCAAAGGGATCATCAAAGGTGGTTCGAGGATTGCTTGCGTCGCCAAAAGTCAGGACCACGAGCGCAACAAGTAGGAGCTGAACATAGGAGGGGGGGATTGAAGTGGAGAGACAGGCAAGAGGCCCTGTCCTAGACTGCTAGGACAGGGAGAAGTTGAGAGATGGGGGGAAATGAAGGTACCCATAGGGGTACAACAAAAAAAAAATATTTTTTTTTTGTGGTGTCCCGGATTGGTCACCACAGCGGGGAAGAAGGAGGCAGTGGAAATTTTGCGCAAGGTAATGGGGAATGAAAGGACCATTCCCTCAACCCTGTAGGATTTGGAAGCGTTTTTGCCGGTGGTGGTAGATGAGATGGTTCAAGCAATGAAAGATTGCAGGAACAATAGGATCCCTCCAATGGTGCAGCAGGTGAATTTGGCTTGGGATGATACAAAGCACAAGCTAGCAGGGATGAAATTGGTTTCAACACCACTGGCTTACATTTCAATGAAAATTTCTGGAAGGAAGGTGTGGGCGCTGGTGGATAGCGGTTCTATGGTGAACCTACTCCCGTCTAGATTGGTTGATGAAATGGGATTGGTTCAGTCAAAATGTGCAATGGGGCTTCAGGCGCTTAACGGCGGGATGTGTTGCCTGGATTGGGTTGTGTAGGAGGAAGAGGTTAAGGTTGAAAGGGTCTGTAAACCACTTTCTTTCCTATTGGTTGATTGTGGGGAGGCTATTTTAGGATGTCCATTCATGTTTGGGTTCCAAGAACAAATGAGGTTTGATCCAGAGGCGGGGACAGAAGCGTTAACAGTGGAATATTTGTCCAGAAGGCAATTCAAAAACACAATCTGCAATCAGGGGTTGGGGAAGTGGATGCGGGATTTTGCAAGAGAAGAGGAGGAGGAACCTGGTGCGGAGTTTGTTTGCAAGGGTGGCTTGGAGGCGGATTGTGACTAGTTGGCCAAGGTTACTGCACAGAGCAAGCTCTGGGCCTTGTGTGGACGGTTTCCCAGTAAGGAGCAGGTGGGAAGAAGGGAGGAAGGGCAGGAAAAGCAAGCGCCGGAAGTACATTCCTCTCCTCAGTGTGCATTGCGGGGGTGTGGTTAACAAAAACACTATCATTGTGCCACGCTTGTGAGCAAAGGCAAAAGCCGCATTCTGGTTTTGAATAGGACCTATGGTAACAGATACACACGGATGGGGTGGTGCAATGTTGGGAAGTATAAGCCGGTTGCACAAAAGGTTCGTTCCCGGAACAAAGCAATGCTGCAGGATCTGAACAGACCACCGCAACCAATCCCTTGGTTGCGGGACCCTTGGCAATCTCTGCTGAAGGTTTCAGGATGGGTAACACAATTGGAGAGGATGACAGATGAGCGGGTCATGGCCCTTAACTTTGGACTGCCGGGCTGGTTAAGAGAGGAGGAGCGGGATTTTCTGGCGTTGGTACTTGTCCTCCGGAAAAGGGTGCTTGCATTTTGACCTGAAGAGCGGGGACTGTTAAAGGGCAAGATAGGCAAACCTTATGTGATTCCAATGGTTCCGCACAAACCTTGGCTGATCAAGCCAATTCAAATTCCACAGAAGGTTTGGGGACCCTTCTTGGAGTGGGTGTGCAAGCGTGTGGGGAAGGGTATTTACAAGCAGTCAACATCAAGTTAATGAAGTCTGATCTTTGTGGTGGTTAAGTAGGATGGGAAGGAATTACAGATTGTTCATGGTCTGCAGCCAATCAATATGTTTACAATCCAAGACGCGGCACAACCTCTGTGCGTGGAAAAGTTTCTAGAATCTATGGCAGGAAGTGCATGCTAAGGGCTGGTGGATGTGATGGGCGGATACAATCAGTGCAAGCTTGATTTGATTTTTTGTCCAATGACTGCCTTTGAGACCGGATTGGGCAGGATTCAACTGACAAGGCTGATGCAAGGCCCAACTAACTTGCACCAGGGCCAAAATGGGGTCTCTGGCTGGCCAGTGACTTCATGTCACCATCCAGTCCCATTTTCTGGCCAATTGAATCCCTTTATGGGAAACTTCTCTTCACCAATGAGTATTCTTGAGTTCACCTCAGTTTAAATCAAAAAGAAAATATGATTCAAATTGTATTCACCATGGTGGAAAATGAATTTCACTTGTAATTCCCCAAGGAAAAAAACCTGAATTCACTTGAATGTTCACATTGATTCAACCGGGACTCACTTGAAATTCCTTATGGAATAAAAATTTACAATTAAATATTGTATATTTTGATATCCCAGCTACAATTTAAGGGATCAATATTTTCTACAATGCAATGACAGCTTCATTTTGTTTAATTCCAGTATTCATAAAAAAATTATTTTACAGTTTATTTCATATCACTTTTATGTAAAACTACCACTTCTATATTACAAATTTCATTGGTGTTTTTCCAGTCTTTCAGCTGTGTTTCACATCTGGTTGCATTACTGAAAAATCAGCTCCAAATCAATTTTAGTTTATCCTTCCCAATTGTACCCTACTCCCCCAGCCGGGTAAAACCATCAACTTTCCACTGTCCAAGAAAAAAAAAAGAAAGAAAATTCAAACCAAGGAGGGCAATCTGCAAAGATAAACGATAGAAGGTGTATCCTAAACCCAGAATTGAGGTTGAATTGTATCAGCAATAGGAGCATCATTCCTGTTGTTGAGTCACTCAGCTTTGTTTTTTTTTCATTTTTTCCCCTGGGCATCTCGCCATGGCCCATTGGTCTTGTCCAGCAAGTATTGATCCTAATTCAAATTGATGGGATGAAGAAGAGGATTGCCTCAAGTTTGATGCTGAAGGTGAGTGAGGGTGTCAAGGTGAAGCTGGAGAGAGAGTTAGACGCCTTGAGTGAACTTCACGATCTTGATGACATGTGGTTGCTTGATTTGACCTCAAGAGAGTCACCCAATCCGGCTCCTACTGGATGTTCTTCCACTCTTTGATTGTTTCCCCTTCATCCATGACTCCCATCCTCCCGCTTGCTCAAAAACTGGGAGGGTTCTTCAATCATCAGTCAAATTAGGATCAGGCTTGTGACCAATTTGGGGTCTTAGCCTCCCAGGTTTTGAAACCTATCTCAATTGTATTTCTCTCTTTTGCATCAAAGATCTCTTTAGATCTTCCAAAACTCATTACAGGATACCTTCTACTGCTATCTACACGGTTTTGAAGGGAACTGCCGAAGGTTGGAATGGGATGTTCAGGACTGCCTCTGCACAAAGTTGTGAAATTCTTGCATGCTCTCACTTTCCACATTACCACAAACTTGGTGTTTTTTTTTTTTTTTTTTTTGATCTCAATGTCTGACTACTCAATTGATTCAAAAAAAAAAAAATAAACAATTAAACAATTAAACAAACATGGTAAGTTATTATTATTATTATTGATTTATGGGTTCTCATTTTTGATATATATAGTCTTCTTTTGAGAAATCTATTGAATCAGAAGATTGAGGGTGATGGTCAAACCACATCAGAGCAGGAGGATCAAAAGTGCAAGGATCAGAATTGATTTTAGAATGATGTAAATGGACCTGAACTCCAATTCAACCTCAGAATACAAACATATGAGATGCTTAAAGTCCTTCAATCAATCAATGTGTGTGTTTTTTTTTGTAGAAGTTTCCACAACTCCCAACCTATCACTTTCAAAATTCTCATCACCATCTTCTTACCAAGCCACCATCAACATCAACATCAGACCAATGGTTTTGAATCCCTTTTTTTTTAAAAAAAAAAAAATATCTTCAAGAGACTTCATCTTTCTTTTCTTCAAAATCATTCCCCTTTGCAATCCTCACTCTCTCACTCACACCCTCATCACCAAGAACAAAAAAATATTGATGGTACTGGATTTTTCAATTTTTTCAATTTTTTCAATTTTTTTCAATTTTTTTTTTCCTCCAGCGTATTTTTTTTGGAGTTTTATGTTTGATTTGATATTTTTTCCAAGAATTTAAATTGTGTTGTTAAGTAGAGAGTACGTACAGACGTTCAAACAATCTAAATCCCAAGAACAGAAAATGAATAATACATGCCTTTTATTATTTATTTTTTTTGAACAATCAAATTTAGCCTTGAAACAGAAGCCCAAGAATAAATGGACCGTTTTAAGGTCAATTAGTCCCATTATTCTTATCTAGCCACCGTACGTACGTAGGTACACTTAGAAATCCCTTCCTTCAACCCTTGAGTTTCTTCACCTCACTACCAGTGGAGTCTTCAATTGTCTTCATTTGGATTTTAATTTTGATCAACAAAACTTTTTGTCTTCGACCACTTCTACTTTGATCCTCACGGCTGCTTGGATGCTTACACACCTGTTTCAATCCGCAATTGAAGGCAAGACCATTTGTCAAATCAGTTCATTCCTCAGCTGGTTTAGAGGATTCATATTTGCACACCTTGTCACTATTACTATTGTGATTATGGTGATTATGATCATCATTATCATCAGATATGATCAAGTGACCACAAGCTTGGGCTACCGCAATCTTGGTGGTTGTTTTGCCCTGTTGAACACTGTAGGTTGTCTTTTGTTTCTTGGGTTCTTTGACATTAGTCTTCAAGTTTGAATTGGACGCTTGCTTGCTTTTTGGAGCAGATACCACAGGAATTATGATTTTGACGTGGTTTGGAATCTGATTTTTGGAGGACCAAGGCTTTTACACGGTCATAATAGTTTCAGGGTACCGTTCCAAGTCGCGAGACTTGTTTCCAAGCATGATATAGCTGTTGACCGTGTAAGCAGCTTTGTTTCAGTGGGAGTGGTAGAAACAATTTCTCAATCTTCAGACAACTCTTGCCAAAATCAAGGAAAAACAAGGCTCAATTTGACGTACTAGCGACAAACTGTTCTGCCAGGTAACCTTTCAAAATTAGGTGAAGGATTAATTTTTCCAATTGCTTTGGATGAAAACAAGGGCAATTGAAATAATGAAGAAAAAAACAATGACTTATTGGGCAGTTAAGCGTTCTCATTCTTCATTTTTAGCATGATGTCTTTAAGAAGATCCGCCAACCTCTCTAGTGCGTGCAATCTTATTGCAATTCAGTTTTTGTAGTGCAACTACCTTGGGAGCTAGATGGGTTGGCAAATCATCAAAATCTTGGTCAACTTGGCGGGTTTGAATGATTTGAATGATTGAAGGCCCGATGCCACGCATCAAATCCCCTAGTTGGATCATTGTTATTTGGCTGTTCATTATAGTTATGTAACCAACGACGTGGCAGATGTGACAAGCTTGTATTGTCAAGTCATTGTATAGGATTTGAGAAGGATCTTTTTTGCAATTTTCACAATTTTTACAGGGGTCAGGAGAGAAAGTTAGATGATTGCCAGAGTTGCAAGTTCAGCGGGAGGTGTTGAAATAGTCGGCAAAGAGGGTACTGCCACAGCATTCCACTTTGACAGCGTATTGGGCCATAGAGTAAACTGCAGGGGGTGGCAAGAAACCACGTCAAAAAACTGGGTTGTGACCAAGTGGTCAAAGAATATGAAGGCCTATACGTTTTGTGATCCCATCAGTCTTGGAGGCAACCATTCCAGAGAGTGGGATAAAATCACTTGTTTTCCAAAAGAGCAAAAAGTCCAAAACATGCCCATCACGTCCAGCA
Organism: Puccinia polysora; assembly: GCA_025617555.3. NCBI lineage: Eukaryota > Fungi > Basidiomycota > Pucciniomycetes > Pucciniales > Pucciniaceae > Puccinia > Puccinia polysora. The sequence continues at coordinate 19,888,111 of CM062638.1, forward strand.
CAACCTGATTCTTGATAATAACCTTCAGTACTTTTTGGAAGCGTATGATGGATCACAAAGCAAACATGAGGAGCGTCGATACCTAAACTAAGAGAGACAATAAGCGGGCCTTGAAACCTATCTGAATAAAAGGGAGACAGTTTGGATGACTTGAACTCATCTTACCCATCCCAAGTGGATTCTATGTATTTGCTTATGTGGGACTGATGGAAGGACTCGGACGCAAAGCATCAGCATGAGCAGTGGTCAGACCTCCAAGTTGCACCAAAATCCTCCTGTTTGGATGCATGCATCCAAACACTAACATTTTTATGCAACTTCCATGCTTTAATCCAAGTTGCACCAAAATCCTCCTGTTTGGATGCATGCATCCAAACACTAACATTTTCATGCAACTTCCATGCTTTAATCCAAGTTGCACCAAAATCCTCCTGTTTGGATGCATGCCTCCAAACACTAACATTTTCATGCAACTTCCATGCTTTAATCCAAGTTGCACCAAAATCCTCCTGTTTGGATTCATGCATCTGAAAACTAACATTTTCATGCAACTTCCATGCTTTAATCCAAGTTGCACCAAAATCCTCCTGTTTGGATTCATGCATCCAAACACTAACGTTTTCATGCAACTTCCATGCTTTAATCCAAGTTGCACAAAAATCCTCCTGTTTGTATTCATTCTTCCAAACACTAACATATTCATGCAACTTCCATGCTTTAATCCAAGTTGTACCAAAATCCTCCTGTTTGGATGCATGCATCCAAACACCAACATTTTTGAGCAACTTCCATGCTTTAATCCAGGTTGCACCAAAATCCTCCTGCTTGGATGCATGCATTGTGGCATGGTGAGACGTGTTGAAATACACTTTGGTGAGAATGTAGCACAGTGAGGAGTGTTGAAATCCACTTCAGTGGGAGTGTAGAAGGGTGAGGTGTGTTCAAAATTAGGTCAGGAGTGATGATATCCACTTTGATGAGAGTTTAGCAGGGTGAGGTATGTTGAAAATTGGGTAAAAATTCTTCAAGTTCACTTTTGTCAGGGTTGGAATGGTGAGTAGTGTTAGAAATTGTGTAAAAATTGTTCAAATTCACTTTGGTGAGGGTGTGCAGGGTGAGGAGTGTTGAAGTCCACTTGGGTGAGGGTGTAGCAGGTTGAGGTGTGTTCCAAATCAAGTGAGAAATGTTCAAAAGTTGGTGAGGTGTGTTCAAAATTGAGTGTGGTTTTCAAAGCATTGAATGAAGTGTGGTTTAATCATTTACATATACCAGTGTTGTGTAATTTAACCTTGGTGGTGGGGCTCAAGTCACCTGGACCACACTTGGGTTCTGTCAGCCCAAATTTTCATGCCTGGCCTACTATATGGGAGTGCACATCACTGCACTGGCAACGGTGAAACTACAACCACATAAGAGTGTAGTCCCTCCTCTGCCCACCCTCTTATGTGGATGAAATACACACTATGATGAGTCTGTAAAGTTACTTCACTCTTTTTATAAGAAACAAGTTTCTTGTATCAAATAAATGTTGCTTTGTAAGTCTAAGATATTGTCAAACAAAGATTGTTGGGGAGTTTCTCTGGTCAATATTAATTGGCCTTTGCATGCTGGAGACATTGGTTCACATGTGCAAATGAGTCCATTAAGGAAACCGTGCAATGTGTGGGATTTTGTTGTTGATATTGATTGTTTCTTTGGGCTGTGGCCCCGCCATGCTCAATGGGCATTCCTTCCTACATCTGATTTGAAGTCAAATAGGCTTGAATCAAAAGTTAATGCAGGCAGGAAATGGCACAAATATGTTACAGGGGGGCATTTTGAATTTGTAAAAATGATTGTTTAAGGCTTTGACTGAAAATCCAAGCTTTTAGCATTTGAACATAGGTTCGAATTGGATTGGTTGTAGTGACAGAAATAGAAGGGGTTTTTTTTGGGGATTATGAGTAAAGAGAATCTTCTGAAAAAAGATATCCCCACCAGGATGATACATATTTTAGTGCAGAAATCCAACTATATAAAACATGTGGATCAAACAATGAATGCAAAATAAAGGCAACTAAGGCAGCTCCTCAGGTGAGTATTGAGAAAGCATACAATAAACCCTGAAAAGACAAAGCTATTTAAAATCAATGATTGTTGTGGTTTAAACACATTAGCACCTTTTATGCAGAAAATTGATTGACACGAAGTAAATGGAACACAATAACCCCATCTAAGATGGGAGAATGAGGAAGAATAAGATTTATCTTAGAAAGGAAGATTTACCACCACATGCCTTGACAGTTGTTGAGGCGTTTGTTGAAATTAGTCTGTGATCTAAACTGAATTGGAGATTTGCCTTGCTTTTCTTCTGGAAGTCTCTGCATGGCTGTCTTGTTTTATACCAGTATGATTCTTCTTCCCATTACTGTTTACAAGTTCCACCTTGGGTTTGTTTCAACCCTCCATGTGAGACATTTAGGGAGATATCTATTCAAATTCTGCATTTACTGGCAGAGATATCCATGTTTTTTACATGGAATAAATATTTGAAGAATGAAACAAAAGGCTTTCCTGTAAAACCCTATCCATAAAAGCTTTTAAAATATTTGAGTGAACTGTGAGTTTATTTGAGGTGTTTCCCTTGTGAAATTATATGAGGGAGATCTGTGCATTGAAAAATACTCCTGGGTCATTCAAAATATCTTGAGTTCTATGGCATTCATGTGCTAAATTAAGGGTTTTTGACCAGGTACAAAGCCCATGTTGCAAGCTCTGAGATGGGTTAGCTAACTCCAAGGATGAGCTTGAAGATGGGATCCTTGGAAAATGTGTGATTGCACTTTTTTAACCACAAGTAAAGTGGGGCCTGTGCCCCAGGTGCACCAGCAAAAAGAAAGTGAACTGTGAGCTGATTGGGATTGATTCCCTTGTGAATTCATAGGGACACTGGCGGACACTTTTTGTTACATTTATTTTTAGTGAAATGCTGTGAAGAGTGTAACACTCATCTCTGAACAGAAAATTCCTTTGGATTTTGCTATAACTTGCTTTATTTTTTTCTCTGTTCATTTATATATTTTTTTGTTGGGATAAATTCAGCACCAATTTCATTTGGCATGGGGAGGGCATTTATGTTTTCATGTATGGATACTCACATCTGTTTCATAGACTCTTGATGGCCTGCAATCTTGGCCTTGGAAAAAATGCCAACTGTTTGTAGGAGATGCGGAGCTTTGTGAAATTATAATTTTCATACTGTGAAAATTGAGAATTGCAAAAACTGAAAATGGTTTATAACCATTTTGATTTTTCCAACAAACAAACTTCCTTTACAAATCAATTTCCCTGTAAAAAAATCAACATGTTTCACAAAATTGATTTTTTCCAGAAATAGTTCTTTTTTTATCTTGGTGGAAATGGCAGAATTAAAACTTCATGATTTGTGAAATACAGATGAATTCCAATTTCCAAAAAGGTGAAATTAAGGTGATTCTCATTTTCAGCAGCAGTGAAATCTTCTGGACTTTTGTTTTCCATAAAGTTGAAACCCACAAGAAATATTGTGTACAGCATTGTGAAAAATTGAATCAATCATTGTGAATTCATGGGGAACGTTTTGATACTTATGGGGGACAAAAGTGGCCACAAAAGTGACTTCATGTCACTGGTCAGCCAGAGACCCCAATTTGGCCCTGGTGTTGGTCATGGTTTACCAAGCGCAGATGACCTGGATTCTGAAGGAAAATCTTCCAGAGGGGGTTCAGATCTTCATTGAAAATGCGGGCATCAAAGGCCCAAAGACAGATTACAGAGGGGAAATGCTTACAGATGCTCCAGAGATTTTCCAATTTGTCTGGGAGTATACCCAAACGCTGGAACAGATCTTGTTCTGGATTAGGGCAGCAGGGCTTGCGGTGTTGGGGAAAAAGTTAGCGGTCTGCGTACCCGCGCTTGAGGTTCTAGGACATGTGGTGGCTTCCAATGGAAGGCAGATCACAGAAAAGAAAAGCAACAAAGTCCTTCAAGTGGCCAACGAAGAAGACTGTCTTGCACATTCTCCAGTTCTTGGGATTGTGTAGCTATGTACAGATGTTCATCAAGCGGTTTGTGGAGGTTGCTAGTACTTTGAGGGCATTAACGCGTAAGGGCGCGGAATGGGCCTGGGGTTCAAACTGTGACGTCCCGTTTGAAAAACTGAATGAGATTTTTGGGTGCAATATTGTACTGCAAACTTGGATTATGATGCTGGAGGAATCAATTGGCTTTGGATTCAAGCAATCTTGGAGCAAAGGGGTGCTGCCCCAGGAGGATGAAGGGAAGGATTGCCCAGTTCTTTACGATTCCGTTAGGTTTATGGCAATGGAGAGCCAGTATTTGCAGCCAAAGCTGGAACTTTTTGGGTTCACTAAAAATGTTTGGGGGTTGCAGCACTTGCTATGGGGAATTCACTTTGTGCTTCTGGTGGATGCAGAGGCGCTGGCGCCGATGATCAATTCACCAACGCTTCCAAACGTGCCTATGACTAGGTGGGTGGTGTTACTTCAGTTGTTCTCTTTCACAGTTTTGCATGTTGCAGGGAATGCCTTTACAATGCCAGACGCGCTGTCTTGGTACACGCAGGATGATCCGTACAAAGGTGCGGAACCCTTGGATTTGGAGGCCCAAATGGTTCAAGTAGGGGTGAGGGAAGCAGGTGTGCCACCCCCACTCCAGCAGTCCAGAAGGTAAGCGGTCCTCAGTTTGTATTTGCGGGATCTTTGGTTTCTGGATGACATGCCAGCCAAGATCATAAAATGGATTTGGTGGAAAGTCAGATGTGTATTTTTACTGATTTTGCATCATCTGCTGATCATGTAGATAATTTTTAATAATTTTTATGAACACTCCTTGTAGTGTTTTGTGGTCTTGAAAGATCAGGGTCAGTGATTTACGTGATAATCCTTGATCTTTGATTTATTATTAAAAAATGTTTTAAACTCAATTTTCATTAATTTTATTTAAGTTTTGATCTTTTTAGATCATTAGTAATGCATATGTCAGTTTGTTACATTTACTAGGCAACCCTAACTAGGTTGTAGCTCTTCTGAGTGGTACCTGGTTTTCAGATCAGTCACGACTGATCCAGACGCGGGGACCAGTTAGTACAGATGCGCGCGGGGTAGGATCCGCTGCGTGCGTGGCAGAATAAGCTGTGCGCAGGTCTTTAGTACGCGGGAATCTGCTACTACTAGTACGTAGGGATATGTAATGATGCGGGTCTTCAAGCAGGAATTGTGACATAACACATTTCCGCATGTAACTCCTAAAATATACACAACAACTCAATTCTGAGTGAATTTTAGGTGTAAACCCTATATGTGACAATACGTGTGAAATATTAGAATGGCCAAAAAGTGCCATACTGGTGTCGTAATTTTTAGTACTTTTCTTTTTAATTATTTTAAAAATATAAGCACTTGGAATTCAAGGGTGGGGTCAGTGAGTGACCCTACCTAATTTTGGGTGAGGAATCCAATTCTGTAATAGGATTTCTCACTCCTTATTTTTTTAATTGGGATATTCTTATTTTTTCATAGTTTTTGTGTTGCTATTGATAGGTTGCTCTGTACATAGTAGCAAGCTGACATTCCCCCAATCCAACATATGTCTATATCTGAAAAAAAAAATTTGGGTTAATGCCTCCTTTTGGCTCTGTAGTTCCTCATGTGTATAGGTCTGTCAGGGATATTATGTTCAGGAAACCATTCATCTTTATCAGCTAATTCTCCCTTGTATCTAACCAGGTAGAGTCTGAGGTCCTTTCCATTTATCATATCTTTTTTATCTTTAAGGATGTTGCTAATTTTTCCTTTTTCCTTTTCAGGTTCTTCTGTAACAGGTATTGCAAGTGAAGGAGTATGTTCTCCATTCCTTGGGACGTAGTGTTTGATGAGAATTACTGGGAAGACGGGATGTTTTCTAGAAAGCTCATCACTGAGGATTACTTCCACAGCATTTTTACCATGAAGTTTATTAATGGTGAAAGTTCCAACAAAAGCTGTTCTAAGCTTTTTATTTCCAGCTAAGTTGGTAAAGTTGGTGGTAGAGATCATGACTTGATCACTAATCTTGAAATCAGGTTCCTTATTGGTTTTATCCCATCATTGCTGGTTATACTCCACAGCATCCTGGAAGCACTTAACAGCATGTTTTTTAGCTACATCTATCATGTTTTTGAAATCAAGTGATGTAGGGTGAATATCTGTTAGCTGGTGGTTAAGGTTATCCTTGGGTAATCTAGGAATCCATCCTCTTTCCAGTATGTAGGGTGATTCCTTAGTAGTAGAGTGCTTGCTACTGTTATAGGCCATCTCCAGTGCAGGTTAAAGGCTAACCCAATGGTGACAATAACCTTCAGAATGGTTTTATTCTAGTCCTAATCCACAGAATCTCCTGAGCATTTCTTCCAGGGTCTGAATCATTCTTTCAGCTAAGCCATCTGTCTGAGGGTGATAAGCTGTAGAGAAAACTAAGGCGGTTCCAAGCATATCATGAAGATTCCTCAAGAACTCAGAGGTGAATTTAGGATCTCTGTCACTGATAATAATCTTGGGAACTCCAACATCAGCAATGAGTCTGTTCCCAATTTATAGGGCAACATCCATAGCAGTGTCTTCTTTGTGATTAGGTAGGAACTTTGCTTTCTTGGAGAACGTATCCACAATGACTAAGACTGAGTTGTAGGAATAGGCTCCTCCTGGTGGTAGTCCAGTTACAAAATCCATATTGATTATCTCCCATCTTTTCTTGGGTTCAGCAATCTTTTGCAGTAGACCAAACCATTTCCCAGTAGCCCTGTTGGACTTCTGACAAGTTTCACAACTGGTAACATACTGTATAGTGGAGTCTCTCCAATTAACCCACCAAGCAGTTTTTTTAACCTTATCTAAGGTTCTATCAGCAGATAAATGACCAGATGAGCAGTTATCATGGCACTCAGCCAGAACATGTTTGATATGGTCATCCTTAGTTAAGACTATAACACTTGAATGTTGATGCCTATAGTATACCAGACCATCCCATATGGTGAACCTTCCGGCTTTGTATGGTTTCAAAAGAGGTTCAGGTAGGCTATTGATCAATTCAGAAGGTGGAGGATTACTTTCCATAATAATGATCAGAGTCTTTATGCCAGAACTGTAAGATTCCTTGATTGAGTTGAACAATGATTCATTCAGTTTACAAATGTGGATTCCCATTATAGGAGCTTCAATTTTTAACCTTTTAATGTTAAGGATAGGGAAGATATCATTATCATCTGGATCATAAGCAGGGTTACTTTGGTCATTGGGTAACACATTCCTGCTCAAACTATCAGAATTCTGGTGTTTAGTCCCAGCTTGATGAACTATGGTCATCTGACCTCTGTACTGTTGTATAGCTATCTGCCATATTAACATGTGCCTACTAGGGGTCTTTATGTTCATCAATTTCCTGACAGCATTTACGTCAGTAATCAAAGTTAAATTGGTGCCTTCTAAGTAATAATGGAGTTTCTCTAGAGCCCATACTAGGGCAAGACATGCCATTTGGCTTGCACCCTACCTTTTCTCAGTGTCTTTAATTTATCTGGATATGAAGAGTATAGGTTTTTTCCACTGGTTTGTCATCCTCTATGACTTCCTGGTGTAAAGAAGCTCCTAGCCCTTCCATGCTGGCATCTATGTAGAGCTTAAAAGGTTTAGAGTAATCTGGCTGGATAAGTACTGGAGCTGAATTCATTGCCATTTTGAGTTCCTCATAGTTCTTGACTCTGTCATGAGTAATTTCAAACATGGTGGTTTTGTTGCAGATCTCATACCAAAATTTGGTTAGAAGAGAAAACTTTGGTAAATACTTCCTATAGTAGCTGCAGAAGGTGATAAAGGATAGGAGTTCAGTTTTATTCTGAGGCATAGGCCTATTCATTACTGCTGCTATTTTGTTTTGGTCAGCAGCTAAGGTTTGTCCGGAGACAATGTGTCCTAAGGCTTTGAGTTCCCTGTAGCCAAAGTTACACTTTTTCATTGATACTTTCAATCCCACGGCAGAGATAGTTTTGAGGAATAGCCTTAATTTTTCCTTGTGAGTAACCCAATGATCAGAGTAGATGATAACATCATCAATGTATACCATCATCCATCCCTGTCTGATGAATAATCCTAAGACAATATCCATCATCCTTTGAAAATGAGAAGGAGGATTTTTTATACCAAAAGTCATCCTAAGATACTCATAAATTCCCAAATGACAGATAATCCTCATGAATTTCCAGCTATCAGGGCTGATAGGTATTTGGTGAAAACCTTTCAGCATGTCCATGGTAGTGATGTATTTGGCTTTGGACAGGTTATGCAGAGCATGGTCAATTCTTGGAATTGGGTAATAATCAGTTTGGATGTAGTTGTTCAGCATTCTGAAATCTCCAACCATTCTTGACTTATCATTATGCCAATCTATAATCACGGGGGTGGTGATATCCACTTGTTCATTGTGTCCTAGTTTCCTCAAGACTTGTAAGTCAACCAACTCTTGAATATGAGTTTCCAGAGCAGCTCTAGATTTTGGACTAGAAGGGTAAGCAGGTCTCCTGAGGTTAGGTGGGTAAGGAGGCTTAATGGTTAGAGTTAGGATCATATCATGTTCTTTGATGTTACAAATGGGGTGATCCTTGGTACAGAAAGCATTCTGATTTTCAAAACATACTTGTAGGATATCCCGTTTCTGTTCTTCATTGAGAAGGGAATTCAAAGCAGCCTGAGAGAAGTATTCCTGATTGAAACTCTCTAAGTTCTTTTCATGAGTTGAATCAGAATTTTGAGCACTGACATGGCATATTTGGAACTTCTTATTCCAGTCTCCACCTATAGCGAAGTATCTAACCTTTCTTTGGAATACATCTATACCATATAGGCAAAGAGAATCATTTCCAAGGATAAAATAATCACATACTCTGTTTTGGAGCACTACAAATTCAATGTTCAGTTTGAGTGATCCTTTAGAGTGAGGTAGTATGATATCAGAAGACCATACTCCCACAGCATTGAGAGCAGAATTCAACTGCTGAACTTAGCCTGAGGTACTGGTAGTAAGTTCAACTTCCAGTTTGGGTCTTGTTTCTCCAGATAAGTTGAACCAACAAAAGAACAAAAGGCTCCACTGTCTAGAAGTAACTTAACAGGGGAACCTTGCATTAAACCAGAAGCATAGCATGTTTTGCCTGAAGTGTAACTTTTACCAGCAGAATTTTTTTAGAGTCAAGGCCTTAGCCTCAGAGATGTGGTGAATCTTTATGTTGGGATTCCATTTTTGAGGTAAGTTAGAATCCTCATTGACGGAATTTATGTCCAGAGAAGACTCAATACTACCTTCAATAACATTGATGGGGTTAGTGATCATTAGATCACAATCAGAGATTGATCCATCAGTATCATCAAGGTGAGGGTCAGGATTTTCATACTCTTCTCCTTCAATAAGATTAATCCTTTTCCTAGGTAGAGGAAAATCAGTTTTTAAGTGTCCTGTTTGGTTACAGTTCCAACATATTTTTTCCTTTGATTCTGGAGTCTTCTTGACTTCCAAAGTAAATGGATTAGTAGCAGGGGATTCAATAGTTTTGGCAGTATATTCTTCCCTGTTCCTAGTATTTTGTTCCCTGGGGAGTCTATTGACCCTTTTATCAAGACCATTCATATCAATATTCTCTTCCAATAAACCTATTAAGGTGGAAATATCTGAATCCATAGGCATTCTGCGCCTTACACTGTGGTTGATTTGTCTGGGACATAAGTTGAGGAGTCTTTCATTGACTTCTTCTTTATCAGCATCAGGGTAAAAACAGTCAAACCTCTTTTTCTGGTTTAAGCACCACTTATGAGGTTTTTCCTTGGATGGATCAAACTGGGAAGTTTCAAAAGTTTTTATAATCTTTCTTTTCCAAATCCTGGTACCAAATTGTACTTTGATCAATTCTTTCCAAGAATTCAAGGATAAAGATCCAACTTCTTCTCTTTTATTGATAAACCAATCAAGAGCTAATCCTTCAAATAGTCTGGGAAATCTCACCACAGCTATAGCATCAGGGAGCTCATAAGAAGAAAGAGTATAGTCATTAAATTTAATAAAACCAACATGGTTGTATTCTCCTTCTCCAGAGAATTTAGGCCATTCACTGATGGGAGGAAGTAGCTTGAAAGCCTGCTTGATTTCAGGAGTAGGACTGGGTCTGAAAGACTCATTCTTGGTTCTCCTGGTTCTGGGAGGAACACTAGGAGTACTGGTGAACCTAGCAGGCCTAGTTTCTTCTAGGTCAATGACCAGAGAGTTAGTAGAATTGATCTGGAGATCTCTGAGATCATTCTTAATCATTCCTAACTCCAAATCAAGTTTATTGCTTAATAAGTCAATTTTGTTAATCAGACAAGCTGAAGGAGTAGGAATGGTTTTCTTAACTTCTTCCTTAAGCTGGTCATTGGTTGCAAGAATATCTTCCTGAAGAATTGATTGGTTATCATCAATATGCTTCATCAGGTCCAACTTACTAGCTCTTATACTATCCTTGATTTTTTTTATTTCCAACTCATCAATTCTCATAATCTGAGACTGAGTTTCAATCACTCTGAAGATACTTGAACTCAATTTGTCCAGTTTTTGATAAAATTTTTCAAAACATTGTCTAATGATAGTAAAATTGTGAGACAAATTTAAAGAAAAGCTATCAAGAGCTTCTAGAACTAATTGTGGTACACCTGTTTCCACTTCTGGGCTAAGGATATTATGCTGTCACAATCCTTTGGGTTCCTTAACTTCTGATGGGCTGAGGACCTCTTCTTTTTGGGGTCCTTTCCCTTTCAGGAAGCTAACTTTTCCCAAGGATTCCAGTTCTGCACGTAGCCTTCTACTTCTTTCTTTGGGATCAACCTTTGCAGAGAAATATGAGATTTCTTTGCCTGAGAAATGGCTTTTCTCATACCTGGTTGATCCTCCTGGGTCTGAGCCAACCTGAATTTTTCCCAATAGCTCACGTGCTCTTTCACTAATACTTTGACTCTTTCCTCCTTGGTTGAGTCCAGATGGTGTGGCGTAGGAGGACCTGTACCATCCTGGGATAAGATGGTGGGCAACAGATGGTTCTCCAACGGTTTGTTGGTCGTGTTGGCGGCCACGGTTGTTGCCGTTGTCATCCCGTGTGATGCTATGGTCACGGGTTTGAGTCCCCTCTTTGCGCTTGCAACTGGAGTCCTTGCGCACATGAGTTCCTCCGGGCAGAGATCCATATGATAGGGCAATACCTGTTGCACGGGTGTTGAGCCTACTTAGATACATAGCACCAAACAAAATGAGTAAGTCTTTTGTTGAAACTTTGAAAAATACTTTGAAAATATAAAAATAATATTTTTCATGTGTTTTATATTTTTAATAATTTATATATATATATTTTAACATACTTAGAGTTACCAACACTTGGTTGGGATCACAACTATCCTTGGAGGGTATTCCAACGGGGTCTGAGTGAGTTCTAATTAGATCCTGGGATAAATCCAAGGGTAAGTCCAATGGTACACTGTCTGGGACGTCCTCTAGGAGGTCCTGGTCAATGAGATCACCAAAACCAAAATCCACTGAGATGGATAAAAACAAAAAATAGAAGTTTAATATTTTTGTATTTTTACGTGTTCAAATGATGTTTTTAGGAAAAATGATCACTTTTATTATTTTTGGATTTTTCTTTATCTTAAGGGTTATTTAGTTTATAAATATAAAGCTTCCTTTGATAAATCTTCCACTCCTTATGTTGCCTTAATAAACAATCAAGATTTAGAATTCTTTCAAGCTCAAATTCTTTGTCATTTATAACCTGCTGTTTATAATAAAGCAATTTCTCCTGTTGTTGCTCAGGAGTTATAATAACAGGGACAAAGTTATGGAGTTTTTCTTCTTTTTTCTTCTTGAGAATGTTCAAATAATGTTTGATCAATTCTCCGTTGGTCTTAACAGCCACTAGAGAAAAAAATGATCAAAAATATATGTTATAAGTATGTTAAGTTATTTTTTTTAAATATAAATAGACTGGTCCAAGTAATAAATAATTAAAAATTAATTATTTAAGGATATTTCCTTGCCAGGCCCCCAGTTTTCAGCTCTCTGATACTAGGGGACTTGCAGTCCTTTAGTTACAGAGAGTGATAAAAATTCTGGAATAATAATAATAATTATTATTACAATAATAAACACTTAGAAGCTCAAATAAATGATATAATAAGAGCAGTTGCAAGGTTTAATTGGTTTGCTAATAAATTTTTTTCAATATAATATTAAAGAGGGGACACAATATTATACTAACGGGGATCTTTACAGACTAGCAACCTCTCTTCAAGGGGCCTCCTTAGGCAGTTTAAGAACCTTGGAATAAAGATGGGTGCCCTAGAAAGGAATTACTCCACTAATGGCCAGGATTAACAGCACAAATGGCCAAGACAGGAAGGGTAACACCCACTCTGAGCACTTTACCACGAAAATCCTGGAATAATTGGAAGGGTTTCAGAGAAGATGGGGTAGATTGCTTGACTAAACCTCAATGGTTGATTGGTTAATAAGGGTAAGTAATACTACTACAGACTAAGTCATAAATCACTTGCTTATCTTCATATAAGCACTTGATCAAAAATGACACGGTGTCTGATTTATAATAAATAATTCCTTGTAACTATGCTTCAATAATGGATCCAAAGAGGTCTGTATAAATACCTTTTTGGGGTGAATTTGAGCTTTTCAGGGCACGTTGAGAGGTTTCTGCTTGTGGGCTGAGGCTGGCGAGCCAGTCAGGGCAAGATTGGCACGTCCACTTGGTGCTGTCAATCAGCTGTTCTTAGATCTGCTGGATTTCTGTACTATTTTAGCCACAGGATCTGTTAATCTGTTATAGCGTAAATTTGATCATTCTGTACTCATCCTTCATTTGTACTGTTTATATTGCTTTGAAGCGGGCAGATGAGGATTTTTACTGATTTTCTATCATCTGCTGATCATTTACATAGTTTTTAATAATTTTTATGAACACTCCTTGTGGTGTTTTGTGGTCTTCAAAGATCAGGGTCAGTGATTGATGTGATAATCCTTGATCTTTGATTTTTTATTAAAAAATGTTTTAAACTTAATTTTCATTAATTTTATTTAAGTTTTGATCTTTTTAGATCATTAGTAATGCATATGTCAGTTTGTTACATATACTAGGCAACCCTAACTAGGTTGTAGCTCTTCTGAGCGGTACCTGGTTGTCAGATTAGTCATGACTGATCCAGATGCAGGGATCAGTTAGTACAGATGCGCACGGGGTAGGATCCGCTCTGTGCTTTGCAGAATCAGCTGCGCGCAGGTCTCTAGTACGCGGGAATCTGCTACTACCAGTACGTAGGGACATGTAATGATGCGGAGCTGCAAGCGGGAATTGTGACATAACACATTTTGGCGTGTAACTCCTAAAATATACACAACACCTCAATTCTGAGTGATTTTAGGTGTAAACCCTATACGTGAAAATACTTGTGAAATTTTAGAATGGCTAAAAAGTGCCATACTGGTGTTGTAATTTTTAGTACTTTTCTTTTTAATTATGTTAAAAATATAAGGACTTGGAATTCAAGGGTGGGGTCAGTGAGTGACCCTACCTAATTTTGGGTGAGAAATCCATTTATGTAATAATATTTATGGATTTCTCACTCCTTATTTTGTTAATTGAGATATTCTTATTTTTTCTGTTGCTATTGACAGGTTGCTCTGTACATAGTAGCAAGCTGACAAATTTGATACGCCCTAATAAATAAATAAATATATAAAAAATTAATTAACTTTTTAAATTAAAAATAAAGATATAAAAAAAAACGTGAAATAAATATATATATATGAAATAAATATATACATGAAATAAATATATATATTAAATAGATACATATACTAAATAAATATATATATTAAATAAATATATATATCAAATAAAAATGTTATGAAATAAATATATATATGAAATAAATATAAATATGAAATAAATATATATATCAAATAAATATATATATAAAATAAATATATATATGAAATGAATATATATATGAAATAAGTATATTCTACAAATTGCTATTTTTCTTATTATTTCTGTTGAAATTCAAAACCCAAAATGGGTAGTGTGGCGCAGTTTGCAACCCAATATGGGTTTCAAACTGCCATTCACAAACCACCTGATCCGCAAATGGCCCTTTGCAAATTAGGTGGGTTGTGAATGGATGTTTGAAACCCGTTTCGGGTTGCAAATTGCGCCACGCAACCCCTTTTAGGTAGCAAACTTGGGTTGCAAGGTTGCAAATTTAAATTGCCCAGGTAGAAAAGATTAAACAAATACTTTATTTTTAAGAAATAAATGAAAAGATTCCCTCATCAAAATGGCTGGATAATTTAGATTTGGTTCCAATAATAGCAGACAGTTATGCCAGACATATATGTTTCATTTCATTTGATTCATGTTCTTCTTATACTTCAATCAAAAAAAATTTGTTACAGGTTGATCCAAGCCTATTTATATTTCCTTTGTAAACAATAACCACTTGTTTATATTAGTAATTGAGAGAGAAAGAATTCCCATCCTGCCCATTTTAGAAAAACCCTCTGCTTTCATTTAAAAGAAAGCTTTTCCTTGGGTTGATCATCTCAAAGATTGAATTCACGTGTATTCTAGGTTTTAAAATTCATATTTGATCATTTGGGTTTTGTTTCTGATGCTGATTTTGACATTGTATTAATATGGAGGGTTATTAAATTTTGGACATCATCATGTTCATCTTTTTTAGTTAACATCATTATTTTAAGTGTTTTGAATGTGATTTTATTGGTAAGTCAGTTGAACTTGCATTGGGCTGATCCCATTGTAAGAATTATTTTTAATTCTGGTGATGGGATCAGATTAAAACAAGTTGAACTTGTTTTTGTTATTGTATTTTTTTACTTTGGGGCTTTAAGTTACTTGGGTTTTTTTGGTTTTTTTACTTTAGGGCTTGTCAAGTTGGGCTTGTATTTTTTGGTACTTTTACTTCAGGGCTAATCAAGTTAAAATTAAATTTTTTGGCACTTATACTTAAGGGCTTCTCCATACACTTTTTCATTGTTTATTCAATTTTTGGTGTTTTGGGTGCCTCAGTTGTTTTTGTTCTTTATTTTATTTTATTTTATTTTTTTTATTTTAATTTGGCCAATTTTGAATTTGAACCCAGAGGGTTGCAAACCGCCAATCATGGCCCAAAAATCAGCAAGCAAGGTTTCTAGAAACTTGGGAATCCCCCAGTGTGGTGACCAATTTCGGACACCTCACAAGAAAAGGGAAAATTTAAAAAAAACTTCTATCTAATCTTTCATTGGTCAATATATGTATATATATATATATATATACTTGGTGTCACTATGGAAACCCTTTCATTTTAAATTTTCCCAGCTTCTCCCTGTCATAGCGGTCTAGGAAGGGCTCTCTGGGGCTTTCAAATCCTCAGATTCTCCGTGCAACTCCTACTTGTTACATTTGTGGCCCAATTTTTTGGCTGAGTGCAAGCAATCATCATCATCTTCATTTTCCTCATTTTCATCCTCATTGACCATCTCCCGCTCTGATCCTATCAGCAAAATGACCACCATTGACCCCCCCTCTTTCATCTGGCTTGCCAATTTCAACATCATCAAACTCAATTTGCTCACCTGACAGACCAGCCAACTGTTGTTTGCGGCCGTTGGTTCCAACAGTCATCATGATCCCAGCCTCAACACCAAATCACCCAATTGCTCATCTGATGGACCAGAAAGCTATTTCTTGCGTCTGTCAGTGTCATCATTTGTTGCCAACAAAACTATCAGGAGGCCCCCCTTAGGCTGTCTTGCATTGATCATCTTGTATTCATCACACAAGGCCATTGCCTATTTCACATCCATCTATCCCCCCCATTTTGGCGTTTGTCAGTCTCATTTCTTTATGCCAATCACCTGCCACCCTCATCTCTTGTCCCAACTTCTCATCCAGAATTCCCCAGATGTTCATCTACCGCTCCCTTTCACCCTTGACCCAGGCCTGTTTCCCTTTTCTCTCATCTTTTTTTGTTGTTTTTTTCACATGTCATGATTTTCCTTTCAATATTTCATGTTATTTTCATTATTAGTTTCCTGATCCATCCTTTAACAAATTTATATATATTTCTTTTCCGTTCTCATATGTTTCATCATCTTGTAAGTTGTCTACAGGGCCACTTACCCATAAAAGGCGGGGATCTCCCCTGCCTTTTCTTGAGATATATCATCCCATATATCATCTATCATTGATGATCAATCATCCATCATCTTATAAGTAAATAAATACATCCTTGGGACCCTTCCCCTTTATCCAAGCAATTGATCATGCTTATCCTGGGTATATCTATGATTGGCCATTGATCCTTGAGTGTCCATAATCAATTATTTTATCCGTCCTCTGTGAAATTATACGTTATCACCAACCAATAGCCTTTCTGGTTGAAGAAGAATTCATTTGATTGGATTTTTGAGTGTGTTATACCACTCCTTGATCCATTTTTTGACCATACTGGTCTTGATCATTCTTTATTGCCCTTCCAGAACCAGTCATGTTTGACTGAGAAGTTTCTTTAAGCTTGAAACCTTGAGTTTCAAGCCTCTATTTATTTCTTTGAAGTTAAATTTTGCCACACTACTCTTGAGTCCCTTGAGAATGGTTGGGTTATTCTTGTCCAAATTGGTTACTGCTTTGCCTCTGGAGGTTCATTAAAAAATCTCTTTGTTTTGTAAAGCCACCCACAGCTATCTGGTGCCCAACAAGCGTTTTATTGCAGAGATTTGAGAAGTTGCATTGAGAACCTGGAGTTTGGTTGCAATTGAGTTGATCTTTCCAAATCTTCCGCTGAAAACCAGATTTATTAGCGTTTGAGAATTGTTACTTACTACTGCCTTGTTCTGTTGAGCTCTAAACATGCTTTAACGTTTTTTTCAAGACTTTTCCCCCACTATCTTGCCTCAGATAGTGTTGTTCATAGCTACCAATTACTTTCAAATTCATTCCTTCCCATTGATTCCTCATTCCACAAGTTTCTGGACCTTGATTCTGGTTAAATTTAAATATTTTTTTTGTAACACTCAGGAGGGCAGCCTAAGAAGCAACTTTCCCCTCCACATAACTGCCTTTGGCCAGAACCCTTTGGAGTCTTACACCGGGGGGTTGCAAACCCCTGTTTGCAACCCATTTTGAGTCGTGACCAGTGATTTCAAACCTTTTTTGGGTCGCAATCAAGGGTTTTCAACCCCCTGGGGGATGCACAAGTTGTGAGTGGGGACCACGCGTATTTTCCTGGCTCATTTGGGCTACTACACCCCAAAATAAGCCATTTGAGGGGGGATTTGGGGTACCTAGGCACCCCTGGACAACATGTGATTGCTTTCAACCCAAATTTTGGGCTCTGGAATACTAAGTGGGACCATTGGAACACAAAAAGAACTTGGAAATCAAAAATTGTGCCTATTGGCAAATATTCTTGACACGCACCACGTACACACACAACACACCCCTGTTGCATAAATTAATTTTTCTCAACCCAAAAGTGAGAAAATGTTTGGATTTTTTGGATTGAAAATATCATAGAATAATAAATTGCCATTGAATTATTGTGGTTTATGTGAACAGTGTCAAGCCAAAGCACTCCCAGGTTAAACAAGGCTACATTAAAGGAATTAATTAAAATTTGAATTGACAAAGTTTTGGCGGAATCTAGGGATTTGTGTAGGTATTTGGAAAATAAAGAATTGGAAGCCTCATTTGCATCCTCATCTAGATTTAAAATTGAGGAAAAAGATTTTTCTTCAAAACTGGAACATGATTTTCTGTTACAACTTGAATGGACTAAAGGTGGTGTGTCACATTTCATATGTGATTGGACTGAGAAATCTTTTTCTTGAAAAATACTAATGTAAATAGGGGGTTCCCAAACCACTTGAATCTCCTACTTTGAGAGCCTTTTTTACTAGGAAAGAAGCTGATTTTTATTTTTAGAAATGGGCAGCCATGCATGGGTACGAATTGAAAAATTTCAAGTTGAGGATAGAAAAATACAATAATCTAGCGTGTGACAGATGGGGGGTTAAGAAGGGCCATGTCTCACCAATTTCCAAAGGAAAAATCACAACAGGAAGTTTGGGTGTCAATTCATGATCCTTGAAAGTAGAAAAGTAGAAGATCCCATGTGGCATCTCTCCATCAGAAATGGCCTACACAATCATCAACCATCAGAAAGTCCTTCAGCGCATCCTCAACTGAGGAGAATTTTAGGTCAAGCATTAGATCTAATTAGGGAAGGAATGAAAGATAGGCTCAATAAAGTGAAACCTAAAAGGAAATTGAGAAAGATTGATGGTGGAGAAGAAATTGATGATTGAACAATCTATAACACTAAGCAAAATTTAAGGCAAGCATAACAGGATTGGAGAGGTGCTATGGAATTTCTATTGGAAATGATTCAGGAATTCCAGTGGGTTTCCAGGTCAAGGTTTGGTGGAGAGGGTCACTTAGAGGCCCTTTCCCTGGCTCATCCTGAGTCTATAAAACTTTTCAAAAGATTCCATTATATCACTGTTGACATTTGCCTGCTCACTAGAAGAAGGCGCAACCCAGCTTACCCCCGGTGCTGGATCTCCAAATCCAAAGCATCCAACCATCCCTTTCCTCCATCACTACTCGACCCTGATTCTCATCCGCGCTCCTCCTCATCTCTTCCATCATCCTTCCTCAACCATGATAAACTCTCACCTGACTCACCGCTTTCCCTCTTCAACTCAACCTTCCCCACCTACGACTGCTCTCCTCAACAACATCCTACTCTCATCCAACCACATCCTCATATCTCCTGCTATCTCCTCAATCCCCTCAACCTCAATCAATCCAAATTCAACATCATCGACATCTTCATCATTGCTCCATGACTCCAAACACCTTTCTCAAAATAATTGAATTGATCAGATGTGAGATACTCACTCGCAGTCCTCATTGCTCTACAACATTCTCACAATTCCTTTCCGTTGTTGTCACAGCGTCCCTCTCCATTCCTTTTCCTTGTGCTGTTCCTTTGCTTCATTTCCTTGTTTTTCTCACTTTCAACGTCCGTCTCAATATCAGAGAAAATAACCTGGGTAAGACCTTACCGTTGTCCCTCATTTGTTATCAATTTCCTTCGTCAATGTGTTTATTTGCTTTGATTGTCAGTTTCCATTGGTCTTTGTAGGCAATCAAACCTAAAGACATCCCTCAACTTAACATGGTTAAAAGCCGAAAGTTCCAGCAACCAAAACAATCCAAATAACGTTTGACCAATAAAGGCCAATGGATTCCTCAAAATCTCTGCTCAAGACTCTGACGGACTCTATTCCCACTCTCTCCAACTCTAATTTCTTGTTGTGGCGCTCTAAAATCATCACAATACTCTCCCTCAAAAATATCTCACACTGGCTTGACTCCCCTGAACCCAAGAAATGTCCCCCAGAAGTAAATCTTGAAATAGTAGGATACATCCTTGCAAAATTGGACAATTGTACTTACATCAACTGCGTCAAGGACCACCTGCTAACCAACGGGATCAAGTTATGGAAAGCAATCAATGAATATTACGCCTCCTCTCAAACGGCCAATTGCTCCAGGGTCTTCTTTAATCTGCTCAACCTTCAGTTCGACCCAAAGAGAGTTGAAAAATTCATTACCGACGCCCAATCATGTTTGCTTCAAATTGCTGAGATTGGAATCCAGATGGACGACGACATAGCTGCTTATCTACTGCTCTACAAGTTTCCTCCTCCTCTCAAACATCTCAAAACGACTATCACCCACTCTCTTGGAGAAGCCAAGATTGACGCCAATCGAGTCCTACGTCATCTCAATCAAGTCAAAAACAAGGTCATGGCCAAATCCTATGCCTCAGCTCTGATAACTAGGAACGGCGCCATTAAGTGTAGGCCAACCTGGCACAATCCACAGGCCAACCACGACAGAAGCAAGTGTTGGTGGCTCTATCCTCATCTCCGACCCAACTACAATAACTCTCCAAGTGGTCCCGATTCAGCGACTCCATCCAACGCTCCTTCAAATCCCCAAAAGGGGTCATCGGCCCACCTAGCCTACATGTTTGCAATGGTCTCGTCACCTCTTCTCAGTGCAAATCAAGTCCTTCTTGATTCCGGTGAATCAAATTGCATTTTTAATAACCCGAATTTCTTCCCTCATCTTCACCCCGACGGAACCAAGGTACAAACTGGAAACCCAAATTCTCCTATCTCCTCTCTTGGTAAAGGAACAGCTCACATCACAACTACCTCGGCAACTCTTCACCTTCAAATGTTCCCGATCTTGCTGTAAACCTGGTGTCCCTAGGCCAACTCATTCAAAAAGGATTCTCCTTAACGCTTTCATCTCCAAATCAGTTCGCCATTCTCTTCAATAATACACGGATCATGTCTAGCGTTATTGAAGAAAATCTATTCTTCATTAACAAAGGCTTCAATCTCCCCGCTCTTTCTTATTCATTCATCTCCTTATCTACTATTCATAAACGCTTCTGTCATCCCCATCTTGAAAAAACTTGTCTCCTCTCAAAAGAGTTTCCCAACCTCAAGTACAATCTCCTCAATTGCGTGTCCTGTGCAAAAGGGAAAATTCACCGACAACCCTTCCTGAATCATCTTCCTCCTAGCCAAGAATCATTCAAGCAGATTCATGCCGATGTCTGTGGTCCCATTAATCCACCGTCCCTCTCTGGATGTTGATATTTTTTATTGCTCACCAACAACTGGTCCAAGTTCAAGACATGTGTGCCAATCAGACTCAAATCAGACGTACCAGACGAGGTGATGAAATTCATCAAGCTTCACGCCAATCAGAAAGGTTGAATGCTAAAGATCTTTCACTCCAATAATGGCAGTGAATTCGTCAATCATCGTCTCTCAAGCTTCTCTCAGAAAATGGAATCAAGCACTCAACCTCCAAACCCTATACTCCACAGCATAATCCAGTTTCCGAGAGAGGAAACCAAACCATTCTTGAGGCCGCTCGGACAACAATGATCAATATGAACATTCCCTCCTTCCTATGGGATGAGATACTGGTCAGCTCCTGTCTAGTGCTCAATCTTATTCCGTCTCTCAACTCCAAAGTCTCAGCCCACAAACTCTGGACCGGAACCTCTCCCAAACTACACCTCATTCGTGTTCTTGGATCCAAGGCCATTGTCCTAAATCAGACTCATGCTCCCGGCAAATTAGACAAAAAAGTTTTGGAGGGCATTCTGACCGGATTTGATTTAGACCTTAACTCCTATCAAATCTACTGTCCATCATTTAAATCTATAGTCCGTTCCAAACATGTCAAAATCTTTGAAAATCTTTCCCTCTCTTCTTCTCTCTCTGACAAATATCCCCATCCCAATTCCTGTTTTGATTCTCTTCTTACTGACAATTCCTTTCTCCTTGACGCTTTAAACTCCAACTCATCCTCTTCTGATCTCCCCAATTCTAATAACAACGCTCTACCTCCTACCACTGAACCCTCCTCCATTCAGAACTACTCTCCAAATAACTCCACTATTTCCAATCCTTCCCCTTCAACTCATTCCGACTCGCACTCTGAATCATCAAAATCCAACTCAGATGAAGACAAAACAATCGCCAATAAATTGCTGGCCCCATCTGGACCTACACTTTGTGATCAAAACTCCCTTCAAAGACCCCAGCAATATGGATTCATTGCCCGTTCCATCCCCAAAAGCTATTACAAAGCCACAAATTGTGAAGAAAGTTCAAACTGGATCAACTCCATGAAGTCTGAACTAAATGGCATTGAGATTATGAAAGTATGGGAAGGATGTCACTCACTTCCTGAAGGGGAGAATGCTCTAACAACAGTCTGGGTCTACAGAATCAAAGAAAGTCCCAATGAAACTGGAATATCTTTCAAATCACAATTGTGTGTTCAAGGATTCAAGCAAGTAGAGTTTCTTGACTATGGACAGACATATGCCCCAACGGGCTCAATCATAACACTGCGAGTATTACTTGTCTATACGCTGTTTCATAAGCTCACATTATGGCAGATGGATATCAAGTCCGCCTTTCTCCACGGGCCGCTTGACAAAGATATTTTCATCAAAACTCCCCTTGGATACAACTCCCCCTTTCCATACCTCAAGCTGAATAAAGCACTCTATGGACTCAAACAAGCACCCAAGAGCTGGTATGAGACGACTCGGCAAGGGTTTCACCACATCCTGTGCCAACCATTGTCTCTACATCAGCACATCCAGACAGCTCTATGTGTTTTTCTACGTCGACGACTTGTTGATCATTGGGAACTCGTTCGAGTTTTGGAACAGTCTCAAAGCCGCATTCAAGATCTTGCAAGATGGACCCCTAAGCAAGATCCTCGGAAATCAGTTAGTTGACACCAAAGACGGCTATGGATTACTCCAAACCAACCACATCAACACTGCACTGAGTGAGCTTGGTCTCACCAAGTGCAAACCAATCAGTACTCCGTTCACCCCTAACATCAAGCTCACTGGCGCCTCTGACAATGAACACAAAGCCTTCCTCAAGCTCAACATCAACTTTTGGTCATCCACCGGCTTTCTAAACTTTATTGCCAGCTGAACGCAACCCAACCTGTCCTACGCCGGTTCTAACCTATCTCGCTTCAACAACAGGCCCGGCATTCAACATTGGATTGAAGCAAAACATGCCTGGCGCTATCTTAACACAACTAAAGAAATGGCCCTACGTCTTCAGAATCCTTCCTTTCAATACAACATAGAAGTTTACAGTGACTCCGACGGTGGCAACGACCCTGAGTCACAAAGAAGTCACACCGGCTACTTGGTATTGCTCTACGGCTGCCCAGTTTCCTGGCATAGCAAGATTCAAGGCTCAGTCTCTCTGTCATCCACCAAAGGAGAGCTCAAAGCTCTAGTCCTGGCAACTCAAGAAAAGATATGGCTCTCTCAACTTCTTCACGAGATGAATCCATCATTAAATCACACCTACTGCTTCTTCATCGAAAATAAAGCCCTAAACAACCTAGTAAATCAGGAATCTCACCATGGTGCACTGAAACATGTCGACACGCAAATCAAATGGTTGCAAGAACAGCGGGACAATCACTCTCTTATAACTCATCTCATCCCCTCCGTTCAAATGTTAGCCGACTCCCTCACTAAAGCAGCCTTAAGATCTTCCGTTGCCAACCTTACTTTGACCCTCTTATCTCCTCACATCTGATCACGGCGGTGTGTTGACATTTTCCTGCTCATTAGAAGAAGCCGCGACCCAGCTTACCCCCGGTGCTGGATCTCCAAATCCAAAGCATCCAACCATCCCTTTCCTCCATCACTACTCAACCCTGATTCTCATCCGCGCTCCTCCTCATCTCTTCCATCATCCTTCCTCAACCACAATAAACTCTCACCTGACTCACCTCTTTCCCTCTTCAACTCAACCTTCCCCACCTACAACTGTTCTCCTCAACAACATCCTACTCTCATCCAACCACATCCTCATATCTCCCGCTATCTCCTCAATTCCCTCAACCTTGATCAATCCAAATTCAACATCATCGACATCTTCATCATCGCTCCACAAATCCAAACACCTTTCTCAAAATAATCGAATTGATCAGATGTGAGATACTCACTCGCAATCCTCATTGCTCTACGACATTCTCACTGTTCCTTTCCATTGTTTTCACAGAGTCCCTCTCCATTCCTTTTCCTTGTTCTGTTCCTTTGCTTCATTTCCTTGTTTTTCTCACTTCCAACGTCCGTCTCAATATCAGAGAAAATAACCTGGGTAAGACCTTACCGTTGAACCTCATTTGTTATCACTTTCCTTCGTCAATGTGTTTATTTGCTTTGCTTGTCAGTTTCCATTGGTCTTTGTAGGCAATCAAACCTAAAGACATCCCTCAACTTAACAATCAATTTGTTGGATTGTACCTACAAAACAAATAGGTACATCCCTCTATTGCATGTTAGAAGAATAACTACCAACAAAAAGACTTTTAAAAAGTTTTTTGTTTTTATAAAAAAAGAAACATTTGAGTTGTGCATTTGGGCCTTTAAAGCATCAAAGTAGTTGGCTTATGATCCCAAGAGGCTTCCAAAAGTCTTTGTGAACAACCATGAAAAAGCTTGAATTTGTGCTATTGAACACAGTTTCCCTGAGTCATCCAGACAGTTGTGCTCCAGGCACTTGTCTAAAAACATTCAAGAAAACTGTAAAGTAAGCTTCAATAATGAAAATGATGGAGGTAAAACTTTCATGACTCTTTGAGCCAAGTATGGGGCCCCTAAAACCAAGAAGGAGGCAGAAGTAAATAATGCCAAACTCAGAGTATTCCATTTTATTGCTTCTTCTATTGATCTCTGCTGGGAGTGCTTACTTTGGAAATTGTATACAGTTTTTCTTGAAAGAACGCAAGGATGAACTTTAGTATATGGAAATGAATATTTTCTCTATCAAAGAGAGGTTTGTAACAGCTTTGACTTGTGTCTACCCAGACTTTGGAAAGAAAAAAACATCTTGGGTAGAAGGGGCCCATTCTAATCTTGAGCAATTCCTTGTGGTATCGTTGGGGAACATTTTGGATGTGCGGAAACACCTTGAATGAATATTGAAATTCAAATCCAATCAGTCCATGAAGCACTTAAAAACTCTTGAATAAAGTTTGGAACAGTTCTTCCAACAGAACTATTAAATTTGGGTTACAATATGTCAATTGAGTCAATTAAACTCGTTGGGGAACAATTTGAGGAGTTAAAGTGAAACCATGATGGCAAGGTGTGCTCCAAGGCTAATTCAAAAACAATGTGCTTTCCTTTTTCCCACATTTTAGGTGAAATACTAGCATCAAGAGTATCCATTGTGCCTGAAAATTTTCATCCACAGTTTCAATAAGACTATGACCCTTCCAATGAAGTAAGTGTGGTTTTTTGAAGGGTACCAATTATTGGATTGAAAGATTAATTGTTGGATTTACAGATAAATTTTTTTATTGAAAGATTAATTATTGGATTGAAAAATTGATAATTCTTTTGGTCTTTGACAGTTTGAAACAGATCCAGGGCTTGATGAAGAATCTAAAATTTTTAAAAAGTGAAATTCTGTGTATAGGGAACAACCTAAAGAAGTTAGGTTGGAGATTCTAAGGTCAATTGTTGATAATGCAGATGCTTTGATTTCCAAGCCAAGGCTTGAGCCAAAGGTTTTAAGTTCAAGCAGCTTTCAACCAAAATTAAAAGCAACCTGTTGTGAGTTTTCAAAATTTTGAAATGTTGAAAGAGAAATTAAGAGGTAAAAAAGGGTTAAAAGGGGACCCAAAAGAAAAAAGACAGTAAGTCTTTTATTTTGAGTGAGAAATGTTCATTTTTATGGTTCAATGAACTCATGGGAAATGATTTCTTTACTGAAAGGATGGCTCTTCATCTGGATCTCATAGTTCAGAGGGCAATACTGAAGAAACAGTTAAAATGGGACCCAAAAGACCAAAGATTGTAAGTCTTTTATATTGGAAAATTTTCATTTTTATGGTTTAATGAACTGGTGGTAAAACTATTTCTGTATTGCAAGGATGGCTCTTGATGTGAATTTCATAGTTCATTGGAAGAGACTGAAATTGTTTTGGGGATGGTGCCATTGGAATCAGATTCCTTTTTGAAGGATGAAGCAGAAGAAATGGAGTAGTCAAACAGAAGCTTATATTTTGTGAGTGTTGATTCCTTGAATGAAATTGGAATTGTGGATAACTAACTTTTTCTTTTAGGAAGTGAATTAACTCAATCAAACACCTGAGAACTTCAAGTTCTTGATGGAGGTTTGAGATCCAGTTGGTGATGTAAATTGTGGATTTAGAGTCATTGCTAAATCACTTGGGTATGATGAGCATGTATGGTTTTAAGTAAAAAAAAAATGCTTGAAACATTGCGGAAAAATAAGAATTGCCATGGTCAACTCCTTGGTGGCAGTCAAGATGTTGAAAAGATAGAAAAAATACTTGATTTTAATGAAATCAGTGAAAAGATTCCATCTTCAAATTGGCTTTCAAAGTTATATATGGGAAAAATAATAGCAGATACTTATGAAAGGCCAATATATTTCATTTCATTGAATTCATTCTGTACTTATCCTCCTATGAAAATGGGGTTAAAGTCAGAATCAGACCCAATATTCATTTGATTTGTTAATAATAATCATTGGGTCCACCTTGTACTTGAGGGAGATGTGTTTTCAATCCCGCCCATATTTTCCAAACCACATTCCATTATTTCAAAAAAAGGCTCTTGTTGGGTTGATCACCTCAAAGATCAACTTGATTTTTATTCTAATTTATAGATATCATTTTAATTTGATCATTTGGCTTTGGGTTATGATGCTGATCTTTTAATTCTAGCAATATAAAGGGTTGTTACATTTTGAAAATCATTATTTTGATTGTTTTGATTTAACATTATTATGATGAGTTTTCAAATAAAATTTTATTGGTAAGTCAGTTCAAATTGTGTTGGGCTGATCCCATCATAAGGATAAGTTTTACTTCTTTCGATGAGATCAGCTTAGCACAGGTTGAATTTGTTTTTTTGGTGTTTTTACTTTTAGTATTTTCCAGCTGCTTGGCTTTTGTTTTGTGTTTTTACTTTAGCGCTTGCCAAGTTGAACTTTTTTTTTTTGGAAATGTTACATTAGAGCTGCTCCATATACTCTTTATTTTTATTTTTTTTATTTTTATTTATTTATTTTTATTTATGTTTATTAATTTACTAGAGTATTTCCCGCAAATTTGGGGACTGATTGGTATTTCAATCTTTCAAATGATCTCAATCAAGTGGGAAATATGCAGAATGGATTAAAATAATTTGCCCTAGTTAATTTCCAAAATTTGGTAATTTTTAAATAATTTTAATAAAATCAGAAATATACAGAATGGATTCAACAAATTGGCTGTAGTTTATTGCCCCCAAATTTGGGCAATGGATTGAATAAAAAACCTTGATATGAAAAAATGTGATGTTCTTTAAATTTAGTAAATCTGGGCAGTGGATAAAAAAAAATAATGAAATGAACAATTTCTCAGCATTTAAACAGATAATCAATTAAAAAAAACCATATATCATCAATATATCAGTATTTAATTTAAGTGATGGATGGCATTCAAAACCTCAGGATAAAAAATGTTCTCAGTTTCAAATGAAATCTTTTTTCCAGGTTTCAACCACTTCCTTTGTAAAATTTCTGGATCCACACCTTGAAAATTCAAACTATAATTAACCTTGGGTGGAAACCCAATCTTGAATATAAGGGCCAAAATTTGAAATTTTGTAGCCTTGTGATTTTTTTAGTTTTCAATGAGAATTTCAAATTGACTGGGAAATTTTCCAAATCATTTTGAAAGGCAGAAAATTTTCCTCTGGGTCAGAAATGAAGGTTACACACAGAATGGCCATCACTCTTCCTAAGGAATTGAGAATGCACATGAGTCATATGTGCTTCATCACAGATTTTCAAAGAAGATTTTTTGAGATATTAATCCTTTTTTGAATGCTTTGATATTTTTGTTTGAGTTTAATGTCTCATTTTTGAAAACTCTTGGATCTTTAATTGAAGATTGAATTAAATCTTCCACTGTGAAATTGAAGCAGGAACTTCATACAAAAAGTGGGGTTTCTGGCTGGAAAATTCCCAATAGCATTCTGAACAACTTCCTTAGTCCAAAAGGGTGGATATCATCATTGGCTTATTTCATTTTTTAAAAAAAATGATCATAAACCTCAATTGAGCCCTTGTACAAATCTGCCTCTCTGAAAGTTGGATAAGAAATTCTATTTAGTTGCTTTAGGTTTGCAAATGCAGTAGCACCAACAGAGTTATTTGAAAACAAACTGAGAAACCATCTTTCTAAATATTAAGGATGAACAGTGTAAACTCACCCAACTGAAAAACTACCTTGTTAGTGGTTGTATTCTATTCTGAGTGAATGAGATTTGAAGTGTTGTGGAAAATCAGAATATTTGATTCTCCTTGTAAAACCATTCATTGGACTTATTCTGAAATATTATGAGAGGATAGTTTTTATTTGGGTTAATCTCTCAAGAAATTCATCCAGGGCTTCATCTGGCTCAAAAAAATCTGTTTATGTTAGGAAGATGAATATCAAACCTATACCTGAATATATTTCAACATTCATGTGGGGCATTGGTAATTTTCTAAATGGTAAATATTGTAAGGAGAAACCCAGGAATTATGAATGAGGTATTTTTCATGATTCCTCCTTGTTTAAATGGTAGTTTGATTCTGGTGTTTTCTGTCAATTTGCTACTATTTACAGATCAACCTGTCGGTTAACAAAAATACAAAAGAAATAAAACCATCCAAGAAGGAGTGAGAAATCATAAAATTTTCTTACATATTTAAATTCCTCACCCAAAGTAAGGTAGGTTCACTCACTGGCCCCACCTTTGAAATCAGTTTTCACACCTAAAATTAAGTCAGAATGCAGTTGTTGTGTATATTTTACAATTTATCCATGGAAATGTGTTCCGCATCCTAAAATAACCCTTACATAACTTTAGAATCAAATTCCCGCGTACAGAAGTCCCCCGCACAGCCAATTCTGCCACGCAAGCAGCTGATCCTACCCTGCGTGTATCTGAATGGATGATCCCCGCGTCAGGATCAGTTGTGACAAATATTACAACAGGTACTGCTCATAAGAGCTACAACCTAGTGAGGCTTAACTGGCATATGTAATAATGTGACATGTGAATTAGACATAGTTTAAAAACCCTAAAACTTAACTAAAAATTTGATATAATCAATTTAATTTATTTTTTATATTAAATCAAATATTGAGGATTACCACATAAACCCTAGATCCTGACCTTTGAAAACCACAAAACACTACAGCGAGTGTCTGCAAAGATTATTAAAATTAACTAAATGATCAGATGATGATGGAAAATTAATTAAAATTCACCTCCGTCTACTTTAAACCAATAATAATCATAAAAATAAAGGTTAAGTTCAGAATTGTCAGAATTATGCTATGAAAATATTAACAGATCCTGTGGCTAACATAGTTCATAAATCCAACAGATCTGAGGACAGCTGATTGACGGCACCAAGTAGACGTGATGAAAATTCCCTGACTGACTTGCCAGCCTCAGCCCTTGAGAAGAAACCTCTCTATTTCCCCTGAGAAAAGCTCATTATAACCCCCAAAGGTATTTATACAGACCTCTTTGGATCTATTATTCCCTGTCAGTTTTACCAGGAATTTATTATTATCAATCAGAAAATGGGTCATTATTGATCAAGTTCTTATAAAGAGATAAGCAACTGATTTATGAACTGGTCTGTAGTATCATTATTGATTCCCAAAACTTAACAAACTGATTCATTGAAGTTGAGTCGGGCAATCAACCCCATTTGCCCTGAAATTCCTTAACCTGAATCTTTGCAGGCTTTTCTGTGGATTATTGACTGAGAGTCAGTTTTTCCCTTCCTGCCTTGGCCATTGTGCTTTTTTGCCCGGAAATATCTGTAAAAAAGTCTTTATAAGGCACACATTATTCATTCCAAGGTTCTTAAACTGCCTAAGGAGGCCCCTTGAAGAGAGGTTGTCTGTCTGTAAAGATCCCCAGTAGTATAATACTGTGGCCCCTCTTTTTATTGAAAATTGAAAACTTTTTTAAAAAAACCAATCAAACCTCGCACCAGGTCTCAACATATTTATTAATTGAGCTTTTTCTGTGTTTATCATTGAAATATCATCATCATTATTATTCCAATATTTTTATCACTCTCTGTAGCTAAAGTACTGCATAGTTCCTGGTATCAGAGATCTGAACACTGGGGTTCTGGCCGGGAAATATTCCCAAATAATTCATTTTTAATTATTTATTCCTTGGACCAGGCAATTTATCTTTTAAAAATAAGTAAAAATACTTATAAACTATATTTTTGTTTCTTGATTTTTTTCCAGTGCATCCTAAGACCAATGGAGAATTGATCAATTTTTATTTGAATTTTCTTAAACAAAGAAAAGAAGAAAGACTCCGTAACTTTGTGCATATTATTATAACTCTTGAGCAACAACAGAAAAGGTTTCTTTACTTTAAACAACAAGTTATAAACAACAAAGAACTTGAGCTTGAAAAATTTATCAATTTCAATTCTTTATTAAGGAAACTCAGAGAGTGGAAAATTTATCAAATAAAGCTTTCTATATATATAATAAATAGCCAATAAAATAAAGATAAAAAGAAAAATCACAAAATTGAGGTTTGAAAATGATTTTACTTTTTTTATCCCAGTCATGTAAAAATTTCAAAAAAATATATAACTTATATTTTTCTTTTTTTATCCATTTGAGTGGAATTTTTGTTTAGTGACCTCATTGACAAGGAAGTTCTGGAAGAAGTCCCAGATAATGTACCCTTGGATTTGCCCCTGGATTTATCCCAGAATTTGATTGCAACCCATTCAGACCCCAATGGCATACCCCCCAAAAACAGTATTGATCCCAACCAAGTTCTATTTAGACTAAAATTAACTATAATTCATTTATGAAAAAATTATTAAAAATAAAAGATACTTGGAAAAATATTATTTGTATATTTTGTTTTAAGTCTTTTTTACAAAGTTTTGACAAAAGAATTATATACTTTTTGCTTCATGTACCAAAATAGTTGCCAAAATTGCGCAACCGGTAGAGACCCATCACATGGATCTCTGCCTGGAGGAATCTGTGCGTGCAAGGACTCAAGTTTCAAACGCAAGAGGGGGCTCAAACCTGTGACAATAGCATTATGCAGTATGACAACAGCCACAAACATGGCTGCCAAATTGACCAACTCAACTTTGGAGAATCATCACTCATGAGGCGTGTTATCCCAGGCAGATATGGGTCCTCCTATGCCACCCCAGCTGGACTCAAACAAAGAGGAAAGGTTTAAATTGTTAGTGAAAGACACATGAGCTACTGAAAACAATTCAAGCCCGCTCAGACCCAGGAGGATCAGCCAGGTATGACAAAAGCCATTTCTCTGGCAAAGAGATCCCTGACATCTCTTCAAAATCTGATCCCAAGGAAAGAATTAGAAGTTTATGTGCAGATTTGAAAAACTTGGGACCAGTTAGCTTCCTTAAAGGGAAAGGACCTCAAAAATAAAAGATCCTCAACCCATCAGAGGTTAAGGAACCCAAAAGATGGGGACAATATAATATCCTTAGCCCAGAGTTGGAAGAATGTGTAACAAAATTAGATTTAGAAGCTTTCAACCTTGTTTCTGTGAATGTGTCTCACAATTTTACTATTATTAGCAATTGCTTTGATAGAGTATATGAGCAATTGGATAAGTTGAATCTGAACCTTAAAAAATTAATAAAAACTGAAACAACCCTAACTAAAATTGATGATCTAGAAGTAAAAAAAATAATGGAAAGTATAAGTGTGAGTGAAGTGGATCTAATGAAATATATCAGCAGTTTCCATTTCAATATACAAGAAGAAATTAATTTCTCAATGAATTATTTCAAGGAAGAAGTCCAGAGAATCATTCATACTCCTTCAACTCATGTAATCAATAAAATTGGTTTTTTGAGTAACAAACTTTACTGGGAACTAGTTATGATCAAGAATGATCTTAGAGATCTCAAAATCAATTTCACTAACCCTCCAGTTACTGACTTGGAAGACGCTAGACCCCCTAGATTCACCAGTACTCCTAGTATTCCCCCTAGGTCCAATACAACCAAGAATGAATATTTTAGGCCTAGGTCTACACCTTAATTAGAACAAGCTTTAAAATTACTTCCTCCTATCACTTAATGGCCTAAGTTCTCAGGAGTAGGAGAATATACCCATGTCAGTTTCATTAAGTTTATTGATTACACTCTTTCCTTTATGAACTCCCTGATACCATAGCTGTGGTAAGATTAGCCAGATTTTTTGAAGGAGTAGCTCTTGAGTGGTTCATTAATAAGAGGGAAAAAGTTGGATATTTATCCTGGAGTTCATGGAAAGAATTAATCAACAAACAATTTTGTACCAGGACTTGGAAAAGAAAGATGATGGAGAATTTTGAAACTTCCCAGCATTATCGGTTGAAGGACAAACCTCACAAATGGTGTCTTGATCAGAAATGGAGATTGGATTGTTTTTACCCCAATCCTGATAAAGAAGGGGTTAATGAGAGACTTATCAAGTTATTTCCAGGAAAACTCTACCATATTGTAAGGTGCAGAATTCACATGAACACTGAGAATAAACCATTTATATGAATGGTCTTGACAAGAAATTCAATAGACCCAAGGAACAGAATGTTGGAAGTAAGGAGGAATATGCTTTCAGGACCAAAGATTTCTCTGCCCCTAATCCCACTAGTAGACAGTGCTATGTGACACCATCAGAACTGCAAATTGAACTTGTCTTTCAGCCGGTTTCATAGTCTTTTGGTTAGGCCTTGCCCCTCAGTTTTGTTTTCAGTTGTGCAATGTATGACAGTAAACCGGCTGCCCTGTTGTGGGTTCAATTTGCAATCAGGACAAGTTTTGCAAGGTGGCTTGCACCTGTGACAATTGTTGGTTTTTTTGCCTGTCAACAGCAAGACTCCCAAGTCTTGGTGGCTCCTTATGGCTTTCAGGATTGTTCCTGAATATGGCTCCACAACTGCAAAGTGGGTTAGTACCACCAGCAATACACACTTTGGGACAAAGTTCCCTTAAACCCAGGGGTACTGTCACACGGTGTTATGTGACACCATAACAACAGAAAATTGAACTGGTCTTTCAGCCAGTTTCATAGGCTTTTGGTTAGGCCTTGCCTCTCAGTTTGGTTTGCAGTTGTGCAAGGTATGAAAACTAGCTTGGAAGTCAAGAAGACTCCAGAGACAAAGGAAAACTTACGCTGGAACTGCAAACAGACAGAGCATGTAAGACCTGATTGTCCTCAACCCAGGAGAAGGATTGATCCTATTGAAGGAGAAACGTATGATAATAATCCTGATCCCAAACTTGATGAAACTGATGGATCACTCTCTGAGTGTGAATTGATGATCACTAACCCCGTCAATTTCATTCAAGAAAGTACAGCATCTTCCTTGTAAATTAACTCTTTCAGTGAATATTCCAACTTACCACAAAAATGGAATCCCCATATGAAGTTTCACCATGTCTCTGAAGCTAAAACCTTGACCCTCAAATCCCCCCCGTTAAAAGTTACACTTCTGGCAAAAAATGCTATGCTACTGGTTTAATCTAAGGTTCCCCTGTGAAGTTACTCTTAGACAGTTGAGCTTTCTTCTCTTAGGTTGGTTCAACTTATTTTGAAGAGCAAGATCCAAATTGGAAAATGAACTTATTACCAGTACCTCAGGCTAAGTTTAGCAGCTCTCACTCTTCCCTCAATTCTATTGAAGTATGGTCCTCTGATATCACACTCCCTCACTCTAAAGGATCACTACAACTGAACATTGAATTCATAGTGCTTCAAAGTGAAGTATTTGATTAATTCATTCTAGGAAATGATCCTCATTGCTTGTATGGTTAAGATGAATTCCAAAGTAAGTTTAGATACTTTACTATAGGTGGAGAATGGAACAAGAATTTCCAAATATGCCATTTCAATGCTCAAACTTCTGATTTAACCTATGAGAAACACTTGGAGATTTTTAACCAAGAATATTTATCCCAAGAATCCTTGAGTTCTCTGCTCAGTGAAGACCAAAAATGGGATATTCTCCAAGTTTGCTTTGAAAAATAGAATGCTTCTAAGGACCACCCCATTGGTAATATAAAAGAACATTACATGATTCTAACCCTGAAAATTCAATCTCTTTACCCCCCTAAGCTTAGGAGACCTGTTACCCTTTTTCAGCTTGCTACTATTGCAGAGCAAGCTGTAAAAGTAAAAAAATAACATAAATCAATTAAAATTTTATTAAAGGAGAAATAATATTGAAAATATTATTTCAAATTAAAATTTTACATAAAAATCAATGTATGGTCACTGACTGACACCTACCTCAAATTCCTACGGCTTATATTTTTAAATAATGTATGAAAATTTGGAAAGAGGCATGGCCTTGGGATTTTTGACCATTTAAATATTTCAAATGAAACCCCACGTGTAGGTTTAACACAGTTATTTTTGTGTCAGAATCCAAGAATTCTGTGATTTGGAGGAGTTATGGGCGCAAATGTGATTTGTCACAATTCCCGCACGCAGCCATGGAAACCAAAACATCTGCGCGCGGCTGAGCAGCAGCACTGCCATCCTTTCCGAGTACCCTGACAAGCTTTGTACGCAGCCCGGGTGTCAGAGTATTGTCTCTATTTCTGTAACAAGCTGTGACAAATACCTGCAAAATAACACAATAAAAAGTGTTATATGTCAGTTTTATCTTAATTTCAATGCTTATATCAGTACAACTCAACTAATACTACGGTATTAGGAGAAAAATAGCCACACCTTAAACCTTTATAAAAGGCAAGGGGCCTGGCTTTATATAAATAAAGCTCAAAGGAGATTTGCCTACACCTGGAAGCTCACACCCTTTATAGTAGCCATAGAGGGCTACAACTCCAAAAAGGACCTTGAACTCGAATTTGAAGTTGTCTTATTGATTGTTGGATTGATGTGATATTAAATTAAAAGGCCCCAGTCAATCTTCTTGATTAAGTTTAATGGGCTTGTTAACTATGCAATATCTGGTGCAAAAATACAATGAGGAAAAGGACTTATAGGGGCAAGACCCTCCTCTTTTATATTAAAATGAGTCCTCAGGGTACTCAGGGGACCATCAGGGGAGTAGACCACTGTCCTAGATTTCGTCTCCAGTGGCTCAGAGCCCCTTGTAATATTCCCCAATGAGTAGCAGGAATTACATACTCATTGGGGGTGATTTTCAATGTAAAGTTTAATCTAATCACCCCAACAGGTATCATATAGACTGTAGATCATCCCAATAACTTAATTAGCAGCCAAGTGGAAGCTCTCAGGGCTTCAGAATAATTATACATCATCATGTAACTCTAAACAGATCTCTCTTGGCATGTGTTTAAAGATTAAGACCATACTCTTAACCATATTATGGCTTATATTAGTATGTACATTCTTGGAAGATGATCCCACAGAGTTTATATGCCCCAATTGAGTTGAAGGGCCTCTGTTTGTACGCTTTTCCAGCCTGTATGGGTTCCTGAGAGTTATCCACAGGCTGGAAGGAGAGATAAACAGAACATTAATAATAATTTACCCCTGTATGGGTTATGGTAAATGGAATTTATGAAAGAATATTATTTCCAAAGAGGGAAATCTTTATGGAAATTCATTGTGCATCCAAATGGACGCATCCCTGTGATTCTAACTCACAGTTAAGTTATAAGATCTTCCATAACTTATAATATAATTTATCAAAGTTTTATGTGATAAAATCTAGGTTAATAACATACTATAAAATAATATTATAAAATATTTGTAAAAATACAAAATGCTTGATAACATCAGAGTAGTGACACAGTGGAGGCTTGAACACAAGACCTGGGTGTTCTGTAGGTAGAGCACTAAGTCATTACTTAACCACTGTACTAAGTAGACATATGAGTTGTGCAGACAATTGGACATCTATATATGTCTCATGGCTGACACCGGGGCATCTGACAGGTACGCAGCCACGGGACTGTGGACTGAA
This sequence comes from Puccinia polysora, assembly GCA_025617555.3. Lineage (NCBI taxonomy): Eukaryota > Fungi > Basidiomycota > Pucciniomycetes > Pucciniales > Pucciniaceae > Puccinia > Puccinia polysora. The sequence continues at coordinate 19,923,915 of CM062638.1, forward strand.
AGAGTGACAGATGGCTTGAAAAGCCTAGGTACCTTGTAAAGGTGCTACAACCTAGATGGGGACATACTACATATGTACTAAATGTCCCCAGGATAGTACATAGTCTAAAAATACATAAAATTATATAAAAATACTTAAATAAACTTTCTACATATTTTTTATAAAGTATAATAAAAATACCAAATATGTAAAAAATAGGATAACTACTAGTTGTTAAATTTCTTATAATACTTCAAATATACATTTGTGAGAACTTGAAGACATCCGTATGGCCGTGAAATACTAAGAAAACTGATTATGTAAAGATATTACATTTATTCCCATAGCTTATACATTTAATTGATTATTTTAAGGAAATCAACAGAATTTTGAAAATAAGGATCAAAATCAATATTATGATTTTACTCCCATCAGCTAATACATAATTAGAACCCATCTGACATCAAATTACCCGTAAGAATGTTTACTAAGAAAAATTATTAACATCCTGGAATTATTTACTATGGATAATTAATTAGATAATGATCATATGAATATATTGGTATTATTTACACTTCAAAACTCAATCAAAAGGCAGAATAATTCCCATACCCTGTGGAATTATTTTTTACCCTTGCTACAGCACCAAGAACACGTGAAAGGCTACCACTTGTTACCCTGATAGCCTTAGCTCCCGTCCCTTGGAGACCCTGTATCCCCCAGAAGGACAGAATTGGGACCCAAAAAGCTATAAATATAGAGCTCTTTTGAGGATATTGATACCCATAGACCCAGTTATATTGAAATCCAGAAAATTTGACAAGTTAATCAAATACTTGAAAGAGAGAAGTAAGTGATTTTTGGATTCAGTCTGATTAATGATATCCATCTCACAACCCTTTTATCAATTTAAATTGCTGAAAAACCTTTTAAACCCCAGTAATAGGTTTTAAACCATCAGTGCACATCCCAAAAAGGTAACTAAAGGATTCAACAATATAATATAGTGAGTCTTATTATTGTTTTTTGGTTGTGGAAGGTTGGTTACAAGGCCCCACCACTCCACCATATATTTTATATATATATTATCTTTGGGCAATATCTCCTTTAAGAATATAAATTCAAGGTTCCAAAGTAAGCAGGTATATGTGTTTTCAAAGTGAATTCGCTGAAGAGAGGGGTTAAAGATCCCCAATATTATTTTGGCCCTTTATTAATTTATTTAATAATCAATTTATTAATATTGATTAATAATATTAAACTATAACCAAACCAACTAACCTTGCAAGAGCTTTATCCAAATATTTTACGGATTTTTGCTGCATTTATTGAATAATATATTTATTATTTATTCTATCCCCTCTGCTAGCTAAAGGATAGTAAGGGTCTTGGAATCCAGGAGTTTTACACCCTTCTAGTCCTAAATCCAGAGAATCTCTAGAAGTTCAAATCCAGGAGTTAATTTACTTTCAAGTCTTAGGAAAGTGGGACACAATGAAAAAGTGAATGTTAATTCTTCATTAATTATAGCTTGGCATAATGATAAATCAAGAATGGTTGGAGAATTTAGAATGCTGAACAACTATACCAAAGCTGATCAATATCCTCTCCCAACAATTGACCATGCTTTGCATAACCTCTCAAAAGCTAAGTTTATCACCACTATGGATATGCTGAAAGTTTTTAACCAGATGCCTATAAGCCCTGACAGCCCAAAATTTATGAGAATCATATGTTATTGGGTATTTATGAATTTGGTATCAAAAATGCTCATGAATGGAACCAATGGAAGAAGGCTGCTTTTGAAGAATTAGATTCCATAGTTGATAGAGGCGTGTTTGAGGTAATCAAACAAACTCACCTACCCAAGAAAAAAACCCTGATAAGTACCAGATGGGTATTCACAAAAAAGTTTGATGAGAATGGAAACTTGAAGCAATTCAAAGGTAGATGTGTAGCAAAGGGGTTTCGCCAGAAAACCAGGAATAGACTATGAAGAAACCTTCTCTCCAACAGGGTGTTTATCTACCCTTAGGTACCTGTTCAACTATGCGGTTCAAACAGGACAAAAGGTTCAACAAGCATACTTTGTAACAGCTTACCTCAACTCAGACCTCAGTGAAGAAGAAGCCGTGTATGTTGAGCTACCGGAATGATTCATTGAATGGATCCAAGAAACAAAACCCAAGTACTACAATCTAGAACAATGTAGAGAGTTACTAAACCAACCTCACAATTTCATCATTAAACTAAAGAAGTCACTTTACGGACTCAAGCAAGCTGCTTGAAGCTGGTACAAAACCCTCAGGACCTTGCTAATCAACAACTCATTCTATGTCAGTGATGCTGATCTGTGTCTATTCATCAGATCAGGTGTAGCCATGTTTGTGTGGGTAGACAATATTATCCTGGTTGTGGATGGATCAGAGAAAAAAATTCAAGACATGAAAGAACATTTCAAAACAAAGATCTTGGGATTGCTAGTCACGTTCTTGGAATAAAAGTCACTCAGAACTCAGACTCAACAGCACTCAGTCAAGAACACTACATTGACAAACTTTTGAGTGAGTATGGTATGGAGGAGTGTAAGGTGTCAATGACCCCATCTCAAAGTAACCTTAAGCTTAAAATGTCATTGGAAGATGAGCACAACATCTTCCAAACCACTGGACTCGACTATTGATTGTCAAGAGGATCACTCAATTACCTATCACAATGTACTAGACCTGATATAGCCTACATTGTGGGAACCCTCTCACGATTCCTTGAAAAACCCAATTTGTCCCATTGGGAAGCTTTTAAAAGATTCCTATGATACCTGAAAGGAACCAAGAATTTTGGCATCACTTACCGCCCAATTGAGGATTCCCTCCTCATTGGTTACTCCGACTCCAGCTACTCAGAAGAAATCAACCAAAAGTCATGTTCAGGGTATGTCTTTATCTCAGGGCAAGAGGCCATCAGTTGGAGAAGCAAGAGACTAGGAGCATTCAGTACATCATCTACTGAAGCAGAATTTTGAGCTCTAATGGCAACCTTCCAGGAGGCCAAATGGCTCAAGTTATTACACTCTGAATTAAGCTCCCAAGAACTCAAAACAATCCTAGTATACAGTGACAATGAAGGAGCAATTAAACGCTCCAAGAATCCAGTATACCACTCCAGAACAAAACACATAGATGTGCATTACAACTACGTAAAAGACCTTCATGAGAACAAGGAAGTCAACCTACAGTATCTCAAAACCTCGGACATGATAGCCGATTGCCTAACCAAACCACTTGACCGTGTAAAGAATAACAAGTTCAGAAATGAAATGGGGATTGAAGAAATTATCCCCGCTGTAAGACTCCAAACGGTGCTAAGCCGTGGCAGTTCTGAGGAGGGGAAAGGTGCTGTTTAGGCTGCCCTCCTAGGAGTTACAATAATATTTAAATGTAACCGGAATCAAGGTCCAGAACCTTATGGATGAGAAATCAAAGTAAGGGAAGAGGATAAGAGTTGTTGGTAGCGATGGAAACAACACTATCTGAGGCAAGATGGTGCAGGTAAAGACTTGAAAAAATAAGTCAAGGTTTGTTCAGAGTTCAATAGAACAAGGCAGTTGTATGTAACAACGCCCACAAGCTAATAAATCTGGTCGTCAGTAGCTGATTATGAAAGATCAACTCAATCCCAACCAACCTCCAGGTTCTCAATGAACCTGCCCAACTCTCCGCAATCAAGCGCTTGAAGGGTACCAGATAACTGTGGGAGGCTGAACAAAACAAAAGAAATTTGTTTATGAAGCTCTAGAAGCAAATCAATAACAAATTTGAGCAAGAATATCCCAACAGTTCTCAAGGAACTCAAGAATAGCGTGGCGAAATTCAACCTTAAAGAAGAAGGGAGGTATAACACTGCAGGTTTTAAGCTTAATAAAACCTCTTCAATCAAACGTGATTGGCTCCAGAAAGATGATCAAGGAGAGATCAAGACCAGTACGGTCGGAAAAAGGGATCAGAGTGGTATAACACACCCAAGAATTCAGAAAGGAATTCTTCTTCAACCAGCAAGGCTATTGGTTGGTGATAAGGATCAAGGTCACAAGGGACAGAGTTTGAGTACAGAGGCTCAAAGGATCAAGGGGAAATCATGGATATACCCAGATAAGTTGCTCAGATAAGTGGGGAAGGATGCCCACGGATAAGTTGATTATGGTGATGGGGGAAACAGATGAGATGAGATGATGATGGTCTGATGGGATCCTGGGCCAAAAGGCAGGGGAGAGCCCCTCCTTTTATAGACATGAGGCCCTGTATTCTATGTACAAGAGATACTACAAATAGGTGCGGGAAAATGAAAACATAAAAAAAAATGACATGAGAGGAAAAAAAAAAAGAAATGTCGCCCGCATCAAGAATGACCGCGGGCAACCAGATGGACACCCGCGACAGCGGTCGCGGGTGTTGTCAACGGCTGTCGTCGCCCGATCAGCGGCGACAGCGGGGTGAAGGTTCCGACGGCCGCAATCGTTGGCTTGCAGTCGTCGGTCGGATCAGATGTTGGGGAGGAGGGCGTGAGTGACTGGATGTTGGACCCGAGGCTAGGCGACTGGGAGCAAGGGAGGCCATTGCAAAGATCAATATCAAGGAAAGACCCAAGAGTCAGAGGATGATGGTGAGGGTCAAGGGGGAGGGGGAACAGATAAGCAAACAATTGTTTATGTTTGGAGTTTTTGTAGTTCTGCCCAAGACAGGGGAGGTAAGGATGGAAAGTTCATAATCAATGGGTGAGATCAGATGAACAAAGTTATCAATTGAACGATGCGTGAATGAATGAAAAAATAGAACGGTAGATATAGAGTATCACACGAGTGGGATGCGGGGTTGTTTGATAGTTGACAACCGTCGGGACAAGCGACGGCGTTGGTTGGATGAGAGGATCGAGAAGGATCAAAGGGATCGTCAAAGGTGGTTCAACGATTGCTCGCGTTGCCAAAAGTCAGGGCCGCAAGCGCAACAAGTAGGAGTTGAACATAGGAGGGGAGGAACGAAGCGGAGAGACAGGCAAGAGGCATGTCCTAGACCGCTAGGACAGGGAGAAGTTGAGAGATGGGAGGAAATGAAGGTACCCATAGGGGTAAAACCAAAAAAAATATTTTTTTTTTTTTTTTTCTTCCGTGGTTTCCCGGATTGGTCACCACATCTCTCCCCAACTTACAGACTGTCCCTAGTCTGCATCTAAAATTTGAAGGGATGGAAAAAAAGGGCAGGGAACAAAGAAATTGAAGCAAAGATTGGCCATTTCTTGATGTTGAGAGCAATTGAAGAGTTGAGGAAAATATCTTGATTCTTCCAAATGAGCGCTAGAAGCGGCAGGAATAGAACAAGGAGGGCGTCCCAGGTGCTCACATATGTGGCATAAGGTAGGGTTTTGAAAATGACGGTAAAAGATTGCCCTGGCGGTGCACAATTGGGAGGACTTACTTGTACCCCAAATTGCCTCCACTGAAGCCCATATTCCTTCATACCAAAATAACCAAAAACAGAATTGCAATTAGGATCTAGTTTAGACTCATTGCGGAGATTCAAACCGGAACTGAGAGAAGATTGATCAGACTCAAAAGTAGAAGGAAAAGAAGACACAACAGATTCAGAGAGAGAAGGAGGTGGAGAAGAAATATTTTTGGATTTTTCTATTTTGATATGTTTTTGTTTTTTAATATTCTTGAGCTCAGAAGAGAATGATGAAAGGAATGAAAAATAAGCCTGAGGGATGGGAGTTGACCCTTGAGTTGCAGTCTGAGGCTGAAAAGAACTACAACTATTAGTAGGATCAACTATTCCCCTAAAAAATGAGAGGAACTAGAGTTATCCTTCTGCTTCCCCTTAAAAGATGGTTTGGGAGAATGACCAGGATAATCTCTTTCCCAACAACCAGAATCCAAAGAGCAAAGAGGAACTTCAATTTTCCTGCCATCAGCATCAGGGAGAAGAATTCTCTCCCCAACTTGATCAGAAAACATCAGGGTTGCACCAAAGTCCATTAAGAAGGGTCGTCCCAAGATCATAGGACTGTCCAAACGAGTGATCCAAAAGTGGCAGGTTCAAACAATATTTTGACCAATCATGACCGGTACATCCTCAACAATACCAACCAGTTCACAAGCTTGATTTCCTATCCCATACACTGCAGAGTTGAAGCTGACCCTAGGACTAAGTTTGAGCTTGCAGGCCATAGCATCCAAGATTAAGTTAAGCTGAGATCCAGAATCCACAAGAGGAGAAACAGTTTTAGCTGAGTCACCAAGATAACAAGGAAGGAAGCCAAGGGGACAGGAATAAAGTTTGGAGTCTAAAGAAGGACTGGTTCCACCAGAGTCCTCCATTAAAGTGCCAGAGGAGACTTTGAGCTCTTCAGGGCCAATTTCCACACATCGACAAGAGACCCATTTCTTCATTCCTTCAGCAACAGATGGAGAGATCAATAGGAGTTCAGCCACAGATAGATCAGGAATTTTGAGATCAGAAATTTTCTTTAATACTCCCTCCACAGCATTGGGGTGATCCTTGGAGATGCCCCTTTCAAATCAAACTTTGGGCTGGGTGGAGGGAGGAAGTTCAGGTGACGCAGAATCCAAGATAGGATTAGAAGGTTGAGGTGAGGGAGAAGGATCAGGGTGATCTGGGAACCTTTCCATGAGTGGTTCCTTTTCCACCTCCATTTCTTCTACATCAGAGGAAGGAGGCTCAAGTGATGATTGACGTTTAACGGGTTTTCAAAGGATTGAAGTTGGCAAGGAAGGAGCCTTATGAGGTTTAGGTTCCTCACGTTGTTTCCTGGCTGGATCAGATTGATAAGTAGTCCCAGCAAGACTAGAGGAAGAAATAGCTGGAGGATACCAAGGTTGGAGGGTACCACAGGATGATCAAAATTCAAAGGAAGCAAGAGATGCTTTCACAGGAGGTGATGGCTGGTAAGAGGCCACCACATGTTGGATAGGACGAGACGAGTCAAAAGGGATTAGAGCACCATTAGGGAGGAAGTAATTTTTCTCCCTCTGCTCTACCAACTTTTCCTTTAGGTCCTTCTGAAGTTCTTGGCATTGTCGGGTTCCATGGCCTTCCCTATGACAGTAGTAACAGACCAGAGTTGATTTGGGGACAGAAGAAGGATTTTGAGGAGTAGCTAGCGAAGAAATCTTTTGATCTATTTTGTTCTCAAAGGCTCTAAGTAAATTGGTGATTTCATCTATAGTAGTAGGTTCTCAATTGGAATTAGGATCTGCTTTAGGCCTACAATCTGCCTCCATTTTAATCATAATATCGTTTGACTCTTTAAAAGAAGGAGCATGGACCGGTTCAGTAGTTCTAGGCTTTTCAAAGGTAAGAGCAGTTTGACCTTTCATGACTTTATCCACAGTACTCCTAAGGGTGAGAAAAACAGGGAGCTTGAATCGATTATCCCTGGTGGTAATCATGGATCCAGATTTGACCAGTTCTTCTTTAATCCTTTCCTGCACAGCCAACGAAAAAGATTGGAAGAACTTTGCTCAAATTTCGTCCACTGTGTCAATGTGATTGTTTCGGCTAAGATACTTTTGAATGGGATCCCAAGACTTCCTAAAAATCTGATAGTCAGAGGCTGAAGAATTACCACCATTGGAGATCCACTGAGAAACCAGAGCATCCAAATCCTGCAGAGTAAACCTAGCCACATCTATTTTACCCCCGCATGCCAACATAGCCTTCCTGAGAAGTGTCCAGTTATGGGATTCAAATCCCTCGAAAGACTTGATTACCTCCATAACTTCATCAGAGGAGATAAAGAATCGCAACTGATAAGCCATATCAAATTCACTAGCTCCATCCACTTCAGCAGCCATTTCGTAGGAGTCCAAGAATCACTCGACATTTGTACCGTTGAAGCCTAAGTTCTTTTTCTGAGGTTTGATCTTTACCATCTTAGGTCGGACAGAGGTGGTTGGAGTAGCAGAAGATGCCATATTGAATAACAGAGTTCCTAGGGGATCCAAAGAGCAGATTTCCAAAGTGGCTCACGAGTGTGGCAAGAGTAGGGTTTCGCCAAAAACAAAAAGTATCTTGCCCAAGCGGTGCACAAATTGGGAGGACTTACTTCTAGGATAAGTTGCCTCCACGGATCAGATTTGAGAAGAGAAAAAAATAGGAGAAAAAAAAGATTGGATTTTGAGGTTGATTTTAAATGTCTTGGGACTGTAAATCCCAAGGTTTCTGGTTCGATCCCGGCCCAGGGGACCAAATGTATAACTCCAAACGGTGCTAAGCCGCGGCAGTTCTGTGGAGGGGAAAGGTGCTGTTTAGGCTGCCCTCCTAGGAGTTACAATAATATTTAAATGTAACCGGAATCAAGGTCCAGAACCTTATGGATGAGAAATCAAAGTAATAAGAGTTGTCGGTAGCAATGGAAACAACACTATCTGAGGCAAGATGGTGCAGGTAAAGACTTGAAAAAATAAGTCAAGGTTTGTTCAGAGTTCAATAGAACAAGGCAGTTGTAAGTAACAACGCCCACAAGCTAATAACTCTGGTCGTCAGCAGCTGATTAGGAAAGATCAACTCAATCCCAAACAACCTCCAGGTTCTCAATGAACCTGCCCAACTCTCCGCAATCAAGCGCTTGAAGGGTACCAGATAACTGTGGGAGGCTGAAAAAAACAAAAGCAATTTGTTTATGAAGCTCTAGAAGCAAATCAATAACAAATTTGAGCAAGAATATCCCCACACTTCTCAAGGGACTCAAGAATAGCGTGGCAAAATTCAACCTTAAAGAAGAAGGGAGGTATAACACTCCAGGTTTTAAGCTTAATAAAACCTCTTCAATCAAACGTGATTGGCTCCAGAAAGATGATCAAGGATAGATCAAGACCAGTATGGTCGGAAAAAGGGATCAGAGAGGTATAACACACCCAAGAATTCAGACAGGAATTCTTCTTCAACCAGCAAGGCTATTGGTTGGTGATAAGGATCAAGGTCACAAGGGACAGAGTTTGAGTACAGAGGCTCAAAGGATCAAGGGGCAATCATGGATATACCTGGATAAGTTGCTCAGATAAGTGGGAAAGGATGCCCACGGATAAGTTGATTATGATGATGGGGGAAACAGATGAGATGAGATGATGATGGTCTGATGGGATCCTGGGCCAAAAGGCAGGGGAGAGCCCCTCCTTTTATAGACATGAGGCCCTGTATTCTATGTACAAGAGATACTACAAATAGGTGCGGGAAAATGAAAACATAAAAAAAAAAGAAATGTCGCCCACATCAAGAATGACCGTGGGAAACCAGATGGACACCCGCGACAGCGGTTGCGGGTGTTGACAATGGCTGTTGTTGCCCCATCAGCGGCGACAGCGGGGTGAAGGTTACGACGGCCGCGATTGGTCGCTCGCGGTCGTCGGTTGAATCAGATGATGGGCGAGGAGGGCGTGAGTGACTGGATGTTGGACCCAAGGCTAGGCGACTGGGAGCAAGGGAGGCCATTGCAAAGATCAATATCAAGGAAAGACTCAAGAGTCAGAGGACGATGGTGAGGGTCAAGGGGGAGGGGGAACAGATAAGCAAACAATTGTTTATGTTTGGAGTTTTTGTAGTTCTGCCCAAGACAGGGGAGGTAAGGATGGAAAGTTGATAATCGATGGGTGAGATCAGATGAACGAAGTTATTGATTGAACGATGCGGAAATGAATGAACAAATAGAACGGTAGATATAGAGTATCACACGAGTGGGATGCGGGGTTGTTTGATAGTTGACGACCGTCGCAACAAGCGACGGCGTTGGTTGGATGAGAGTATCGGGAAGGATTGAAGGGATCGTCAAAGGTGGTTTGACAATCGCTCGTGTCGCCAAAAGTCAGGGCCGCGAGCGCAACAAGTAGGAGTTGAACATAGGAGGGGGGGATCGAAGCGGAGAGACAGGCAAGAGGCCTGTCCTAGACCGCTAGGACAGGGAGAAGTTGAGAGATGGGGGGAAATGAAGGTACCCATAGGGGTACAACCAAAATTTTTTTTTTTTTTTTTTTTTTTTCCGTGGTGTCCCGGATTGGTCACCACACCGCTAACGCCAGTTTAGCAATGACAACTCACAAATTGAGGGGGCGTGTTGGAATAGCAATTTGCGAATCGTCAGAAAGCTTCCAAAAACTGGAAAGCAAGAAGAGAAAATGTAAAAGCAACAGTAGAAAAGACCTACCGCCAGAAAATTCCCCCAGTCGAAAGCGACCGTTATCAATTGCAATGAACTTTTGACCTCATAAGCGACCAAGGAACAAAAGAACCATAAAGCACGACTATTGTGCCAAGTTGTACTACAAAGATCAATTATGGCATGTATTCTATTGTATTGTACCGGTCTATAAATAGACCGGTACTTGTTGTACCTAGCATCTGATGATCATCTTATCACACTCATGTATATAGCATTTTTATTATTATTGTTTATTTTTATTGCCGTAATCCAAGCCGATTACAAAAACAGGAAGCACCTTATGTACTTGGAAGAGGATGGATTTCCAAATTACCCAAGAATAACCTCAACCAACAGCTAACAAATATTCATCCAACATCACTTGATCTCAATAAAATGATAGATGTAGCTAAAAAAACATTCTGTGAAGTGTGTTCAGGAGGCTGTTGAATATAAACAAAAAAGATGGGATAAACCCCATGAAGAACCTGATTTCAAAATTGGTTATCAAGTCTTACTGTCAGCCTCCTCGATGCCAAGACCCTTTCTATCCTTTAGCTAAAAGAGGTGATAGAGTAAATAATAAATATATTATTTAATAAATGCAGCAAAAATCTGTAGAATACTTGGATTAAGCTTATTGCAAGGTTAAATGGTTTGGTTATTGTTTATTGTTTCAGATCAAAATTGATTATTCAATATTTATAGAGGGGCCACAATTATATTGGGGATCTTTAACACCTCTCTTCAGGGATTTCAGTATGAAAACACGTAGTCCTGGTTACTTTGGGTTCTTTAGTTTAAAGAATATTTTGCCCAAAGATAATATGTATATTTAAATATACGGTGGAGTGGCAGGGCCTTTTAGCCAAGCTACCACGCAGAGAAAGGATAATAAGACTGACTGGTATATTATTAAATCCTTTGGGTATCTATTTGAGACGTGTAATGAAGGGTTAAACCTGTATACTGGGGTTATAAGGTTGTTCAGCAGTTTTAATTGATAAAAAGAGGTTTGAAGACGGATATTACTGATCAGACATTGCCATAAATGACTTAATTATCTCTTATAAGTATTTGATTACCTGGGCACAGCGTCTGGATATGAATATTACTGGGTCTCTGCCCATCAATATCCTCAAAAGAGCTCTTTATTTATAGCTTTTGGAGTCCCAATATGGTCCTTCTGAGGGTTGTAGGTGCTCAAAGGGACGGACAATAAGGCTAGCAGGATGACTGGGGGTAGCCTGTCATGTGTTCTTGGTTCTATAGCGCGGGTAGCATCTAATTCCTCAGGGTATGGGAATTATTCTACCTTATAATTCACATTAGGACGTGTGAATAACACTAATCTGTCCTATTTATGTATTATTTAATTAATTATCCTTAGTATATGTTCCAATTAATCTAATAATTATGTTATTAGATATCTCTACGCACATTTTGATGTCAGGTAAGTTCTCATTATGTATCATATAACTGGAGTAAAAGTCATAATATTGATTTTACTCTTTATTTTCGAGTTCCAGTTGATTTTTTAAGATAATTACTTAAAAATATAATTCATGATAATTCATGTAATATTATTACATCATTATTTTCCTTCTTATGTCACAAAGATATGTATGTATAGCAATTCTCATAAAATTATATTAAAGTATTTTAATATATTGTTAGAAGTTGTTGTTGTCTTATTTTCGACATTCTTGGTACTTTGCATTATATTAAGTCAAAAATACGTGTAAGGATTATTTATGTATTTTTAGATAATATTATGTATTTTTAGACAGTCTATTATCCGCAGGAACATTTATTACATATGTAGAAAGTTCCCGTGTATATTGTAGCCTGTTTACGCGGTACCTGAGCCTCTCAGGCCGCCTGTCACTCTGTCAGCCCGTAGTCCTGCGGCTGCGTACTTGTCAGAGGCCCGGGGCTGGGTACACAACCTCAACGGGGTGACAAGGCTGTATTTCAGCCGCGCGCGGGTGCTTTGGCTGCCGCGGCTGCGTGCGGGAATTGTGACAAAACACATTGCCGCCCGTAACTCCTAAAATATACACAACACCTCAATTCTGACTGAATTTTAGGTGTGAAACCTATACGTGACAATGTGTGTGAAATATTTAATTGGCCAAAAAGCTCAATGATGGAGCCGTAGTATTTTGGTTTTTCTTTCCTTAATTATTTAAAAATATCAGGAGTTGGATTTCAAGGGTGGGGTCAGTGATTGACCCTACCTAATTTTGTGCGGAGAATCCATTTCTGTAATAATATTTATGTTTTTCCTATTCCTTCTTAGGTTAATTTCATTATTATTATTTTTATGTTATTTTTGTTACTTTTGCAGCTTGCTCTGCAATAGTAGGAAGCTGACATTCCCCCACTCCAAGATATGGTCATATCTGAAAAAAATCTGGAGGAAGTTTGGAGAGAAAATTAACTGCATATGTGTTTCAGTTAGTTCCTTTTGCTGGCTCTGTAGTTTCTGAGATGTATTGGTCCATCAAGTATAAAATTTTCTGGTAACCCTTCATCTTTGTCTGCAGATTCTCCTTTGTATTTTACTAAGTATAGTCTGATATCTTTTCCTTGTACCCTCTCCTTCTTATCTCTCAATATCCTTCTGATTTTCCCTTTTTCCATTATGGGGTCAGGTTCTATTGAAATTATTTCTGGAGGGAGGTTGCGGCCTTATCTTGGTTTAAAGTGTTTGACTAGGCTAACAGGAAATACCAGATGTTTTCTTGATAATTCTTCACTCAAGATTACTTCCACAGCATTTTTGCCATGCATCTTCTTGATAACAAATGGTCCAACAAAGGCTGGTTTCAGTTTTCTGTTGCCTAGCAGGTTGTTGAAGTTAGTAGAAGATATCAAGATCTGGTCTCCTATCTTAAAGTCAGGTTCTTTATGGGATTTTGCCCATCTTTGTTTGTTTTATTGATCAGCTTCTTCCACACATTTCTTAGAATGATTATTTGCCACATCTATCATCTTCTTAAAGTCAAGCAATGTTGGATGAATAGTGGCTAAGTTACATTTCACTTTATTCCTAGGGAGTTTTGGAATCCATCCTCTTTCTAGTGTGTAAGGAGCTTCTTTGGTAGTAGAATGTTTACTGCTGTTATAAGCCATTTCTAGGGCTGGGAGTAGGCTTACCCAATCATGGCAATAGCCATCTGAGTTTTTGTATTCGAGACCAAAGCTACAGAATCTCCTCAGAATATCTTCTAGGTTTTTTATCATCCTTTCAGCTAATCTGTCAGTTTGGGGATGGTATTCTGTAGAAAATGCTAGAGTAGTACCCAGTATATCATGGAGATTCCTCCAAATTTCAGATGTGAATTGGGGGTCTCTTCCACTGATTATAATCTTAGGTATACCCACATCAGCTATAATCCTATTCCAGAATAGTAATGCTACATCCATAGCACTATCTTCCTTGTGGTTAGGTAAGAATTTTGCCTTTTTGGAATATCTGTCAACTATAACTAGGACAGAGTTATAAGAATGAGTACCTCCAGCGGGGAGGCTGGTGACAAAATCCATATTGATAATTTCCCACCTGGTTGTAGGTTCAGATATCTTCTGTAAGATTCCAAAACTTTTTCCAGTAGTTTTATTAGATTTCTGGCAAGTTTCACAGCTAGTAACATATTCTGAAGTGACTTCTTTCCAGTCTATCCACCAGGCAGTTTTTTTCACTTTCTCTCAGGTTCTTTCTGTGGATAAATTTCCTGATGAACAGTTTTCATGGCATTCCTGGAGTATATTTTGTATATGCTCTTTGTTGCTCAGTACTTATACGCTGGAATGTTGGTGTCTATAGTAAAGGAGACCATCCCAGAAGGTAAACCTTCCTGCTTTATAGGGTTTAAGTCGTGAAGCAGGCAGGCTTTTTATCAAAGCTGCTTCAGGGGATTCACATTCCATAATGATAATCAGCAGCTTGATCTCAGGAGAGTAGCTATCCCTTACTAGGTTGAAGAAAGAAGTGTCTAATTCACATAAGTGGATCCCTATTATTGGAGCACTTAATGCAAAAAGATTGATGTTCAAGATAGGAAAGCTATCTTGATCTTCAGGGTCATATTCTGGATTATTAGATTCATTAGGCAAAACATTCCTACTTAGACTATCAGCATTTTGATGTTTAGCTCCAGCTTTATGTACTATAGTCATCTGTCCTCTATACTGTTGTATAGCAATTTGCCACCTGAGCATATGTCTGCTGGGGGTTTTCATGTTCATGAGAGTTCTTACAGCATTGCAGTCTGTGATTACTTGAAAATTGGTGCCTTCTAAGGAATAGTGTATCTTCTCCAAAGCCCATACTAGTTCCAAACATTCCAACTGACTGGCCCCATATCTCTTCTCAGTATCTTTTATCTGTCTAGATATGAAGAGTAAGGGTTTTTCTACTGGTTTGTCTTCTTCTATCCTTTCTTGATGTAAAGCAGCTCCTAGCCCTTCCATGCAAGCCTCAATTTATAGTTTGAAGGGCTTAGAGTAATCTGGTTGGATAAGTAGAGGAGTAGAGGTCATAGCTATTTTGAATTCCTCATAGTTCTTTAGTCTCTCATGAGTCATTTCAAATAGGGTGTTGTTGTTACATACTTCATACAGACTTTTAGTTAGAATAGCAAACTTTGGTATGTATTGTATGTAATAACTGCAGAAACTGATGAAAGACAGTAATTCTGTCTTGTTTTGAGGCATAGGTCTATTCATGACAGCAGCTATCTTATTTTGATCAGCCGCTAGAGTTAGGCCAGAGACTATATGTCCTAAGGCTTTCAATTCTCCGTAGCCAAAGTTGCATTTATTCATGGAAACCTTTAGTCCTGCTGTGGAGATTGTCTGTAGTACTAATCTTACTTGGTTAATATGAGTATCCCAGTCATCAGAGTATATGATAACATCATCTATGTATACCATCATCCATCCTTGTCTGATGTAAGTTCCTAGAACTGTATCCATTGTTCTCTGGAAGTGTGATGGAGCATTCTTTATACCAAAAGGCATTCTAAGATATTCATATATTCCCAAATGACAGATTATTCTCATAAACTTCCTGCTTTCAGGGCTTATTGGTATCTGGTGGAAAACTTTAAGCATATCCATAGTAGTGATGTATTTAGCCTTGGACAAGTTATGCAGAGCATGATCAATCTGGGGTATAGGATAATAATCTTCTTGAGTGTAATTGTTGAGCATTCTGAAGTCTCCTACCATTCTTGACTTGTCATCATGCCAAGCTATGATTACAGGGGTGGTCACATCTACCTGTTCATTATGCCCTACTTTCCTTAATACTTGTAAGTCTATCAGTTCTTGGATATGTTCCTCAAGAGCTTTTCTAGACTTAGGACTAGACAGATAGGCTGGCCTTCTTAAGTTAGGAGGATAAGGAGGCTTAATGGTCAATGTTAATACCATATCATGTCCTTTAATATCACCAATAGGATGCATCATCTTTAGTTCAAAAAGCATTCTGGTTCTCAAAGCAGACTTTTAATATATCTTTCTTCTGTTCCTCATAAATTTTCATATTCAGAGCTGCTTGAGAGAAATATTCTTGGTCAAAGTCTTCCAAATGCTTCTGGTAAGTAGAGGAGGGGAAGTTGGACTGAATGGTGCATATCTTAAACTTCTTATCCCAATTAACTCCTACTGTGAAGTATCTTCCTCTACTCTGGAGCATGTCTATACCATATAGACATAAGGCATCATTACCCAATATCAAGTAGTCATATAGTCCGTTGAGCAATACTACAAATTCCACTTGTATTCTCAAAGATCCGTTAGTGTGAGGTAGTATTATAGGAGCAGTCCATACTCCAATAGCATTCATGGTAGAGTTGCAAGAGCTGAACTTGGCTTTTGGAGGGGTAAAAGGTGTTCTCTCCAATTGGGGTCTCATTTGTTTAAGAATTCAGCACAGACACATGAGCAAAAGGCTCCACTATCCATTAATAACCTTATAGGTCTGTTTTTATACAACCCAGTTGCATAGCACGTTTGACCAGTGGTATAACTTTTCCCACTCAGAGGTTTAACTGTTAATGGTTTGAAATCCATAATATGTCTATGAATTATAGTAGGATCCCATTGTTGGGGCAGGCTAGAATCCCCATGGATGTTATTGATCTCTGCCAAAGTACCTATATCTCCTTCTATAACATTAAAAGGTTGGTCAAGATCAATTCACATTCAGAAGGAGATCCTTCAGTATCAGCTATTTCTTCATAGTTCTGATTCTCTTCAACCTCCTGTTCTCCTTCCAAGACTTCTATCTTCCTTTTTGGTAATGGAAAGTCTTGTCTCATATGCCCAGTCTTGTTAAAATTCCAACAAGTTGCAGGCGTCCTCTCTTCCTCCCTATTCTCATTAGGTTTCTTATTGTCAGAGGCATTTATCAGAGGAGGTTGTTCTCTGGGTTTGTTGATGTTATAGTTCTCTTTGGGTCTGGAAGGGGCTTTCTTGTCCAACCCATTCATGTCTATTACTTCTTCTAACACATTGATTAGAGTGGGCAAGTCCGCATCCATACTCATCTTACATCTTACACTATGGCTAAGATTTCCAGGACACAGGTTGAGGAGTCTTTCATTTACTTCCTCTTTATCAGCATCTGGATAGAAGCAATACAATCTTTTTTTCTGTTCCAAGCACCATTTGTGAAGTTTGTCCTTGGAGGGGTCAAATGAGGAATTTTCAAAATTTTTCATCATTTTCCTTTTCCACATTCTAGAACCAAATTGTTCTTTGATCAAAAGTTTCCAAGAATTCCATGGTAAGGATCCTACTTCTTCTCTCTTACTGATAAACCAGTTCAATGCTACTCCTTCAAATAGTCTGGGTAGCAGGACTACAGCTATAGCTTCTGGTAGGTCATAAGAGTTAATGGTGTAATCAATAAATTTAATAAAATTTATATGATTGTATTCTCCTTCTCTGGAGAACTTTGGCCATTCAGACATAGGGGGTGACAGTTTGAGAGCTCGCTCCATCTCAGGAGTAGGACTAGGCCTAAAGGTGTCACTCCTATGCATTCCTAATAAGGGTGGTGCATAAGGAGTAGTGGTTTGTCTGGGAGGCTTTGGTTCCTCTGTAGTACTCCCCAAGGGGTTGTTCAGATGGACTTTTAAGTCTCTAAGATCATTTTTGATCAGATTAAGTTGCAGGTCCAATTTTGTAATTGAGCATATCCAATTTTTCACTAAGGGATAGAATAGAACTGTTAGTGGTGGTTGCCAATTCTTCTTTCAAGGGGTGGAAAGACATAATAAAATCTTCTTGGATTCCGGATAACATATTCTCAATTGTTTGAGACTGTTTGATCCTACCTTGATTAATTGTCTCCAATAACTGTTCTGTGTGTTCTTTAATTTCTTCCATTCCTACCGTCTTTGTTTGTTTATTAAACAATTTGGCTACTATTGAGGTTAATTTGTCCATTTGGGTGTAAACCCTGTCCAAATTTTCACAAACAATTTTGAAATCATGAAGCATATAATTAGAAAAGGAAGTAATTACATTAGAGGTTTGTTTGGGCTCAGAATTAGAGGCTAATTGTTGTAAACCTTTTTCCACCTTTGAGCTAGTGATATTATCTGGTCCCAGTCTTTCTTTCCCTTTGGCTTGGGATGGGAAGAGGATCTCTTCTTTCCTGATCCTTTGCCTTTCAGTTGGGCTAATTGATCTCATGGATTCCACTTTTCTACGTAGGATTCTACCTCTTTCCTTGGAATCATTTTCTGAAGAGCTATCTGGGTGGCTTTTGCCTGGGAGATAATCTTTTTCATAGATACCATGTCCTCCTTGGCTTGGGCTTCTTTGAATTCTTCCCAATATTTCACGTGCTCTTTGACTAAGTCTTTGATCCTGGACTCCTTGGCCAGATTCTGCTGGGGTGGCTGCAGGGAATCTTCTTGTAAAGGAGGGTGGCTTGATTCTGCTACTTTCTCTCGCTCTAGGTTGGGAGAGGGCAGAAGTGATTGGTGTTGTTCCTTTTCCATCAAAATTTGATTCACGGGTTCT
This sequence comes from Puccinia polysora, assembly GCA_025617555.3. Lineage (NCBI taxonomy): Eukaryota > Fungi > Basidiomycota > Pucciniomycetes > Pucciniales > Pucciniaceae > Puccinia > Puccinia polysora. The sequence continues at coordinate 19,942,146 of CM062638.1, forward strand.
AGTCCCTTCATTGTTGTCCTTAATGGTGGTCTCATGGTTACTGATAGCTGTTGGCAAAGATCCATAAGAGGGAATTCTTCCTGAGGCTCTTGTGTTACGTCTATTAAATTTCAGAATAATATGTTTATAAGTATTTTACAGAAAAAATTGGTAAAAATAAGTTTTATTTCAAAACTCACTTAAATTGATATTCAAAGGTACCAAGACCTCTTGGGGTTAAATTGATCCCTAGTAGGTAATCTTACGGGGTCTTGGTGGGTTCAAATGAGGTCTTCACCCGTCCAATCAATATTTTAAGGGAGTCCAGACATGTCTGGGACTTTCTGATCCAATAGATCCATTCAGTGGCGAGGGTTTCTGGTACAGGAGGATTCACTGATAAGAAAGTGTATTTTATTGGTTTAATAAAATATATTAATATTATTTTCTTTAAAAATAATATGGTAATGCAAGTTTTGTACTTCCTTTTATATTTCAAAAAGTAATTTATATGGTATTTTTTCCAAGCTTTATTTTTTCTTAATAGAGCCTGAAAGTTGATACGCCTTTCAAGATCTTCTTGTTCAAGGAGTTTATCTAAGTGTTTACATGCAGAAGAGATATTAAGTTGATCAGCTTGAGTTAAAGCTTTCCAAACAGTAGCTTTATAGTTTTTAATATATTCTTCTTTTCTTATCTTTAAAATATTTAAATAATAGATTATTAATTCTGCATTGGTTTTGAAATCCACTGCAAAAGAATTTAATAATAAATCACGGTTATAAAGTCAGATAAATTCATCTTTAATTTTATTTTTTTGTGAAAATGTCTTGTCCAAGGTATTAAATATAATAAAATGGAATATTTTTTTCGGCCAGACCCCCAATTGTCAGCCTCCTGGATGTAAAGACCCTTGCTATCCTTTAGCTACCAGAGGTGATAGAGTAAATAATAAATATATTATTTAATAAATGCAGCAAAAATCCGTAGAATACTTGGATTAAGCTTATTGCAAGGTTAAATGGTTTGGTTATTGTTTATTTTTTTGAATCAAAATTGATTATTAAATACTTATAGAGGGGCCACAATTATATTGGGGATCTTTAACACCTCTCTTCAGGGATTTCAGTATGAAAACACGTAGTCCTGGTTACTTTGGGTTCTTTAGTTTAAAGAATATTTTACCCAAAGATAATATGTATATTTAAATATACAGTGGAGTGGCAAGGCCTTGTAGCCAAGCTACCACGACGGGGAAAGGATAATAAGACTCACTGGTATATTATTAAATCCTTTGGGTATCTTTTTGAGACGTGTACTGATGGGTTAAACCTGTATACTGGGGTTATAAGGTTGTTCAGCAGTTTTAATTGATAAAAAGAGGTTTGAGGACCAATATTACTGATCAGACATTGCCATAAATTACTTACTTATCTCTTATAAGTATTTGATTACCTTGGCACGGCGTCTGGATATGAATATTACTGGGTCTCTGCCCATCAATATCCTCAAAAGAGCTCTTTATTTATAGCTTTTGGAGTCCCAATATGGTCCTTCTGAGGGTTTTAGGTGCTCAAAGGGACGGACACTAAGACTAGAAGGGTGACCGGGGGTGGCCTGTCATGTTTTTTTGGTGCTATAGCACGGGTAGCATCTAATTCCTTGGGGTATGGGAACTATTCTAACTTATAATGGACATTAGGACGTGTGAATAAAACTAATCTTTCCTATTTATGTATTATTTAATTAATTATCCTTATTAAATGTTCCCAGTAATTTAATAATTATATTAATAGACATTTCTACGGAAATTTTGATGTCAGGTAAGTTCTCATTATGTATTATATAACTGGAGTAAAAGTCATAATATTGATTTTACTCTTTATTTTCGAGTTCCAGTTGATTTTTTAAGATAATTGATTAAAAATATAAGTCATGAGAATTCATGTAATATTTTTACATCATTATTGTTCTTAGTATGTCACAAAGATATTGATGTATAGCAATTCTCATAAAATTATATTAAAGTATTTTAATATATTTTTAGAAGTTGTCATTGTCTTTTTTTCGACATTCTTGGTACTTTGCATTAGATTAAGTAAAAAATACGTGTAAGGATTATTTATGTATTTTTAGATAATATTATGTATTTTTAGACAGTCTACTATCCACAGGAACATTTATTACATATGTAGAAAGTTCCCGTGTATGTTGTAGCCTGTTTACGCGGTACCTGAGCCTCTCAGGCCGCCTGTCAATCTGTCAGCCCGTAGTCCCCCGGCTGCGTACTTGTCAGAGGCCCAGGGCTGTGTACACAACCTTGACGGGGTGACAAGGCTGTATCTCAGCCGCGGGTGGGTGCTTTGGCTGCCGCGGCTGCGTGCGGGAATTGTGACAAAACACATTGCCGCCCGTAACTCCTAAAATATACACAACACCTCAATTCTGACTGAATTTTAGGTGTGAAACCTATACGTGACAATGTGTGTGAATTAATCAATCGGCCAAAAAGCTCAATAATGGAGCCGTAGTATTTTGGTTTTTCTTTCCTTAATTATTTAAAAATATCAGGAGTTGGATTTCAAGGGTGGGGTCAGCAAGTGACCCTACTTAATTTTGGGTGGAGAATCCATTTCTGTAATAATATTTATAATTTTCCTACTCCTTCTTAGGTTAATTGTATTATTATTATTTTTATGTTATTTTTGTTACTTTTGCAGCTTGCTCTCCAATAGTAGCAAGCTGACACTTACTTTCTCCAGCCAACTTTAATAAACTAGCTGGCAACAGAAAGCTTAGACCAGCTTTTGTTTTACATTTTAATATCAAGAAGCTTCATTGTAAGAATTCCATTTAAGTTATCCTTAGTGATGAACTTTCCGGGAAACACCCTGTCATCCCAGTAACAGATGATCCTGAAAAAGACAGAGGAAAAGTTAGCAAGATCCTCAAACATAAAAAAGAAAGGATCAATGGAAAGGATGTTAGACTCTACCTGGTCAGATACAAAGGAGAGTCAGCCAATAAGGATGAATTGTTTCCTAAACACAATATACCAGATGGACCTATACAACTGAGGAATTACAGATCTAGCAGGAGACATTAAACCAAAAAATTTTTCAGATATAGAAATATCATGGAGTGGGGGAATGTTGGCTTGCTACTATGTACAGAGAATTCTGTCAAAGTAACAAAAAGAAAAAATAAAAAAAATTGGAAAGCAGTGAGAAATCATGAAATTTTACTACAGATTTAGATTTCTCACCCAAAATATGGTAGGATCATTCACTGACCCCACCCTTTCAATCCAACTGCTTATATTTTTAAATAATTAAAGAAAGAAAAGACCAAAAATCCACAGCATCACTATAGGGCACTTTTTGGCCAATTTAATATTTCCCACATGTGGTCACGTATAGGTTTCACCCCTAAAATTCAGTCAGAATTGAGGTGTTGTGTATATTTTAAGAGTTACAAATGGAAATGTATTATGTCACAATTCCTGCGCGCAGCCCTGCATCTTTTCATAACCCTTATATACCTGTATCATCAAATTCCCGCGTACAGAAGTCCAGTGCGTAGCCAATTCTGCCACACATGCAGCTGATCCTACCCTGCGCAAATCTGAATGGACTTATCCCTGCTTCAGGATCAGTCATGACAAATCTGACAACAGGTACCACTCTTAAGAGCTACAACCTAGTTAAGTTTACCTAGCATATTTAACAATATGACATATGCATTATAAATAGTCTAAGAACCTTAAAAATTAAATAAAAATATTATATAATCAATTTAAAGTATTTGTTTTTAATAAATCAAATATTGAGAATTACCACATAAACTTTAGACCCTGATCTTTGAAGACCACAAAAAACTACAAGGAGTGGCTGTAAAAATTATTAAAAATTACCTATGTGATCTGCAGATAATAAATAATCATTAGGCATCCACATGTGTCTAATTTATGTTGGGTTTCACTGGTTTCACACTCTGTGTTGTATGCTTCTCACCTGTCACTCTCATGTCACCAGTTGTCAGATATATCTGGGGCAGCTCCAAGAATGCGGAAGGTTCCTTTTTCCTCATCCTTCCGCATCCATCATCTGCTGTCCCAGGTATGCGCCCTCTCATTTTCTTTTCTCTTTGTTCTCTCCATCTCATTCATTAATAACGCAATGAAATATCCTTCCCCATTCATCATCTGCGGTCCCAGTTGATTTCAACAGGTTATGAGCCCAGAGCTCCTCTGTTTTCATCTACTACAAACAAAAAGGATCCATATGCTTATTGAAAAAGCAAATCCATAAACTACCTCCCTGCCTTCTTGCTTTTGAAAACCTCAAAACTCTTCATCTCTAACTCTCAAGATGCTCAACGTGACCTTAGAATCTCTTGGTTTGGGTTCACCCAAGCTTCCTAAAGCTTAACTGCCAGTTCTGAAAACACCAGGCCCAGATTTGAATTACCTTGACTGGGAGTTTGCAGTAACATCCTACTTCAAAGCAGCAGGTCTTGAATACGTTATCAAGAATTCCAAACCAGAAAATCCGTCACCCACTTGGACCACTGATAACAAGATAGTCTGTTCACTCATCACCCAAGAAATTGACTCCAGCAATCTCAGGTATATCCAAGAACATTGAAGGCATGCTCATGGCATGTGGTGGGCATTACATCGTGCTCATCAGGATCAATCCACCAGCGGGAAGGTTTACTTTCTAAGAAAACTTCTCCTGACAAAGATGGAAGGAGAGGATATCCTTACCCATATTGACACCATGGCAAAATATCATGAACGCCTGAATTCTCTTATTTCACCTGAAAAATCTCTTACGGCCAACGATGTACATGTGGCAGCACTTCTCAGTTCTATACCGCAAGATTGGTTACACTGCCTCTCTTTGCTAATGAACCAGGATGAAGTTAAATCAGAAATGGTAGTCACATCTCTCAAAAACGAGTTTACTCGTCGCCGGTTGCAATCCGAGGTCGAGATTTCAGCCTCACTAGCAAAGTCAGACCTCAACAAGAAACACCATAGCTCTAGTGACAAGGCCTCCAAACACTGCTATCTATGTAATCCTGACAGGCATGATCTGAATAACTGCTTCAATACAAAACGTTTTCTCAATGAAGTGAAGGCTATTCAAGGGTTGAACAACAATCAAAACCAAAATCAGTCCAAGAAATCCTCCTCAAAGCCAAAAACATTGGTGGCTCAAGCTGGCAAAACAACTGCCACATCTATTTATTCCTTGTCTGATCAACCTAACAACAATGAGGACTCCAATTTTTCAGGTTCAGAACTCCAAGTCAAAGCCAGTCATGCATCGGTCTGCCAGTCCATCTTTGCCACCCATTCAATAGAGGCAGATGCAAACATTGATTCTGGCTGTTCCATCTCAATGACACCTCACCAACAATACATCACCTCAGTCTGCTCCAATAACATGCCTATCAGACTAGCCAACCATTCTCTTGTCAAGGCATCTCTCCAAGGCGTGCAATACCTACCATTTGATAAGTCTAAGGGGGTAACCACGTTGGTTGTACCTTCTTTACACGAGCCACTAATGTCTGTAGCAAGCCTATGCAATTCTAACTTGACAATTGTGTTCACCTCATCCGGGTGCAACATCTACTTGGCAAAGGACATCAACATCAAAGTGAATCCTTTAGGTGTAGGATATAGGAAAGGGAACCTATACTACCTACCGTTGGATTCTGTAAGCTCCATTTCCTCTAAAACTAATCATGGATCTCTCGCTAAGGGGTCCCTGTTTGACTACCACGTCCAACTCTCACAACTAGGTCTCAAGCCTCTCAAGAAGTACCTTTGGAAAAACGGCATCAACCCTTCGCCTATGAACAAAATTGATGTCCTGCGCTGCGCCATCTGTGTTCAATGCAAGATGAGTCGCACCTCATTCAAATCTAGGAAGCCTTATTGATCCATTGTTCCAGGCCAAATTGTACATTCAGATGTAGGCTTGTTTGAGGTTCTTTCAGGAGAAGGCTACAAGTACTATGTTACCTTTGTAGATGACTATTATAAATTTCTTGCTGTCTTTCCAATGAAATTCAAACATGAAGTTCACCAATGCTTCAAACTTCTCCGTACCATCTTTGAAGGAGACTACAAGCATCAAATCAAGTCTCTTTGGACTGACAATGGGGGTGAATACGTCTTGGGTGACTTTGCCTCTTACTTTTCAGGACTGGGCATTGTTCATGAAATGGGTCCGCCGCACTCACCAGAAATGAATGGGGTGGCGGAACAAACAAATCGAACCATTGGAAACATTGTTTGGTGTTCACTTCTTCAGGAAAAGGTCCCCAAGTTCTTCTGGGCCGATGCCCTTTGTCACGCTTCCACACTTCTCAATTCTTTCCCATGTCATACCCCTGCGGGTTTTGAATGTCCCCTTACAGTCTTGGGCCTCCCAACATTGAAACCTTTGCCAATTCATCCCTTCGGGAGTCTGGCATGGTACAAGGTTCCAGAGGCAAATTGTAGAAAACTGGACATGAAAGCCAGGGCCGCAATGTTTCTTTCCTATCTCCCAAATGGAAATGGATACAGACTGTGGGACCTGGAAAGGAAAGTTGTTGTGAAATCCGGGGATGTCATCTTTGACGGCAACAAGTTCCCTTACTTGTCCAAACTGAACTCCCCGCCTGAATCCATCTCAGTAGAGCTACCCTTGACTACATCAACTACTCTTCCCAATCCTACTACCACTCCCTCTCAACCTCCATTAGTAATCAAACCCCGTCCTGTGGAGCCGCCACTGGACATCCCACTCAGGGGGGGAGTAAACCGCCATCTCAGCGCCTCAATCCATGCTCCCTCGAACAGAAACAGATTGACTTCCCCCTACGACTTGCCCGCAGACTCATCCGGAGAACCCATCCAATCAGACTCAAGAGAAGTATCTCCGCAACCCCCGGCTCCCCCACCTGACCAATCAAGTGAGGTGACCCGCATCCCACTTCCTGATCTTTCCTCATCTGATAATCTACCTTCAATACCCCATTCGCTTCCTCCTCGCCGTTCCCTCAGGAATCAAAAAACACCTGACATATACAGACAATGGTCTAAATCCACTCAGGTGTCAGACAAAGTAGATACCCCAAAAACCTGGAAACAACTACTTTGTTCCCCAAACAAAATGCGTTGGCTCAAGGCCTCTGAAGATGAATTTACCTCTCTACTTGGAATGCACACGTGGACTCTGGTCCCTCATCCTAAAAAGCAAAAAAATCATAAAATCAAAGTGGGTCTTTAAAGTCAAGAAATGGCTTGACCACACCATACAAAAACTAAAGGCCAGGTTAGTAGCCATGGGTTACACACAGACACATGGTATTGATTATCACAAGGTATTCCCACCTACTCTAAGAATTGAAACACTCAGGCTGATCCTCAGCTTGCTAGCCTTGAATGACTGGGTTGGTAGGCAGGTGGACTTCAAGACAGCCTTTCTTAACAGCAAGCTATATCATGAGGTCTTCATTGAAAAACCTCCGGGATTCGAAGACAAAAATCACCCGGACTTGGTTTGCAAGCTTGATTGATCACTTTATGGCCTCAAACAATCACCCTGTCAGTGGAACATCAAGCTCCTTGAGGCCCTCCTTGGTTTTGGCATGGTTGACTCAAAACATGACCCAACTCTCTACTTCAAACTAAAAAGCGGCTGGCTGATTGGAGCCCTAACCACGCATGTCAATGATCTTTCCATTTTTGGTGAATCGTTGTTTGTTACTTCCATCATCTCCTCTCTTGGTCAACAGTTCAAGCTTGGTGCGGACAAAGAGCTGCATCACTTTCTTTCCCTAAAAAACACTTGCAATCATCCCTCACATCTCCTTTACCTGAATCAAGTTCATTATATTGACAATCTCCAATCCAAATTTATCAGTACCAATCATGTGACAGTGTCAACTCCAACAGAAAGTAACTTTAAAAACATCTGTCAATGTCAATCTCATGAACCTCCGTCCTCCAGACCCTATAACCAACTCATTGGCTTGCTTCTCTGGGTCTCGCAATGCACAAGGCCAGATGTGGCTTTTGTGGTCAATCAGCTATCCCAACATCTCTGCAACCCATCTGAGACACACTGGAGGGCGGCTGTGGGTGTTCTCAACTATCTGATCTGCACAAAGGACATGAAGCTCAGACTGGGAGAACAGTTGCTCATTGCGGGATACTCAGAGTCTGACTGGGCTGAGGACAAGAACAACAGAAGGTTGACATCTGGGTACGTCTTCCGCCTTGGCAAGGGTGCTATCACCTGGAAATCCCGGAAACAGGCCACAGTATTGCTTTCGAGTACAGAGGCGGAATACAAAGCCCTCTCTGACGCATGCAAGGAAGGCATCTGGCTCATTCACGTTCTGGAAGAGTTGTGTCTTTGACTTAACACCTCAATTCCCATTCATGTTGATAACAAAGGCGCAGAGGCTTTAGCAAAAAATCCTGAACACCACGCTTGTACAAAGCACATCCACGCAAGATACCACTTTATCCAGGAGTTTGTTCAAGAGATAACAGTCAATCCCCTTCACATATCTACAAAGGATTTTCTAGCGGATATGCTTACAAATCCTCTCAACCGTGTCTTACTCAAGAAAAATTGACTCATGTTTGGCGTGGTCCTCTGAATCTCCTGTTTCACTTATTTCTTCTCTTCCTTTTACTTTCTTTTCTTGGTTTCTGTTCAGGTGCTCAGCAAGGGGGGGTGTTGGGTTTCACTGGTTTCACACTCTGTGTTGTATGCTTCTCACCTGTCACTCTCATGTCACCAGTTGTCAGATATATCTGGGGAAGCTCCAAGAATGCGGAAGGATCCTTTTTTTCTCATCCTTCCGCATCCATCATCTGCTGTCCCAGGTATGCGCCCTCCCATTTTCTTTTCTCTTTGTTCTCTCCATCTCATTCATTACTAACGCAATCAAAGATCATTCTGCATCCATCATCTGCTGTCCCAGCTGATCTCAACAATTTAAACCAATATAAATAATAAAAATAAAGTATAAGTGCAGAATGATCAGAATAAGGCCATTAACACATTAACAGATCCTGTGACTAAAATAGTGCATAAATCCAAAAGATCTGAGGACAGCTGATTGAAAGCACCAAGTGGACGTGCCAAAATTGCCCTGAATGGCTGTCCAGCCTCAGCACTTGAGCAGAATGCTCTCTATTTCCCCTTAGAAGCTCATTATAACCCCAAAAAGGTATTTATAAAGACCTCTTTGGATCTATCATTCCCTCTCATTTTTACCGGAATTTATTATTATCAATCAGAAACCATGTCATTATTTATCAATTTTTTATAAAGAGATAAGCAAGTGAGATTTGAACTAGTCTGTAGTATCATTATTAATTCCCAAAACTTAACAACCTGATTCATTGAAGTTTATTTGGGAAATCAACCCCAATTTCCCTGAAACCCTTTAACCTGAATCTTTGCAGTATTTTCTGTGGATTATTGACTCAGAGTGAGTGTTTCCCTTCCTACCTTTGCCATTGTGCTGTTTTTCCCAGCCATATCAGGGGATAAGTCCTTATAACGCATGCATTATTCATTCCAAGTTTCTTAAACTGCCTAAGGACGCCCCTTGAAGAGAGGTTGTCTGTCTGTAAAGATCCCCAGTAGTATCATACTGTGGCCCCTCTTTCTATAAAAAATTGAAAACCTCTTTAACCAAAAAAATGAAACCTTGCACAAGCTCTCAACATATTTATTACTTGAGATTTTTATGTTTTTATCATTGTAATGTCATTATTATTATTATTCAATTATTTTTATCAATCTTTGTAGCTAAAGGAATGCAACATTCATGGTATCAGAGAGCTGACATTTTACACATACAGGATAACTGCTTTAATCACCAATTGTAGAAAACTTGTAGCAAATGGGGAACACAAAGTAAGGGCTGGAGGACATCCTTCTATGTAGTGAATTTATGGAGTGAAATTAGAAAAACTTAAGTTGTTAATTTATTGGTTGAGGGGGAAGTGCATCAAATCCAGGTGGGATGTAAGGGGGTTTATATGAATTTTCAAATATTTTTAAAAAAAGCTTGAACCAATTGAGGAATTAGTGCTTACTACATCTGTTTTCAATGTCCTTTGTTAAATTCCTTGTTACATGTGTTGTCCTTAGTTACATGTGTTGTCCTTGGTCACATTTGTTTTCCTTGGTCACATGTGTTGTCCTTGGTTATTTAAATTTTCAATTTTCAAAAAAAAAATCTTTGACCAAGTGAGAAATTAGTTTTCATTAAATGATTTGTCAATGTCCTCTCTTGTGTGCTTGTCACATTTTTTGGCCTTGTTACATTCTTTTCCTTGTTACATTTGTTTTCCCTGTTACATGCATTGGACCTCTGTTACATTCCTTTCCTTGTTACATTTTTAGGCCCTGTTACATGCATTCTAATATATACATACAAACAGGTAGTTTAAATTATTGAAAAGCAATTAACACAAACCTTAAATATTAACATACATCACACAAGCACAAATAATAACAAAGAGATAGTTGAAAATTATCAAAACGGAATAAACACAAACCTTACATATGTACATACATCACACAAACCCAAATAAATACAAAGAGATAGTTTAAAATCATTAATAAGGAATACAAAATAACCTTACATATGTATGCACATCACACAAACCCAAATATATACAAAAAAAACTGACTGAAAAAAGGGGACAGAGAAAAAAAAGCAGCTGAATAAAAAAGCAAACCAAAAAAAAAGAGGACTGAACTGGTTGCAAGAGGTGGAGTCTGAATTTCTTTTGAAAAAAGCAGAATGAAAAAAAATTGGCAGAAAAGAAAATACTGAAAAAAAAATGACTGAAAAAAAGCAGACAGGGAAAAAAACAGCTTAAAAAAAACAAAAAAAAAAAAGAGGACTGAACTGGATGCAACAGGTGCATACACAAAGACCTTGAAAAATGAATAATAACCCCAGGACCTTGACGCTGGGTGCGGCGTTTGAGGTTTTTCAATATTTTGATATTTATAGATTTTTATTTTTATTTAGTTTTAATATATTTTTATTTATTTTTGGCCTTATTTTTCTTCATATTGATTATGTTTTATTTATTTTTTTCCAATGTCTCTTCTTTTTTTATTTTTTTTTCCCTCAAATGGGCTGTGAACGGCCGCTCACAACTCCAAATTGCGTCATGATCAGCTGTTTGCAACTGAGCCGGGTCGCAAATGGCCGTTCACAACTGCAACAGGTTGGAAGCGGCTGTTTGCGACCCAAAGTGGGTCGCGATTTTCGCCATGAGCCCTTTTTCAGGTTTTTAGGTTGCAAATTTAAAATTGGCCTTTTATTTTTTGTTTTTTTAAACCAAAAAGTCAACATTTTTTGATGTTTTGGTTGATTTCTGTTTTTTTTTTTTTTTTTTATTTAGTTTATTTCAGTTAAGTTTATCTTGTTTTTTATTTTTTTTGGCCCACAACAGTTTTAGTTGTGTGGCACAGAACACAACTACATCCAAAATTGTGTACAGCCCCACACAACTTTAATTTGGTTGGGTTTGATGCCACACAACCAGGGCCGTCGTGTGGGGGCCGCACAACTACATTTGAGTTTTGTGGAGGCTACGTGACTTGATTGTTGTCTTTTAGCGTGCCACACGGCCAAAATTATTTATATAAACAACTCATTTGGGGTGTGAATTTATCATCACCCTATATTTATTTATTTATTCTTATTTTATTTTATTTTATTTATATTTATTTATATTTATTTATATTTATTTATATTTATGTATATTCATTTAAATTTATTTATATTTATATATATTTTGTTTATATTTTGTTTATATTTATCTTTTGTTTATATTTATATTTTTTTTACATTTATATTTTTAATTGAATTAATTAATTTATTTTTTGTTTATTTATTTCATTGCATTTCATTTATTTTTATTTTCTATATATTTATTTTTTTGATTTAATTGATTTGTTTCTTTTTTACTTACTTTTTTTATTTATTTATTAAAATCAAACAAGAAATAATAGATAAAAAATAATTCTTTTTAAATATATATATATATATATAAATATATTTATATATATATAATTTATATATTTATATATATATAAAAAGGTTTCAAATGACCGTTCACAAATAAAATTGTTTGCAAAAAGAAATTCATGAATTGGATGGTTTGAAAAAATTGTTATGCACCCGTTTGCAACCACAGGGTTTCAAATTCAACATTGGCCAATTAAAAAATAAAAAATTACCTCATGAAAAATTACACATATAAAACACATCTTCAAACTGTCTGCAAAAATAAGTTTCTCCAATTATTATATCCTAGCCATCCATGAATTAAACAGCTTCAACTTTCTATATTCATACAAATTGGGTCCCCTCACAGAATTAACTACCTCAAAAGTAATACCACCTAGAACAAGGATATCAAATAATCTTTTGCTTATTTCTACACTTAGTTCCTTTCTAGCCACCAAAAATGCAAACTTCTCCTTTCTGATTTCACAACCCCAAACCTTTATCAAACCTTGCTTAAAATTTCAATCTTAAGCCTTAGAGCTATTTATCAAACCTTGCTTAAAATTTGAATCTCAAGCCTTAGATGTTTCACTATAAATATCTGAAGAGTGGTTCACTTTTTCTTCATTTAAAATTGAATCCTCCCTAAATTTTCTACCCAACACAAAAGTTTTCATCATTTCCAATAGTCTTTCTCCATATTCCAACATTTTTATTTCAACAATGCCTCGGAAATCTCCTTCCACTAGACCACCTTCTTCCCTTATTGTTCTACCAATAATGTTATTCTTATTTTCTCTGTCTTTAATAATCTTCACCTTCACCTCCAAGTCCTTCATTTTCTTTCTGAGATCATCTAGCTTCAAATAATCATCTGATCTGCCCCCCTCTTTGGCATTTACCACCTTGTGTTGCTTCTCATTCACTTTCCTTATCTCCTTCTGATTTTCATTACTTTCTTCATTTTCTTCTACCGCATCACTTATTCCATTTCTAATCTACCCTCTGCATCCATGTCATCTTTGATGCTTTGATCTCAGGATTCAAAAACCAAATTCAATTTTTCAAAATTCAAATTTGATGCCTTGAAAATTGGGTTTGATTCCTTGATGTTCAATTCTTCAACAATCTGGTTTAATGCTTTGAAGCTTTGAAAAACTTATTTGATGGAATTATTTAAATGTTTGATTGCCTGAGAAGCCAATTTAATACTTTTAAAACCATCTTCAACAGTTCCACTGTGACCTTCAACACTTTTACAGGCTCTATAAAAATGACTATGTTGTGATCCTTTGATTTTTTTGCTGAAACTTTGTTTTATTTTCCATCCAAATACCTCAGCGGGGTTCCACACCTAATTAATTCCTTGCCCCTCTCATCTTTGTGCAACTGAATACCTTGCCCCTCTCATCTTTTTGCAACTGAATACCTTGCCCTTCTCATCTTTGTGCAACCTTGAAACACTGTATAATGCTAACCTACCAGCGCAACGCAGGTTATCTATTTTGGCCTTGGTTTTGGCTAGGTGTTCCTGCATCAATTGAAATAAAAAAACTTACTATCAGAACCCTAGAAACCCCAAATAAGATCAACACGTACTCACCTGACTCCTCATACAACCTGGGGAGGTATCCCAACATCATATCATTTTCATCTGGGGCTTCCTTGACCTCAAAAGGTTGAATCTTCCCCTGGGCCCATAGAATTGGCACAAAGGAATTTCAATTCTGCTTTTCCACCTCACAAGCGCTTCCATATTTGTTGAAAATTTCACATTTTTCTGAGTTGTGCCTGATACTGGTGGTGCAAAATCTTTCCATCTTCTTTCATCTATCACAGCAAGGTTAGTATTGTTGGAAAGGGAAATAGTTGTTGGTTTTTGTCCATGGTGTGGGTTTGTGTGGGGGTTCTGGTATGATAAGATATAGAAGGCAGTGGGTTGGATGGTGGTGATGTTTTTAAATATGGGGAAGGGAATCTCATTTCAGAAATGAGTGGTGGAAAGAAGACTAGATTTCCACTCCAACCTGCTCTTTTTATTGAAATCAGGAGATGCCCTCCTCTTCACCAGGGGTTAATTTCATACTGACATCCAACTCATTCTATTCATCAGTCTAATCCATTATCCAAGGAACTTCAACCTCAGGGCCTCAAGGGACTTATCTCAGTGCATCTCCAGCATCTTGATATCCTCAGGATATTCATTCCTTAGATATATAAATCTATTCATACCTCATAAATCATGCAGATAGACTCCAAAGGCTTGCACATAATCAATCTCCCAGTTCTTCAGATCCTCTAAGCTTACTCACCTGTCTATCCCATATTCCATCATGGTTTATCCTATGGGGATCTCTATGTACATCCTCCTGCATATTTTATTACATACTCTCTTTACTTAGTACATAGTGTCATGACTCCCATTTAGAATGTAAATCCCTGCACTGTACATTCCCAACCCAGACAGAAAAGACCTGTGGCCTTGCCCCAATGTAATATTCAGCATATACCAATGTAGCACACTCCCCTTTTGGGAATTAAACTCTATTGCTTTACTTGGAAGGTGGGTTAACCCTAAAAATTTAAGACAAAACCAATAATTTAATCTGTTAATGACTTAAATAATAAAACAGTATCAAAAGGCATACATACTCAAATAATACCAAGGTATTATGAGTAAATAGCCACATCTTAAAACTTTATAAAAGGCAAGGGGTCTTTCTTTAAATTAATAAAGCTCAAAGGATTTTTGCTTATAAAAAATCTCACACCCTTTATAGTAGTAACACACAAGGGTTAATACTCCAATCTAGACCTTCCACTCACAATTCAAGTTTCCAATAAGATTATTAATTGAATATAATACTAGATTTTATAGCCACAGTCAATCCTCTCTTGAGATTAATTTTAATTGGCTTTTTAACTCTTGCTGTATTCTCTTAAAAATAAGTAATAATATATAACCAAGGAAGGGGCTATAGGGTGAAGGCCCTCCTCTTTGAAGGTAACAAGATTTCTCAGGGGACTCCTGGGGTGATCAGGGGATTACCAGGCTTTGCCAGGTTTTTTCCTCAAGGGCTCAAGAATCCATTACATCCTACCCAATGAGAAATGGGGTACTATACTCATTGGGGAGGATTTTCAATTTACAGATCCAAAAGGTTAATTAATTTATCCTAGGACTTGAACATCATTCAACTGGGCGGTGTATAAGTCCTAAATATTTTTGTAATTATTACATAACTCCATTTACATATAACTTGGTAGCCTTGGCATGTACATTTCTCTTAATTTCTAGTACCTTGGCACACATTATCCACATAAGGTATGTATACTCTTGGAAATTATATTACACGTTTTATAACTTACAACTAAGCTAAGGGCCCTCTGAGTGGAAGCTCTCAAGGCTTAGTGGAGTATATTAAAGTATAATTTAATCCAAAAGGGGGATAAGATTAAAATTCTGCAATTTTTCTATACAGAGGAGAGAGTGTGGTTTAAAAAAATTACTATAACTTATTCCAAAAAGAAGAGAACATATTGGGAGGTTCTATATCAATAATTGGGACGCATCTGATTCCTCATAACTTAATTTAAAGTTACATTGGATCTCTTTCTTGATAATATTTATTACCAAAGTTTTAATTCCATAACCAATACTTATAAAAACATACTTATAAATTATTATAAAATATTATCAAAATTTATTATATAATTATAAAAATATTTATCATTATTCACTCTTTTCTCTGTTGTGAGTTGAACCAGTTACCTTGGTGTCAGATAATAGAAGATGATATCATTTCTTAACCAACATACCAACAAGACCTATGAGTTATGCAGAAATTTGGATCAGTGTATTTATCATGAGGCTGACACTCCCAGATTGTTCCTCTCTGTTACCTTGACTGCTTTTTCCATTACATATGTATTCTAATCATCAGCCTAATGTACCTCTGTTTTATTTCCATCCCTTAGTCTATTGAAACTGGCCTCCTTTCCTCCTTCCTGATTTTTCCCCAAGAAATAAGTTTACTAATTTTTACTAGTAAATCCATCCCAGCAAGTGTGATTCAATAACTCTCATATTCACTCTAAAAATTTGCCTGATCTCTGTATCATTCTTCCATAATATTGCCCCTCAAGCCTACTGTCAGTAGAGCCACATTGTGCCAAGCCCTGCTTGTTGAAGTAGGATATTGGAACCAAGTTTGAAGTTAGAGAAGCCCAGGAAATTTAAGGGTGTCATTATAAATAGCCATTAGAGTATTTCAATTTGATGGTGAGTGGTTATTCTTGTCTTTGATTATTGAATTCCCTCAGACAGAGTTTTTTTTCTAATTTTTTACCAGTGCATGCATTGAAAGAGAAGATGAAGCGTATGAATAATTGAAGGAAAAAGTTTTGGAAAATACGCCAGTTAGAACTGAATGTAACTTTGAGGAAGGAACTTTCAAATTTGAAAGCATGAGATATTGGCTGGGAAAAGCTCTATTTGGCTTTGATAAGTTTTATTGAGGACTCTCAGAATGTTGCGGTGTTCAAAAACTGCAATAAAACTTTTGTCAAACTGTTCAAAGTAGATTTAAATTATTTCAAAACTATTGAATCCTGTCAAAGTGCATTCCAACTGGTGTAATAAAATCAGTTGAAGTTTGAAGATTGGGGGTCAAACTGAGCAAATTTGAAAGTTTTGAATTCAAACCATTCAAAACTTCTAAAACAATTGCAAAACAGATCTTGTTCAATACAAGCATTTTTTTTGTGGCAGAGAAGGGCTCAAAAAGTCTTTGAAGCTTGAAAATTACATTGAATTTTGAAGTTTTAGATTCTTTCAAATTCTCAAAGAACCACTTGTCAAAGAAGCTGTGGCTGTCAACATGGCTCCAATCTCCATCAAAGTTGCAGACATGGAAAAATATGCTCCTGGAAATCCTTATGAAGGAGAGGAGTCAGAGGTAGAGGAAGAATTATTTGAAGAAGAAGAGGACAAAAGGTAAGTGGTCGATGAAGGAACAGGAAGTAATTTCTGGAACAAGGTCTTTTTGGTACCTGATTGGAAGGATGTTGGCCAAGATGGAGTTCAAGGAGATTATGGAAGAATCAGAAGTAACAAGCAGAACTGTGGTATCTTTAATTGATAATTGGGAAAGGTAGTTTATCCAGTGGATTCTGTTGAAGATGGTACAGGTGAGGGTTTGAAGACCATTGGCAAACATTGTGAAAGTTTTTCTGAAGATTCTAGGGACAGTATTTCTTTTGGATGGGGTTTTGGATAACTTTGAAGAAGTGGAGAAGAAAGGGAGAAGACAAGATGTTAAAAAGAAATTTTTCAGATATTCAAGATTTTATTTCTTTATCTGGAGTGAATTATGACATGGGAGATTCTGCTAAGGATAGGAAGGAATATTAGAATAGGAAGATAAAGCAAGCTAGTGCTGGTTTTAATAAAATAGCTTGTGATAAGGTTCAAGAGTAGTTTTTGATGCTACATTAGATGAAGATTTCTTTTATTATTTTCTTTTGACTAGGGGTTGAGATAGAAGGATGGATTTTGATTAAATTTATGAAGTAAATGAAACAGAAAAAAAGATGCAGAGTACTGAGTTTGAGGCTTGATAGATATTTTCAAAGCTCAATGAGGCTTGCTTTTGGAAGGATAGAGGGAGTGAAAGATGTGGATAAGGGCTGAAACATTGGTGAATTTGGAGACTGGTTCCCATGAGTTTCTTTCAGAATCCTTTAAATAACCTTTCCATTCAACTAAGTAGAGGATTTTTCAATGAAAACTCTTGGATTCCAGCATCTGGGATACTTTGCATTACTCTTAGCCATCAATTTCCACTGTTTCTGGAGTTGGTTCATAACTAGGAGAATCTGGATCATTGTAGTATGGTTTGAGAAGTGAGACATGGAATACTGAGGGAATGGAGGAAAATTTATCAGTGAGTTGGAGTTTGCAAGCATGAGATCCTATTTTTTCAATAATGAGAAAAATACCTAACTAACTTTCAGAAAGCTTCTTGGAAGGTCTTTCATTATTTATATTCTTTTCAGATAACCAAAATTTATTCCCAGGAGAAATAACCTTGGGCTAACATCAGGATAGTTCTCATACTTATTCATAGACTCTTGTAATTATTTCTTCAGTTCAATCTGGTTCTTCTGAATCTGATCCAAGTAGTGACTAGAAGGCTGGGTTTCCAGCTCATACAGGAAATAAATAATAGTATGCCTTTTATAGAGGGTGAAGAATTGTGATTGGTGAGTAGAAAAGTGAACATTGTTGTTTTAGGAGAACTCTGCCAAGGGTTTCCAAGTATCCCAATTTTCCTGGTGATGACCAATGTACATTCAAAGATATTTTCTATTACTTTTTTTAATCTTTGGTTTGACTATATGGCCCAGGGTGGTAAGCTTTGGATAGATTCCTTTGGATATGTAACTTTTCAAAAAGTGTTTTCCAGAAAAAAAAGATGAGCAAGGAGCCTTGTTCACTTATGATATCAGCAGGAAAACCATTCTTTGAGAGGACATCGTTTATAAATAGGTCATCCAATTCTACCGCAGTCAGTGTGCCATTTTTTTTAAGCAAGAGAGCCATCTTGGAGAAAAATTCAACAACAACAAGGATAGGATCAAATAAATTGGGAAGAGGAAGTTGAGAAATGAAATTGATTAAGATTAAAATCCAAGGGCCATCAGGGATTGGAAGAGTTTTTAGCAGAACTATTTTCTGTTCATTCCTTGTATAATTTAGGTTGCAAAAGTAGCAGGCTGAAACAAAGGTCTTCACATCTGTTGAAATTCCTTTCCAGGAGAATGCTCTTTTGATAAGTTTGAAAGTCTTCTGTTGACCCGGATTACCTGCTGGGGTTTATTAATGGCATTGTTTAAGGATATTTAACTTTGAATGACTAGCTTGGCCAGGTATTACCACTTTATCCTGAAACAGGAGTAGGCCACTGAAGGGGTTTAATGAATAGTCTGTTACTTCTTCATTCTTATTCAGTCTTTTCATGATAAATTTGAGTAAACTTTTAGCTTTCTCCCTAGAAATCAATTCAATAAGTTGGTCATCAAGAATTTTAGCAGAAATAAAAAAGAATTTAGAAGCTTTCACCTCATTTTGCTTCAGATGCTGCTGAAAATTTCCAGGATTATTTTCAGAATAAGGTGTTCCTCCCACTGGATACATGACATCCCAACATGACTGGGATGGTTGAAAATTTTTCAGGCCTGTATGTTATTGCAAATTTAAATTTACAGAAAAATTATTCCCAAGGAGCTTGTCTCCTGGTGAGAAACTTGGAAGACACAATGTATTTAAAAGAAGAATGATCAATTATAACTTGAAAAGTGTCAGTAACGCTTGAAAATTAAGAATGGAATTTCTGAAGAACAAAGATTATTCAAAGAAGTTCTTTATCATAAACTTCATAGTCAAGTTCAGAACTAGTGATTTTTCCACTGTCAAGGGCAATAGGGTGTTTTTTGTTTTCAGCAGTTACCTGGTGCATGACAGCACCCAATGTATAATAAATGGAATCAGTTTCAAAAAATTTTTTCAGGAGGTGATAAAAGTGGAAAAGGACTGAAGCTTGGGTAAAGGATTGGCCAATTTTATCAAATTTCTGCAAATACTCAGGGGTTATTGAAGAGGACTTTATTTTTCTGGCAATTCAAGTGAGAGGGAAACCTCTTTGGAGAAGTTCTTGATGAACCTGCAATAAAAGTTAGAAAAACCAAGGAAATGCTACAGGGGTTTTCTTTTGTGAGGAACAGAAAAGTAACAAATGGTGTTAACTTTGGAAGTGTCCGTGAAGATGCCATCCCCAGAGATCAAATAGCAAAGTTAGTCCATATATGGTGCATGGAAGTTGCATTTGGGAGCCTTTGCATAGATTTTTTTCTTCTTGAGTCTGGTTAGTGCTTCACACACACAAGCAATGTTTTTCCATGTATTATTAGAGAAAAATGTGAAATTTCAACTGGTTGCTAGATTTGAGAGTCTTATGAGAAGTTTATTTTTGTGGAAGAAATATAGCAGGAACTTGTGTTGATAAGATGAATTTGTTTTTTATTGCGCGGATTTGTATTGTGCAATTTTTTATGTTATGATGATAGCTTGGGTTCTAAATAATTGCTAAATACAAGTGCCCTTTTATACAAAAATTACAATAGCAGCCTCCCCCTCATCTTTCATTCTTCAAGCCTGCCATTTGCTTTGCCAGCCAGGCATGTTGCTTTGTCATGATCAACCACCTGTTGTGCTGATTGTCCTACGCCTCTGATTCCGCCATGGTCAGGTTTATGCCATGGTCTGGTCTGATCTGTGGCGTGGTTAGATGTATCTCAGTGCCTTGGTAATTTCTCAAGGGACTTTTTGTCTTTCAAGGCACAGTTATTCAGAAGAGTGTCCACTTACCCAGATGAACTGGCTCCTCTTAGGAGCATATGGCTTGGCTATTGATGGACGTACCAAGGCAAAGATCACCTTGCTCTGACATCCCCCCGTTCCATTTGCGTCCCTTATTTTATTTTTAATGATTCAAAAGGCATCTTGAATCACAGCGCAGCCCACCATTATTTGTGAAAAATTTGGAAGCCTTCTCCTTTGACGGGAAAAGTTTCAGGGAAACTATCTTCCAAATGAACAGTTCCTGAATAAAGTGGAACCTAATATCAATGTGCTTACTGCGGAAGCTATTTGAGCTGGATTGATTGATAGCTAGCTTAAAGGCGCCTTTGTTGTTTATCAGGATTGTTATTGTCATAGGGTTGATTTTTGTGAGCTCAATGATCACACTTGACAGCCAAAAGGCCTCCTTACCCGCTTTGCTTAATGCCATGTATTTGGCTTCCGTGGTTGATCATGACACCATTTGTTGACGGTAGGATTGCCAAGAGATGATGTTTCTGCCTATTAATGAAATTTCTCCGGTGCGGGAGCATTGACGTTTGAGGCAGTTGGCCCAATCAGCATTGGCATAGATGCCAACGCTATATTTCTCATACTTGGAGAATCTCAAGCCCTGGGAAATGGTACCTTTCAAGTACCATAAGACCTGTACGGCTGCTTTGTAGTGTGAGTCCCCGGGTTTGTTGAGGAACCAAGAGAGCTGAATTACAGCCATTGAAATATCTGGTCTTGTTAACACACATAAGCAACTAAGCAAGCCAATGATTGCTTTATAATCCACCCCTCTTTTGGAGAATGCAAGGGCGTCTTCTTCAGATGCACTCTTGAGGGTGGATGCCGGCAACATTGGAGCCTTTGCGGGTGTTAAATGGCTGAGGCCAAAATCCTCAAGTTTTCTGACTGCATAGTGTTGCTGGTCTATATTAATTCCTTGGGGTGTTACCTGTACATTCATTCAAAGGAGAAAGCTGACTTTGCCCAAGTATTTTATCTCAAACTTGTCTTCAATTTGTGACTTGAACTTGGATGGGTCATTGCTAATTATTACAATTTTTTCCACATGGGAATATATCTAGGTACTGGTGCCCAATGGGTCTATCTTAAAGAACACACAGGGGTCCAATTTACACAATGTGAAGCCCAATAAGCTCATGAATGCGCTTATCATTTTTATACCATGCAAGGGCCAACTGTTTCAATCCATAGATGGCTTTCCAAAGTTCAAGGACAATTCCCTCTCCATCCCGGTATCCCGGCGGGGGAAGTAAATTAACTGTCTCATTGAGCTTGCATGTAAGGAAAGTGTTACGTACGTCAAGCTGGTGGATGTTCTGGTTGTATGGGGCAGCAAGAGAGAAAAGGAAACACAAGGCTGACGGCCTCCCAGTTGGTGCGTACGTGTTCTCAAAATTTATACCAAACTTTTTTTGGAATCCTTGCGCGCATACTCGTGCCTTGTGTCTGGTGATTTAGTTGTTGCTTCCTAATAGTTGTTGCTTCCTAGCTTGGTTCTGTATGCCCAAGTTGAAGGTATTGGGTTGTCCCCTGCCTCCCTTGTTCTTTCAACCCGTACTTTGTTTTGCTTCATGTTCTTGATTTCCTTTTCTTTGGCTTTGCTCTATTTGTTGCTTTAACGGGACCTGAGAGCCTCTGCTTGGTTTCTTGGGTCATTCCGTATTGCCACATTCACCGTTTCCTTGGTCCTATTCCAGGGGTAGTTTCTGATTGCGTTTTCCAAAATTTTGCCGCAGATTAATGTTGGGTGTTGTGGAGGTTGGAGGATAAGCCTTTGTTTGGTGGGGCGCTTTTGAGGGTTGCTTTCATCATTGCTACTGTGGGATTCATCAGAGGAAAAATGGCCTTCTGGGGAAGATCGCGTTGGAAGGTCATCGCTTGCATGGTGGTGGTTCACTTCCTCCTGCTCTTCAATGAATTGGAAAAGAGGGTTACCTAAACTTATTACCTCTTTTTTCTCTGCACTATCAACCCTTAGGTTGGGATTGATGGAAATGCCATGCGAGAATATGTTCTCATTGAAACAGAAATGCCAGCTCCTGATAATTTTGGAATCATCAGTGCAAAGTATTGGGTAAGATGTGAAATCATTGCTGTACCCAAGCATGATTCCCTCCCAGGAAACCAGAGAGAAATTTGAAAGGCAAATAGGAGATTTTATAACCACCCAGGCCTTACATCCAAACGCCCTTAGGAAATGGATTCTAAGAGCTTTCCCTGTAAGGAGTTCAATTGGAGAATTTTTTGATTTACTGAGAAGGGAGTAGATTGGCGGTATGCATGGCTTTCATGGCTGCCTCACCCCACCCTTCTTTGGCCAAATTTGATCCAATCATCAAAAATCAAGTCATGTTTATGATGAATTTTTTGGCTCTCTTGCCGAGTCCATTATGCTGTGGTGTGTATGGGGGTGACACATTTTGTTGGATGCCGCTGTGAGAGAAGGTGGTTTGGAACTTGTTGTTAACAAACTCCCCTCCTCCATCCAATACCACCTTCTTGACCTTGCGCCCAGTCTGCCTCTCCATAAGCTTTTGAAATTCAAAGAACTTGTTTAAGGACTCACTTTTGGATTTAAGGAGGGATATATCAATGTAACCGCTATATTTATCCACAAGCGTGATGAAATATCAAGAGCTGCTTTTGGTTGTGGGAGCAATAGGACTGGATAGGTCAAAGTGGATCGCTTCCAAGGGGGCTGATGTCTTGACAGAGCTGCCTTGAAACGGCAGCTTGCTAATTTTTCCTTTCATACATGTGTTGCATGAATGGGTGGCTAATATATTGCGCCAAATGATGGCTTTTACTCTTTTTGTAATGGCGTGACCAAACCAAATATGCCATAGAAGGGACACATATGTTCATTTTGCAATGTGGGCGGTAGCCAAATGGCGACCTGAGTGGGCAATATAGGCTTCTCAACTCAAGTTAAACACACCATTAGTGATGTTAAATGGTATTGACATGTCATTCATTTTGACACTCATCTGCTTGTTGCTAGCTTCAATGGTGCCGCCACTATTAACAATCTGCCCTATAGAGATGACATTTTGAGTCAGAAATGGTACCTATAGAGCCCCATTCAAAGATAGGTTTTTATTTCCTTGTAGTCCAAGTCTTAGTGTACCGCAATGCGTGTCAACCATGGATGCGTATTCTTTTCCGGTGGCTATTGGTATGTTGCAGGGTTCAACATCCCATAAGTATTTAAAATCTGTCACCATATGGTGACTTTCCCCAGAATCAACAATGATGGTGTTTGTTTCAATGTTTTTTTTTTGGATTAAAGCACTCTGACTGTCATCGCCAATGCCTTGTTTTCGAAATCAGAATCCATTATGTTTCTTTTACCTGGTTTATTGTTCCTTCCTTGTACAAGATTGGTTTTAGCTTGAGTGGGAGGTGCTCTGATGGGCCTTAACTCCGGATGGAGTGCCCAGCACTCTACCTCCCTTTGTGGGCAAGCAGGATTATACTTGCCGTTCTTGCATCCTGAAGGGGATTTTTTGCAAGGTTTTGATTGTGAATAGAAGGCGTTAGCTGGCTGATCAGAAGAAGATTTATCAGCTGATTTTCATTGTTGTAGATGGACCTAAGGCGGTCAATTAGGAAGTCTACATAGGTAGTGGCATTGGAGAAATAAACGGATTCTACTAGGCCTGGTCTTTATTGGGCAAGCTGAGGATATCCAGAGATGAGATTCAGAACAGAAGGATGGTATTTCATAAAATGAAGATGAGAAAACAAATAAAATAGGAAACACGACTTACCTGAGGATATCCAGAGATGAGAGTCAGAACAGAAGGATGAGAGAAGAGTCCGTCTTTCTGACTCCCATTCTGTCCTCAGGTATAGGCAAATTTGATGAGTGTCACAAACAGTGTGAAATGACAAGTAGGAGAGCACGCCACATAGATGTGAGAAGCAGACTGATGAATGACAATAAAAGGAGAGTTGATAGATGAAATGAAATGATCCAAACAGAATGGAATGAAGAATGAAATGATAGAAGCAAAATGGAAAGAAAACAAGGAAATTTGGAAAGAACAGAAAATAAGAAGATACAAGTACTCCAACAGCCCCCCTTGCTGAGCACATCATACCAGACCAAAAAGAGACCTGTGCTTTTGAAGGAGAACTTTGGCAAGAGGTTTTTTCAGCATATCAGCTAGCATCTCCGCGGAGGAGATATGGCGGACGTTGAAAAGACATTGGTTTATGCATTTGTGGATGAAATGGTGTCTAGAATTGATGTGCTTTTTCCTTGAGTGATGCAGAGGATTTCTTGTCAGGGCTTCAGCACCGCTGTTGTCGGTGAATAGTGTGACAGGTGTAGAACCACGGAGATTGAGTTCAGATAGAAGGTTCCGGAGCCAGAGGCCTTCCTTGCATGAGTTGGACAGAGACTTGTACTTGGCTTTGGTGCTGGAGAGCGAAACAGTTGGTTGTTTCTTTGATTTCCAGGAGATAGAACCTAGACCAAGTTGGAACGTATAGCCAGATGTTGATCTTCTATCACCTTCATCTTCAGCCCAATCCAAATTGGTGTACCCAATAAGGTCTAAAGTTGGACCCCCAAGGACAAGTCACAAATGACTCAATCCTTTGAGATATTGGAGAATTCGTATCACGGCGTGCCAATGATTGAGTGAGGGATCTTGAAGGAACTGACTGAGTTTATTTCTGGCAAAAGCAATGTCAGGACGCGTGCACTGCGAGACACGCAGCAAAGATCCGATGAGCTGATTGTATTCGGCGGGGGATGCAGGAGAATCTGGGAGTGGCTTTTGGAGGTGTTTGAAGGACGCGGACGTAGGTGATTGAACAGTCTTTGAGTCAGATGGGCAAAGGAAACAATTGCATAACAACGTGATGTAGTGGGGCTGCCCGATGGAGATTGTTTTGCTTTCCCAATCACGTTGAATTGACAGAGATAGGAATAGATGAAGATCTTCATCCAAACCAACTTTCAACTTCCTGCTTATGTCCTTGACAAAATTACTCACAAAACAGGCTGTTCCAAAAACGGCAAGATCATCTAGGTGAGCAGCGACCATACCCACAAGGGTACCGTCGTGGAGCTTTTAGTAGAGAGATGGATTATAGGATGATTGAGCCAAACCAAGGGACGTTATTGCGGAGCTTAATTCAACATTCCATTGGCGGGGAGACTGACGGAGACCGCACATTGCGCGTGAAACTTCACAGACCCAGTCTGGCCTGGCTGGATCTTCAAAAAACGGGGGCTGGGACATATAGACAGGCTTGTCCAAACGACCATTTAAAAATGCGGTTGTGAAATTGATCTGTTGGCCGACCCAATCTTGGCGACCAAGAATGGATAGAACAAGACAAAGAGTTTCCAGAAAAAGATTTGGAGCAAAAACTTTGGAGAAGTCAAGCCCTTGAACTTGGGAAAAACCCATTGCAACCAGTCTTGCTTTCACTTTTAAAATTGAACCGTCTTCACAACGTTTCACTCTGAAGACCCATTTGCAACGGATAATTTTTCTGCCCTTTGGCGGGGGGACTAACTTCCAGGTGTCCATTCCTTGAAGAGAAGACATCTAGTCTTGAGCACAGGTCAGCCAGCGGCGTCGGTGGGGGGACTTCAGAAGTTGTTTCCACATCTTTGGAGCAGTCAGGTTGTCCTTGACTCAGGCAGATTGAGAGAATTTTTCAAAACGGGAGGGGGAGCGACGGCGTCTGGATGAGCGTCAAACGGGAGCAGGCAGAGACAGAGGAGCGGCTGGTTGAGCAGGAGGTTCTACCGGAGAAGGAGGTGTAGAGGGAGAAAGAATAGGAGAAGATGGGGAGGGAACGGACAAGGGGATGGAAGAGGATGGAGAGGGAGGAGAAAGAGGTGGCAAGGCGTGATCATGTAGTGGAGGAATCCAGTCATAGCCGGAAAAATTGATACTTACCAAGCGTGGCCGGGGCAGTGAGAAGGGCTGAGGGGAAGAGCAGGTTGCGTTAGGAAGGTTTGAAAGAGGTGTTAAAGAGGGTTGGATGAGTGAGTTGCTTGATATTGTTGGTGGAGAAGAAATCGCGGGTATCGGACCTTGAGATATGTTTTGGTGTGTTGGAATAGAAGGCAGGTCAATAGTGGATGGCAATTTAGGAGTATCCTTGGTGCTGGAGGGTTGAAAGTTTGGAAATACAGCATTGTTAAAGATGCAGTTGAAAGACTTGAATACTTTCCAATTTTCAGATTCAAGAATGCGGTAGCTGTTTCCATCAGGGAGATAGGATAGGAGGGTTCTGCAGCAACCCTTTTTTTCAGGTTTCAGGCCATTTTGCTTGGGGACTTTATACCAGACTAAGCAACCAAATTGATGAAGATAGGAAAGAGGAATGTCCTTGCGACAGAGGAGAGAATTTGGAGAGACAAATCCTGATGGGGTTTTGCAAGGAAAAGAGTTGAAAGCAAAAGTTGAATGGCGGAGAGCATTGGCCCAGAAGGATTTTGGTAGATTTGAGGATATGAGTGAAGCTCTAATCATGTTGCAGATGGTGCGGTTGGAACGCTCAGCAACACCATTGAGTTGAGGGGAGTGTGGTGGTCCAGGCTTGAGGGTTATTCCTTTTGATTCAAGATAGACCTTCATTGGATTATTGATGTATTCTCCTTGGTTGTTGGTACAGAGGGTGGTGACTTGAGCTTGATATTGGTTTTCAAAGAAAGGAATAAAAATTTTAGTGCAGTTGAAAACATAAGATTTTTTTTTTGATGGGATAAGCAAAAAGAGCCTTTGAGTAGTCATCAACAAAGGTGAAAAAATATTTGTATCCTTCCCAAGACGTGGTTTCAAAACTACAGACGTCTGAATGAATAAGTTGTCCAGCTCTGATGGATCTGTGACTAAGTCAAGTGTGGAATGGAGTTCTAGTCATTTTTGATTGGATGCAGGTTGGACATTGCTGGACTTCCAGATCATTGGATGGATGCAGTGAGACGTTCTGAGTCTTCAGTAGTTTCTTGAGAGATTTTTGGTTGAGGTGAGATAGTCTGCTGTGGCATCCGAAGAGACTATTATCAGAGGAGTGAGTAGCGGATGTGGAGAAAGAATTGTGTCCGCTCACAACCTGTCTGGGTAGATAGTACAGATTACTGTTTTGATATCCGGATTGGAGAGCTGAATTCTTCAAGTCAGTGGTTTCTTTGTTGTAGATATTGCAGCTATCTTTGGAGAAAACTACCAAGAAACCTGAGTTGCATATGTTTGACACAGATAGGAGTGGCTCATTGAGCTTCTGAAAAACAAGAGAACAAATTTGACAAAAGGGAAGATTGAGAGATCCTTCCGCCGTAGAAGTGATTTTTGAGCTGTCGGCAAGGCGTATATGGGTTAGATTAGGCTTTTGATCTGCAACCTGATATTTGTAAGGAGTCATTGAAATCAAACATCCCAAGTCTATGTTGAAATCTTGCTTCAGATTAGATGCTGAGTGTGTAAGGTTACAAGTGGTTGAACTGGCGTGAACTATGATTTGCAAATCGGAAAAATCGTCTGAGTCTTCCTCTTCTGAATCATTTTTGATCATTGCCTTGTTTGCGTTTATGTTTGATACCTTTGATTTTCCTCCTTTCTTGTTAGATCGCTGTGGATTGTTTTTCTTGGATCGCTCAAGTATTTTGAGCACTTCAGGGCATCTGGACAATGAGTGTCCCTCAGTTTTACAGTTGGTGCAATAATACACTCAAAAGAAACCACCAGAATTCTGGAAGTATTTTTCTTTCTTTCTTGACGGTGGTTTTGATGCAAATTTTGTGTTTGTGGAATGAACTGTTTCATCTTTGATTCAAGTCTGTCTTCTTAAATGCTCTTGTTTCAAAGCCGTTATCATTTTGGAAGATTGAACCAATTCTTCATTCATCATACTTAAAACGCATCCAAGCCAGTCTTGGGTAAAGAGAGAAGGATTGCTGTAGATTGAAGGTCATTGGGGGTAAGGGGATTCTCAGGTGTGATAAGAGATTCAAGTTTTTCTCCATAAGAAACTATTTTGGAAAGGTGAGTAGGCATGTCCTTATTGTTCAGTTTTGTGAGGAGAAGTTTTCTGAGCCAGTACATTCTTCCTCCTGAAGAATTGTCTTGATGAGCTTCCTTAAGTGCGTTCCACATTCCCAATGCACTTTCCTCATGTTTTTGAATATATTTGAAATTGGCAGGAAGAATCAATCTTGAAATTAACAAACAAACGGCTAGATTATCTCTTGATAGAGTTTCTGGATTGGTTTTGGTAGGTTTGTTGTTAAGAAGATAACTGACTCCTGAGGCTCTGAAGTGAATACAAAGGATCATAGCCCAATCAAGATAGTTAGATTCTGATCCTGGTGAGTTCAGTGGCATGATGGATGGTGTTTTGAGAAACGGGTGAGATGATTGAGGTTCCTCCATTGTGGACAGTGATAGAGTATGAATTAATAGTTTAACAAATTGAGATTGAGTTGGATCCTTCTAAGATTGGTTTAGTCAATTGATGGTATCTAGTTGCACTCTGGGCTCATAAACTATTGGGCAAGCTGAGGATATCCAGAGATGAGAGTCGGAACAGAAGGATGGTATTTCATAACATGAAGATGAGAAAACAAATAAAATAGGGAACACAACTTACCTGAGGATATCCAGAGATGAGAGTCAGAACAGAAGGATGAGAGAATAGTCCTTCTGTCTGACTCCCATTCTGTCCTCAGGTATAGTTAAATTTGATGAGTGTCACAAACAGTGTGACATGACAAGTAGGAGAGCACGCCACATAGATGTGAGAAGCAGACTGATGAATGACAATAAAAGGAGACTTGATAGATGAAATGAAATGATCCAAACAGAATGGAATGAAGAATGAAATGATAGAAACAAAATGGAAAGAAAACAAGGAAATTTGGAAAGAACAGAAAGTAAGGAGCTACAAGTACTCTAACAGTCTTTTCCTTGCAAGTTGAGCCAGAATCGTGCCACAGATTTATTTTTCAGTCTGCTTAAACCTGTTGGATGTTGGCCTATTAGCATGCTTGAATCAGTCTTTGAATTTGTGTTCATTTTCTCTCTGTTTCCTCTCAGGTTATCTTAAGCTTTCAACCCTTTTTCCTTTACCGCTACAAATCAGGGGCTTGCAGGGCTGGCTGTAGAAACTCCAACACACTTTCCTGAATAATTTGTACCCCTGGGGAAGGTCTTTTGCTTGTGCAACCACAATTTTGCACCACCAACACCAGGTCTCTGAGTCAGGTATGTTTTTCCTTGAAATATCTTGTTTCCTATCCTGTTTCCTATCTTGTTTCCTCATGAAATTGCCTCCAATCCTTTTGTTATAACCCTTCTCCCCTCATCTCTCACCCAGCCTTGCTTTTCTACACAAAACTTCCCTCTAGAACCTACACTCTACCTTGAACCACAAAGAGCCTGTTCCAACCTTTTCCATTTATCAACTCTAGATTTTCTGTGTCTGGTCCAGTGTCTTACTTGTCCTTTTAACCTCTAATTCTTACATATTTACAGACCCAGCGGACTTTAAGGACCAGTGGACAAACGGCTATGTCTGAGACCAAGGACAATCCACAGTAAAAACTGAACATTTCCCTTCTCAACAATTCAAACTTCCCAGCATGGTATCTTTGGATAAGAAGCTACCTTTGAAGGAAGGGAATCCTCAAACTGACACTTGAACCTGCTCCTTTTCCCATCTCTGCACCCCAAAAGAAGAAACTCTAAAAATTGGCCAAAATCCTCATTCAGCACCTGGGCAACTCAGCCTTTGATGCTGTTGTCAACTCCAACAACAATGGTGATCCCCATGATATCTGGACAGCAATCCAAGCAAGATATGCCTCTGCATCATCCAAAAATTGTGTAAGGATCTGGCTGAACTTCATCCAATCCCAACACAAAGGCAAACTCAATGTGTACATCAAGGATTATCAGAAACTGATGAAAAAACTGGCTGTCATCCGTCTCAAAGTTTCACCCAACATTCTCAGCTACAACATCCTGGACAAACTTCCCAGCTCCTTCTTCCACATAGTGGACACCATCATTCTAAATGATGAACTTCTCACAAATCCCACCCAAATTCTCAAAAAGCTTTGCAAGGTCATGTATTTGGAATCCTCTCAAGCTGGGAACAAAAATACTCCTTTGGAATTGGGTCCCTCCACTTCTCTCCTCAAATCAACACAGAGAAAGAAAACAAAACATCCCTCCTCCAAGAATCACCAAAACCCGCTTGCAGAACATTCAGAAGACAAATGCTGGTTCCTCCATCCCCACTTGAGACCCAACTGGAACAAGAGACCAAACTCCAACCTCCATGATGCTGCGGACAAGGCTGAAACTACCACCGGCAATTCTCAAAGCCAAAATTCTGAGCTGCACCTCAATTCCCAGATCTATCTGACGCCTTGATCTGACCTTTATCAGCTGCCTGTCCTGGAATCGGGAGCCAGTCATCACATTGTGAACAACCCCAGATTCCTCTTCAACGTCTCACCTGTGAAAATGGAGGTTGGCACTGGCTCACCCAACAACTCACTCACAGCAACACACTTTGGATTGGCAAGATTAATAAATCACCTCGGAGCCGTGATCCAGCTGAGAAATGTTCTCCTAATTCAGACCATCAACCAATTTCTCATCTCCCTCACGCAACTCAAGGCCAATAAAACCATCTTCAATAAAATTGGGTTCTCTGGCTTTGAGGTGATATGAAACAATTTCAAATTCATTGGCACCACCTCAAACCACCTCACAGAACTGTTTGGCACCAGATTCTCAGTTAGTCAACAACACAAAGTGCTGCTCAAGGAGTCTACAAACACTTGGCATGCACAATTGGGACCTCCTGGGCCACTTGCCCTCAAGAACTTCAACGTGAAGGACTCATCAAATCCAGTGACCTGTGAAATATGTTGCACATGTAAGGGAAGAGAAACTCCCTTTAATCACCACTTCAAACCGGTCTCTGAAAAGCTGGAATCAATTCATCTTGACTTATTCAGACCCATTTCAATCACCTTGAACTCGGGATTCCATTAATTCCTCTCACTTACCAACCAGCATTCTGGGCACAGAACCGTTTCCCTACTCAAGCAAAAGAATGAAGCAACCGCGGCCATCAAGGATTAAGTAAGTCAAGCTGAACAGCAGACTGGCAAAATTGTCAAGAAATTCATTTCAGAAAACGGCGGAGAGTTCATTTCTTTGGAACTCAGGGGCTACTGCGCTGAAAAGGGCATCATCCAGAACTTTGCTCCCGCCTATACCCCTCAATAGAATGGCATGGCGGAAAGATCCAACCGCCTCATCCTTGAAAAATCCTGTTGCCTCCTAAACCAAAGCAGCTTACCCCTGAAGTATTGTGATGAAGCCGTCAACTCTGCCACTCATCTTCTCAATAGTCTCCCCTCCAAAACACAAGGAAACACCGCACCTTAACAACTGTGGCACAATTGCAAGTTCAACTACAATTTTCTCAGACCCTTTGGCTGTGCCGCTTACGCTCTGATTTCCAAAGCCGCTCAACTCTTCAAATTTCAACCCACCTGCAAGAAGGCAGTTATTCTTTGGTATGCCAATGACTTTTTGTCATTTTTCCTATTGGATATGGACTCCTCTAAAATCTTCCTATCTGGAAATGCTACCTTCAATGAATCCTTCTTTCCTCCCCTTAATTCTTCTGCTGAGAAAATTGATCTCCTTAATCCTCTGATTTGCTTTCATTACCTACCATCCCTATCACCCATCCTACCCCTTGCAACATCAATTCCATGGAATCATCAACTAACGCCATTCCTGCTGATCATTCCACTCCATTGGCTGCTCCTTCTCTTGACAAACTCACGCCCAACAACATCATCCATCAACCCCGCAGGATTGGCTCCAAAGTAGGCCTGCCAACTGTTTACCTGGTTGCTGACCACTCCCATGTGGATCCCAAGAATGTGAAGGAGGCCCTCCAATAAAAATACCAGGAAGAATGGATTGAAGCTATGAAGGCAGAGGAATTCAACCTTATCACCTTTGATTTTTGGGAAGAAACTCTGATTCCGCCCCAAAAACTTCCCCTCAAATGCATGTGGATCTTCAGAACCAAAACCAACAACCAGAATCAAATCACCAAATTCAAAGCTTGCTGGTGAATTCAGGGATTCTACCCACAATACAGCCTTGATTTCTTTGACACATTTGCTCCGGCTGGGGACAAGACCTCATTACAACTGCTAATTGCCCTAGCTGCCGCTAAGAAGATAAAATTTTGACAAATAGACGTCAAAGCTGCCTTCCTCAAAGCCCCTCTCCGAGAAGAGGTTTACATCAATTCACCAAGCAACATCCATGTCTTGCCTGGCAAAGTTCTTTGTCTCAAGAAGGCACTCTATGGCCTCAAGAAAGCATCCCTTTCCTGGTACAAGACCCTGTGCAAGTGGCTCAGAAAGGCACGCTTCAATTGGGGCAAAGCTGATTGCTACATCTTTTGGTCCAACTCCACGTATCTCTATGTGCATGTCAATGACATTGGCATCTTCAGTGAAAAAACCAATCAGTTTGTCCAACTCATCTTGTCCCACTTCAAGATCAAGGACCTTGGCCCAGCGTCTCTGCTTCTGGGAATGAACGTAGAACATCTTGACAATGGATTCAAGATCCATCAACAATCCTACATTGAGCACCTGTGTGCCCAATACCCGCTTCCAACTCACAAGAAGCACTCCACGGCCTTCAATCCCAATGGTAAACTTTATCCATCCAGTGGGGATCATGAAGACTTCTTAGCCTCGGGAGTCAACTATAGGAAAATTTTTGGTGGTCTAAACTACATCAGCGTGAGCACCCGTCCCAACATTACCTTTTCTGTTAACTACCTGGCCCAATTCCTTGCCAAGGCCAACTTCCACCACTAAAAATCGGAGGTACAATTTCTCAACTATCTTCAACACACAAGCACCACTGCCCTCATTCTTGCCGCTGACTCCCCTGCACCTATGCCCACTTACGTCAATGCCAACTGTGCAACATGCCCAAGCACACACCACTCAATATTGGTCCTGGTGGTTCAGTGACTGGGGTGTGTGGTGGTTTTGACATGCAAGAAGCAGCATACACTGTCCCTATCAACCACCAAGGCAGAGTACAAAGCTCTGGGGGACGCCATCAAGGAGGTAAAGTGGATAAAGTCTCTCCTCATGGACATAGCCCCTGACAAAGCAAAGAAACCAACCACAGTCTTCAAAGACAACAAATGTGCCATCAAATTGGCGCTCAACCATACCAACCACTTGATTTTCCACACAAAACACATGGAGTTGAGATTTCACTTCATTCGGAACGAGTTACTTAAGAATGAAATGAAGCTGCAGAAGGTGTCCTCAAAACAGAATTTGACTGACTTCCTCACAAAACCATTAGCTAGGATTACGTGGAAGAACTTTCTCAAGAACTTAAGAACTGAAGCATAATTTGAGCAAGGGATGATGTTGGATTTTGGCTTATTAGCATGCTCAAATCAGTCTTCAAATTTGTGTTCATTTTCTTTCTGTTTCCTCTCAGGTTATCTTTTCTTTCAACCCTTTTTCCTTTACCACTAAAAATCATGGGCTCGCAGGGCTGGCTGTAGACACTTCAACACGCTTGCCTGAATAAGTTTTACCCCTGGCTCAGATCCACGGGAAGGTCTTTTCTTTGTGCAACCACCAGTTTGCACGACCAACCCCAGGTCTCTGAGTCAGGTATGTTTTTCCTTCAAATATTTTGTTTCATATCCTGTTTCCTATCTTGTTTCCTCACAACATTGCTTCCAATCCTTTTGTTCTAACCCTGCTCCCCTCATCTCTCACCCAGCCTTGCTTTGCTACACATAACTTCCCACTAGAACCTGCACTATACCTCAAACCACAAAGAGCCTGTTCCAACCTTTTCCATTTATCAACTCTACCTTTTCCATTTCTGTTCCATTGTCTGACTGGTCCTTTTAGCCTCTAACTCTTAAACAATGGCACTAAACTGCTTTAGATAGCTTTCAACTTGATCATGTTATCCCACCAATTTGTTGTGGAAGGTGATGGTGTTCCACCTGGTGAGCACTTTGGTGGTTGTGTATGGTGTGGATATTGCATATTTGCTATTAATCCTTTTCCATATATTGTAAGAGCTGCAAATGTTCTTGTCTGTGACAACTTTGTTTTAGACTCTCTCACTTAACCTCTGTATAATTATCCATGCCGCTTTTTTTAGCTGCTCCTTGGTTTTGTTGCTGGGGCTATCTCCTGGGTCAGTCAAGGTAACCTCCTTTTTTTTTTGCTTTTAGAACACTGTAATCCTTTGTTGCCAGGTAGAAAATTTTCTGGCTCCTTTCAAAGGATGAATGCATGAAATTTTGTCTTTTCCCAAGCTTTTTGACATGGTGTATGATAACTGGTGCGCGGAGTTTGACTGTTAATTTGTGAAAGTTCAACTGGTTGGTAGATTTGAGAGTCTTATGAGAAGTTTATTTTTGTGGAAGAAATATAGCGGGAACTTGTGTTGATAAGATGAATTTTTTTTGAATTGCTCAGATTTGTATTGTGCAGCGTTTTAGGATATGATGATGGCTTGTTCTCTAAATAATTTCTAAATAAAAGTGCCCTTTTATACAAAAGTTACAATAGCAGGCTCCTCCTCATCTTTCATCCTTTGAGACCGCCATTTGCTTTGCCAGCCAGGCATGTTGCTTGGTTATGAGCAACTGCCTGTTGTGCTGATTGTCCTACGCCGCTGATTCCGCCGTTGTCAGGTCTATTCCATGGCCTGGTCTGATATGTGGCCTGGTTAGATGTATCTCAGTGCCTTGTTAATTGCACAAGGGACTTTTTGGTCTGTCAAGGCACAGTTATTCAGAAGAGTTTCCAGTTACCCAGCAGAACTGGCTTCTCTTAGGATCATACAGCTTGGCTATCAAGGGAAGTACCAAGGCAAAGAGCTGCTTGCTCTGACAAAAAAAAGAATATTTTCAAGTTCAATCACCACATACATTGTGAAAAGATCAGCAAGGATATAATTGATAACTTTTTGAAATGTAAATGGGGCAGTAGTCAGGCCAAAACACATGACCAAATATTCATAGCTTCCAGACTGAGATCTGGATGCTGTTAAGTTTTCATGTCCTTCCTTGATGCCCAAAATATTGTAAGAACTGCTGAGTTCAATCTTAGAGAAGATAGAAGAACATTAAAAGACAGTAAGTAAAAAATTCATTGGAGGAAGAGGATATTGTGTCTTCCTGGTAGCAGCTTTAAGCTTTAAATAGTTAAAAAATTTTAAAAACTCCCATTCTTCTCATTGACAAAAAGAACAGGTGTTATTGTAATTGAAGGGCTGGAATGGATGACAGCCTCCTCTACATTCTCTGCTATTTAGGCTTTTAGGGTTGAATTTTCACTTTCAGATAGCAAATAGATTGGCCCAACTGGAGGCAATTGACCTTCCAGTTTGATGTGGTGAGGATTAATTTCATCAACCTTAACCTAGGAGAAAAAATCTAGAAAAGAATTTTAATCAGAAGTGAATTTTTCCAACACATTTTTTAGCTATTCAGAGTCTTTTTAAAAGTCAAAATCATCCCAGTCAGCTGAAATATATTTATGGGGATTAGCAGAAATTTTAGAAGAATTGATAAATTGCATGATTTGCAAGGATTAATACCTAGATTCTTTGTCCAAGGAAATAGTCAAGGGTTCAGTGAATATACAAGCAAGGTGGGATATTTTTAACTCAAAGGCCATTGGATTTTTTGTTGAGGATTGAAAGGTTCTGAAGTTGGAGGGAATGCATTGGTCTGGAATTCCAAAGGCAGAGTTGAAGAGAAACCTGTTAAAGGTATTTTGGCCATGGAAAGTTCAACAAAGTTGGAGGCAAGGTTGTTGGTTGGCTGGTGTCTTGGAGTGATCAGCCCCATCTTTCATTTCACCTCTGGATTCCAGTAAAGAGCAAATTTGATACCCAGAATAATGTCTTCAGTGAATTGAGCATTGACTAGAATTTCATCCCATTCAAAGCTAGGGAAAGAAGGAAGTTATATCACCAAGTTTACCTTGTGGGTAATTAGCTGAGAGAGTGAAATGTTAGAAATCAAATTTAAAAGAGGAATATTTATTCCCAGAGCAATTGCACTCAATGAAAAATTTATGAAAATGGTCTTAGCCATCAAAGATTGTGCAGCACATGAATCAATCAAAAAATTATAATTCAAGTACTTGTGAAAAAGAGCAAAATTTAAGCCTTTAGAAAGTTTGTAAGATAAATCTTTTAGATCTTTGTTGCCCTAACATAAATTGGGTTATATTCCTTGAGTGCAAAAGAATTACCACCTAACTATTTTTTTTCTTGTTGTTGGAATGATAGGAAGACTTTTAGTTTGAAGGAAAATTGTTGACAGGCTTCTGGTTACAGCAGTCCATATTTTATTTCCCACCATGATACAGGAATTACCCCTTCTTCTGTTTTCTTGCCTTCTCTTCACCCTTGAGCTTGCAATCAGGAACTGGGTCCAAGTTATTTTTTGTGGAAGAAGTTTGCTTCTTTGCAGATTTTTCTTGCTTCTTGGCGTTAACTTTGCATGTTTCAGACTGATTTGATTTGGCTCAAGATTGGGAGTAGCCTTGTTTTTTGGAGTGGTTGGAATGGTTATAATTCTACTTTAATTGTTAATGGTACCAGTTTTTTTATTTAAAGACACCATCCATAAGGTCTTGAAGAGATTCCACAGAAAAATCACAAATGGCTGGTTGATCTAGCATTTGATAATGAAGGCTTTGGAAAAAATGGAGTTACAAAGCCCTATCATCCCATCCAGAAACTTTTGTCATATGGGTTGAAATTATTTAATGTGGGTGGAAGCATATCCAGAGTCCTTCATTTGGAAGCTCACAATTTCTTTCTCAGCTTTTGAAACTTCAAATCTGTCTTCAAACATGGCATGAAGTTGCTCTGTGAAGTAGGTCCAAGAGTTGAGTAGGGAGGAGGGCCAATGCTAGAAAAGCTGAGCCAGGTAGGGTTGGATCCAACAACTTGCTTTACCAGATAATTAGGATACTTCAAATGAAATGTTTGTTTGATACAACCAGAAATTTCCACTGTTTTTTGCAAAGAAGAGTTCCAAATTTTGAAGAAAAGGTCTGATCTTGGTGGATTTATTGCCCTGCTATTTTTAAGGAAGGTTTATTGATGGAGATTTTAAGGTTTCAGAGTGGAAATTACTGGTGTTTGGATTATTGGAGATATTAGCCACATCTGAAGTAATGGTTTGGATATAAGGCTAGGAGGGGAGGATCCACAGTTGGTGGTGTAGGTGGAGGTTGACTTTGAGGAGTAGGAATTGCAGTAGAAGAAGATGATTGAGGAGCTTCTTCCTGGGTTGCAAAAGCAGGAAAATTTATGTTTCTGAGGATCCTAGAATCAAAACCTGAGTCTATGCTCTTGTGCTTGTCCAAAATTTCAGAAATTTTAATTATTCTTGGATTTTAAAATATAGAATATAATCAATAGCATGGTTGAGGGTATTGAACAATCTAAAAATTAGTAACTTTTTCAAAAAAAGGAGCATCTTTTTATAGAGAAGATCTTGGAGGAGCTGGAGGAAGGATACAAGTTTCCATGGGATTGGATGAAGCTGGAATTGGGAGGTTGGAAAAGGTCCTCCATCATCTACATGCTTGGGGGGTTTCTTTTTTCTGGTTTGGGACATTGAGAAAAGAACCATTCCCTTTTTCTGCTCTATTTAATGTTGAAATGGTGATTATAGAAGATTTTAAATGTGAAGGAGGCATGGTTTCCAATAATTGTGTAAGGGAATCACCCAAAAAAAGTAAAAAGAGAAAAAAATTCAAGGGAATATTGGGCAAAGAGGAGGTCTTGAAGGTATCTTGAGAGTTTTTAAAAGTGTTTCAAATCATTTCAAAGCATTTCAAATCAGGCCAAATAAGGTCAAATCATTTCAAAGCTGGTTTAAGGAAGTCAAAACAGAGTTGAAGAAGGTCAAAGGAAAATCAAAGTTTCAAAGTACCACAAAGTTTGATGGTAATTTTTTAATTCTGTTGAATTGCGTCAAAGTTATGTTAAAGCCTGTTGAAGCCTTCAAACTTGCATCAAATTTGTGTTGAATTTGCGTCAAACCTGGCCAGAATTTCTTGAAATTTCCAAGAAATGTGGAAATGATGGAGATTGATAGTTTCTTCAGGGGTAAATACAATTTTTAGCACTCCCTGGGCAATGTGAAAGGCCGCAAAATTTTTAGCTCAATAAAAAACTGGTCAAAACCTTGGGTAGGCATTAATATCCATAGGTTTGGAATGGAATGGATTGGATTGGGTAGAACTCAAGAGATATAGAGATGGGTAGTAATTATGGAGAAGGAATCAGTATAATTTCACAAATTCCCCTGACATGCAAGGGGAAGAAGGCACAGGTACTTCTGCACACAGAACTCAGGATGGAGAAGATTGTATTGCAATGGGTGAGGGATGAAGTAAGAACAATTTTGATGAAATGAAGAGATTAATCCAAGATTAAGGCTCCAAAGGAGTCTGTTTCAGTGAATTCTATAAGAGTAACACCAGAGGGGAAGGTGAGATGATTAAGGGTAGGCTGGTTTGCCTTCTTGTTCTGATCTGACACCTATTAATTGGAAGGGGCTAACCAATTAGAAGTAGTATAATAAGTCCTTGGGGCGGTGGTGGTTAGTCCTGGAGGGATGTAGAGGCCAGTTTATGCAAGAACTGATAGAGTGCCTTGAGGAGGGACTGACTGGTGCTTGGGCTTAGATGCCCCTGTTGAAATCTCACCAAAAAAAATCATAATAGCAAAAAAATAAAAATTTAGTTGTTTTATTTGGTAGTTGCTATGAAAAACTACACTGCAACAACCTGAGTTATCCAAATTTGGATAAATCAATGCAGTTGCATGCAATCAATGACTGTGAAAGCCACAGCTTGGAGTTACCCCAATTGGGATAACTCCAATTCATTGCGCGCAAGCCAGACCTTGCGCAACTACAAATTTGGCCAATTTACCTCCAGATCCAACCCAACCAAGAAAGCATTAATCCTCCAGACCACATTGACTCAATCACTCAACCACCCTACCACATCAAACCTGGAACGCACAAACCGCAAGCCGCCAAGAAGCTACCAGCACACCGTTGCTGACCAGGTTATTGGTTCAGGACAATTGATTGACAACCAGCTCCACCGCTCAGCCATCCAAGAAACCAGAAAATTAATCCCAATTGGGATAACTTGGGGTGGTTGCGCAGGGCAGACAACCATGCAACTAAAAGCCCTACCCGGCAGCCAAGCCCAGACCCAGCAAGTCAGCCCAGGACCCAGACAGGCCCAGCCAACTTGTACAGGCCCAGCAAGCCCAGAAAGACCAGCAAAACCAGAAAGGCCCAGAAAGAAAAGAAAGGCTTGGCAAGCCCAGAAAGGATCAGCAAACCCAGACAGGCCCAGGAAGCTCAGAAAGGATCAGCAAGCCCAGACAGGATCAGCTAGTCCAGACAGGCCCAGCAAGCCCAGACAAGATCAGGAAAGCTCAAACCAGCCAGACCAGTCAAACCATCCAGCCCCACAGCTCACCCCAGACTCAGATAAGGCATCACAGATTGCCAGACCAAGCCTAGCCAGCCACCTCAGACCCAGCCAGCCAACCAAACCCAGCCGGTCAGCCCCTAGCCAACAGACTCAAACCAAGACAGCCAGGCCATGCCCAGCTCAGATTCAGACCAAAAGCCAAGGACAAACCAGAAGCCTTAGACCTAGCTGGCCAGAAAAATCAAGCCAGCAAGATAAGCCTAGTCCAGTCAGCCTATCCAGAACAGATCAGCCAGCCTACCCAAATCTAATCAGCCCAGATCAGCCAGCCACCGGGAACAGCCCAAGCCAGCCAACCCAGACCAAGGTAATCAGAAAAAATTGAGCCAGCAAGATCAGAACTATCCAGCCAAAACCAATTGAACCATTGAGCCCAGAAAAAGCCAGCCATACACTGCAGACAAAGACATCAAGCCCATACCAGCCAACTCAGATTGGAATAGCCAGCCCCAACCAGAAATTCAGTCCCAGAAAGACAGCCAGTCAGCAAGCAAGTCAGTCAGCCAGATAGCTGGACCATCAATCAGCCAGCCAGCCATACCACCAGCCAGATAAAATGGAAAGCCAGCCAACCATCAAGCCAGACAGCCAGCCAACCATTCAGTCAGACAGCCAGTCAGACCATAAGCCAGCCAGAAAGACAGACAGAAATCCAACTAGCCAGACCATCAGCCAGCCAGCCAGCCAAAGCTTCAGACAGCCAGTCTTCCCGCCAGTTAGTCAGGCTCAGAACCTCATCAGATCAAGTTTAGGCAGACAGAAAGACTGATCAACACTGACCAAGTCAGACACCAGGACCAGCTAGAAAGACCTAGGCCACCAACCAAGCTCAACAGGAAGGCCAATCCAGACCAAGAACATTAAGACAAAGAAGGAGAATACAAAGAACCTTCTCTGGATCTTCAAAGCAGTAAACCTCCAATACCCCCACCAGACCAAGACCAAACCAATACCAAGGTGGACAGCAGGATTGAGAGGAAGATCAAGCCAAAAAAATTCAAAACTCAGGACCCCAATCCAACCAGAACATTTTTGGCAATAAGGACTGGGAGAAAGACCCAGACAGAAAGTATGACCCAGAAAAACAACCAAGCAGACATACACAGCCAAGGAAAGATCAAGATAGAACAAGAATTAAATAAAACTCTTCGAGACCTTTTTGTCAGATTTCCTTGTATTATCATCTCTGCCTTGATGTGAAGCCCTCTTCTGTCAAGATGAGGCTACTTCCAGCCAACTTGCAAGGGCTGTACCTCAAGCCAATTCAATATGGAAATTGCTTTCACCAGAAAGTACACCTGGTACCAAACTGAATCAAGGTGAGATGGATTCCTCACCACACTACTTCATTATTCTTCAAGCCTAAAAGCGCACAGAAACCTAAAAAATCATCTCTACTGACTGCAACCCAGCATGACTGAGGATACACATGGTCAACGCTCCCAATCATAATCAACAGCATTGCCTCACGTGCCCCAAGCTTGTCTTGCGGAAAAATCTCTGGGCTCTGTCTATAAAAGGAAACACAAGTGTGCACCCCGCTACAATTATCCATCTTTCATCACCACCTATTAAATCACACTGCTCCATTCTACATCATTTGAGACTATCACTAAGACCACTAATCACTTTCTACAAACACTTTTTCTTAAAATCTGTGCCACACACTCTTATCATCCAAACTAGCTACATTGCCAAGTTCTCACCCCAGCTAACAAATGTTTCCAGATTCCCGGAAATTCAACCAAACTGATAACCATCCTTTATACACACAACTTAATTCACATTCTTTTTCATCATTCTCATTAATCACCCTCTTTTCCTCATCTTCTTCTTATGCTGAAGCCATTGTCTCTGCTCTTAGGTAAGAGCTTCTACGCATGCATTTTCATCCAATGTGTTTGTTGGAATTTGAGGTGTAATTGACTCTTATACTCTTCTTCTCTATTCTGTTTTTGTATTTTCTTCCCACAAGCTTCTGCTTCCGTATTACTTATTCACATGTTATGTCTATTTTTGTGTTACTTTCTCATACCTGTTTTATTCTGCTCTTGTCTTCCTTGTCTTGACTCAATACACTCAAACTTGTTCAGCTTAAATACTGAACCCTTGTATCTCATTTTGTCACTCATCACCTCACTCAACCTAAGAATTGTCCTCCTCCACCATTCACTATTAATTAACTTGTCCCATCTCTGAAACTCTCACAGCCACTTG
The DNA here is from genome assembly GCA_025617555.3 of Puccinia polysora. Classification (NCBI taxonomy): domain Eukaryota; kingdom Fungi; phylum Basidiomycota; class Pucciniomycetes; order Pucciniales; family Pucciniaceae; genus Puccinia; species Puccinia polysora. The sequence continues at coordinate 19,984,463 of CM062638.1, forward strand.
TTGTTCACCTTTCAGGTAATTTCCATTACGTCTCATGAATGATGTTTCCTCCTTGAAAGTTGTCTAACCAGTCGGAATCCATCTTTCAGTTTCTCCACTTCTAACACATTTACAGTCCCAGTGCTTCCCGCACCACGGAAATTTTTTTTTTGAAAGTTGAACTTCAACCCCTGTCTCAGTCATTATGACGGAAAGAGAAACCAAGGACAATCTCAATGTACCTATCCTCAATGGTACCAATTTCAGGGAATGGCAGATGCTAATGGAAATTCATCTTTGGTCAAAGGACCTCATGGATGTTTGTGAAAAAGAACCACCAGAGGATGCCTCAGCTGCTGCTGTCAACAAGTGGAAAAATCAAAGTTACAAGGCTGTTGGGGTGATCACCAGTTGCATTAATCAGACTGTTTTTATCTCTGTTATGAACTCAACCACCAAGAAGAACGCCACTCTTCTCTGGGGGAAGATCAATGACCAGTATGCTTCCATGTCGGCCCTAAATTGTGGACAAGTCTGGATGTCTTGGATGGCTCTTGACTACCAAGGAGACCTTCAAAACCTCATCCACTGCTGCCAGAAGGCCCTCATGGATGTCTCTGCCGTCAACATTTACATTCCTAACGAAATTCTTTCATACTCTATTCTTGGAAAGCTCTGTAAAAATCCTCAACTCTACCATCTTGTTGATGGATTGGCCATGGATGAACTTTCAGTTGAAAGGCCCTCGGTCATTTTAACAAGATTACAGAGTTATGTTCACCACCTTAGTGTCAACAATAGATCAGCCATTGAAGGACCCTTGGGAGCTGCCACTGCACTTGTCACAAATGCCGACTCCAAATATCCCTCAAGGATCATCTACTACTGTTCCAATGGTAGTCATAATCCTTGTTTCACATCCCACAAACTGGAGAAATGTTATGTCAAGTTCCCCAACTTAAGACCTCAGCAAAAGAAATATGAAGACTCTAAAGTTAATTCTCACTTCACTTATGCACAAGCGTGCTTATCTGAGGATCAGGTCTTGGACGCTGTTAAGGAAGAGAATGAGGAAATACTTGATTGCAGAGCCACCCACCACATGTTTGGCCAAAAATCTCTGTTCACCTCTTTCCAACCTTGCAAACCATTTCAGATAAGCACCGGTGATGAAACTAGTCAACTCCTGTCTCTTGGTCAAGTTACTGTTAACTTGAACATTGGAAGTGGTCAACTTGTCTTGAAGGATGCCCTTTTTGTCCCAAGGATCAGAAGAAATATCATTGCCATGCTTCCCCTAATCTCCACATCCGTCCCCATTTTCAAGGATGGAAACACATTTCTCCTGAAAGATTTTGACACAAAGCTTTTCTCAGGACACCTCAGGGGACGTCTGATGAATGTACCCTATCACGTTCCCAGTGCAAACCTGTCCAAATCCACTCCCAATCTGTGGCACCATCGGCTAGGACATCCAGGTCCTGCCGTGATGAAGTGGCTTGGTCTCTTGGTCTCAGGCCTATCCGCCTGCTCCACCTGTGTCTCATCCAAGGTGACACTACTTCCCTTTCAAGGACATTTTGAGCCCACTCGCAAAGTTCTTGACTGTATTCACCTAGATCTAGTTGGGCTCATCAACCTTCCATTGGTATTGGGTTTCAAATACTTCCTCACTTTTGTGGATCAGCATACCTCATTTAAGTTCGTCAAAATAATAAAGAGCAAATCTGATTCTTTAAATGAGTTTGTCAAGCTTAAGGTGGTGATGGAAACGTTTCACAACAGGAAAATCAAGAAGGTAATCTCAGATCAGGGCGGTGAATTTGTAAACAAGGAATTTCAGGACTTGGCCAGCACTCACGGGTTTATACATCAGTTTTCTCCTGCGTACACCCCTCAGAATAATGAAATTTCTGAGAGGGCTAATCGCACAATTCTTGATAAAGCTCTATGCCTGCTTTGCCAGTCATTGCTTCCAAATTCCTTCTAGGCAGAGGCCATCAACACCGCTTGCTTCCTTTCAAACTTGGCTCCCACTCCCTCTCAAAACAATCAGTCTCCCTTCTACCTGTGGAACAACATGCCACCAAAGATCAAAAATCTGAAGACGTTTGGCTGAAAAGCCTTTGTCTCTATTCCAAGACACAACCAAAAATGGAAACTGGGACCTACCGGTGATGAAGGGATCTATCTGGGGTATGAAAACAACTTTGCTACATATTGGATCCTTTGTCTTTGTGATTGTCAGGTTGTGGTATCTAGGCATGTAGTATTCTTTGAACATGAACTCCCTTTGCCTGGCGCCGTCATCTCTTGCAATGATCTGTCTTCCTTTGTCAAGGGGGGTTTCACTGTTGAGAATGAGGGCATCTTCTACAATTGTTACGAAAATCCTCCCCTTCCAGTGGCAGTTGTGCCTCCTCCTCACACCAGATCCATATCTGTGTCCCCTTCCTTGTCCAGCTTGAGTATGAACCCTCCTTCTGAAAGCCACAATAACAGCCCTTCTGATTTTCAATTGCCGCCTCCAACTTCTCCCCGCCTGAAGGTCATTGGTCCGCGCCATCCCACGGTCTGGAAAGGAGACGTTGATCCAATTCATATCTTACCGTATCCTTGTCGACCCACCGCAAACCTTACCTACCTTGATGATGACTTTGTTCCTCAAAGCTTTAGAGAGGCAATGGAACGCCCCAAGAGGGGACATTGGATACAGGCCATTGAACGGGAAATTGGTGCGATGGTCAAGTTGCGGCTGTGGGATGTTTTTGCTCTGGCTGGGAAGGGGACCGTGGGGACTGTTTGGGTTTTTAGGAAGAAGAAGGATCGTAATTGGAAGGTAATTGAGTACAAGGCTAGGTTCTGCGCCCAAGGTTTTTCTCAGATTCCTGGCGTCAACTACAAACAAACGTTTGCACCGACTGGCAGGCTGAACACTCTTTGGGCTCTCATATCCTACGCTTTGGCTAACCATCTTCAAATCCAGAAAATGGATGTTAAGAGTGCTTTTCTCAACACCACCCTAAATGAAAACGTGCATCTTGCTGTTCCTCAGGGCATGCCCTTGGACAAAAGAGAGTAAACAAAGCTTCCTTGAGTCCAATGCCAGTCTGACCCAGCTGGAGGGAGAGCACGGTGCCGCGCCGCGCTGAATGAGTCCACGGAGCGCCCGCGGGTCCTGGGGGTCCTTACCCGGGATCCCACGAGCCATCCTCCTGTCTGGTTTCTGAATCTTGTCTCACTTCTCAACATTCCTCGACCTCTTCTGAACCAAGTCATCCTCCTAGCACCCGGCCCCCAACGTCTGAACCGTGATACCTAGCCCACCAACCTCATCGTCAGCTGCAGCAACCAGGAGGAGTTTGGACTATCCCCAGCGGAGGTATGATTGGGATTATCTCTTTCTTCTTTCTCACTCTGTTGTCTCAGTTTGTGCTTACCGGCTACGTGTCTTGCTCCTACAATAAATGCTTCCTTTTAATTTCCATTCCTTCACTCTTTATTCCCCAGACTGATAAAGATAGATCTGATAAAATCCTGCCTGCAACTGTTGCTTGAGCCCACTAGCTAAGCGTATAGTGCAGGTAATGAATCTCACTGTTTCCTTATCTATCTATATCAAAACGTGTTATACTCAAAGGAGAAATGTTGCTTATGACTGTATTTGTCCAAATTTTGTTTACTCAGAATATACTACTACAAGAGTTAACCTAAATCCTGAAATAAAGAGTCTCTAAATTTCCTCACAACTTCAGCTGTTACCGCGTGCTCAGAACCACCAACAGCCGGGTATTTGAAAGCAAGGACGTAGAGTTTGACAAAACTTGCTTCCCTTCCACTAGAGCTCTCAATCCAAGCTGCAACCACAATGACAGTTTCCTCCCCATGTTTTACTGAAGTCCTGATCTGTCAGAAGTCATATGAAAACAAATGAACACTGTGGGATTTGAACCCACAACCTCAGACTCTTTATGTGAGTGATGCTTTTACCAATTAACACCACGCGCAAACGGCTGACGTAAGCGTCGCCACGTCGCGCGGGCACTCAGCCCGGGGATGCAGGAACCACAACCCTACGTCAGCTGACGTTTGCCAGCCAACATCAGCTGACGTTTGCCAGCCAACATCAGCTGACGTTTGCCAGCCAACATCAGCTGACATTTGCCCGCCAACATCAGCTGACATTTGCCAGCCAATAACTTTGCTTGGTTGCATGAACAGTCATCCGCCATGAAACAGAAGGTGGAACAATCGTCTCACCTAATCAATTCATGTCCCCGGGATACCTAGTAGATTTTGGTCAGCCAACATGATGTGATGCTCTGAGTAAAGCCACTCCTAACAAACTGCACAAGATACAGAGCCTGAACTTTGAAACCACCACAGGCTATAAAAATAGCCTACTCATTGCCTTCCATCAGCGTCCGCATTGTCACAGTTTGTAGCTACCATCATACTTGCATTGCTGAGCAATGGACTTCAAAGCCTTCAGTCAGAAATATCATAGCACAGAGTATGAAAATTGTCTAGCTGCTAAAGATCAAGAGCTAGCCAAACTTTGTGAGCAAGTCAATGCTCTTCGACTTGCCATGGAATCTTCCCAAGCCCAACCATCTTCCTCTTGCAAGGGAAAGGGCAAGACCAAGACCAAGCAGTCCAACATTACAAGCTCCAATACTAAATCCGCCGCAACCAGCACTCTGACTCCCCAGCGTAAGGTTAAAGTTTTGAACCTGGGCCAGACCCCCCCAAACCAACGTGCTTGCTCAGCAACCCCTTCCACCCCCGGCTCTGGATCCAAGAAGAATCCGATGCAGATGATACTGAAGGATCAGCCTGCTGGTTTTGAACAAACCAAAGTAAGTCATCAATATTTTCTTGAAAGAATTCGAATTCAATGTGGCCTCTGACAAGAATCTTTCCAGGAAGCATTTTATGTTCACATCAAGTTACTGTGGGGTCTTATTACCCAGCGTGCGACTCCTGCCACTCCCAACCCCAAGCTGTTAAGAGAGTTCCACCAACAATTTGCAAATGCCGAAGAGATCCATCAGGCCTTCAACAGCAAAAGCTTGGCCAATCTTGTGGCCAAGGAAGAAATTCAGTGTCTAAAAGAAGCCAAAGCGGGACGTATGAAGATTGGGAAAGGTATCATTCATTTCAACGAGTTTTTCATCAGCTACATTCAAGTCTCAATGTCGAAAATTGGATTACCTGTATGGGCCCCAGCACTTGATGAGCAGCCAGACTCCCTGTACAATGAGGCCTGTCGCATGTCTTCCTTGATCACGTTCCGCCAAGCCGTTGTTGGGAAGGTTTATACCTTCATGAATGTTAATGAGAAATTCATTAACAATCTTGAACTACTTGGGACGGCTTATAATCACTATGTGCACTACTACATGGCTCATAGGTTTGTCAAGGAGAGGAAGGAACCTGGGAAGCATGATTGCGATGAGGAAAAAAAAGTAATTCAACGTGCTTGTCAAAGGGCAAGTAATTTTTAGTTCCAAAAACAACAAAATGGACTGCTGCTTATGTTTCATTTCTGATCCAGCTTCGCGATGCACAATACTGGTTTGTTGTCATGAACAATCTCCCTAACCGATACAAAAGGATTGTTGAGCAGATTCAAGCCCACAGCGATGATGAATACATCCCCAATAAGGATGTGTATGTTGTCAAGAAACTCCCCTTCTGGTCTGAGGCAGCAAACATATTCTTCCGGAGGTTGGATGAAGAAATGCGGGCTTTTCAGAAGTCCGAAGGAAAACAACCTCAAGCTTGAAGAAGAGTCTGGGCAAAAATCCCACTTGAGACTCTCTTTCCCCAGGAACCCAAGCATCTCCCAATCGATTTTTATGATGCCAATTGGTTCAACAACCGTCTCCCTGCCCAGAAAGTCAAGCTTGCCGACAACCAGAATTTTGCGTTCTTGCCAAATCCACTCATGTCATTCTCAGGCAAGGGTGACAGTGATGAGAGGCTGAATGACAAAAAGTTCACTGAGAAGCATTGGAATCGGGCCGCCAAGCCATATGATTTATCATATGAGATTGTTGATGAAGACGATGAAGAAGATGAAAGCAATGATCCCAACAACAGTGATGTCCAGAGCATTGACTTAGAATTTTCCAATGGAGAAGAAGAACAAACAGAGGATGAGTATGAAGAGGAGGAAATTGATAATCATACCAATGAGGAAATGCAGATAGAAGCTCATGGGGAGGAGAGATATGCTAGCAAGTTTGATATTCCCGATGAAACTCAGATATGGTACTGAAAGTTTTGGCGGTATTTTTGCCCCTATGCTTTCCAAGCAATCGCAAGGTTGGAATTGCTTTCTAGCTAACCCTCTATGCAATCTCAGTCAACCCAAAATTTTTACTTTTTTTTTCTTGATTGCTTTGAAATCAACCAAAATGTTTTAAGAAGTGCAATATTACCGCAATATTACCCTTCCCCCTCACTTGTGGATCTTGTTTCTCTCAACTCAGCGCGTATGTGTCTATTTATGGAAGTGTGAGTATATGAATTAGGGCAAAAAACAAATAAAATAAAAAAGGTAGGCACAATTGATGATCAAAGTCAAGGATTTCAAAAAAAAAATATTCTTCCATTGAAGTAACCAACAAATCTAACTTACAAAAAAAAAGCATGAAAAAAAAGCCTATCAAGTGAGAAGTTCGGTAGTGTCATCCAAAAAACATTGGAACATCAACATCAATGTCCATCAGATTGAGGGTGGAAAAGGGAGTGTGTGATACTGTGGTCAGCGGCCAAATGAGATAGCTAGGATGAGGTGTACCAAGTGACCAGGCTGGCAGAGGGCAATAGGCACATGGCATAACTATGTTTTCACATGGGACATAGGTTGGCCCCTTAACTCTGACCTGTATCACATTGCATCTCCTCAGCCAAACCTCCAAATCATCTTTGTCCCTTTTCACTTCCTCTGTTTTTAAGATCTTAACCCATACTTTATTCACATCACCTTCAAAGCAAATTATCTGTTCCACATTTCCATACCTATTTTTTCCGTTTGACAGGTATTTGGCCCAAATGTTTGGCTTTGTGGGAGCCACTATCCGATTCTGGCCACAGGCCAGGGTAGCAACATCAATTGCATAAGCTGGTAAGATGATTGATCCCTCTGGGTGGGGGTATTCATAATAGGCACATAATTCTGGGATTGATTGGCGAGTAATTTCAAGTAGTTCTTTGTAGGTTGCCGGTTCAATTTGAATCTTCAAATTCCGAGATGGCTTGTGACTTGCTTCCAAAATAGCGGCATCGAGGGGCCTTTTTGCCTCAAATCGCTGAAGCTGACAGAATTGTTTCATGATTGTTTCTCCCCATTGCTCTGTAAGTTGAAATTGCATGTCAAACTTTGGCATGATTAGATTCGTTCAATAGATTCATTCAGGGAACTCACTTGAGTTTTGGTTTGAATTACAATTTTGAAGTAATCCAATAAGACATTCTCCAGGAAATTTGGAAAAGTTCATCAGTGGGCCCCACCACCTCATTTGCTTGGGAATATGCAAAGCATAATGGTGGTTAGGTAATACTTGGTAGCTGCTAAACAATTTAGCCGATTTTGTTGTATATATCATGTATGATTCTGAAAACTGAACACTATCGTCTTCTGAGGTGGACCTCTTTCCAACAATGTTAGTACACCTTATCAACTCAGAGAAGTTCACCAGATGGTCACGATGAGTGACCAAGTCTTCCTCCATGTTGCTTGCATTGAGGACAGCATCAAATAAACACAATGGCAAGTGAATGGCAAAGAGCAAACACCATTCACTTGCCTTCAACTTTCCATTCTTTGCACTTCCAAGTCCATGGGGCATTAGTGTCACCCCGGTGGGTGCTACAACATCGAGAACATTTTGAAGGATTTGAAGCTTTTGATTTTCTGTGAGTGCATCACTCCGACCCAAATCATCCTTTTGGCCATTTATTCCCCAACGATATCAAAAATGATGCTGAAGGACACCTTTGTACCAATTGTGCATCACCCCAAGCACAACACTCTTGACAGGTTCCCAATAAGGTAGTCGGTTGAGTTCTGACCATCTGATTCCAGTACGTTCAACCAGTTTTGCCCTTTCTGACGCGTTTGGGGCATCAAGCCATCGGCGAGATAGACTCACAGTTTTTTCACAGGTCCTCAATCAGCCAAGTTCCATTTTCTAAATTTCAGGTTTTTGGGCCTCGCACCATGAGCAAAAGAACCTGGCAGAGTGAGAAGAGAAGCCGGCAACCTTGTGATTGGCTACCATATCACCCAATAGCGCCCCAAGTTGCACAGTCACCCGACGACCAAGAGGAAAATGATGGGTTTTGATCCGTTCGCCAGTATACAATTGATCCAGCTCATCCACAATTGGCTTCAGCACGTTGCTGATGGTGATCATATCCAGTTGATTGGGAGCGGGAACAATGGCCAAAAGATAGGTGTATTGGGGCTTGTATCGTAAGGTTGGGGGGAGGTTAAAACACATCAATGCTAACACACCCATTGATACTTGCTTCCCGGCAAGTTTGTTGTGTATCGGGTTGAACCAATCAATGAAAAGAGTGAAGGATAAGTTGAGTGGTTGCGAGTTTTTCAGGGGATCATGATTCTTCCTGGGAAATTGCTTCTTTGATGCCGGTGACTGCTGGTAATAAATGATTTCACCTTGATTATTTGCTTGCAAGTGGCTTTATCAGTTGTCCATTGATGCTTCAGTTTCAGGCAATCTTAGAAACCAACCAAGCCAGTCCAAAAAATCTTGAATTACAAATATGCTAGATGGTTTGGTTTGATGTGATATAAGTTGGGGAGGTTTTGGCCTAATAGAGGTTGCATGGTTCATATTGAGGGATGAAATTTCATTACTGTCAAAGAGGTCCTTGCCACAAATTGGAGATTCAGGGGTAGGCCAATAACCACATTCAAATGGTACAACTTCAAGGGCGTATACTGAGTAGCACTTCCAACAACAAACGTTTACTTCATAGATAGGATTCAGATGTAGATTTTTGGTGATTGTTTGTACATCTCTAGGGATTTTATCTTCAATTTTGACATTGGAAGAAAGCGTACGACTTTGCTTGATGATGTAACAGATATATTTGATTGCGGTATTGCATTTTTCTTGACTTATGCCGCAGGCAAGATACAACCAGGCAATAAAAAACAAGACAGAATCTAACATTGTCAAATAATATCACAGTAAGCAGGATGATAGGATAAATGCCTCAATAAATCTTTGAAATATACTCACGGAAGTCAAAAATAGGGCTCCTGGAGTTCAGTTCGGTTGATTCATCAGATGGCAATGGGTCTTGGGCATGGTCGTGAGAGCATTTGGGTGAATTTTCTTGAGGAGACCCTTTTATTTTTAGGCTTGTTAAGTAGTCAGGTAGGTTTTCTTCGTATTCTTGCATTTGGTCCCTAGCACGGTGTTTTCAACAAGTGGCGGGATGGTGATATGCTCCATAGCATGTTTTTCCATCAGGGTCAACAAAGGAGATTTTTCGGCATAGTGAGCAGGTACATAGCTTGAAAGAAGAATCCATGGTGTATATCGGAAGAGGGCTTTGAGAATGTGGGATGTTGATACTTGGATAGATTGAGTGTTAAAGGCAAAATACAAAGCGTCAATTGCCTGTGGCCCGAGAGGTGGGAGCATAGGCTATAGCTGCCAAGAACGTCACCTGACGTAGAAAATACCCACCCGCTCGCGGGCGGACCAAGTTGAGTGCCCGCGCGACGTGGCGACGCTTACGTCAGCCGTTTGCGCGTGGATTAATTGAATTAAGTGCACTTTTTAGTAAGGAGTGGTCAATTCATATCTATTTGGCTGATCACCCCAGAAGAGGTGTACTTCTCCCGGAATTCTATGATGTGGTTGGCACATACCAGTCAATGAACATTCTCATGGCAATTATGAAATCTAACATGATCTTCCTTTCTTTGAGGAATTCATTCACTCCAACACAAATACTAATGGGAACCCAAGACCTTCAAGCTCCCAAGATGGAGTGGGGCAGTTAGAAGAGGTCACAAAAAATGCGCAGCCCAATCAGCCTGCACCCGCTCCGCCGCAAAGACTTGTCATAAGAGGACCCAGGCACCCAACATTAATCAACAGTTCCATCACCAAGGATTCTATACTTGGCTATCTTTGCAGATCTAAGGTGGTTAAAAAATTTCTCCCTGGGCCAGCTGATCCCCATAACCACAAGCAGGCCAAAGTGTTGCCCTTCAGCAGAGAATGGGCCTTGGCTAAGAAGGCTGAGCTGGAGAAAATAAGGAAGCATTGGTTTTGGACCAAGCGACTAACCTGGATGACCATTTGTCTCATTCCTTCCACCTAGGCCTACTGCTCCAAGCTTGGTCCAGGCAACAAGGTGATTGAGCGCAAAGCTTGCATTTGCACTAAGGGATTTTGACAAACGCATGGCCTCAACTTTGAGGAGAGCTATGCTCCCACTGGGAAGCCATCCTCTCTACAGTTCCTCATTTTGCATGCAGTCAGCCATTGGCTTCCTATTCACCAGCTTGAAGTATGTAGCACATTCCTCACCTGTAGTCTATCAGAGAAGGTGACCCTCTTGCGGCCTCCTGGCTATCTTGAGGAAGGGGGAATGGTTCTAGACTTACATAAGGCCATTTATTTGCTTAAGAAGTCATCTCTATTTTTGTAAAAATGACTAAGTGACCTCCTCAGAAGTGTTGGCATCTTAGCCATATCAAATCCTTGCATAATCTACAGGCTAAACCAAAGCCCCACATGAGTCTTTGTACATGTAGAAAATTTAGTAATCTTTAGTAACAGTCCGTCAACCTTGAAGTACAAGATTTTGCAAGAGTTTGCTATCAAGTACCTTGGTCAAGCCTTGTTCCTCTCAGGCATGAACATCACCCAAGAGGATGGCAATGTCAGAATCACCCAAACCAACTATGTAGACAGAAAAGTCATATAATTTGATGAGAGTGATTAGACTCTGGCGTCTTGTCACATGTATTCAAGAACTTAACTAACAGAAGCCACCAATAAAAAACACCAGACCTTTCTGCTCTCCAAACTAAAATAAAGGGCATTAATAGGTTCCCTCAACTATTTAAGTGTTCTCACCCAACCAGACATCCGCCTGGTCATCAGTCTCCTTTCCTAGAACCTTGCAAGACCGGGAATGCAAAACTACTGATGTGCTTTGCAAGTTCTGCAATACCTAATGGGAACTGGAAGCACAGGACTTTAATACCAGCAAGAAAACTCGGAGGTATGATTGTCTATGTGGATTTAGATTGGGGAAACTTCCCAGACACTTGCCAATCTCAAACAGGCATGATATCTCTTTCAGTGTCAGCTTGCTACTATGTACAGAGCAACCGGTCAAACTAACAAAAACACAAAATAAATTAAAACATTAATAAGGAGTGAGAAATATTATTACAGATTTGGATTCCTCACCCAAAATAAGGTAGGGTAACTTGCTGACCCCAAACTTGAAATCCAACTGCTTATATCCTCAAATAATTAAATAAAGAAAAGACCAAAAGCAACAGAATCACTATGGCACTATTTGGCCAACTTAATATTTCACACACAATTTCACATATAGGTCTCACACCTAAAATTCAGTAAGAATTGAGGGTTTGTGTATATTTGAGGAGTTATACACGGAAATGTGTTATTTCACAATTCCTGCGCGCAGCCCCGCATCCTTACATAACCCTTACATATCTGTAGCATCAAATTCCCACGTAAAGAAGTCCCGCGCGCAGCCAATTCTGCAACGCACACTGCTTATCCTACCCCCTGCGCAGCTGAATGGACTTATCCCTCCGTCAGGATCAGTTGTGAAAAATCTGACAACAGGTACTGCTCATAAGATCTAAAACCTAGTTAGGTTTACCTGGCATATGTAATAACATGAAATATGAATTACAAATATTCTAAAAACACTTAAAACTCAAATGAAAATATGATATAATCAATTCAAATTATTTTTTTATAATAAATCAAATATTGAGGATTACCACCTAAACTACAGATCCCAATCTTTGAATACCATAAAACACTACAACAAGTGGCCATTAAAATTATTTCCCTGACTGGTTTTTTAGCCTCAGCCCTTGAGCAGAACACTCTCTACTTCCCCTGATAAGCTCATTATCACCCCAAAAAGGTGCTTATACAGACCTCTTTGGATCCATTATTCCCTATCAGTTTACCAGGAAACTATTATTATCAATCAGACAATGTTTCATTGTTGATCCAGTGCTTATAAAGAGATAAGCAATTGATTTATGAAATAGTCTGTAGTATTATTATTACTTCCCAAAACTTAACAACCTGATTCATTGAAATTTAGTCCGGCAATCAACCCCATTTGCCCTGAAACCCTTTTACCTGAATCTTTGCAGGCTTTTCTGTGGATTATTGAATCAGAGTGAGTTTTTCCCTCCCTTCTTTGGCCATTGTGCTGTTTTTACCGGCCATATCAGTTGATAAGTCCTTATAAGGCAACCATTATTCATTCCAAGGTTCTTAAACTGCACAAGGAGGCCCCTTGAAGAGAGGTTGTCTGTCTGTAAATATCCCTGATATTATATTACTGTGGACCCTCTTTTTGAAACAAATTCAAAACCCTTTTCAACCAAACCAATGAAAACCTGAACCAGCTCTTAAAATATTTATTATTTGAGCTTTTGAAGTGTTTATCATTGAAATATTATTATTATTATTATTATTCAAGTATTTTTATCACTCTCTGTAGCTAAAGGACTGCAAGGTTCCTGGTATCAGAGATCTGACATGCAGGCAGCCATGTAATCTCCTGGAAATCCTCCAGGCAATCCACTGTCTCACTCTTGTTGACTAAAGCTGAGTACAAGGCACTCAGAAAATCTTCAAAAGAAGCCATCTGGTTGCAAATTCTTGGTCAGGAAATTCTCCAAAAAGCAACCAACATGACCACCTGCATGCAAATTGAAAGCAAAGGGGCATTCCACCTTGCTATCCATCATTAAGGCAGAATAGCTTCAGGAGCAAGCACATAGACATTTGCCTGCAATATGTCAGGGAACCTATACACAATAGGTCCATTACCCTCCTTCTGATTCCAAAAGCTACTAAAATAGCCAAATTCCTCACAAAAACCCTTGGAAGAACCTCCATTTCCAGATCTATCAACCTTATAGCCTCATCTCCTTCTGCCAAAGTTGAGACTCACTTCAGCAAGGGGGCATGTTGAGATGAGGCTACTTCCAGCCAACTTGCAAGGGCTGCACCTCAAGCCAATCCAATATGGAAAAGAGCTTTCACCAGCAAGTACACCTGGTACCAAACTTAATTGTGGTGAGATGAATTCCTCACCACACTTATTCATTATTCTTCACTCCTAAAAGTGCACAGACACCTAAAAAATCATCTCCACTGACTGCAACCCAGAACAACTGAGGATACACATAGTCAATGCTCCCAATCTTGATCAACAGCATTGCCTCACGTGCCCCAAGCTTGTCTAGCCAAAAAATCTCTGGGCTCTGTCTATGAAAGGAAACACAAGTGCACACCCCGCTACAATTACCCATCTTTCATCATCACCTATTAAATCCCACTGCCCCATTCTAGATCATTCAAGACTACCACTCAGACCACTACTCACTTTCTACAAGCACTTTTTCTTAATTTCAGTTCCACACAATCTTATTATTCTAACTAGCTAAATTTCCAAGATCTCACCACAGCTAACAAAGTTTGCCAGATTCCCAGACATTCAAAAAACTGATAATCATCCTTTATACACACAAATTGATCCACGTTTGTGTTCATCATTCTCATGCATCACCCTATTTTCTTCATTTGCTTCTTACACCAAAGCTGTTGTCTCTGCTCTTAGTTAAGAGCTTCTGCCCATTCCTTGTCATACAATGTGTTTCTTTTTCTCATCATCTATCTGCTCTTAGTTTTCTGAGTGATACAAATTCTAAATGTTCCTCATTCTAACTCCAGATTTTCATCATTATTTCTATTCCTCCGTTTGTTTTCTCATTTTTATGTAGACTCAAACTAGCCCAGAATTGCTGGTTTTAGAAAGAGCAATGAAAACATAAATTGAGGATAAGCAGCTAATTATTTCATCAGCCCCATGGAATTAAATGTTGAAGTAGTGGGCTGGAGGCAGTGGCTTGACAGATTGGGTGATGGGAATGTCCTGGAAGGTGTGGCATCTAATAAACTGGAAGTATGGGTTTCCCAGCCAGGAGTTTTTACTATTGATATACTGTATTTAATATGTATTTACTTCTCAAACCAAAAGTAGAGAAGGAGGATGCACAAAGCCACATAGAGAGAGAGAGCCTTGGAGATTGTGTGGGATCTTGAAGGGGTGAAACAAGATACTTCAGGAGGGGAAGCTGATAGATCCAGGGGTAGAGGTTGAATGTAATGAGGATTGAGAATGACTGAGGAGACTGATTCTTGAGATTCAAGTTGTGGTTATGACACATCAGGAACAGAGGTAATAAGAACCAAAACAAATACAAAGAAGGAAATACTTAAGCTAGGTGAGAGAATTTCCCTTGAAAAAAATGGACACAGGAAGCTTAAAAGCTGCTCCAAACTACCAACTAGAAAAGGGTGCTACACTACTGTTGAATATATAAAAAGAGCAATAATTTTTCTGTTTTCTAACCTTTTCTTTCCATAATCATCCTTTTTGCCATATCATCATTGTTTTTTTCATAAAATCCAACTATTTTTGCAATAAAAACAAAAGTGCTGTAACAAAGCCGTTAACAGCCTTTTAATTCTAAGAGGAGCATTATCATCCATCTTTTGTCTTCAAAGGAAATCAAACAAAATATCCCTAATTGAAGCTTCAAATTTTTTATTTACTTCCATTTTTGCACCCTACCAGAGTGTTTTTTCAATTTTTTACTTGGGTTTAAAACACATTCACAGGTATTTTGTTTGGCACCACCTTTGAAACAGGATTTTTGTAGCAAAAGGACCTGAGAAATTAAATCTGGAACTCTATGCATGTTGTTTATTCTTACCAATAAAAGAGATTTGAATATACCTGGGATTTTCCTGCTCAATTCAAAAGGATAGTTTCACATATAAAATCTTTGGTCTTTTTGAAACCAATTGCATAAAGTTGCATTTATAATTCTTTTAATTTGTTTAAGATAGGTCCCTAAAATCATTTTGAATGTAATTGAGTACCATCTCACAAGTAATTTGCTGTTTGAATTTGGAGTAGCCTTGGCATAGCTGTTGTCAAGTTCCTTCCATATGTTTAGGATTTGCAACTGTTTTGATTTTTTATAATGGTGTTTTATGCCCTTTTTCTGAGCTTTTGGATGATTACTCATGCTGCCTTTTTGAGTTGGTCTTTTGTTTGTTGCTGAGATTGTTGCCAGGATTGCTTGATCTTACCTTCATGAGCTTCTTTTGTTTCAATAACATGGTACTTTCTGATGACAGGCCAGAATATGACTTGCTTGGTTTAGCAAAGGATGCACAGAATTTCTTCTTTTTTGATGCTGGCCAAAACTCTCAATAGTGGCTGTTGCAGAGCACTTTGAATGTTGATTTGTTGAAAGATGGGAATGCCATTGCCAGGACTCAAACCCAGCAGGGCTGACTCTAGGTGCCTGCTTTACCACTAAGCTACAACAATGGTGTGCAGATTAGCAACTACTGCTCGCCCCCGTTTTCTGCATACTGTTGGTGCATGATCTTGGGCTGATGTGGCTTCCATGTTGACAGCACAGACCTTGCGCTGTAGCGCTTCAACTGGTAATCTGAAAGAATCGGATAGATTTGTGATGTGGCTTATACGTGAGCTTTGTCTATCGGTTCAACAGGATGAAGGCTGCAAGCTTATTTCATTGAAAGGGGACAAAAACTGTGTATGATATGTTGTTCACGTGTGCTGCCACCAACAGGTGCTATTTACAACTAGGTATTTATACAAGATTGTTCTTACGCCCGTACCCACTATTCTTGCTAGTAGGTGCCAGGACTAATTCTTGTGCCAGGGTGGATGACCCTAGGGATCGTTGTTCTGGTGGCGTTCACCTGGTCCTGGCGGTATTCCGCTGTACCTGGCATTAGCCCTTGTGCCTCCAGTTCATTTATTAACGGGAGCTAGCTCTGAAGCTGGGTCTCGCCTGCTGTTTGAGATCTTTGTCGGTTTAGTTTTAGTCGGGGATTGAATTAACTGAATTGCGCCACGCACCCAATGACAAGGGCTTTGGTTGCTTTTGACCAGGTGCGTCACGGCATTGAAGCTGCTGCTCCGACACGGACGAGGGAAATGACAAACCCCGGGCCGTGAAACAGTTATACCGGTTGGAGCTACATTGGTGGAACTAGCCCCAGCTAGAATGTTGCTATCGCTGGAATGCATTCCCGAGGTCGCTCTCACCCCGTGTGGCCGAAGCATATATCCACTGGTTGCGCTCACCTTCAGACTCCGCCTACGATGGCCGCGGGGTGCCAAGAGACACTTAAAACAGCCTTCATGTGCTTGCCAGATACGCATCGGGTGATTACCAATTCTGACCAAATAATACACACTCTTTAACTACGTCCTTTTCCCATTGCAGAACCTAGAATAATAACCTTCCAAATCTATAGCGACCTTATACTGATTTCAGTTAAATTACAGTCCTTTGACGCGTCATGAGTTCCAACATGCGAGCCATTAAAGCATGCCTACTTGCCGTCGCCCTGCTCGGGCCATTCTTGTCACTTCACAGCTTGCTCGCGCAGGATGTTTCTATTGTAAATCCGACGCCGGGTGCCAATGTTCAACCTGGACAAAAGTTGAACATTGTTCTTAGCATCCAAGGTAGAGTCATCGCTCTGCAATTTTGACCTCATGTATTTCGTTATAACATGTTAATTGGCCAGTGATTTTATATACGAATCTGCAGGTACCACGTCTTCCGTCAATCACCTTGCATTCTCAATAGGATTCAAAAACTCTCCAAAGGATGAAAAATCGCTGGGAAGACCTTATGTCGGAACAGTTTCTCTAGCGCCGGGATCCCATGACGCTGTTCTTGACCCTGCCAAAGGAACTTACAGTTTTGACATTACGGTTCCATCGGCCAAAGATTTTTTGGACGGTTTCTCTGCCCCGTGGGTACAATTCTTCTTTCCTTGACTAAACTGGAAATAAGCACTTAACCAAACAAATCGTCACCCAAAATCAGCTACAACCTAACAGTCTCAGATTATTACTTACTTGGCGTTAGTCAATTCATTTGATTTCGAGACGAACAGATTAATGCTCATCATTTGATTATCAATTTTACAGGCTACCTTTACGCCTATACTCAAAATGACCAGCGTCCAAGTCAACGTGCAAGATAACAATTCGTTAGTACACCTTTATTCAATTTTATGCATTGCGGCCCCAAAATTGATGTGGGAACATCTATTTCTCAAAAAAAAAACTAGGAGCGGAGGCAATCCTACAAATGGGGGAAGCCCAGGAAATCAACCCAATCCCTCAAACGGTGGAAATCAATCGAATGTCCCAAACAATTCTTCTAATGGTGGAGACGGCAATGGTGCCAAACCAACAAGTCCTGCTGAAAAACTAAGGCTTCCATACTTATTGGCGGCCTGCCTATTAACATTTCATATCCTCAATGCATGATTATAGATAGGTATGATGCATATTCAGATAAGAAAGGTGTGCATAGGTAGGTAAATTGGTTTGATTATCTAAAAAAATCTGCCTGTTTTACCCTCTGGATTTAGTACATCCTTTCAGGGTGAATTTTAATTACACCACTGGTAGTGTGGCTTTCCAAGGTTATTTCATCATTTTTGTATCTTTTGGAAGTCAAATATTTGGCTGCAGGACTTTGGTGTTGGGTGGAATTATTTTCTACTGATTGTTTTTAAGATGCCTGTGGGTTATTTGGAATGAAAATAAAGCAAAAAATCCTTCTTTTAAATCAAAAAACAATTAAAACAAAATTTAAAAAATAAATAAACTGAATCACTCATTAATGGAAACTTTTGACAATTTACAAAGATGAACAATATTTTTATCTTCTGGGACAATAATTATATCAAATATGAGTATTAGAAACACTAAGAATGAATTTTGGATGGGAAATATTCAAAAAATAGCTCCAGAAAGCAGAATCTACCTCTTTTCAAGAGGTCTTTCCAAAAATTTAAAAATGGATTAAAGCTCAATTTCATTCAATCATGTTCAAATTATGTCTCGCCAGGATATATTTATTCATTTTGAATTGATGTGTTCATCTCTTTCCAAAAAAAGGTTTTTAAATGTATGAATCTATCCCACAAGATTTGAATTCATTTCAGCTTAGCATTGTTCCAGAGTGGCCAAATCCTCACAATAATATAAGTGAACAAATAATTAAATTATTCCAGGCTCACTGAAAATTAAAAAAAGGGCCCAGGCTAGATTCACACCAAAGAAATTGCTGAATCTATGCCAATTTTCAAAATTGGCATGATTTCAGCAATTTTTTTTTCAAAAATCATGCCAAAAGCCCCCATTGGCATGATTATATTAAAAAGAATACTATATTCAGACAAATGGCATGCAGTCTTTTTAGAGTTTAAAAGATTTCATGGGTTGGGATAACACACCTTATGATGGTGTGTTGGCCCCCCACAGACCTGGAAGATTGAATGAAGGCCCCAGGGGGCTAAATTATGGCCTCCACACTCTCTAGGGGGTCTTTCTGGGGTATAGTTTTTGGATAATTCAAATATTGACTCAATTGAGAATATTTGATATGTAAAAATGCAATAAATACCAATTTTTGGTAAGGAAATCAAATCTGACCTCAGATTTTAAAAAGACTTGATTAAATATAAGCAAAACAAGAAGAATATTTCCAGTGGAATTTGAAGACCATTGTACTAAACATAAAAAAAATGCAAAATTACTATATTTACCTATTTCATTATGGGAATTCATAGATTTTGAAATATGCAAACAAAAATATAATCCAGGACATAATTAATTACAAAAAATATTAAAAATATATTTCCTTGAAGAACACTTAAAATTTTGGATTGAATGAAAATACCTTCATACCAAAAATTAGAAAAATAGGAAAATTATGGATATATCTATGTCTTGGAGAGGACTCAAATATTCCAAAAGATACCAAAAAACATTGAAAAATTACAAAAGAAAAAAAAAGAAACAAATTAACAAATAAAAAAACATAGAAAGAAACAAAGAAACAAACAAAAAACAAGAAAAAAGAAAGAAAGAAAGAAAGAAAGAAATATAAATAAAATAAAATGAAAAGGAAAAAAGAAAAAAAGAAAAAAAGAAAAAAAGAAAAAGAAAAACATTTCTTTGAGTTGGGCATGATGCAAATACCTTACACCAAACTTGAAAATACACCAAAACTGTAATTTTGATGATAAATTCTTGGCCCAAATGAGTCGTTTACACAACTCATTTGGGCCTTATGGCATGCTAAACAAATAAAATCAATTTGTGTAGCCTCCACACAACTTGAGTGTAGTTGTTCAGCCCCCACATGATGGCCCAGGTTGTGTAGCACCACACCCAACTACATTAGAGTGATGTGGGGCTGTACACAACTTGAATGTATTCCTGTTCTGTGAAACACAACTACAAGTGTTGTGGGCCAAAAAAATAAATAAACAAATAAAATAAAATAAACTAAAATAAAATAAACTAAAATAAAATAAAATAAAATAAACTAAACTAAAATAAAATAAAATGAAGTAAAATAAAGTAAATAAAAATAAAGATGAAAAAAAGAAATAAACCACATATTTTTTGGTTTAAAAAAAATAAAAATAAGTAAGTAAGTAAAAAAAATAAATAAAAATAAAATAAAAAAATAAAAAAAAACTGAAGACAACCAAAACACCAAAAATTAAATAAATAATGAAAGAGTCTATGGAGCAGCCCTAAAGTATAAGTGTCAAAAAATATAAGTTCAACTTGACTAGACCTAAATTAAAAGTTCAAAAAAATACCAGTTCAACTTTACAAGCCTTAAAGTAAAAACCAAAAAAAAACCAAGTGACTTGACAAGCCCTAAATTAAAAACACCAAAAAAAAAGTTCAGCTTGTGTTAATCTGATCCCATCACAAGAAGTAAAAACAATTCTTATGATGGGATCAGACCAACACAAGTTGAAATGACTTCCTACTGAAATCTTGTTCAAAACAATCAAAATAATGATGTTTACTCAAAACTCTCAAAATAATGATTTTCAAAATGTTATAACCCTTTATATTAATAGAATTACAAGATCAGCATAAGAATCCAAACCCAAATGATGAAATATGAAGTCTATAATTGAAGTTTATAATCCAAAATACACATGAAGTTGATCTTTGAAATGATCAACCCAACCAGAAGCTTTCTTTGAAATGAAAGCAGAGGTTTTTGCTAAAGTGGGCAGGATTGGAATCATTTCTCCCTCAAGTACTAATAGAACCCACTGTTTATTGTTTAAAAAGGAAATATAAATAGGCTCTGATTTATCTGTAATGCCTTTTCTCATTGTAGTATAACAACAAAATGACTCCAATGAGATGAAACATATAGGTCTGGCATAGGTTTATGCTATTATTTGACCCATATCTTGATGAAAATAGGGTTGGTCACCAAGACCAGACTAGAATTGATTTCAAACAAATAAGAATGAGTGTGTTTTTTTAGGATAATATGAAGATATAGACAAGATGAACACAAAAAAACAGGGAGCTAATCTGGCTGAGATCAGAGAACTAATGGTTGAGTCTAGATAAGAGAGATCAGCCAGATTGGATGGAGACAAGCCAAACAGAAATTTTTGATAGCTTCCACAAAGTGCCTTGAAGGATATAAGTAAGAAGTTGATAAGTTTGAGCTGATTGATGAGTTGACAAATTGGTCCTTATGGTGATTGCAATGGCTTCCTGTGTGATACAATTGAGTTCTAGCTTGAGAGATATGGAAGTGAGAAAAGAAGAAGGAAGTTGAATTGACATGCAATCTTGAGTATTGATTGGCTGTTTTTCAGGATTGTCTCCTTGTTTCAGATTGAGTTAATGAGTTGGAACCAGGAGAGTTGCGCAATTTAATGATTGAAATATCCACACAGGATACTGAAGAAAACGTTTTAAATTTGAGATTTAGAAGGTCCAACACATTACAACAAGAAGAGACAACTACATGAGTCACCATGAGAAGATTGAGTAAGAAAAAAGAAAGAAAAAAAGAAAGAAAAAAAGAAAAAAGCACCAAAAATGTGCATAAAACAACAAAAATTGAGCTAATGATAAGTTTAGAGTGTGTTAGACAAAATCTGTAAAGAAAGAAACAGAGAAGCGTAAGACTTAGATTCCAACATATCTAACTTAGGCAGCCGTTTTGAAAAGGGAATCTTTGTATTGATTTCTTCAAAATCAAGTCTTTGTTCAATCTTTTCTACCTCTTTTTCACCACCACACATCTTAATTTTGCATGCTCCATATTTCTCTAATGTTTCAATCATTTTCTTTCTCACTTTAAACCAACTTTGTTCATCATAACCAAGAGATTTAGCAATGACTCTAAATCCAAAATTCCCATTACCAATTGCATCCCAAACCTCACCAAAGAACTTGTGTAATTTCTCAGTTATTTGATTGAGGTATTTCACCTTGGGATCCTATAATCAAAACTCAATCAGCCAGAATTCTAATAACATTAATTAATCACAACAATACTCACCAAAGATGAGCTTCTGGTTGAGGCTTCCTGCATGTCTTCTTCCTCTGAAGAGGATCTTGATTCCAAATGAAATGAAGCTAATTCACTTTCAGTCCCTTCCTCTGAGCAATGATATTCATATTCTGATCCTGCAGACTTTGACTAACAATTAACATCATATCATGATCAGTTCATTAAACCCAAAAAATGAACATTTCACAAAAGAGAAGACTTAAAATATTGTTTCTTTTCTTATTTGGTTCCCCTCTAATTCTCTTTTTCTGCTTAAGATGCTATTCAAAGTTTTTGAATTGAGAAGGATCTCTCCGGGTATCTGTCAATTTTGGCCGGCCTCTGTTTGATTGCAAGAATATATGTTCAAGTCTTGGCTTTGATTGATATTTTGCGGCCTCCTAAATCAAGTGCTTCAACAACCCGCAATGATCTTGTTCAGGATATCCCAAGATCATTGCATTGAGCTTCTCTGTAACTGAGAGGTTTTGAGAATTTCATAAACATCAACCTTTCAAAATTAAAAAGGATCAAAGATTATTAAAGTAGGAATCATTATTCAAAAAGTCTTTATAAAAAAGGATTAACTGCATTAAACCAACTTACAGAACTATAACTGCAAGGGTCATAATCCAACCTCCACTGTGGATGAAAATCCTCAGCCACAACAGATCCTCTTGACACTAGTAGGTCACCTATCTTTTGGGAATAGGGAAAACCCATAGTCTTGGAGTATCACTTGGTGCACACCTCCTCATCATGGTTCCACTATAATCTCTCTAATTGTTTCACAACAAGTTGAATTGCCTCTAAAGACAATTTGCATCCCAATGGTAACAGTTCAGTGGGAAGAACTATTAGTATCTTTATTCAGGAGTTTCAAAGGGAAGCCTGAATAAATTTAATTTGATTGGAAACTTTTCCCCCTAGGTTCCTCCAAACATCCAACATGTTTCCCAAAGAACTAGCAAGAAATTTTTTTAGAGTAGCATGAACCCCTTCAACCTGAGACCTGGTTTTATTTCCAAAGTCAGAGTTTTTGCAAGTCCAAGCCGTTACAAATTTCTCTTTAATATGGAAGATCTTATGATCCATATACTCAAGCACATACTCACTGTCTCCCAAGAAAAACTTTGTACAAGTCATAATTTAAGCAACCTAAAATTAGGAAGATTAACAGTAGAGGCAGTGATTTGGCACTTAATCTAATTTCTGCATCATTGACCTCTGCCTCTCCCTTGGTTTTCAATTCCCCATACTTATCCTGCAGAGAAATAAAGCTTTGCCATCCTTCAACGTCATTATGAAAGCGCACTTTGCTTTTTGATTTTATTTTTGTAGACCTGAAAAAACTATCTTTTTCACTCAGGGAAACTTTGTTCTATAGCAAAAATCAGATATTTTTCAATTTTGGTCAAAAATAAACTTTTGTAAGTCTCTCAGGATCATAAGCAAGCTCCTTTAGTGCATTTACAGACCAACTGTAGAACTCAAATGTTTCTCATGTCATGAAAACAAGAGCCTTTGTGAAATTTTTACAGTTGTTTGTAATTACCACAACATGCAATAGGGGGATGTTGTACTTATTTGTATTATAATTAAAATCCAAAATAGCAATATGATAGAATTGTTTGAAAAGCTTTAATGACTTGGGGTGGGCCAAGAATAGGGCCTCCAAGTGACCCTCTCCATTGAATTTTGCTTGATGAACTTAACCTGAATTACCCAGTTGTTCAAGGAGGACCTCCATAAAACTTTTTTCGTTGAGTTTTTCAAGCGGTAAATTCAGCTTAGTGTTATAGATTGTTTGGTCATCAACATATTCCCCACAATCAATCTTACTAAATTGTATTTTCAGTTGAATAGTATTGATTCCATAGTTCATGCCTTCTTTTAAATTCACTAAGGCTACCCAGAGATTCTTCTCAGGTGAGGATGCACTGAGGGGTGTGGAGAGGGTTGATGCTTATGTTGATCATGTGTGTATGAGATTTTCAAAAACAGATCTGCCTTTGTGCAACTTGCATGGATTTACAACTTTTGCCCAACCTTCCTTGTGTGAGTTTGCCTTGACCATTTGGTGAGCAATTTCCCAGAGTAGAAACCATGTTTATCACAGGCTAAATTGACATATTTATCATGATTTGAGTTGAAAACTGTTAGAGTGCAACCATGCTTCATTGCCCATGTTTGAAAATAGTTTGGTTCCTCTTCCCCAGTAGGAAAAGGTCTTACAAGAGGTGGGTCAAGTGGATATGGCACCAATTAAATGGTTATATTGATGGCATGCACTCCATCATTTCAAATCAAATTAAATAAGACAAAGACCACAGTAACATAAAATGTTACTCACCACCAGAGGTCATGTCAATTTGTGAAACATTTTGTTCCTCAATTGTCAGCCTAGATGAGGATGCAATGGGGGCTTCCAATGATTCAATACCCAAGTCCTTCTGGTCCACAGATTTGTTAATGGCACTATCAATTTATTCCTTCAATGCAGCCATTTCACAACAAGGAGGGCTTTCCACTGTTCCCATAAGCAAAAAAGAATGCAATGGTAATTCAGTATTCAATCCAACTTTAAATTGAACAACTACAAAGTTTGCACAATTTTGAGTTGAGAAAGATCAAGTTTAGTGGGATGTTTTTTTGCAGTTTCACTTTAGTTTCACTTCAGTTTCAATTAATTGGTTTGCAGTTTCACTTTATATCACTTCATATTCACTTGAGTTTCAGTTTTTTATTGCTAGGTGTGGTGCAACAGTCCCACATAGTATGTTTTAATCCCAAATTTGGTTTTATGGAACCCAAATGTGGTCCAGGGGGTCCCCGAAATTCTGGCACAACCCCCAGAGGGTTTTACACCCCAAAACACGTGTCAAAATGGCCGTGTATGGGAGTAAACAACCCAAAAAGACTGTTTACGGGGTCATACAACCCTCTGGGGGTTTCCTGTGTTTTAAAATGTTACAGCTACTCAGTATCTTCTCCATATACGTGTGCTACACACCTACTGTTATCCATGTCACAGCCAGTGAATGTCACTATCATGTAACTAGCAGTGAAGTATACCCGGGTCAGCAGCTGTGGAAGGATTCCTCTTTCTTTCCTCATCCTTCCACTCACTCTCTCTGCTGTGGTCCCAGGTATGTTGATTCTATACTTTTTCCTTCTTGATATTTCATATGCAATTCATCCTTCCACTCACTCTCTCTGCTGCTGTCCCAGTTCACCTCATCAGGTTATGAGCCCAGAGCTGCACCAACTGTAACGCTATTAGGATCCGTAAGCTTCTCAGCAAAGCAACAGATAAACCCCAAATCATGACTGAATTTAAAAGCAACAACACTTGGGTTGCCAATCCAGCAAGCTCCTCCCAAAACCTCTCCAGCGCGAGACTACCCTTCTTGAAGAGCTCAGATCTGGAATCCAACTATCTCAACTGGGAGCTGGTAGTCTTTGCATACTTTGATGCTTCCGGCCTTGACCACATCATCAACCGTCCAAGACCTGAACACCCCTCCGATACCTGGATAGCCGGAAACAAACTGGTTTGCTCAATCATCACCCAGACCATAGATGCCTCCAATATCCAATATATCAGGGAGTTTTTTTGTGATGCTTGAGGGATGTGGGTTGCTCTACGCAAGGCTCATAAAGACTTGTCCACCGGAGGGAGAGTCTACTGGATTTGCAAGCTCCTTCTAGCCAGGATGGAGGGAGACCACATGCTGGGCCACATCAATACCATGCCTCAATACTACAAACGACTCAACTCCCTCGTCACTCCTGAGAAGGCTCTCACTCCAGACAACGTCCACTTGGCTGCTCTCTTGAGCTCCATACCGCAGGACTGGATACACTGCGTCTTGGCACTAATGAACCAAGATGGAGTAAAATCCGAGACCATTGTCTCTGCGCTCAAGAATGAGGCAGTGCATCGTCAATCACAACCAGACGTCCTGGTTGCCGCGTCAGCTGTAAAATCAAACTCTCACTCAGGCAAACAATCAAACAAGCAGCAAAAAACTCTCCACTGTTTTCTATGCAACGCGGACGGTCATGATCTGAACAACTGCATGAACACACGATGCATCCTTAACAACCATAAAGCAAATCAAAAATCTCATCCAGAAACAAAGGAAGCTACGTCATCTTCCTACAGGCCACCTGCAAAAGCCGGAAAGGTCTCAGCGGCACCCCTTGCAGAAAACAATGACAACTCCGACTACTCGGGATCCAAATTTGAGGTCAGGGCTGGAATTTCAACTGTCCTTTTGGTTTCCTCTCACACCCAACGTACCCAAGGAGATATCAACATTGACTCTGGATGCTCCGTTTCAATGACACCCTACCTCAGCACAATTAGCAACGTCAAGCCGGACAACACTCCGGTGAGATTGGCTGACCACTCTCAAGTAGAGGCGACCCACCAAGGATTCACTCAACTGCCGCTTTCAGACAACACCAGAGTCAAGACCCTACTCGTTCCAACTCTCCACAAGCCTCTCCTATCAGTCGCCACCCTTTGCAATGCCGGCCTCACAGTTGTGTTTACTCGTACAACCTGCAAAATCTATCCCTCGACAGCCATCCAAGTCCCCAGTTGACCAGTTGGCCTGGGTTATTGCCGCGCAAACCTTTACTACCTCCCTTCAGAGCATGTGAGCTCAAACTCTGCTTCTACTCCTGCCAGTCCCCAGGTTGATTGCTCCCTTCTGGGCTATCATGTCCGTTTCTTGCATATAGGTCTTTGACCACTCAACAGACTCCTCAAAGCCCATGGTATTTTCCCTCAATCCATGAATAAATTTGAGGTTCAACAATGTCCCACTTGCATACAGTGCAAAATGAAAAGGAATACCTTCAAGTCACGACACCCATATCGCTCCACGTCTCCAGGTCAAATCATTCACTCCGATGTTGCGTCCTATGAGACTGTCTCACGGGAAGGATATAAATACTATGTTACCTTTGTTGATGATTTCTCTAAATTCACAACTGCTTTCCCCATGAAATCCAAGAGCAATACTTTCAACTGTTTCAAACTCTTTCTGTCTCTTTTGAGAAAGACAAAGAGCACAAGATCAGATCTCTCCGCACCAACAAAGGGGGTGAATATCTCTCCAATGAGTTCTCCACTTACCTAAAATCTGCAGGTATCCACCATGAGCCGGGACCTCCCCACTTGCCTGAGCTGAATGGGGTTGCTGAGAGGACAAACCATACCATCAACAATCTTTTCCGGTGTGCTCTCCTACATGCGAATGTTCCCAAAGTGTTCTGGGCTGATGCGCTGCGTCATGTCCTTCACGGTCTCAACTTTTTTCCATGTAACACACCTGCAGTTTTTGAGTCACCACTCTCAATCCTGGGTCTCCCAACGGTTCAACTTAACAGCCTTCACCCGTTTGGATCCCTTGCCTGGTACAAGGTCCCCGAGGCAGAGAGGAAGAAGCTAGACCGCAAGGCCCAGTCCTCCATCCTCCTCTCCTACCTCTCCCACGGCAATGGTGTTCACCTCTGGGATCTTGAAAAGCAAGTAGTGATCAAATTACGAGACGTTGTGTTTGTTGAAACCTTGTTCCCGTACGGCACCAAGCTAATATCACCCCCCCTGCTCTAGAAAGTGAACTTCCCTGGCTTTCTCTCCCGACACCACCATGACCAGAACCGCTACTGCCTACAACCCCCCCCAGTTTGTTGGATCGCACCTCAGCCAGACGGGGTGCCTCTGGTCCACGTCTGTTGGACACCCAGGACAAGCCCCCTCTTAACATACCACTACAAGGGGGTCTTGATTGCCGGCTTGCGGCGTTGATGCATGCACCTTTGGCCACCCCCCCCCCCCCGCCCTGGACGCACTGTCCGTACCTGCTCCATTGCCTCCCAACTTGGGCTCACCATCTTCATTCCCGCTTCCGGTAGTATGTCCCTTGCCTGCTCCTCACCCACCTCCCAACAAGGGGACCACCACCTTTGCACCACCCCCATCGCCGCCGGCCCCTGCCAGCGCAATTCCAACTCAACCGGCTTCCCCCCCAAGGTGGCGTTCTGGAAGGCAGCAAAACCTGCCCAATTGCTATGGCCAATGGTCCAAGAACGCAATGACCAAAGAAGCCCTGGACACCCCCAAGACGTGGCAGCAACTCCTCCGGTCTCCGAAAAAGCTTTGGTGGCTCAAAGCGGCTGATGAAGAATACTCATCCCTCCTTGGGATGCACACTTGGAAGCTTGTCCCTCAACCCATCAAAAGGAAGGTCATCAAGTCAAAGTGGGTGTTCAAGATTAAACACTGTCCGGACCGCTCCATACAAAAACTCAAGGCACGGCTTGTCGCAATGGGCTACTCCCAAGTACACGGCCTGGATTACCAGGAGGTATTCTCTCCCACCCTGCGTCTTGAATCTCTTCGCCTCATAATCAGCCCGCTTGCCCCAAAGTGCTGGAAGGGCCGCCAGGTCGACTTCAAGACCGCCTTCCTAAATGGCGGTCTTGAGCATGAGGTATACATGGAGCAGCCTCCAGGCTTTGAGGACCCAACACATCCCAATTGGGTATGTTGTCTTGACCAATCTCTCTATGGGCTAAAGCAATCCCCACGGCAGTGGAACATTGAGCTTCACCAGGAGCTTCTTTCCCTTGGCCTCACCAACTCCAAATACAACCCAACGTTGTACTTCAGGATTGAACGTGGCAAACTAATTGGTGCCTTGAAGACGCATGTGGATGATCTAGCAATTTTCGGCCAGCCAGTGTTTGTCGACAATCTCATCAAGTTTCTGGGACGGAAGTTTCAAATAGGGGCCAATGAGGACCTCCATCATTTTCTTTCACTCCGCATCACTCGCAACGTCAATCAGAGGTATGTTTTCCTAAACCAATCCCACTACATCGAAGAGCTCTGTCAACGTTTCCTATCTGGAAGCCACACGCCCACTCTCAACCCAACATCCTCAACCTTCTGGTTGATAGTCCGCTGGACGCCTGAGGATCCACCCTCATTGGGCCTGTACAGCCAACTTATTGGGTTGCTCCTCTGGGTGGCGCAATGCACGCGCCCGGATGTATTGTTTGTTGTCAACAAGCTGTTGCAGTACCTGCGCGATCCGTCAAATAGGTGGCAGTGAAGGTCCTCGACTACCTGGTTTCCACCAAAGATCTCAAGCTGCGTCTAGGTGGGCAACTCGAAGTATCCGAGTACTCTGATTCCGACTGGGCGGAGGATTGTGACAATTGCCAGTCTACGTCGGGCTACCCTTACCGTCTGGGCAAGGGTTCCATCTCCTGGAAGTCTCGCAAGCAAGCCACCGTCTCCCTGTCCAGCACGGAGGCGGAGTATAAAGCACTGTTGGACTCATGCAAAGAAGGGGTATGGATCACTCATCTCCTAACTGAGCTTCATCTCAAGCCGAGCTTCTCCCTTCCGCTTCATGTCCACAACAAGGGCGCCAAAGCTCTAGCACAGAACCCGGAACACCACGCGCGCACTAAGCACATTCATGCCCGCTACCACTTTGTCTGGGAGTGTGTGCAAGAGGGCTGTGTCGCACTCCAGCATGTCTCCACCAAGGACATGCTAGTTGACATGCTCACCAAACCCCTTTCTTGTGTGTTACTGGAGAAACATTGCTTGGCCTTTGGCGTGGTCCACTGAATCCTCTGTCCCATGTGTCACAATTGATCTCTCTTCTGCGTCTCCTCTCTTTCTTCTCAGTTTCCTTTTTTTCTTTTTTGTTTCTCATTTGTAGGTCTGCAGCAAGGCAGGGTGTTGCAGCTACTCAGTATCTTCTCCATATACGTGTGCTACACACCTACTGTTATCCATGTCACAGTCAGTGAATGTCACTATCATGTAACTAGCAGTGAAGTATACCCGGGTCAGCAGCTGTGGAAGGATTCCTCTTTCTTTCCTCATCCTTCCACTCACTCTCTCTGCTTCTCTCCCAGGTATGTTGATTCTATACTTTTTCCTTCTTGATATTTCATATGCAATTCATCCTTCCACTCACTCTCTCTGCTGCTGTCCAAGTTCACCTCATCAGAAAATACCTTTTCCATTTGTGTAGATGCATGTATGGACCCCCACACGCCCTTTGGACCCGTCCATTGGGCCCTCTAGGGCCTTCAATGACTCCCACACAGCTGGGAGTTGTGAATTTATCATCACCCAAAAAATAATTAAGATATTTTTAAACAATTGAAAAAAGAATTTGTTATTCATTTAGTTGAAAAGGAATTTAAATTTATTATTGAATTTAAATATCTTTCTTTCATAAATGAAAAAATGTAAAACACCAAAAATACCTGTATTTAATGAGAGAAATTCAAAAATTATCTAATTTTTCCAAAGAATCTCAACCAAGTGCAAAAATAAAGAAATACATATCAGAATTTGTATTTCTATGCCTATTCTTTCAATTGATGAGTTTTCTTTTGTAATTTTTAACAATATTTGGACTCCTCTCATTCATAGATCTATATTCCATTTTTCACGTTGTTGTATTCTTGGTAAAAATATATGAGGGTGTATCAGAGTTAGCAAAACCACCATTAGAAAACCAGAATTTCAATGGCAGGTTTCTGAAATACACAAACCCACTAAATGGTTTATTTCAAAATGGCAGTTTTCCTAAAAATTTCTGGTTTAAAAAATCAAACACACCATTTTATGCATCATCATCAATCAATTCAAGATATACCGCCACAACTCTACCTTTCATCAACCATTTTTATCAATCAGCTCCCTCAGTCAACTTCAATTATCTGCTATCAACTAAACATTATCATCACCAAACAACATCAAAGACACCTATCCTATCATATATCCAACTGAATGCAGGGATTGATTGATAAAATTCATTAAAAACCAAGGATCCATATTTTCTTAAATCTCATTGATCCTACTAGGATCTTTGATATCACTTAAATCCTAACCAGTGAGAAACTCCATCACCTACCTGAAATTACTGAAAATCATTCTAACAAGTCTCTCTCTTTTCTGCCAATTCTTTGCTGAACTTCTACCAAAAAATCAGTCTCATTTTTCAATTTGATCATTACTCAATTTCACAATTATTTTATTCTGGGACAAATTGATCAGTCCAAAAAGTAAGATGGCATTCATTGATCAACCACTGAAACATCTGGTGAGTTAATTATCATGATCAATCACTTGTTGAAAAATACCAACTCAGACACTGATTAAGTCACTGATTAGCTTTTTTATGCTCAGAAACACTCCCAATCTTTGGGGTATTTCATTCTTAGCCTTTCTGGTTTAGAGCTTGTTTCAACCTATCTTGCAACAATTACAAACCCTAGAACTAGCCAGAATCCAAATCAGATCATTGAACAGTACAGAAAAAGAATTGAATTTTTTTAAAGTTTTTCATTATACTTCCAATGAGCTCAAGTATTGTGAGCATTTGCAAAATTGAAATTATGTGCATGCTTCTATAGTGTCACAAGGGCTACTGGAATGCAAGCAGGGCTTGGAACAAAGGGGAATCTAATCTCAATAGGCTTGGTGGCAAGGATAATGGAAAGTGCTACAAGGAGCAGAGTAGGAATGAATTGAAGATAAGGTGCTGTTGACACTTGCTGGGATGGATTCCCAGTAAGAAGTAGTAAACTGATTTATTGCGGGAAAATCAGGAAGAAGGAAGAGGAGGCCAGTTTAAATAGACAAGAGGTTGGAAATACAACAGAGGTACAAGTGGTTGGGGCTCAGACTATATATGTGATGTCATTGGAACAGTCTAGGTAACAGAGAGGGCTGATCAGGTACGCTACTAAATTAGGTTAGAATTTTTCTACATTGGGGAAAGGGTAAAGGTCTGGTCTGTATAATTTGGGAGAGTAAAGTTGAAGGATGTACAGTGCACATGGAAGTCATGACACTATGTACCAAGTAGAGAGAGTATGTAATAAAAGCGGCAAGAGGATGTACATAATGATTCCCAAAGGATAAACCATGAAAGAGTATGGGTTACACAGAGTTAATAAGGTTAGAGTATGTGAAGACCTGGGAGATTAAGTATGTGAAATCCTATGGAGTCTATCTGCATAATTTATGAGGTTAGAATATATGTAGATATGTACTGCATGAAGATCCTGGGGTATATAGTTACTGGAGACATATTGATATAAGTATTGTCAGCCTTGAGGTTGAAGTTTCTTGGAAAGTAGATCAGGCCTGAGGGTTAGATTGGGTTTTCTGAGGTTACATGCTGGGGTTAGACTGAGTTAGTTGTTAGTACAACAGCAACCCCCTGGTGAAAAGGAGGGAATCTTCTGATGACCATAAAAGGAGGGATTGGGAAGGCCATCCAGGTTGTTTCTTCAGCCATGCCTAACTTGAGATTCCCTTCCCCCTACCCACAACCATCACCAGCATCCGCACCATTACCAACCTTATCCTCCTACACCAGATCACCTACACCAACCTATATAATGGAGAACATCAACAACTATCATCCAGTCCAACAGTATTATCCAAGTTGTGATAGGTGTACCAAGTTGGGAAGCATCTGTACCACCAGTATCAAACATAACTCCTCCAAGTGTGAAATCTCTAGAAAGTATGGAAGAGTACGTGATATAAATAAGCAAGAAAGGAGGGCCATGGGGCCAAACTTATGGGTCCTGGAGAAGAGCCAACCTTTTTAGGTGAAGGAGGCTCCAGATGATGATGCCATGACTGTGGGCTATCCATCCAGGCTGGATTAATTTTCAGGTAAGTCTTACCAGATTTCTATCTTAGAGATGATTCATGTGCTGATATGGGTTTGATAGTTTGATTGATGCAGCAGAGGTTGCAAAAGATGCAGGAAAAAAGAGAAATTTTGCATCAAACTGGGTGTTTGGCAATAGATGTTATGTCAAAGTGTCAAGAGGAGGAGCATGGAGAAGCATTTATAAGTTGGAAAACCCCTCACGTAGATTTGGATGACAATTTCATTGAGGTGCCATCAAAGAGGCTTAGAAAAAATAACACAATCAAACCCTTCAAACCTGTCAAAGGGGGTTTTCAAAGCATTGGGAATGTGTAAATAGATTTGTTCAAGGTTTGACTGGTCAAAGCGTCAAAGTGGCCAATCAAAGCATTGAAGGCGGTTGTCAAAGCTTTGAATTGATCCATCAAAGCTTTGAAGGTCAAACCTTTGAACTGTTGAACATATCTGTTGAAGCTTCAAAGTTCAACTTGTTGAAGCATCAAAGTTCAACTTGTTGAAGCTTGGCATCAAACCTTCAAAGAAAGCTGTTGAAGTAATGAGGAAGATGAAGAGGCAAAGGGAAGTTTGGAGATGGAGTTGAGTGAAATGGGAGATGATAGAGAACTACCACAAAATATAGATAGAGGAAAATAGGAGGTGGTCATTGTTGAAGAAGGGGGCAGATCATAAGACTCTTTGGAATTAGAAGATTTAAGAAGCAAGATCAAAAAATTTGAGATGAAGATGAAAGTGGTAGAGGATAGAAGGAATAAGAAGAATGGAATTGAAAGGGGGGATGATGCAGAGGTTTGGTGTGAGGAAATAGAAAGTGGAGAAAGGTTTTTGGAGATGATGGAGGGGAATGGATTTAGGGAAGATTAATTATTGAATGAAGATCAGGTGAATCAATCTTTAGAAGTTTGTAGCAGAAATTCTAGAACTTAAAATTCTAATCTGCAAGAGGGTTTGAAGAAAGGATGGGGTAGTGAAATAAGGAAAGAAAAGTATGTATTTTTAGATGCTAGGAAGAAAAAGGTTTTAGAGATAAAGAAAAGGATAGCTGATGTTTTAGATTTAGCTGTTCATAGTTCTGAAGTGGGGAATACTGTAAGAGGACCTAATTCTTCTGAATTTAAAAACTTGAAGCTATTAAATACATGGATGTCTAGAGTTGAAGAGTTAGAAGAGTTGATTTGTGAAGCTATTTGAAGATTTGTCTTATAGGAGTTTTTATTATTATTATATTTTTTTTTGTTTTTTTTTGTGAGAGAAGAAATTGATTTTCTTTTGTCTAAGTAGAGGAAAAGAAAAATGAAATGGGTTATATGTAATGCTTGAAAGATATTTATTTTTTATATATAATTTAAAAAAAATTCTTTTGAAGAGTGGATTTGGTTTATTTATTTAAGGATGTTTTTGGTTTTAAGGGATAGAGTGTATGGAAATCTTGAAGTAAGGTAGAAGAGTTGGTAATATTAGAGTGAGGTTCCCAAGTGGTGTGTTCCTCATCATTTTGAAAGCCTTTCCATTCAACTAAGTAAATTAATTGCCCCCTCTTAAGTCTTGAGTCAAGTATCTGAGACACTTCCCATTCTTCTTCCCCATTTATTTTAACTACTTCAGTTGGTGGTTGGTGTCTGGAAGACAGTGAGTTGTCCTGATATGCCTTTAGTAAGGAGGAGTGGAACACAGGGTGAATAGTGGAAAATTTTTGAGGAATTTGAAGCTTGAATGAATTTTCTCCAATCCTTTCTGTAATCAAGAATGGACCTAACCGTTGCCCTGAAAGCTTATGAGTTGGAAAATTAGTTTTTATATTTTCAGAAGAGGGCCAAAATTTGTTTCAAACAGCAAATGAGGTAGGGAAATCACTTCTTTTTATGTCAGCATATCTCTTATAGGTTTTAATTGACTTTTCCAGTTAAACACCCAGTCATTTCAGATTCTGGTGAATTTGAGTTATTTAGTGACTGGTAGGTTGGTTGTCTACTACATGAAGGCTTTCAAAGTTCAGGTGTCAACCATAAATGGTGAAGAATGGAGATTTCTGCCTGTATACATCCTAAGAAACTGTTCTAGGATCTGATTTACCCGTTCTGTTTGGCCATCCATCTCAGGGTGGTAAGCTGTGGAAATATTTGACAACTCCAACAAGGAAATATCAGTTCTGGTTCTAATCAAGAGAGACATTTTTGAAAAACAATCAACTGCCACAAGGATTGAGTCAAATCCATTGAATAGTGGAAGTTTTGAGATAAAGTCCATAGAGAGTGAGGTCCAGGGAGAATCTGGAATTTTTAAGGCTTGGATGATTCCAAACTTCTTGTGGTGACTGGTTTTGTTTCTGCTACAAATGTAACAAGAAGAAACATAATCTTTGATAAAGGAAGTCATATTTTCACAATGGAAATTTCTTTTGACAAGATCAATTGTTTTGTTTTGTCCAGGGTGACCAGAGAGAGGAGATCATGTTGTTGTTGAAGTATTTCAATTTGGATTTGTTCATCTTCTTTGGGGATTGCTATTCAATTTTGAAAGAAGATGGCCAGTGTGTGAATCTATAAGGTAACTCTTTACTTTTTCCTTTTTGTGTAACTTCTGAATAATCTGTTGGGTTTATTTGTTGGCAATCTGGGATTGAATCAAGCTCTCCAAGTGTCCATCAACCTGTTTAGTAGAGATAAAGAAAATTCTAGAAGGTTCAAAGTCAGTCTGTTTCAAGAGTTTCTTGACATTTGATGGATTATTTTCTGCATAGGGCATCCCCCCCTTGGGATAAACATTGTCTCAACATGGCAAGACATCAGGCACTATGGAGTGCTTTCCAGGTCTGTAGACTATGGTAAAGTCAAATTTGGATAGAAACTAAGCCCAGCAGTGTGGTGACCAATCCAGGAAACCTCAGGAAAAGGGTTTTTTTTAAATTTTTACATTCTTTCATCCAACTATTATTCAATATATATATATATATATATATATGTATATGGGTGATGAGAAATTCATGGCTCAAATGAGCTGTGTCCAAGATTTACTTGAGCCCTGTGGCATGGATACACAGTGTCAGCCTCCTGGATGCCAAGACCCTTGCTATCCTTTAGCTACCAGAGGTGATATTGTAAATAATAAATATATTATTTAATAAATGCAGCAAAAATCTGTAGAATACTTGGATTAAGCTTATTGCAAGGTTAAATTGTTTGGTTATTTTTTATTGTTATGAATCAAAATTGACTATTAAATATTTATAGAGGGGCCAAAATTATATTGGGGATCTTCAACACCTCTCTTCAGGGATTTCAGTATGAAAACACGTAGTCCTGGTTACTTTAGGTTCTTTAGTTTAAAGATTATTATACCCAAAGATAATATGTATATGATTTACACAATGGAGTGGTAGGGCCTTGTAGCCAAGCTAACACGACAGAGAAAGGATAATAAGACTCACTGGTATATTATTAAATCCTTTGGGTATCTGTTTGGGACGTGTACTGATGGGTTAAACCTGTATACTGGGGTTATAAGGTTGTTCAGCAGTTTTTTATTTGATAAAAAGAGGTTTGAGGATGGATATTACTGATCAGACATTGCCATAAATCACTTACTTATCTCTTATAAGTATTTGATTACCTTGGCATGGCGTCTGGATATGAATATTACTGGGTCTCTGCCCATCAATATCCTCAAAAGAGCTCTGTATTTATAGTTTTTGGGGTCCCAATATGGTCCTTCTGAGGGTTGTAGGTGCTCAAAGGGACGGACACTAAGGCTAGCAGGGTAACCAGGGGTAGCCTGTCATGTTCCCTTGGTGCTATAGCCCGGGTAGCATCTAATTCCTTAGGTTATGGGAATTATTCTACCTTATAATGGACATTAGGACGTGTGAATAACACTAATCTGTCCTATTTATGTATTATTTAATTAATTATCCTTAGTATATGTTCCCTGTAATATAATAATTATATTATTAGACATCTGTACAGACATTTTGATGTCAGGTAAGTTCTCATTATGTATCATATAACTGGAGTAAAAGGTCATAATATTGTTTTTACTCTTTATCTACAAGTTCCAGTTGATTTGTTAAGATAATTACTTAAAAATATAAGTCATGAGAATTCATGTAATATTATTACATCATTATCTTCCTTCGTATGTCACAAAGATGTTAATGTATAGTAATTCTCATAAAAGTATATTAAAGTATTTTAATATATTTTTTGAAGCTTTCATTGTCTTATTTTCGACATTCTTGATTCTTTGCATTATATTAAATAAAAAATACGTGTAAAGATTATTTAGGTATTTTTATATAATATTATGTATATTTAGACAGTCTACTATACACGGGAACCTTTATTACATATATAAAAAGTTCCCGTGTGTGTTGTAGCCTGTTTACGCGGTACCCGGGCCACCAGTCACTATGTCAGCCCGTAGTCCCGCGGCTGCATACTTTTCAGAGGCCCGGGGCTGCGTACACAACCCTGATGGGTTGACACGGCTGTATATCAGCTGCGCGCGGGTGCTGTGGCTGCCGCGGCTGCGTGCGGGAATTGTGACAAAACACATTTCCGCCTGTAACTCCTAAAATATACACAACACCTCAATTATGACTTAATTTTAGGTGTGAAACCTATACGTGACAATGTGTGTGAAATATTTAATTGGCCAAAAAGTTCAATACTGGAGCCGTAGTATTTTGGTTCTTTTTTCTTTAATTATTTAAAGATATAAGGAGTTGGATTTCAAGGGTGGGGTCAGTGAGTGACCCTACCTAATTTTGGATGGAGAATCCATTTCTGTAATAATATTTATGGTTTTCCTACTCCTTCTTAGGTTAGTTGTATTATTATTATTTTTATGTTATTTTATTTACTTTTGCAGCTTGCTCTGCAATAGTAGCAAGCTGACACACAGCTACATTTGAGCTGCCTAGAGCTCCACATGGCTCAAGGGAAGTGGGGCTGTCTTCCACGCGGCCCAGCACTGCCGTGTGGTATCTGCACAACTACATATGAGCCGTGTGGAGCCCCACATGGCTCAAATGTAGTTGTGTAGCCGTGTAACACAACTAAAAGTCTGGTGGCCCCCAAAAAATAAATAAATAAATAAATTAAAATAAACTAAACTAAATAAAAATACATAAAAAAACATAAAAAAACATAAAAAAACCAAAGGATCAAAAAAAGTTGATTTTTGGTTAAAAAAAACAAAAATAAGAATAAAAAGAAAAATAAGTAAAAATAAATAATTTAAAATAAAAAACAAAAAAAAATGAAGCAAACCAACCAGTTGCCTTCCAACTAGACTAGAACTAAATTATAAGGGCCAAAAAATACAAGAAGTCTTTTGATCAGCCCTAAAGTAAAAGTGCCAAAAGAAATACAAGCCTTTTGACCAGCTCCAAAGTAAAAACACCAAAAAAAAGTTCAACTTGTGTTAAGCTGATCCCATCACAAGCTGAACTACAAAATAAGCTTGTGATGGGATCAGCCCAACAAAAGATGAACTGACTTACCATTAAAATCTCATTCAAAACACTCATCATAATGATGTTAACTCAAAACACTCAACATAATGATGTTCAAAATGTGATAAGCCTTTATATTAATAGAATTGAAATATCAGCATCAGAACTTAAACCCAAATTATCAAATTAATCTATAAGCTAGAATAAAACTGTTGATCTTTAAGGTGATCAATCCAACAAGCTACTTTTTTCAAAACCAAGGAACGGGGTTTGGAAACTATGGGAGGGATTGGAATTACATCCACCTTAATTAAAAGCTTCACCCAATGGTTACTGTTAACAAAAAAAATGAACATATGATCTGATTTTTCTTTTACTCCCACTTTCATAGGAGTAAAAGCACAAAATGAATCCAATGAAATGAAAAATATTGGTATTTCATAAGTATTAGCTATAATTTGACCCATATCTAAATCTGCTAGCCATTTCAAAGATGGAATATTTTGATTTATGCCATTTAAATCAAGTCTTTTTTCTATCTTTTCAACATCTTTGCGGCCACCAAGGATCTTAGCATAGCACATCTTATTTTTCCTCAATTTTTCAACCATTTCCTTTCTTAAATGAAACCATTCATGCTCATCATGCCCAAGTGATTTAGCAATGACTCTAAAACCACAATTTCCATCATCAACCGGATCCCAAACCCCACCCAAGAACTTATGTAAGTTTGCAGGTATTTGGTTGAGGTAATCCACTTCCTAAAATGAAAAGGTTGTTAGCAAAAATTATAAACTCATTAAAGGATTCAAAACTCACCAAAGATGAGCTTCTGTTTGACTCATCAATTTCTTCTTCTTCATCCTTCAAAAAGTAATAAGATTCCAACGGCGCCAAAACAGATGAAATTTCAGTTCCTTCAACTGAACTTTGAAATTCAGATGAAGAGCCTGACTTGGACTATAAAAACTTCAAAATCAGTTCATTAAAACATAAAAATGAACCTTTGACAAAAGAAAAGACTTACAATCATTCTTCTTTTCTTCTTTGGTGGCCTTCTACTTCTCTTTTCCCACTTAGTTTCCTTTTCAACATGTTCAAATCAAGAAGGATATTTCTGGGTATCTGTCAGTCTTGGACCTCCTCTGCTCAATTGCATGAATTTAGGTTCAAGTCTTGGTTTTGATTGATAATTGGCCATCTCCTTCATCAAGTCCTTCAACAGACCGCAATAATCTTGATCAGGATGATTCAAGATCATTGCATTGTGCTTCTCATGTAACAGAGAATTGTTGAGAAGTTCAACAACATGGAACTTTATAAGTTCAAAGTATCAAATATTTATTAGTCAAGTAGGAATCACCATTCAAAAAGCATTTATCAAAAAGCATTAATCACAAAGTGATTTGAAAAATCCAACTTATACCAACTTACACAACTAGAACTGCAAGGGTCATAATCCAACCTCCACTGAGGATGAACATCTTCAGGCACAACAGAGCCTCTTGATGCTAGTAGGTCACCTATTTGGTGGGAACAGGGAAAACCAATATTCATTGAGTATTACTTGGTGCGCATTTCCCAATCATGGTTCCGCTTTAACTTCTATAATTGATTCCCCAACAAGTTTGATTGCTTGTAAAGACAACTTGCATCCAAATGGTAACAGTTAATTAGGAAGAACTATTCCAATCTTTATTTGAGAGTTTTTAAGTGCAGCCTGAACCGGTTTAATTTGATTGTAAACTGTGCCCTCTAGGTTTTTCCAAACATTCAACATGTTTCCTGACAAGTTTGCAAGGAATTTTTTGAGAGTAGCATGGGACCCTTCAAACCAAGAAATTTTTTTATTTCCAAAGTCTAGGTTTTTGCAATTCCAATCCTTTACTAACATCTCTTTGATACAGTATATTTTTTGATCCTTATACTTGATTACTTCCTCATGGTCTACCACAAAACACTTTAAACAAGTCATGATTTAAGCAACCAAAAACTAGGAAGATTAACAGTAGAGGCTGTTATTTGGCACTTGCCCTAAGTGCTGCATCATTGACCTCTGCCTCCTCCTTGGTTTTTGAGGCCCCATACTTAGCCCACAGAGACATAAATCTTTGCCACCCGTCAACTTCATTATTGAAGCACACTTTAAAGTTTTCTTTTATTTTTTAGACAAGTGCCATTGACAGCACTTTCTTGTTGACTCAGGGAATATTTGTTCTAGAGCGCGGATCAAAGCTTTTTCATGGTCCTTCACAAAGAATTTGGGAAGTATCTCAGGATCATAAGCCAACTCTTTTAGGGCATTTAAAAACCAACTGTAGAACTAAAAAATTTCTCTTGTTATGAAAAAAAGGGCTTTTGTGAAAGTTTTCTGGTTGTAAGGGATTTCTAAAACTTGCAACAGGGGTATTTTGTAATTATTTCTCTTATAAGTACAATCCACCATAGCTATATTATGGAATTGGTGCAAAGCTTTAATGATTTGGGGTGAGCCAAGAATAGGGCCTCCAAGTGACCCTCTCCACAGAATTTTTCTCAATGAACCCAACCTGAATTACCAAGTTATTCAAAGAGGTCCTTCATAAAACTTTTACCCTTAAGTTCCTCAAGCCCCACTTTATGCTTAGTGTTGTAGATTTTTTTGTCATCAACATATTTGCCACCATTGATCTTTCTCAATTTTCTTTTGAGTTGAACTTTATTGAGCCCATTATTCAAGGCTTCTTTTAGATTTTCTAAGGCTACCCCAGAGTTTCTCCTGAGGTTAGGATGCACTGAGGGGTGTGGGGATGGTTCATGGTTATGTTGATCATTATTGCAGGAGATACGCCACAAGGGGTCCCGCTTTTGGAAACTTGCATGGATTGAAAACTTGCACCCAACTTTCCTTGTGTGTGTTTTCATTGACCATTTGGTAAGCAATTTCCTAGAGTACAAACCATGTCTATCACAGGCTAAATCCACATATTGTTCAGGCTTTGAGTTGGAAACTGTTAAAGCGTGACCATGCTTCATTTCCCATGTTTGAAAAAATTTTTGTGCCTCTTCCCTATTAGGAAAAGCTCTCATGGGAGGTGGGTGAAGTGGGTCTGTCATGGGTACCTATTTTTATTGATGGAATGCACTCAATCAGTCTCAAGTTTCAATCAAATTAAATAAGGAAAAGAAAAGTAACATAAAATTTTACTCACCACCAGAGGTCATTTCTATTTGTGAAAAAGTTTTTTCCTCAATTGTCACCCATGATGAGGATGCAATTGGGGCTTCCAATGATTCATTACCTGCGTCCTTTTTTCCAAAGAATTGTTGATTGCACTATTGTAGTCCTTGAAAGCAGCCATGTTAAAAGGAGGGCTTGCCACTTTTACCATAATGCAAAAAAAATCAATTCTACTTCAATTTTCAATCCAACTTTCAATTGAACAACAGTTTGCTCAATTTCAAGTTGAGAAATATTAATTTTGTGGGATTTTTATTTGCATTTTTGTATAGTGTCCCTTCAATTTTGCTTTAATTTCACTTTAATTTCACTTTGGTGTCACTTTATGATTGCTAGATGTGGTCCAACAGTCCCACATAGTATGTGTTGGTCCCAAATTTTGGTTAATGAAACCCAAATGTGGTCCAGGGGGACCCAAAAAGTGTGGCAAGACCCCTGGGAGGGCCGTACAGGGCCCTACACCCACCGGGCATGGCTCAAATCCGCCTTTTATGGGGGTATAGGGCCTCCAAGTGGTTGCACCTGTTTGAGATGGCCCCTTGGACGTGTGTAGAAATGTCCAAAATTCCCGCACGCGCTTTTTGGACACATGTATTGGCCCCCACATGTTCATTGGGCCATGTGGGGCCCCAGACAACTCCCACACGGCAGGGAGTTGTTAATTTATCATCACCCAATATATATATATATATATTTCCTGTGTCACTATGGCACCTCCTTCATCTTTGGAATCCCAACTCCTCCCTGTCCTAGGGGACTAGGAAGGCCTCTCCAAGATTTCAAATCCCCATCCCCTGTTCAATTCCTCCTTGTTGCACTTGCGGCCTGATTTTTTTGCCAAGTGCAGGCAATCCTCAACTCCTCAACCTCAACAACCATCATCATCTGGTTGGCCATTGGCATTTCCCATAGCCCTTGACCACCCTTGCTCTCTCCATCCGGCCAATTGACAGCCAATGTTACCAATTTGATCAGCCATCATCCCTGCCAAATGTTGGCTGAGATGGGTAGATGGCCATTGGTCAATTCTTCAACCAACCAATCCACCCCATCATTGTCAGCTTCCTACTATTGCAGAGCAAGCTGCAAAAGTAACAAAAATACCACAAAAATAAGAATATTAAATTTAACTTAAGAAGAAGTATGAAATACATAAATATTATTGCAGAAATGGATTCTCCAGCCAAAATTAGGTAGGGTGACTCTCTGCCCCCACCCTTGAAATCCAACTTCTTATATTTTGAACAATTAAAGAAAGTAAAGACCAAAATACCACGGCACCACTATGGGACTTTTTGACAAATTAAGTATTTCACACACATTGTCACATATAAGTTTCACACCCAAAATTTGGTCAGAATGGAGGTGTTGTGGATATTTGAGGAGTTAACACAGAAATGTGTTCTGTCACAATTCCCGCATGCAGCCACGGCAACCAATACACCTGTGCGCGGCTGATCAGCAGCACTGCCACCCCTTCAGCGTACCCTGACAAGCTGTGTACGCAGCCCGGGAATCTGACAAGTAAGCAGCTGCGGGACTAGGGGCTGACAGAGTGACAGGCCTGCCTGAGAAGCTCAGGCACAACGGAAATGTGCTACAACCTAGAAAGTCTACATATTTAATAAATGTCCCTGTGGATAGTAGATGATCTAAGAATGCATAATAGTATATAAAACTACTTAAATAACCTTTATATGTATTTTTTATAAAATATAATTAAAAATAACACAAATGTCCAAAATAAGATAACTAATATTTGTAAAAATTCATTAAAATACTTTAATATACAATTGTGAGAACTTCAAGACATCAGTATTTTTGTGACATACTAAGAAAACAGATGATTTAAAAAAAGTACATGATTTCTTATAACTTATATTTTTCATTAATTCTTTTAAGTAAATCAACTGAATTTTGATTTACTCCAATCATTTAATACAAAATGAGAACCCACTTGACATCAGATTACCCGTAGGAATTTCTAGCAAAAGACTTATTAAAATCCCAGGAATATTTACTAAGGATAATTAATGAAAGAATAAATCATGTGTAGAGATTAGTGTTATTTACACGTCTAAACATCAATCAAAAGGTAGAATAATTCCCATACCGTGTGGAATTAGATGTTATCTGTGCTACAGCACCAAGAACATGTAAAAGGCTACCACTTTTTACCCAATAGCTTTAGAATCCGTCCCTTTGAGCCCCTGTATCCCTCAGAAGGACAAAATTGGGACTCAAAAAGCTATAAATATGGAGCTCTTTTGAGGATATTGATACCCAGAGACCCAGGTATATTTACATTCAGACACCTTTTCAAGTTAATCAAATAATCAAAAGAGATAATTAAGTGATCTATGGCTTTAGTCTGATTAATAATATCCGTCCCCAACCCTTCTTATCAATTTAAACTGCTGAACAACCTTTTTAACGCCAGTAATAGGTTAAAACCATCAGTACACGTCCCAAAAAAGTAACCAAAGGATTTAATAATATATCAGTGATTCTGATTATCCTTTTTCTTTTGTGGCAGCTTGGCTAAAAGGCCCCGTCACACCACCATATTTTTTATGTATATATTATCTTTGGGCAATATCTCCTTTAAGAATGTCAATTTAAGATTTCAAAGTAACCAAGTATACATGTTTTCAAAGTGAATTCCCTGAAAAGAGGTGTTAAAGATCCCCAATATTATTGTGGCGCCACAATTAATCCATTTAATAATCAATTTATTAATATTGATTTATAACATTAAACCATAACCAAACCAATAAAACTTGCAAAAGATTTATCCAAATATTTTACAGA
Organism: Puccinia polysora; assembly: GCA_025617555.3. Taxonomy (NCBI): domain Eukaryota; kingdom Fungi; phylum Basidiomycota; class Pucciniomycetes; order Pucciniales; family Pucciniaceae; genus Puccinia; species Puccinia polysora. Next base: position 20,028,424 of record CM062638.1, read on the forward strand.
TTTTTGCTTCATTTATTTAATAATATGTTTATTATTTATTCTATCACCTCTGGTAGCTAAAGGATAGCAAGGTTCTAGGAATCCAGGAGGCTGACAATCATTGCTCACGCCCATCAGAAACCAATCAGATCTCCATCCAACCAATGATCCCATCAAGATCCATAAAATAAAATCTCCATTCTGACCAATCAATGCAATCTGACCAATCTATCACATCCAACAACCTACTCCTCATCATTCTTCTATCTCTGTTCTTGCTCATCCCTGTGGTAGTACTCCCATCTCCACACTCAGCTTCCGTTGCTTGACTCCATCCAATCCATTCACAGCCAAGCGTCCTCAACTGTCATCATTTTCTCCATTGACGCATTCAGTTCACCAACACTGATCTGCAATGGCCATCAGAAACCTCAAGAATCCTTCCATCAGCATTACTGTTGTGTCCGCTCACTTGCACGTTTCTCATCATCCACAACTGCAATTGCAGACGTTCATCCACTGCCCGCTGCCATCTGTGACCCAGGCTGGTCTGGGTTTTTGTCTCTCATATTTTTTTTGTTTTGTTCTGCTCACATGTCATAACCTTCCTGTCTTCAATGTTTTTTTTTTTTCATTCCTATTGTCCCTGATCTATCTTAATATTTTTTTAAAAAAATTAATAAAATAAAATATTTCCCCTTCATTTTTTCATCTTTTTTAAGTAGTGTACAGGGCTCTTGTATATAAAAGGAGGGGCTCTCCCCTTCCTTTTTCCCATCATCCATCCTATCATTGTCATTTGGAATAAGAAATCTGTGGGGCCCTTCCCCTCTATATGAGCCTTCTTATCCTTGGTATATCTTTTGATTGCACCTTTATCCTTTGAGGCTCCATACTCAAAACTTTGATCTGCCATCTGTGGCCTTGTTCCTTATCACCAACCAATAGCCTTTCTGGTTAGAGAAGAATTCATTTGCTTGAATCCTTGAATGTGTTCTACCACTCTGATCCCTTTTTTGACCATACTGGTCTGATCATGATTTTTTGATTATCCTTCTGGAACCAGTCACCATTCACTGAGAGGTTTCTTTAAGCTTGAAACCTGGATTTTTATACCTCCCTGTATTACTTTATAGTTGAATTCCGCCAAACTAATCTTTATTCCCTTGAGAAGTCTTGGGTTATTCTTGTTTGAATCTGTTATTGCTTTGCTTCTGAAGCTTCATAGAAAAAATTGCTTTTGTTTTTTTCAGCCACACAAAGTTATCTGGTACCCTTCAAGCGCTTTATTGCGGAGAGTTGGGCAGGTTCATTGAGAATCTGGAGGTTGGTTGGGATTGAGTTGATCTTTCCCAATCTTATCCTGACAAACAGAGTTATTAGCTTATGGGTGTTGTTACTTAAAACTGCCTTGTTCTATTGAACTCTGAAGAAACTTTGAATTATTTTTCTCAATTATTTTCCCGCACCATCTTGCCTCAGATATTATTTTTTCCTTGCAACCAACAACTCTTAAAATCATCCCTTCCATTTATTCCTCACTCATAAGGTTCTGGACCTTGATTCTGGTTACATTTAACAATTTTTATAAAGCTCAGGAGGGCATACTAAACAGTACCTTTCCCCTCCACAGAACTTCCTGCTGCTTAAAACTGTTTGGAGCTTTACATTTGGTCCCCCGGGCAGGTATCAAACCATACACCTTGGGATTTAAAGTCCCATAATGTTTGGAATCAACTTCAAAATCCAATGCTTTTTATTTTTTCTCTGTTTATCTTCCTTAGATCTGATCTTTGGAGGAAACTTATTTTAGAAGTAAGTCCCTCCAATAGTGCACCATCTGGGCAAGGTACTTTTTGTTTTTGTGACACCCTACTCTGGCCACATTTGTGAGCCACTTTTGGAATCTGCTCTTTGGATCCTCTAGGAACGCTTTTATTTGAAATGGCATCTTCTGGTACTCACACCACCTCTTTTTGACCCAAGATTGTCAAGATAAAACCTCAGAACAAGAACTTAGGGTTCAATGGGGCAAATGTGGAACAGTTCTTGGACTCTTACAAAATGGCTGCTGAATTGGCTGGGGAAAGTGAATACAATATGCCCTTTCATTTAAAATTCTTTATCTCCTCTGAAAAAGTCATGGAAGTAATTGAGTGGTTCAATGGATTTGAATCCCATAATTGGAAGCTTCTGAGGGAAGCAATGTTGGCAAATTGTGGTAAAAGAAATGTAACTTGGTTTACTTTGAAGTACTTGGATGCTCTTATCTCACAATGGATCTCCAATGGTGGTGCCTCTTCAGCATCTGACTATCAGTCTTTTAGGAATTCTTGGGACCCAATCCAAAATTATGTTATCAAAAACAATCACATCAATAGAGTGGAAAAATTTCACGTGCACTTCTTCCAATCTTTTTTGCTATCAGTGCAGGAAAAGATTAGGGATGAATTGGTCAAATCTGGATCAATGATCACCCCCAGGGATAATAAATTCAAGCTCCCTGTTTTCATTGTCCTTAGGGCTACTGTGGATGAAATTATGAATGGTCAAACTGCTTTAACTTTTGAAAAGCCTAGAACAACTGAACCAGTCCATGCTCCTTCTTTCAAAGAGTCAAACAATATCATGAATAAGATGGAGGCATATTTCAGGCCTAAACCCAATCCTCAGTTCACCCAGGGACCTACTACTATGTTAAAAATGAACAAGATACTTTGACATTTTTGGAGAAAAATTGATCAAAAGATTTCCTCTCTTACTACTCCTAAACCATCTACTTCTGTCCCTAAATCCACTCTGGTCTGTTATTACTGTCATAGGGAAGGCCATGGAACTGGAAAATGCTTGGAACTCCAGAAGGATGAGGAGCAAAAGTTGTTGGGGAAGAAGGGGAACAATTTCTTTCTTCCAAATGGTGCTCTGATCCCTTTTTATTCATATTGTCCTGTTTTTCATGTGGTGACCTCTTATCATCCACCACCTCCTATGAAGGCATCTCTGGCTTCTTTCAAGTTCCAATCTTCTTGTGGTACCCTTCAACCTTTGTAACCTCCAGCTATCTCTTCATCCAGTCTTTCTGGAGCTTATCAATCTGATCCAGCTAGGAAATGAAATGAAGAGCCTAAACCTCATAAGGAACCTTCCTTTCCAACATCAATTATTCAAAAACTGGTTAAATGTCAATCTTAACCTGAGCCTCCTTCACCTGCTCTATAAGAAATGGAGGTAGAAAAGCATTCACTCATGGAGTGGTTTCCAGACCACTCTGACCCTCCTCCTTCATCTAAATCACCTCAACCTTCTGATTCCATCTTAGTTCCTGCATCAACTGAACTTCCTCCCTCCACCCAGCCCAATTGTTTGAGAGGGGAATCTCAAAGGATCACCCCAATGCTGTGGAAGGGGTATTGAAGAAAATTTCTGATCTCAAAATCCCTGGTCTATCTGTGGCTGAACTCCTGTTGACCTCTCCATCTGTTTCTGAAGGAATGAAGAAATGGGTCTCTTGTAAACATGTGGAGATTGGTCCTGAAGAGTCAAAGGTCTCCTCTGGAACTTTTATTGAGGACTCTGGTGGAACAATTCCTCCCTCAGATTCCAAAATTTAATTCTTTCCTCTTGGCTTTCTCCCTTGTTATCCTGGTGATTCAGCTAAACCTTTTTCTCCTCTTGTGGATTCTGGATCTCAGCTCAACTTAATTTTGGATTCTATGGCCTGAAAACTCAAACTCAGTCCTAGTGTAAGCTTCAACTCTGCCGTTCATGGGATAGGGAATCAATCATGTGAATTGGTTGGTATTTCTGAATATTTCCCAGTCAGAATTGGTCAAAATATTGTTGGAACCTGTCACTTTTGGATCACTTTTTTGGAAGGCCCTATGATCTTGGGTCAACCCTTCTTAATGGATTTTGGTTCTACCCTGATGTTTTCTGCTAAATTTTGGGAGAGGATTCTCCTTCCTGATGCAGATTGTAGAGAGATTGAAGTTCCTTTATTTTCTTTGGATTCTGTTTTTTGGGAAAGAGATTCCCTTGTTCAACCTCCTAAATTTTCTTTAAAGGGGAAGCAGAAGGACAATTCTAATTCCTCTCATTTTTATGAGAATAGTTTATCCTACTAATAGTTGTAGTTCTTTTCAGCCTCAGACTTTGACTCAAGTTTCAACTCTCATCCCTCAGGCTTATTTTTCATTTTTCTCATCATTTTCTTCTGATCTCAAAAGTACTAAAAATCAAAATCAGTTCAAAATAGAAAAATCCAAATATATTTCTCCTCCTTCTCTCTCTGGATCTGTTGTATCCTCTTTTCCTTTTACTCTTAGGACTTATCAATCTTCACTCAGTTCCCGTTTGAATCTATCCAATGAGTATAAACTAGATCCTGATCTCAATTCTATTCCTGGTGGTTTTGGTATTGGTGAATATGGGCTTTGTTGGAGGCAATTTGGGTTAGAAGTAAGTCCTCCCAATTGTGCACTGCCAGGGCAATCTTCTACAATTTTTTTTGAAACCCTACCTTGTGCCACACATGTGAGAAATGTATTATCTCCCGTTTCTCCTTTAATGAAAAAGGCACCCTTTGAAGATATTGCAGAACATTGGATGTGGAAAATGTTGGAACTTGGTCTCAGTTTTTGTAATCAAATCTCACTGGTCAACTCTTGGAGGAAACAATTACTTCTCTCTTTTGCTACCAAGTATAAACCAATTGAAAAAAAGGTCCAACCAGTCAGCCAGCCTATGCCTCTCAAACTCAATCCTCCTGTTATGTGTCCTCCCTAATCCCGTGATCCTTACTGTGGTCTTTCTCAATCTCTTACTGGCTACTTTGTGCCTAATGGTTTGTTCACTGAAGAATGTCTAAAAGTGGTCAACTTTGGTACAGATGGATGGCTTTTTCCTGATGAGTTAAATTTGATCAAAAATTTCCTATCTCCAAGGGAAAAATCTATTGCTTTCTGTGAAGAATAGAGATTTCTCTTGAAAGAATCCTACAGCATCCCTTATATCATCCCTTTAGTTGAACATTATCCTTGCCAAAAGAAAAAGACCCCAATCCCTTCTGCTAAATTTGAAAAATTTATCAAGTTGGTCTGTGAACAAGGTTGTACTGTTATAAATGAACAGTCAACTTCCATTTATTCCATCCCTGTCTTCTTTGTCCTCAAGAGTAATTGTAAACTTAGAATAGCTCATGATCTTCAACCTCTACACAAAGTTACTATTAAAGACTCTGGTATCCCTCCTGCTACTGAAGAATTTTTTGAATCATTCTCTGGGAGAGCTTGCTATGGTCTAGGGGACATTATGGGTGGTTATGAAGAAAAATCCTTACATCCTATTTCTTTCCCTCTAACTACTTTTAATCCTCCTCTTTTTTGATTCCAACTTACCCAATCGCCTCAAGGTGCCACTAATTTGGTTGCAGTCTATCAGGCTCAGATGATGTGGATCCTCCAGGATGAAATCCCTGATCATGCTGGTATCTTTATTGATGATGGAGGAATTAAAGGTCCGGTTTCTGACTATGATAATCAGCTCTTACCTTGGCATTTGGGAATTTTTTGTTTTATCTGGGAATATGCTACTACTTTGGAAAAGATTCTGTTTCAAATTAAGGAGTCTGGACTTACCATCTCTGGATGAAAATTTTCTTCTTGTTTCCCTGCTCTGGAAATTGTTGGTCATGTGGTCTGCAAGGAAGGAAGGAGGGTGGCACCAGCCAAAGTCAACAAGATCATCTCTTGGCCCACTAAAATCAATCCTACTGAAGTTAGAGGCTTTCTAGGTGTTGTGACTTATTTTTGGATCCTTATCCCATCTTTATCCAAAATCTGTGCAACCTAGCGTTGTATAACCAGGAGATATACTGAATGTATTGGGACCCAAGATTGTGAACATGCTTTTCAGTTTCTCAAAATGATTTTTGGTAAAGAGATAGTTTTTAAAAAGATCTCTTATGGACCTGGAGCTTGGAAGATTAAGCTGGCTGTAAGTTCTAGTTATCAATCTGTTGGGGCTCTCCCTACCCAAGAAGATGAAAATGGTTGGGACCGTTGTGCTCTCTATGAATCTGTGTTAATTTCAGATGTAGAATCTCAATACTCTCAGACCAAACTGGAACTATGTGGTGTTTCTTGAATTATGAAGAATGTCAGCTCTCTTATACCAGGAACCTTGCAGTCCTTTAGCTACAGAGAGTGATAAAAATGCTGGAATGATAATAATAATTATTATTCCAATAATAAACGCTTAGAAGCTGAAATAAATGATTTAATAAGAGCAGTTGCAAGGTTTAATTGGTTTGGTAGTAAATGGTTTTCAATATAATATAAAAGAGGGGCCACAGTATTATACTACTGGGGATCTTTACAGACTAGCAACCTCTCTTCAAGGGGCCTACTTAGGCAGTTTAAGAACCTTGGAATAAAGATGGGCGCCTTAGAAAGGACTTATTCCACTAATGGCCGGGCTTAACAGCACCAATGGCCTAGAAAAGAAGGGTAACACTCACTCTGAGTACTTCACCACAGAAATCCTGGAATAATTGGAAGGATTTCAGAGAAGATGGGGTATATTGCTTGACTAAACTTCAATGGTTGATTGGTTAATATAGATAAATAATACTACTGCAGACTAATTCATAAATCACTTGCTTATCTTCATATAAGCACTTGATTAACAATGACACGGTGTCTGATTGATAATGAATAATTCCTGGTAAACTGATTAACTTCCGGAATAATGGATCCAAAGAGGTCTGTATAAATAACTTTTTGGGGTGATTTTGGTCTTCTCAGGGCATGTAGAGAGTGTTCTGCTCGTGGGCTGAGGCTGGCAAGCCAGTCAGGGCAAGATTAGCACGTCCGCTTGGTCCTGTAAATCAGCTGTCCTTAGATCTTCTGGATTCCTGTAGTATTTTAGCCACAGGATCTGTTAATCTGTTATGGTGTAAATTAGATCATTCTGTACTCATCCTTCATTTGTGCTATTGATGTTGCTTTGAAGCGTGCAGATGTGGATGTTCACTAATTTTCAGTCATCTGTGGATCATGTAGATAGTTTTTAATAATTTTTATGAACACTTCTTGTAGTGTTTTGTGGTCTTCAAAGATCAAGATCAGTCATTTACGTGGTAGTCTTTGATCTTTGATTTATTATTAAAAAATGTTTAAAACTTAATTTTCATTAATTTTATTTAAGTTTTGATCTTTTTAAATCATTATTAAGGCATATGTCCGTTTGTTACATATGCTAGGCAACCCTAACTAGGTTGTAGCTCTTCTGAGCGGTACCTGGTTCTCAGATTAGTCACGACTGATCCAGGCGCGGGGATCAGTAGTACAGATGCGCACGGGGTAGGATCTGCTGCGTGCGTGGAAGAACCAGCTGCGCGCGGGTCTCTAGTAAGCGGGATCCTGCTGCTACTAGTAGGTAGGGTTATGTAATGATGTGGGGCTGCGCGCGGGAATTGTGACATAATACATTTCCGCGTGTAAATCCTAAAATATACACAACACCTCAATTTTGAGTGAATTTTAGGTGTAAACCCTATACGTGAAAATACGTGTGAAATATTATAATTGCCAAAAATTGCAATAACGGTGTTGTAATTTTTAGTACTTTTCTTTTTAATTATTTTAAAAATATAAGGACTTGGAATTCAAGGGTGGGGTCAGTGAGTGACCCTACCTAATTTTGGGTGAGGAATCCATTCCTGTAATAATATTTATGGATTTCTCACTCCTTACTTTGTTAATTGAGGTATTCTTATTTTTCATAGTTTGTGTTACTATTTGACAGTTTTGCTCTGTATATAGTAGCAAGCTGACAAAGAAGCTCCAAACTTTCCTCTGGGGTCAAAATTTGAAATTACAAGTTGATGCTCAATCCATCATTGAAATGATCAATTCTCCCAGCTTTCCCAATGCTTCTATGACTTTTTGGGAGGCCTTTATCCAGCTTTTCTCTTTTTATACTGTTCACAGGTCTTGAAAAGCTTTCACCATGCCTTATTTTTTATCCCAAAACCATCTTGGAGACAATGAATCTGATGTTGGAATGGATTTTGATGAAGAAGAACCTTTAATCCAACCTGTTTTCTCCTTCTCCTCTCAAGATTATTCTGGCTTTCAGCAAGTTTGCTGGCTTAAAATAGAGAAGCACCTTTCAACTCTTCAAAAATCTCCTGATCTCTGTGCTAAAGAATTTTTAACTCTCAAAAGAAAGTCCCCTAATTTCTTTGTACAAGGCTCTAGGCTTGTGAAAAGAGAAAATCCCTGAGCTCTTATTGTTGTTAATGTTTCTTCTAAACAAGCTTCTATCCTTGGAATTCTCCATCAAGGACTTGTACATTGTGAAGAAACCAAAACTTATCAACTATTATCCAAGCAATTCTGAGGCCATCTCTGAAGAAATATGTCTCTCAATGGTGCAAGAGCTGTGAATTTTGTCAAAAACGTGAACTTAGGCATCCAGCTGAAATCTGTTATCCTACTGGGAAGTCCACTGTCTTTAAAAGGATTGCTATGGATGTGGTTCATATTAAGGCAGGTAGTGATAAGTACCTCATTGTGGTAAGAGATTATTTTTATGGATAGTTTGAAGCAAATTTCCTAAGAATCTTAGCTCTGAATCAGTGGAAGATTTCCTTTATGAGACTTGGACAATGTGTTACAGCTTGGCTCAATCTTACTCTACTGATGGAGGTTCTGAATTTGGTGGCAAACTTGTTGAAATTATCCTATATCTTCCTGGACAACATAGATTTGCTACTCCTTATTATCCTGAAGGCCAAGGCATGGTTGAACAAGGCCATGATCCTCTGAAGGCTGCACTTGTTAGACTGGCTGGTGAAAGTGGCAATAATTGTTGCAAATTTCTTCCTCTTGTTCACTTCTCTGACTAAATCTCAACCAAAAGGACCACTGGCTACTCACCTTATGAAATAATCTTTGTTCAAAGATCAGTTCTTCCTTTGGATCTGGAAATGAAAATTTCTTTGGTATTTCTTGGGAAGAGGTGTCTTCCAACACCAATCTATTAGTTGCTAGATCCAAGAAAATGCAGTAAAGTGAAGATTTTTGTGATGAAGCTTATCAGAGGATGATGTATTTAAGAGAAAAATTGGTTCAGTATTGGGAAGATAAGAACTTAAATTGAATCAGGGCTCGCTTAAATCCTGGTGATCTAGTTTTAGCTGAAGATCAATCCTTAGAAATCCAGTGGGGAAAGTTCTTCTCAAATTGCTGGAATGTTTCTTTTTGGGTGGTTGGCCAAGTTACAGGTGGATCTTATGTTTTGGAGGAGCTGGATGGTACTCAACTGGCCAGAAGGTTCTCTGCTGATCAAGTCAAGAAGTTTCATGTTTGTGGAGGCAAATTATCTCAGAAGTAAGTCCTCCCAATTGTGCACCACCAGATTCATTTGCTGCATTTTTGTTGTAAAACTACGCTTTATGCCACATATGCCAGCACTTTGGAGGCCTTCTTTGTTTTATCTCTGCCGCGTCTAGGGCTCCTTTTGGTAGATCAAGATATTTTCAAACCTTTAATCACTCTCAAGATCAAGAAATGGCTATTCTTCTTCCTCAATTTCCTTGTATTACTCTTTTTTCTTAATATCTTCAAACTCAAGATGCAGACTAGGGAAAGTCTTTAGTTTAGGGGGAGATGTGGCAACAAATCTGGGACACCTCAGGGAAAGGTAAATTTTGTATTAAATTTTTACATTCTTTCATCCAAATATTATTCAAATATATATATATATATTTCCTGTGTCACTTTTGCACCTCCTCCATTTTTTGATATCCCAACTCCTCCCTGTCCTAGCGGACTTGGAAGGCCTCTCAAGGCTCTCAAATCCCAATCCTCTGTTCAATTCCTCCATGTTGCACTTGCGGCCCAAATTTTTGGCCAAGCGCATGCAATCCTCAACTCCTCAACCTCAACAACCATCATCATCTGGTTGGCTGTCGGCATTGCCAACAGCCATCAACCACCCTTCCTTTTTCCATCTGGCCAATCAATGGCCAATGTTACCAGTTTGATCAGCCATCATGCCTGCCAAATTTTAGCGGTGATTTCAAGACGTCCATTGGTAATTTGATCAATAGACCAATCCCCCCAATCATTGCTCACACCCATCAGCAACCAATCAGCTCTCCATCCAACCAATTATCCCATCAATATACATGATACCAATCCTCCCATCCAAACAATCTAGCCCATCCAGCAACCTATCCCTCACCATTCCTCCATCTCCAGTCTTGCTCATACCCATGGTAGTACTCCCATCTCTGCACTAAGAACCTTTTGTTTGACTCCATCAAATGCATTCACCGCCAAGTGTCCTCAACCGTCATTATTGTCTCCATCAGCACATTCAGTTCACCAAACCCAATCTGCAATGGCCGTCAGAACCCTCAAGCATCCTCCCATCAGCATTACCGTTGCAGCCACTCACTTGCATGTCACCTATCATCCACAAATGCAGTGGAAAACGTTCATCCGCTGCCCTCTGCCATCTGTGACGTGGGCTGGTTTTGCTGTTTCTCTCTCATTTTTTTTTGTGTTTTTCTGCTCACATTTCATAACCTTCCTGTCTTCACTGTTGTTTTTTTTCATTCCTATCTTCCCTGATACATCTGAATATTAAAAAAAATGCTTTCTGCTTTGTTTGTGTCATCTCTTGTAAGTAGTGTACAGGGCTCTTTTCTATAAATGGAAGGGATCTCCCCTGCCTTTTTCCCATCATCAATCCTGTCATCATCATTTGGAATAATTAATCCGTGGGGCCCTTCCCCTCTATCTGATGTTCTTATCCTTGGTATATCTTTTGATTTCCCCTTTATCCTTTGAGGCTCCATACTCAAACCTTTGATCTGCCATCTGTGGCCTTGTTCCTTATCCTAAATCAATAGCCTTGCTGGTTGAAGAAAAAATCATTTTCTTGAATCCTTGAATGTGTTATACCACTCTGATTCCTTTTTTTGACCATACTGGTCAAATCATACTTTTTTGATCATCCTTCTGGAACCAGTCACCATTGACTGGTAGCTTTCTTTAAGCTTGAAACCTGGAGTCTTATACCTACCTGTATTAATTTAAAGTTGAATTCCGCCATTCTATTCTTGATTCCATGGAAAGGTGTTGGGTTATTCCTGTTTGAATCTTTTATTGCTTTTCTTCTGAAGCTTCATAAAATAATTTTTTTTTCTGTTCAGCCACACAAAGTTATGTGGTACCCTTCAAGCGCTTGATTGTGGAGAGTTGGGCAGGTTCATTGAGAACCTGGAGGCTGCTGGGGATTGAGTTGATCTTTCCCAATCTTCTGCTGACAACCAGAGTTATTAGCTTGTGGGCCTTTTTAATTACAAATGCCTTTTTCTATTGAAATCTGGACAAATTTTGAATTATTTTTCTCAATTCTTTTCCCAGAAAATTTTTCCTCAGATAGTGGTGTTTCCTTGCTACCAACTACTCTTAAACTCATCCCTTCCATAGACTCCTCACTCAAAAGGTTCTGGACCATGATTCTGGTCACATTTAAATATTTTTGTAACGCTCAGGAGGGCAGCCTAAACAGAACCTTTCCCCTCAACAGAAATGCCTGTGGCTTAGAACCATTTGGAGCCTTACAGCTGGCTTTGAAACAAGTCAAAAATTTGGAGGTCATAAAATATTTTAGAGACAAATGATCAGTGATGTCAGCTTGCTACTTAGCGCAGAGCAACCTGACAAAGCAACAACAATAATAATATTAACAAAAATAAAAAGAACAAAAATAAATAAATAAATAAAATTATTATAGAATGAAGGAGTTGGAAATCCATAAATATTATTGCAGAAATCGATTCCCCACCCAAAATAAGGTAGGGTCACTTACTGACCCCACCCTTGAATTCTTACTCCTTATATTTTTTAATTAATTTGAAAGAAAATGGTAAATGACCACGGCACCAATATGGCAACTTTTGGCCATTTTAATATTTCACATGATATGTCATGTATAGGTTTCACACCTGAATTTCAGTCAAAATCCAGGTGTTTTGTGTAGTTTAGGAGTTACACAGGGAATTGTGTTTTGTCACAATTCCCGCACGCAGCCCCGCGTTCCTACAGCGCTGGACTCCCGCGCGCAGTTGATCCCTCCCGCGCGCAGGTAATCCCGTGACCAAGTCACGCGAGAAGCGGATCAGTCCCCGCGCGCATCTGAATGGAGGCAGCAGATCAGTCCCCGCGCGCATCTGAATGGACTGATCCCCGCGCCCAGCCTGCCGTGATCAGTCTGACAGCCAGGTACCACTCAGAGGAGCTACAAGATAGTAGGATCTACTCTACACATGTAAAGCTACCACACAAGCGTAGATCATAGTTTAAAAACCTTAAAAGTAAATTAAAATTAGTTATTAACTACTTTTTAGTATTTTTTATTAATTAAATAAAGATCCAGACTCACCACGTCATGAGCTGATCAGAACCTTCAAAGACCACAAAACTATACAAGGAGTGGTCGTAAAAATTTTTTAAAATTACATACAGGATCAGCAGAGGATGGAGAATCAATAAACATCCACGTCCGCTCACTTTGGACCAGTAATTACAGTACAAATTGAGGATCAGTGCAGGATCAGCAAAATGATTAATCTGTTGATTAACAGATCCTGCAGCTAAAAAGGAGCTGTTCCTTGACAGATCTAAGGCCATCAGGCTAACAGCACCTTGAGGACGTGCCAATCTTGCCCTGACTGCCCCCCTAGCCTCAGACCATGGCTGATACCCCTTCTAGAGGCCCTCAAGCACCCAAAAAGGAATATTTAAACAGGCTCTTTTTGCCCTTTTGTTCCCAATCATCCATCAGTTATCAGAAATATTATTATTATCAATCAGACATTGTGTCATTGTTAGTCAAGTACTTATCAAGAAGAAAGCAAGTGATTTATGATCTAGTCTGAAGTATTATTATTATTATTTTCTAAATAACTATCAAGAACCAGAAGTTTGAACCAGCCACCAACCCCATCTGTTCTGAAGCTTCTTACCTGAATCTTTGCAGGATTTCTGTGAATTACTTCCCAATTAAGTTTTTCCCTTCCTGCTCTGGGTTTGTGTGCTGTTTTTCCCGCCCAAATTAGTGGATAAGGCCTTAGAAGGCACCCATCTTCATTCCAAGGTTATAAACTGCCTAAGGAGGCCCCTTGAGGAGAGGTTTCCAAGTCTGTAAAGACCCCCAGTAGTATATTACTGTGGCCCCTCTTTTTATATTATATTTAAAATATTTATAACCAAACCAATTAAACCTTGCACTTGCTCTTACCATATGATTATTGGAGCTTTAAAGTGTCTATTCTTTGGAATATTATTGCTCCAAATTCTTTTATCACTCTTTGTAGCTAAAGGACTTCAAGGTTCCTGGTATCAGAGAGCTGACAAGTGACAACTTCAAAAAGAGATGAAAGACTTGGGAATTAATCTCTCCAAATCTTGATAGCCCATACAATTGCTAGGAGTTCTTTATTGTGTATTTCATAGTTCAGTTCAGCACTACCCAATTTTCTGCTTTCAAAAGAAATTGGGTGCTTGTATCCATCAGGAGAGACTTGGGTGAGAACAGCCCCTAGGGAATGGTCACTAGCATCAGTCTTGAAAAAGGTTTGTAAAGAAAAATCAAAATTTCTGAGAATAGGAGCCTTGGTAAAGGCTAGTTTGAGGTCCTCAAACTGCTGCAGGGCCCCTGGGGACAAAGTAAAGATGGGTTCTGAACCAGTGAGAGCCGTGTAGATATAGACCTTTCTGGAATATTTAATGATAAAACTGCAATCAAAATTAGAAAAACCCAAAAACTGTTGCAAAGCCTTTTTTTTTAGTGCTGGCCAATCCAAGATCTTCTGGACCTTGTAATTGTCCATTTTAATGCCATCCCTGGAGATAAACTAGCCTAAGTAGTCCACTGAGAGGCATGAAATTAACACTTAGAAGCTTTTGCACATAAGTTTTTCTTCCAAAGTCGGCTTAAGACTTCACACACATGAGCTGTATGTTCTTTTTAGTTTTTGGAAAAAATACAAATTTCATTGAGGTATACCACCACACAGATGGTTAGAAGGTCTGACAAAATGTCATTAACAAGACATTGGAAAGAGGCAGGAGCCTTTGTCAGTCCAAATGGCATAACCAAATATTCAAAACATCAAAACTGAGTCCTGAATGCTTTACAATGTTCATCCCCTTCTTTAATTGAAAGGAGATTAAAAGCACCCCAGAGTTCAATTTTGGAGAAAATGGTAAAACCAGAGAAGACTTTTAATATGTGAGTCATGGGAGGAATAGGGTACCAATTCTTTTGATTAACAGCATTAAGTTTTCAATAGTCAACACAAAATTTCAAACCACCATCCTTCTTTTTCACAAAGAGGACAGGTGCTCCAGCGTTTGAAGTGCTGGGGCAAATGAAAACTTTCTCTATATTTTCTGCTATATAGGCTTGTAAGGCCTCCTTCTCATGGTGAATGAGGGAATAGATAGGCCCAAAAGGATAAAAAGGGCCTTCTGTTTCAATATGGTGATTTGGAGCATGGTGAGGAGGAGTTTATCAGCTTCAACCTTGGAAACAAATCTCTAAACAGGCATGATCAGCTTCTGGGACTCTCTCCATCACAGGTTCAATTTCACCAGTTTCCTCATCTTCATCTAGACATTCTGCAGCAGCCTGCCTTGGGCCAGAGTCAGAAGTGGAGATAATCATACGCAGTATTTGAATGGATATATCATCCTCTATATCCTCCAAGAATTTCAGAGAATTTCCAGAGAATATCCTGTTCACAGAAGTGGTTGTTGAACTCAAATAAAAGTGTTGTGAGTGCATAGATTCTGAAAAGGGAGCAGGAGAAGTGACCTGCAGGTTCAATGGTGGAAGGTGAGTAGTTTCCAAAAATATTTCAATAGAATAGGGATGATGAAAATCAATCCCAGTTGCCAATTTACCTCTGGGTTCCAGAAATGGAGGAATTTAATACCTAGAATAATGTCTTCTTTTGGGGGAGTATCAACAACTAAGAAATCCCATTCTAAGTTGGGGAAGGAAGGTAAGGAGAATTTGAAGGAAAAATTGTGAGTGATTTCTAGGGAAGGTGAGTTAGAAGGGCTGAAGTTAAATAAGAAAATAGGAGTTGTCAGAGGTTTGGGAGAAAGAGAAAACTTTGAAACCATAGATTTTGAAATAAAAGATTGGGTTTCTCCAGAGTCAACAAGTACACTATAGGCCTGATTATTGAGCAAACAAATAAAATGTAAGTCTTTATTACGAAATTAGATGCTTTACATTCCAAAGTATGCACTCCAATATTGGAGGTGTGATGGTTATGGAGTACCACATTTCAATCACGTAGTTTTTTCCCTGTTTGGGTTTAGCAGGAATGGGCTTCTGGCCAGGTTTGAAATCTGGACACATTCTGTAGAGGCTAAATTTGTGAGAACCTTCACAATAGTTACACAAAACCTCTCTTTCTCTTCTAGCTCTCTCATCAGCCTTGAGGTTTCCATCTTCACCCAAATTGGGATTAGGACAATCAGTTGGAGAAGGATTAGTAAGGGGAGCCTATGATTTTCCCTTGAACCTACCTTGTTGGATGGGCTGTTGAGCTTTGGGAGGAGTTGAAAAACTGGTTCCAGGTCTTTAGGATTGATAGGAATTGAAGGAATTTTCCCTGATCCTTTCATGGTAGCAGGTATCATACTTAAGGAAAATGTCCATTAGTTCTTGCAAGGTTTCTTGAGGTCCATCATAACCAGCTAGTTGGTCCAACAGTCTGGCTGGGAGGGCCTGTCTAAAATGAAAGAATAAAGCTTTATCACCCCATCCAGAGCCCTTAGTCATAAGTTTCCTGAACTCAGTGATATAGTTAGTTGCATAACAAGTATCTTTCATTTTAAGGAGGGTTAAACACTTTTCAGCACGCTGGATTTTCAGACAATCCCCAAAAAGGGTATGTAGCTGCTGAGTGAACAAAAACCAAGAGTTAAGTAGAAAACTGGGCTCATGATTACCAATGTGAGCAAGGTAAGGCTGGATCCATCAAATGGCATTTCCCATAACTTAAGAGACTGTGCAAAATACTTTCTTTCTGTCATTAGCAAAAACCCTTTCATCATTAGAAAAGATGAGTTTACAAGCTTGGAGGAAGGGTCTGAGCTTAGTTGGGTTTATCCCATCAAACTTGTCTGGGGAATTGATAGATGGAGATTTAAAGTTAGCAGATTTTCCATGGTCAGCAGATTTAGAGAGATGAGTCATTTCAGTGGTCATTTGCTGAAGAATGGCCAGCAGAGCAGGGTCAGTTGAAGGGACCTGAGAGGTGGAAGGAAGGTTAGTGGCTGGGGGAGGTGAAGGGATTGCTGTTGCATTAGAAGTTAGGCTAGGATTACCCTCCGGAGAGGGTGAATCCAAGCCACTCAAAATTCTTGAATAAAATTGTGAGTCCTCATCCTCATCATTGTACTCATCCTCTCCTGGAATTATGACCATCCTGGCATCATAAGCAGGAGAGTCCTAAACATTGGGATTTGGAAATATCCTGTAACTCTGTGGAGGCTAGCATTGTCAGAAGAAGGAATAGTAGAAAGAGATACTTTGGGGATAGGCTCCAAGAAGGCAGTATCCATAGGACTGGAAGTGATAGCCACTGGTGCTGACAGGTTAGAGAATGTTCTACCTGTTCCAAAAGCTCTCATGGTAGAAGGGTCAGCAGTTTCAGTGATACCTCTCTCTCTGGAGCTACGTGTTACAGCTCTGCTAGAGATGTGAGAAAATAGAGCAAGTCGTGGAGGCATTCTTATTGCTAAGAATAATTGGTTACCCAAAGGTAGTTCTTCACCTAGAACAAGAAACAAATTACTGAAAACAATTATATGCAAAATAACTTAATTATTGGTTGAATTAGAAATCGAAGAAGCTTGTCAAAGTGTCAAAGTAAGGCATCAAAGTTTCAAAGCGTCAAAGAAAATGTCAAATATGTAAAAGAAAAAATTATAAAGCATCAAAGAAAAATGTCAAAGTTTCAAAGAGGGGCTTAGAAAATGGAATTTTGGAGTTTATGGAGGTTTTATAACAAGATAAGGGGTACAATTAAAATTTCCAAAACTCAATAGACAATTTCAAGGTTGGGGAAGGTAATAATGCAAACAAAAAATTGCACAACTCAATAGAAAAATTTGATGCTGTATAAATAGGGTAAGGATTTTTGGTGGTGAAGAAGGGATTATTGAGGAAGAAATAAGTTTAATGTCACAAGGGCTGCTGAAATGCAAGCAGGGCTTGGCACAAAGGGTACTCTAATCTCAGTAGGCTTGGGGCCAAGGATACTGGAAAGTGCTACAAGGAGCAGAGTAGAACTGAATTGAAGATAAGGTGCTGTTGTCACTTGCTGGGATGGATTCCCAAGAGGAATTAGTAAACTGATTTAATTAGGAAAAATCAGGAAAAAGGAAGAGGAGGCCAGTTTAAATAGACAAGAGGTCGGAAATACAAAAGAGGTAAAAGTTGTTGGGGCTCAGACTACATATGTGATGTAATTGAAACAGTCTAGGTAACAGAGAGGGCTGATCAGGTATCCTACTAAATTAGGCTAGAATTTTTCTACATTGGGGAAAGGTTACAGGTCTGGGATGTCTAAGTTGGGAGAGTACAGTTGAAGGATGTACAGTGCACATGGAAGTCATGACACTATGTACTAAGTAGAGAGAGTATGTAATACAAGCTGCAAGAGGATGTACATAAGGATTCCCAAAGGATAAACCATGACAGAGTATGGGTTACACAGAATTAATAAGGTTAGAGTATGTGCAGACCTGGGAGATTAAGTAGGTGCAAGCCTATGGAGTCTATCTGCAAAAATTATGACATTAGACTGTATGAAGATTTGTACTGCATGAAGATCCTGAGGTATTTAGTTACTGGAGACATATTGATATAAGTCTCCTGAGCCTTGAGGTTGATGTTACTTGGAAATTAGATCAGTCCTGAGGGTAATATTGGGTTTTCTGAGGTTACATGCTGGGGTTAGACTGAGTAAGTTTTCAGTATGACATATTGTTAGCTGCAATGCCGTTCAAAAAAACTGGAACACTGTCATGATATGTTGCTTACCTTCTTCAGCTCTCCCAATCGAATTGGCCAGAGCTTGTTCCATAGTACATATGTGAACCCAAAATTATCTAACTCCCTAATTCCAATATCCATTTATCCTCTTCAGAGACAACTCAGGAATCCTGAACCAAGAGCTAAATTGTTTGTTTACCACACCAATAAAACACTTCCCAATATTGATCAAGGCCCCCATGATAAAACTCATTAAATGAAAATTTCTGGTTTTCCAACAAGGGAGGATTTCTATCCACTTGATTTCTGCAAAATAATTCACACATTATGGTACTATCTTTTGATCAAAACCATAGGATCCAACATAAGAGTCACTTTTACTCCAGTTGATTCTCCAACTTTAAACATAGCTTTTTTTACTCAAATTTTCCATGGATCCAGAGAACTTTAAACCTGCTGATAGCTTGGTTTCCAAAATCCAACACCAGGAGGAAACAGAGGCTTTTTATCCCCATCAGGCAGATGTTTGGGAGATCTTGTAGACCATGATGATTTTTTTGCCTCCTCCTCTAGCGCCATACTTGTTCCTCAACCAACCAAATGGAAAAACACAGTTGACCCTGAAAAGTTTTTCAACAATTTAGTTGTTAGCAGACTGTATCAAAATGGTATTTTGGAATTTAAACTAAATTAAAAGAATTTCATGAAGTGATTGTATGTTTTTTTTTTCATATATGATGTGCCCATAAGACCTAAAATCATGAGTATGGTTTTGTGACCAATATATTTTAAATGGCTTGTCATTGGCACCATTGAATGTTAGATGTTCCTTTACTGGTTTTTGAAATGGAAAATTCTTTTTTTTTTATTCAAACTTGGTTTTTTCTGGACCTCTAATTTGAATGAACAGATTGTAAATTATGCAAAAAAAAATAAAAAAAAGGAAAATATTGTAGAATGTTTAGTAGACAACAACATGAAATTATTGATTTTACTATGGGAACATTATCCAAATGTTTTGATTTTGGATCTCAAATCCCCAAAGTGGTATCAACAACTCAGAAAAGTTTTAGCTAGTTGTAAACCTTTTTTCAATATTTGAACAGTCACTTGTGTTTTTTCCTAGAGAAACCAAAAGCATTGGGTTCTATACTTTGGATCAATTATTTTTTGAAATTGATGAAGAGATAAAGAAATAATTCAATGAACTCTTGGAAAAGAGGTCTATTGGTATTGAAATTTCTGCAATTTCAGTTTATTTTTCACTCTTTTGCATCAAAGAAAGTCAAATAAGATGATACAATCCTATCTATGATCTTCTTTTGTCACCTTGCTTTCTTTTTGTTGCGTTTGTTGAACTTTGCTTCAAAACAACCATACTTTTGTCTAGCTCCAAAAGCACAATTAAGTTTAAGCCATCAGTTGTTGGTGACATTTTGAGAAAATTTTCTAAAGCAAATCAGATGAAGATGAAGAAGATGTTGCTATGCATTTAAGATAATTTTCTAATGGATAATTGCAGGACGAAGAGAAAGAAGCCTTAATTAAAATAATGATGATTGAATAAAATTTTTGGGATATATTTTTAACATCATGATTAGAATGAGCTGGATAGTTGGGACTGATTCAATCACTGCCTCAAGGTTGATTTAGTTGAGAGATCTTTATTGGCCTTTGGGCTGGTCATGTATCTTGGGGATCTTGCCAGGTTTCATGGGGTTTGAGGGAGGCAAGTAAGTTTATGATTAGGAAATTAAATTCTTATGGTAATGCAGATGAATTTTTCTTGGAGTCTGTTAATGATGTTTTTGAGTCTTGGCACTTGTGGTACGGCTTTTTTGACTTTGTGTGAACCTTTATATACTATATCTGAAAAAAATTAGTTATTTGTGGGTAACTCTGACATTCCTCTTGTGAATTAAGTAGGTTTTTTGGATTTTTAATGGGGTTTTTTAAGTTGTGGTATTTTTCTGAAACCTGCCATTAAAAGAAATTTTTCATTTTATAATTCTGATATTCCCCATTTAAATTGCACAAAATATCAGCTTTTATTCAAAAAAACAATTTTTTATTTCATCATACTTCTGATGTTTAATCATTTGTTGGAGTATTTGAACATATTTTCATTCTACTCATACAATAGGTATATTGAGAATTTTTTCATGTCTTTAATTTTTAATATATATTATTAACATCCTAATAAAAATATCAATTCTTATTAAAAGAAATCAATTTTTGACATTTAATCTTTTTTTATTTTTACTTGTTTAAGCTTATGTTTGAATATTTAAAAATATTTAAATTAACTCATGAAATGGATACATTAAGCCTTTTTATTTTTTTAAGCTTGATAAAAATTTATTTCAATTCTATCAGAAAGATTGATTTTTATTCAAAGGATTTTTTTCTTTTTTTTTGGAATTCTTTGTGAACTGGATATTCTTAGTTTTTTTTTTCAAGAACATGTTAACACCCAGAATTAAATACCTATATGAAAATTTTTTTATGGTTTTTGATGTTTGGTACAAATTTATTTAAATTTCTCTGAAAATATTCCATTTTTTGTAAAAAAATATATTTCACATCATTTTTCTTATTTTCCATAAATTGTATAAATTTTATTTTACAAATCTGATGTCAGAATTCAATTCCTTGCAAAAAATTGATATTCATTGCATTTTTACATATTAGGGCGTCTCAGAGTTAGCCCACCCCCCATTTTTTAATGGAAGCTTTCAGAAAATACTCAAATTTCTAAAAAACCATTAAAAATCAAAGAAACCCATTTATTTCACATCAGATGTGTCAGAGTTACCCAAAAATAAATGTATTTTTTCAGATAAAGTATTTGAAGGTTTTTGCAAACTCAACCACAAATTGGTCCACATATCTATCCACATATTTCTCCACATCATACAACCCTGGTTCTTCACCTCTCCTCCCTCCAATGTCATTGGAAAAATCTTTAATCTCATAAATTTATCTCTCTCATCACTTCCTTTCCCTTGTAACTTTATCACTCTCATCACTTCCTTGTGCTCATCACTTTATTGCTCTCATAACTTCCTCACTCTCATCACTTATTTTTATCATCAATTTATTTCTCTCATCTTTTCCTCACTCTCATCAATTATTCATCTCATCAATTAATCACTCTCATTTCTTTATCACTCTCATAAAATCATCCCTCTTCACCTTTTTCTATTGCGCCTCAGCAAACCTCCCCCTGCAAGTCCACACAAAAATCCAATTCAATAAAGCAAAAATTACCCAGGAAATCTGCAAAAAACAATCCTCCCCCATCAGCTTCCAAATGCTTAAGTCAGCTCAAGAGACCTGATCACATTATCCCGGTAAACTGGGTCAAAATTCCTTCCAACTATTATTCTTTCTTTTGATCTGAAAATGAAACACAAGTTGCCTGAACTCCATATTCCAAGGTTAATGGTTATCTCCTGATGTTCAATGAACTAAAGAATAAAAAAAAGGATAGGCTGTATCTTTCATCTAAATATATGAGGAAGTATTAGAATCAATAGGTTTGATATTGCTTAAAACTGGTCAATCAGGCTGAGAAAAAGAATTTAATTAACAACAAGAACACAGAAACAAAATGATATGAAATACCACCAACATCAGCCTGTGAGGAGTATAAAGTTGGAAGGCTTTTTATGAAAGGCTATAAGAGTGAGTTAGAGACTATGAGGCTGAGGTGAGAGTTAGGCTATACCAGTAAGTCAGACATGGTGGTTAATATATAGTTGATATGAAGAGAAACTGAGATCTCATCGGGCACAAAAAATAGAGACTTGAGCGGTGAAAGGTGGGAGGGTTGAGTTGATGCTTGAAGAAACAGAATAGAAGAAAAGAAATAAAGATAAAGAAATATAAGAAAGAAACAGTATAGTTGAAATATGATGATGGTGTTTGAGTCACCGCTATAAGTACTTGAAGAGAAGTTTGAGGATTATTGAGTATGATCCAAGGTTGTTCATGAGTGAACTCCAATCTGATTTGAGGATGCAGTTCACTAATTGACAATTCCAGATACTGCAAATATGGAGTATCTTCATTCTGCAAACCTATATACATTGTACGCTCTCCATAGTAGTACTTCTACTGCAATGTACTTAACACCCCTCAATGCCCAATGAGATTTTAGAGGTTTCCGTGCTTGACACAAAGAAGGGAGACAAAAGTAAAAGACTTTGTATGGAGGCAGCCTTTGTTAATGAGTCCGCAATCATCTTGTCCGATTTTATCAATTTTAATTCTATCTTTTTGTCCTTAAGCTCATCTCTCATTCCCTTCATTTTTAAGTTGAGGTGTCTTGTTTTTGAATTAGATCCAAATTTTAAAATCTTGTCTTCTAATCTGCTATTATCTATATTTAAAGGAATAGTAGTTCCTGAAATAAAAAAATGTCATTTAATAAAAACTTGATCCAGGTAGCTTGATGATAAGACTTGACCAATGCATTAAGTTCTGCATCAGTAGAAGACCAGGTTATATTTTGTTGTTTGCAACTGTTCCAAGATACAAGGCTGCCAAATACCACACAAAGATAGCCTGTTTGAGATTTGCAAGTGTCCGGATCATCCCCCCACAAAGCATCCAAGAACACTTGGAGTGAATTCTTCTCCAACTTATATGTAAGTTGAAGACATTGATTCCTTGTGTGTTTTAGATATTTCCATGTTTTCTTTAGCTTGTTCCAGTGCGTGATTCCTGGTTTGACTAAAAATCTAGCCAAACTTGATACTTCAAAACTTATTTCCAGTCTTGTGTAGGAGGCAATGTGATTGAGCATCCCTATTGCAGACCTATAGTTGATATTCAATGATTTGAAAGCCTCATGTTCATTTTTTGAGGCAGGTTTGAGTTGTAGGTTCCTGGTGAGAGGTGTGGTTGATTCTTTGAAGTCACACAAACCAAGCTCCTCTAGGCCATGCTGGATATGATTTGGTTGGCTTAAAAGAATTTTGTTTCTTTCTACCTGTATCTTCATGCCCAGAAGAGTATTGGGCTGCCTACTCATTGATCCGTCAAATATTTCCAGAAATTTTTTCTCAAAGTCATGCCCATCACCCACCAGAACCAAGTTGTCCACATAAAAGAAAAGAAGCAACCAGCTGTCTTCTGACAAGTAGAGACAAGGATAACAGGCAGATTCATAAAACCCAACTTCCTTGAACCACGTTGTCAACGTTTCATACCAGTTTTTTTGGAGCTTGCTTCAACCCATAAAGTGACTTACTTAGCTTCAGAAATTTGCATTTGCAATTTGAACCTTTTGGTGTTCTAATGATTACCTCCTTGTTTATCTTGGAATGTAAAAAGGTGCTTTTTATGTCAAATTGTTGAATCTTCTGGGATGATTTCAAAGTGTATACAAGTAGCATACATACGGTAGATGGTTTACCTGTGGGAGCAAATGTTTCAAAGTAATCCAAACCTTCTATTTGATTGAATCCCTGAACACAAAGACAAGCCTTTTACTTGAGTGGATCTCCATGACAATTCTCTTTGAGTTTGTATATCCAAGCCATCCATAGTGGATTCAGTAGTTCAGGACCATTCTAATCCTCCCAGACTTCCAGAGATTCTATTGATCCTAACTCTACGTCCATGGCACCAGCCCATTTTACTCTTTCTTCAAATGTGAATGCATCATTGTAACTTTTTGTCTCATAATCATGAAATAAACCATATCTCTGGGGGGGTCATATAGCCAAGCGGTCACAAAGTGCTCTGCCGGTTTAATTGGTTTGAGTGATTTGTGTATTTTGCGGCTGCTGATTGAGAATGTCTGCTTGCAATACTGCAGATGATTCTAAAAAATTTGGAATTTTTTTTCTTCCTCCGCAGATATTGAGTCAATGGTAGAATGTTCTTTGGATTCAGCTGAAGATAGCTCCTCCATGGGATTGCGGTAGTCAGTATAGATTGAATTGTTTCTGAGTTGGGAAGTGTCCATGGGTTGATTCTCTGGATCCCTTTTTTCTTCTGTTTTGCGGATATCTTCCCATGAGTTGTCTTGCAATATGATCAGGTTTGACATTTGGGGATTGGCCATTTTCAGGAATTTCACGTGCTTTGTGAGCACGATAGAATGAGTTTTAGTCAGAATTTTATAAGAATGAAGTAATGGATTGAAGCCTACAAGTAAACCTTCCTCTCCTTTTTCCTTGAATTTCTGACATTTTACTCTCTGAGAAAGAGGATATACTCAAGGACTTCCTATTGGTTTCAGATATTTTTATGGTAGAGTATGCCCATGGACCTTGACCCATGGAGATTCCTTGCATCCATCCCTTCATATCTGATTCAGCATGAGTGCACTTGCTTTGATCACCTTGTGCCACAGATTGGCCAGAAGTTGCGCATCTTTTAAGATAGTTTGAGTTGATTCTGTGATTGTTCTGTTTGCTCTTTCTGCCTTGGCATTGTGTTGAGGATGGTAAGGTTCCAATAAGATCTGTCAAATGTGATTTGAATTGTAAAAAGTTTTGAGTTTGTTATTAACAAACTCTGAGCTACTGTCGGAGCAGACTTCACTAGGATAATATCTTCTCCGTCTGTGTTTTTTTTCTATCAAGTTGATTACAATCTTGGGAGTTTTGTCCTTTGAACCCATTGGAAACGCTCCAATGTATCCAGAGGCACTATTGACTAGAGTAAGGATTTATCAATTTACTCCTTTCAATTGGGGTTTAAGGGATCCCATTAAATCAAGGTGAATTTGCTCAAAGACTTTATTTGCCGGTTTTGAGTTTTCTTTAAAGGACTTCCTGGCTATCTTTCTCTTAACAAAATGTATGCATTCAAAATTCTTCTTGACCTTGGATGGAATATGTTCAATTCTCTTCTCGAGTCTCATGGTTGAGGCGTGACCATGATGACAATGGATTTCCATAAGGTCATCCTTGTGAGAAATAGCCACATTTGCTGATAAGTGCCAAATGAATTTAGGAGTTTGCAGAGTGTACAGATTGCCAACTATGGTCCCTCCAAACTGGAAGTTGCCTTTGTTAAGTATCTCAAACCAATCTTTTTCCCCTCTTAGAGTGCAACCTGATTGATTTAAAGCTCCTGGGCTTAGCAGGTTGATGGTTAAGGTTGGTACGTAGAAAACATTGGTTGGTTCTAAGGTAAAATCACCCCAAACAAAGACAGCGGTTCCCTTTCCCATGATTGGTAACTCCGCACCTTCTTTTTGGTTTTTAATGTGATCTCCATTGTATGGAGCCATCTCTTTGAACTATTGGCTGTTGTTGATCATATGCAGTGAGGCGCCACTGTCTAATACAAATTTTGATTTTGGGTTGCCATGATCAATCCACGCGGTGATTAACGTAAGATAGTGAGCCAAAGCATTTGAGGCATTTTTCTTATTCTTCCATTTTATCTGGTTGTCCTTCCATCACTCTGGCGCCGATTCTGGATGATGATTTCAACATTTATCCGCCGAATGCAGTCAATCTTGCTCGGGATTATGCCATCCTTCAGTACACCTTTTTCATTCACTGTTCTGCGTAGGTAGAGGTTTTGTATTAGTAAGAGCAACTTCAGTTTGCCTTTCCTGCTGATCTCGTGTGCCTTGTGACTTGGATTCATTATTTATTTGGGTCAAATGATTTATGATGTAGTCAACAGAAATTTCTTTGTCGGTATGCATGATTTGTTGTTTAAATTCTTTCATGTTTTCCAGAAACTTGAACAGAATGAGGTATGCCAAGATGTTGTTTGGTAGAACAATTCCCACTTCTAAAATCTTCTTCAGACACACCTTGGCCCTTGTCATGAACTCTTCCATCTCATTTTATTTTAATCTTAAGTACAGAAAATCATTAAAAATTTGAGCCCTATTAGCCGCTTCAGATGAAGCATATTTTTCGATTATAGCCTTCCACAATAGTTTTGCCAAGTTTTTATTGGATGCCGTAACAATGTTGTTGTGGGTAGAAGCTTCCAATCTTGATATGATTAAAAGTTTGATCTTGTTGTTAAGGTCATTCTCTAGAATCAAGGTATCATTGTTAATTTCTTTGGAACATCCTTGAACATCCAGTATAACGTCCATTTTATCCTTCCAGACTCCATAATTGTCCTTGCTGAGCCTTGGATTAGTGTCCAGGGCCATCTTTGGCATGGCTTGTCTGAATCCTTTGGAAGCAGCCATTTCCCAGTTTCATTTACAGTTAATCTTTGTTTTCAATAGTTACCAGGAGCTTTCCTTTGGCTTTTAACTGTATTAGAATCAATAGGTTTGATATTGCTTAAAACTGGGAAATCAGGCTGAGAAAAAGAATTTAATTAACAAAAAGAACACAGAAACATAATGATATGAAATACCACCAACATCAGCCTGTGAGGAGTATAAAGTTGGAAGGATTTTTATGAAAGGCTATAAGAGTGAGTTAGAGACTATGAGGCTGATATGAGAGTTAGGCTATAACAGTAAGTCAGACATGGCAGTTAATATATAGTTGATAAGATGACAAGATTTTGAGATTTTGGCTAGAGGACTAAAACCAACAGACTGAATTTCACATATTAGAAAACATATTCAAGAGAGAAAATAGAATCATAAGAAAGGAGAATAGAGAGAAATAGATACCAACAGCTAGACCAGACTTAGCAGGGAAAATATCAGAAGGACAAGAGTGAAGGATGAGGACAGGCTATAGGTACGTATATCTAAGATAATATCGTCAGGATCACTTGAGTGGTGAGTATTTGATGATGGTGGTCTTACCAGGCAGAGATCGAGATGCGAGTTGGAATCCATTTGACGAGGTAAGTGGTGATTGAATCCATTTGACGAGTTGAGTGGTGAGAGAGAAAAAATAGGAAGGATAAATAGAAGGGAGAGAGGCAGATGAAACAAGAAAAGAAAATAAGACAAGTGAGAATTGGAGTGCCGATCCAAGTCAGAGAGAGAAAAGAATTCTCCCAGGAGATCTATTCCAGAAACCCCCGGGATTCCCCGAGTACCTCCAGTGGGGGAGAAGATGATTATGGAGTTCCCTCACTGCGCGGTGCCGCGGGCATCAAAGTGAGGATGAGAGGAAACTCAGAGATCTCAACACCCCCCGTGACTGGTTAGGGCAACATCAAAAAAAAGAAAAGAGGCAAGAAGGACAGAGGAAAATAAAAGGAAAGGAAAAAAAAGAAAAAAAAGAAAAAAAGAAAAACAAGCTGATCTTCGGGCAGAGTAAAGACAGAATTATGACGAATTTGGAGTGAGTTGCGACTGGAAGCCTTCGTCAAGCAGTCGGCAACCATCAAATCAGTAGAGATAAGAGATAGGATGTATTCCGATCTATTGTAGTCTTCCCTTAGACCCTTGGTCTTGATGTCAATATGACACGATTTAGAGTGGGACCCAAATCGCTTGATCTTGTCGTCCAATCCTTTGTTTTCAATATAGATGGTGGGTTTGATCTTGGAAGATTGGTGAATCTTGCCGATTAAGTGGGTGATCCACTTGAGCTTGAGAAAGCAGTTGAGGAGATCATTGAGCTCGGATTCAGTAGAGGAGTAAGTCACATTTCTTTGTCTTGAAGAATTCCAGACCACGGGGCTCCCGTAGTGAAAGATAATGAAACCAGTTTGAGATTTTCTTGAGTTTGGATCATCCCCCCACGTAGCGTCACTATAAGCCAAGATCGTTCCTTCTTTGGATTTGTAACTGAGAGTGAGTTTGAAGTCTTGGGTCGTTTTCAGATATTTCCAGACTTTGCGCGCTTCTCTCCAATGGGACATGCCAGGATTGGCATTGAACCTAGAAAGATTCAAAACAGCAAAAGCAATGTTGGGAAGAGTGTACTGAGCAAGATGATTGAGGAGACCGGTAACAGAATGGAAATTAACGTTAAGTTTTGCAAATTCGGCGTGATCTTTGTCAGAAGCTGGTTCCAGATGGAGATTTTGAGTGAGTGGAGAGTGAGTGTCTCTGCACTCCAAGAGTCCTAATTCTTCAAGACCGCAATCAATATGGTTAGGTTGACTGAGCAGAATTCACTCTTCGTTTACTTCCATTAGCATTCCGAGGATCGTATTTGGCGGGTGGCAAGAAGAGTTTTTAAATCTGTTTAGAAAGTTGGTCTTGAAGGTTTTGCTTTGTCCAACATGAATGAGATTGTCTACGTGGAAGTAGAGTACCTCTTTGGAGTCGGAATTGATGTATAAGCACGGATCGCTGCTAGATTTGTGGAAACCTTGAGTCTTGATCCAACAAGTCAACGTTTCATACCAGTTCTTGGGAGATTGCTTAAGACCGTACAGAGACTTCTTTAGTTTGAGATAGGGAGATTTCCGGAGCGAACCTTCCGGGGTTTTGATAATTACATTTTCATTGAGGGGGGCATGAAGAAAAGCCCCCTTGACGTCTAACTGAGTGAAAGTCATCTTCTCCTTCAACCCATACAGAAGGGAAATTCGTAGTGAGCCTAGCTTACCGGTAGGCGACCAGGTCTCTTTGTAGTCCACTCCCCAGATTTGGTCAAATCCTTGGACGCATAATTGCGCCTTTTACTTCACCGGTTTGCCGTGGCAGTTTTCTTTTACTTTGAAAACCCAAGTAGTGTTCAGAACATTATCTGGTGTGCCGTAATACTCCTCCCATACTTCCTGAGATTCAATAGATTCCAGTTCTTCTCTTGAAGCCTTGTCCCACTTAGGCCATTCAGGACACTTCCGAGCAGCTTTATACGAGGGGGGTTTGTAATAGTGATGGAAGCCGTAAGGTTGAGGTATACGAGTTTCTTGTTTGGGTTGTTGATGGATTTCGGGATTGATAAGAGCAGGAGATGGGATTTGAGAAGATTCTGGGGGTTCCGGTCGAGGATTGGATAAATTCAAATTAAGAGAGACGGAATCGCCTTGAGTTGAGTCGGATTCTGAGGAGTAATCATTATGACTTCTGGCGGTGAATTGTTTGTCGGGTGAGGAAAAATCTGATTCGTTGGAGTCGGGGTAGGAGTGAGAAAAGATATCAGTTCCATCCAGTTCAAGAAGGGGAAAGTTGATTGTATGTGCCTTGAGGAAGGTGACCTGCTTAGTTTCAAAAAGAGAAGACCAGGACTAATGAGATCCACAACAATATCTGGGAAAAAGATGCAATCTTCTAAGGTTATGATTGAGTCCCTCCATTCTATTCTTACCGTACCAATCCCCATGAGCTTCAAACTGGCTTCAAGTTTTCCAGTCTTGATCACTTCATGTTCTTCTTGAGTTTTGAGATCAATGAAGTATTTACGGTCGTTAAACACATGAACATTGGCACCCAAATCCAGGATCAAGTTGGGAGTGTTGTCCGCGTTAATCCATAAAGTTAGGAGAGCGTGATAGTTAATGGTTGGATCTGATTTCTTATTTTTATTCTTCCATTTGTTCTGTTGTTCTACCCACCAGCTGGTGGCAATCTGAGGGTGTAAGTGAAAGCAAGAGGATTCAGGATGTGGGGCATTGGGATCGTGATAACCCTCTTTGCATCACATTTTAACTTTCCTATCTTCTCAAGAGTTTTGAGGTTTGGTAGTTACAAGAGAGAGAGTAGAAGTGGATTTGGAGCCTTTTTGTTGAGCCTTTTGTTTGTTGTCATATTGGATTAGATGGTTGAAGACTACGTTGATTGTCATCAATTTCTCCACGTGCATGACCTGTTGCTTCAGATTCTCGAGAGATGGTGGAAATTTAAACAGTACTAGGTAGGCGAGGATATCTTTTGGTAACTCTATTCCTACATCGTGCATCCTTGTTAAGGCTTTCTTGGTTTCCGTTACAAAGTCCTCAATAGCGTGATCATTGAAGGTAATATGGAGGAAGTGATTGAATATTCGGGCACAATTGGCAGTCTTAGATGAAGCAAATCAACAAGTTATATCGGCCCAGAGTAATTTAGAGGAGTTGAAGTTTGTTGAGTTGACCACGTTGGCATGCGTTGTGCTGTCCAATTTCAAGAGGAGAACGGCCCTAATATCTCGATCCTGCTTGATAGACATTTGTCCTATATTCTTTGTGATAGCGTCCTTGATTTCTTTGAGGTTGAAGAGCATCAGCATCTTGTCCCTCCATATCAAATAGTTTTCGTCGTTGAGAAGTGGTATGGCGTCGACTGCAGCTTTTAAAGCAACTTGGTGGAAATAGTTGGTAGCTCCCGTTGGTTTGGCAATCTTGAGGATTTTGATTATTCCAGTGGGGAGTTTGGCTTTTAAATGTGACGAGATTTTGAGATTTTGGCTAGAGGACTAAAACCAACAGACTGAATTTCACATATTAGAAAACATATTCAAGAGAGAAAATAGAATCATAAGAAAGGAGAATAGAGAGAAATAGATACCAACAGCTAGACCAGACTTAGCAGGGAAAATATCAGAAGGACAAGAGTGAAGGATGAGGACAAGCTATAGGTACGTATATCTAAGATAATATTGTCAGGATCACTTGAGTGGTGAGTATTCGATGATGGTGGTCTTACCAGGCAGAGATCAAGATGCAAGTTGGAATCCATTCGACGAGGTGAGTGGTGATAGAATCCATTTGACGAGTTGAGTGGTGAGAGAGAAGAAATAGAAAGGATAAATAGAAGGGAGAGAGGCAGACGAAACGAGAAAAGAAAATAAGACAAGTGAGAATCTGAGTGCCGATCCAAGTCAGAGAGAGAAAAGAATTCTCCCAGGAGATCTATTCCAGAAACCCCCGGGATTCCCCGAGCACCTTGAGTGGGGGAGAAGATGATTATGGGGTTCCCTCACTGCGCGGTGCCGCGGGCATCAAAGTGAGGATGAGAGGAAACTCAGAGATCTCAACATAAGAAGAGAAACTGAGATCTCACAAGGCACACAAAATAGAGACTTGAGTGGTGAAAGGTGGGAGGGTTGAGTTGATGCTTGAAGAAACAGAATAGAAGAAAAGAAATTAAAATAAAGAAATATAAGAAAGAAACAGTATAGTTGAAATATGATGATGGTGTTTGAGTCACCGTTATGAGTACTTGAACAGAAGTTTGACGATTATTGAGTATGATCTGAGGTTGTTCCTGAGTGAACTCCAATCTGATTTGAGGATGCGGTTCACTACTTTACAATCTCCAGGTACTCCAAATATGGAGTATCTTAATTCTTCAAACCTCTATTCATTGTCCGCTCTCCATAGTAGTGCTTCTACCGCAATATACTTAAAAGGAAGCAATTTAAAAACTATAAACCCAAGTAAAACAAGGCCAACTCAATGTTAATCCCCATTTGCTTTGGTATCACTGACTCCAATAAAGCCCAGTGAAAACACTCAGGGCTTGATAAGTTGGACTAAATTTGTCCTTTTTATATTCAAATCAATCAAATATTTGGAAAGAAGCCCAAAATTTGCCCTTTAGGCAATTTTGATTCCCAACAATCTGATTCCATTGATGTTGAGTACTTGGCTTTGGACTCTCATCCAAGAAACAATGATCCTGATGAAATCTTGGAGTGGCCCCAATCTGATGTGGAGGAGAATATTTAAACACAACCAGCTCCAATACTGTTTAAATCAGAAATGATCAACCATTCAAACCCTTTCTGACATCCATTACTTACTTCTTTGGATTTTTCCCTTCCTGGGGTGGAAAAAATGGAAAAAGTGGCAAATGGGGAGCAACAAAGTCTGGTATTTCCATTAAAATGAAAATACTTTCAAGTAAGGAAGTAATTTCTTTTTTTTTTCTGGTTCATCCTGACTGATTTAGTATGTAAGAAAACAGCCTTGTACTTTCCTGGATGGCCAAAAACTCAACACAATTGTGCCTCCCACACCACCTTCAAATAAGATTGATGGTGTGACAACACAAAACTCCTCTGCAAAGGGGAATAAAAAGGCCTCCAATTCAATCAACATCAACCCCAACGTATTTCAAAAGAGGAGAAAAAAATTCAAATTTTGTGGCTTTGAATACATCATGGAGAAGCAAAATTCAAGGAAGTGCATCAATGGAATCTCCTTGCTTTTGAAATCAAGCTCAGTGATATTCCCATCCAAAAAACAGTAAAATTACAAATTGACTTGGAAAAACTGAAATTTGAAAAGCAAAGGTAGGATCATCAACTGAACATTGATGGTCAAAAGCAAAATTTTGAGAGTATTTCTCATGAACAAAAATTGGATGCCAAGTGGAGATGGAAACTGGCTGAGTTGGAGTTTCAAATAGAGGAAAATGAGAATGATTGACAGGAAGAAAAACTGGAAAATGAGTGGGATCAACTGGCCATGAAAAAAATAGATCATCTGTAGAAATGGCATTTATTGGTAGGAGTAGAACAGTTGAAGAAATATAGAAGATTACTCAATTGCTTGGCTGGTAAATATATTTTCATGTATAAAATGTGTTCAAGTACCTGCATGTTTTCCAAGTGTTTTTATTCCATTTCCTTCTCTTCTTGCTTGGATAGTTTTTTCAAAGGTACAAACTCAATGATTTCAACAGCAGAAATTTTATCTGATTCTTTCAGAACAAATAATTTCCCCATAGATGAAGAAATATAATTGTTTGATCATCTATCTGCCTTGTTCCAACTCTTTGGAGAAGGGCTTTTGTTTGGTCTGTTTCTTTTGGGAAACAATGGAAGTATACATATCCAAAGGTTGTAGTTTTCATTGAGAACAAAAAATTTTTTCATAAATAACCTCCTCTGCAGATTCCAAAGAGATGTTCGAATATCTCTTTTGAGCCCTATTTTTTCCACCTCTCCATATGGTTATCAAATTATCTCCTCCCAAATTCTTCCCTCCCATTCACATACTATAATTTTGGTGAGGATCAAGAAGGGATTAAATTCATTTTTTTTCAGCTTCCTGATTCCAGGAAACTTTAAGTCCTTTATTTACAAAAAGTTATGCACTAATGTAAAAGTAATATTCAAAGAATCAACACATAAAAAGCTCAAAATAATAAAAATAATAAGAGCTGGTGCAAGGTTTGGGTGGTTTTGTTTGAATGGCTTTCAATATTTTTTAAGAGGGGCCACATCTTATACAACACTGGGGGTCTCTACTGCTTTAGAACCTCTCTTCAGGGGATCACTTTGGTCCTTATAAAACCCTGGGACTATGGGCTCCTTTATACATTAAAAAAAGGGGTAATACACAAAGTAATAGTTTTTTTTTGGCTGGCTAGGAAGCACACAAGCCTGGGAATTGAGTAAATAACTTAATATAATCACAGGATATCTTCAATAATTCACAGTTGAACGGTCTGAGAATAAAGGTGGGGTGATTGTTGATTCTTCTTCAAGTGGAATGGTAAGGGTGTTGGAATCAATAATAATGATATCAGACTGGTGAAATACATCACTTGCTTATCCCTTATAAGCACCTTATCATATATGGCAAAGTTTCTTGATTTATAACTAAAATTCACTGGGGTTAAAATATTAGAAAGGGTACCTTAATAGACCTTTTTGGGGTGAAAGAAGCCTTCTCATGGCGCAAAGAGAGGGTAGTTGTCAGGGTTTAAGGCTAGCAGGATGGTCTGTGCTAGTTTATCAATGATTAATAGTTCTTTCAATAGGTTTTCCTTGTCTATGCAGTATTGATGTGTAATATCTATGTCAAAAACTGTCTGTATGTTAATTTTTTATTTCTCAGATTTTGAATTTTCTCTTAATTTTTATAGTATCAATTTGATTGAAATGCTCAGAGGCAGATATTGGTAGATTTCCTTGTTGAGACTGTGAAAATGAAGATGTGTCTGGTGGGAGTCGAACCCACGACCTCAGATAGACTGAGACACATTCTAGAGTGCTGCCTTTACCAACTAGGCTACAGACGCTTGTGGCTGCCAGGGTTGTTTGGTATTACTGGTCTAGGTTCAACTGCACAGCCTCCGCTACTGTGGTGATACATCATGTTAGCAGGTTGAACCTCAACACCCCCCCTTGCTACGTGATGTAGAAATAGGTACGGCAATACCCAGGTGAAAGAGTGATCAGTGCAGGGATTGAACCCGTGATCATGGTGTAGGCTTACAGGGGATTATGGTCTTACAGAAAGCATTCACATCTTATTCAAGTCTCTTATGTAAGCAAGTATACCCTCAGGTAACCTCTGGGCTCATAACCTGTTGAGACTGTGAAAATGAAGATGTTTCTGGTGGGAGTTGAACCCACGACCTCAGATAGACTGAGACACATTCTAGAGTGCTACCTTTACCAACTAGGCTACAGACGCTGGTGGCTGCCAGGGTGTTGGGATTACTATCTCTTGATCATAAATCCCATGTGTTTCCTTTTCAGTTTCTTCATCATATTCTATCTGTCTTTATTCTTTCATCCATTCTCTTAATTTTCTCTCTCCATATGTCCTCATTTCTTTCTCAGTCTATCTGAGGTTGTGGGTTCGACTCCCACCAGACACATCTTCATTTTCACATTCTCAACAGGTTATGAGCCCAGAGGTTACCTGAGCGTATACTTGCTTACATAAGAGACTTGAATAAGATGTGAATGCTTCCTGTAAGACCATAATCCCCTGTAAGCCTACCCCATGATCACGGGTTCAATCCCCGCACTGATCACTCTTTCACCTGGGTATCGCCTTACCCATTTCTACATCACGTAGCAAGGGGGGGTGTTGAGGTTAAACCTGCTAACATGATGTATCACCACAGTACGGAGGCTGTGCAGTTGAACTTAGACCAGTAATACCAAACAACCCTGGCAGCCACAAGTGTCTGTAGCCTAGTTGGTAAAGGCAGCACTCTAGTATGTGTCTCAGTCTATCTGAGGTTGTGGGTTCAACTCCCACCAGACACATCTTCATTTTCACAGTCTCATCATTCCTGAAATCATCAAATCATTTTGAATCTTTCTAATAATTTTTATGGGAAATCCTTGGTATTTTTTGTGGTCCATAAAGATTTGAAAATGTTGGTTTTGTGACAAAATCCTTTATTTTTTTTCTTCAAGTTGTCAGCTTTATAATTTGATTTTTTATTTTTTATTTTAATTTTACATTGTTCATCCATTATTCAACTTTTTACATATGCATTATGCATGCATGTTTTCTGTAGCAGTTGCCTGCTATAAATTGTTGAAAGGAGTTTCCATTGCTGATTTAACATGCGCAGGCTTGACAACTGTGGAAGGGAATTTGAGACAGGATGCAGAAAGTGGAAAGGCCCATATTGAATTTAGTGTTCCTGTCAGGTTTCTGCGTTGTTGTTAGATTTGACGCTCGCAGATTGCATGGAGTTGGTGCAGGCTGCGTACAGGAATTCTGACAAAACGCAAATCCGCCTGTAACTCCTAATGAATAAACAACACTTCAATTCTGACTGAATTTTATTTGTGAAACCCCTATGTGACAATAAAAGTGGAAAATTAAAATTGCCAAAAAGTTACTATAGTGGCTTTGTGGTTTTTTGGACAATTTCTTGTTAAATAATTCAAATTATGAAGGATTAGAAATTTGAGGTGGGATAAGTGATAGAACCTACCTAATCTTTGGTGGTGAATGTATTTCTTTAAAAATATTTATGGATTTCCCACTCCTTCTTTGGTTTGAATTTTTTATTATTATTTTGCTACCTTGACAGATTTCTCTGTAAATATTAGCAATCTGAAATTCCCCCAATCCAAGATATTTCTATATCTGGAAGAATTGTTGGCCTAGTGTCTTTTATTGGCTCTTTATTTCCTCAGATGTATAGCTCCATCTGGAAAGTTATT
The DNA here is from genome assembly GCA_025617555.3 of Puccinia polysora. Taxonomy (NCBI): domain Eukaryota; kingdom Fungi; phylum Basidiomycota; class Pucciniomycetes; order Pucciniales; family Pucciniaceae; genus Puccinia; species Puccinia polysora. The sequence goes on from CM062638.1 coordinate 20,064,210, forward strand.
TTCTGGTAGCCATTCATGTTTGTCACCTGATTCTCCTTTGTACCTAACTAGGTACCGTCTGATATTTTTTCCTTTAATACTTTCTTTCTTTTGATTGAGGATCTTTATGAATTTCCCTTTCCTTTTTTCAGGTTCAGCTTCCATAGGTATTTCTGGAAAAGGAATCTTTTCTCCATCTTGGGGGTTGAAGTGTTTGATTATGCTTACTGGGAATACTGGTTTTTTCCTGGAAAGTTCATCAATTATATTCACTTCTACAGCATTCTTCCAAAGAAATTTATTGATGGTGAATGCTCCCATAATGGGGGGTCTAAGTTTCCTGGTTCCTGATAAGTACTTGAAGTTGGTGGTGGAAACTAAGACTTGGTCTCCAATTCTGAAGTTAGGTTCTTTACAAGTTTTATCCCATCTTGGCTGATTATACTCAACAGCATCTTTAATGCATTTAGAAGCATGTATGTTATCTATTTCTATGATTTTTTTAAAGTCTGGTGGGGTAGGGTGTATAATAGCCAGGTTTTTATTAAGGTTGTCTCTGGGAAGTTTGGCTATCCATCCTCTTTCTAGGACATTGGGGGCTTCCTTGGTGGTTAAGTGTTTTCTACTCTTGTAGGAAATTTCTAAAGCAGGTAGGAGGCTGACCTAATTGTGACAGTGTCCATCTGCATTGTTGTATTCTAGCCCAAAACAGAAGAATCTCCTCAGCATATCTTTCAGTGTCTGGATCATTCTTTCAGATAGTCCATCCTTTTAGGGATAATAGGCTGTAGAGAAGTCTAAGGTTGCTCCTAACATGTAATGGAGGTTCCTCCATGTCACAAAACCACCCCTAGTACTAGATGGCAATTTTAAATTATTGTGAGCGCAAATGGGAAAGACTGATTACAAGGATTAGATCCAAGGTAGAAAGGCTAAATTTAAAATGCAAACTGAAGGCTTGATGACTCAAAAAACATGAATAAGGATAAAGGTGTTCCAATGGAAAAAAACCAAGGCAAATCCTAATGTGATGACTTGTCTTAGCAAAATTCAAGAACTTATTAAATTAAATAACTGAGGAGAAAATCTTCAGGCAGGCAGTGTGGCCTTTATAAGGTAATACAATGCTTACTGTTAAGGTAAGAGACTCTTGGATTACCAGAAGAATCAGTAAAGTAAATTTAGACCAGGATGTAGCAAACCCAATAAGGATGAGTAATGGCAAAACCAGTTTCAAGACGGAAGTATTGCATTAGCGGAGAGTGGATAGTAAGCCTACAAAGGGCTTGAGTAAAAGGTAATAGGAGGAAAATTACATCTCAATGAAATACCTCAATAAAATTTCAACCCAGATTACCAGGAGGGACCCAGCCATAATAGGTGGCTTTTACTTTGAGAGAATCATACTGGATGAGTTGAATTGCAAGTTCCTGGAAAATACCATTTGAAATAGAAAACTAGAGAGCCCCTCACGGGGGGCTTAGGGCACTTGATGACTAATCAACCATGGCAGAAACTATAAGAATAAATGACAAGGTGATCAAATATGCAGTAAGCCAATAAGAAAGAATCAATAAGTCAATAAAGGAATGGTTGGCTGGACAGGGTAGGTGACATGTAACAATAAGAAATCACACATGTGCTTTACTAATAGAACAGTACTGCAGACAATTTTTATCACTCCAAACTTGAGCAAATATCAAGATAAAGAAAAGAACAAAAGGAAATTGGAGAATGAGGCAATGAGCAGAGAAACCAAAATCCAACAGTTACTAGATACAACCTGATCAATGGTCTTCTACAGCTAGAGATAAAGAATGCAATGAATGACAGGAACAGAATGGGAAAATGAAATAAAAATTAAACTTTTTTCCAGGTCATAGCGTAGGTTCAATAAAATAAATTGTGAGAGTACAGGGGCTTAATGGATGATACATATAATGAATTAAATGTGAAGAAAATGCAAACAAATGGATACATTTATGTAGGGAACAGTGCTAGTACTTTGGCGGAACTATGAAGTTGATGTGGCTATCTAGGTATGAGTGCAAGCTAGTTGTTTCATGAAAAAGAATGGAAGTCCAAGGGCCAATGATAAACAGGGATATAAGAGCAAAGCACAAATGGATTTTCAACCAGATTACAGTTAACTGAAAAAATTTTCAAGTATAGACTGAGTTTCCAAGATTGAAAGGTTGTTACTCAAGCCAGAGGTAGTAAGTTTAAGGCACCATTGATTTTGTACTTTATTTGTGTCACACTTATGGACTGAGGTAGATGGTACTGATAAAATGGATATTTCAAAATGAAGAGACAAAGAACCTTAACATTGGAGTGCAACACTTGCCTGGGTGTAAATCCCCAAGATGCGGTGAGTTTCCTGATGAATTACCATTGATTTCAAAGGTACCCTACTGTATACCCTTATATTTTTACTAATTGCTAAATACATTTAAATTAAAAATGTTTTCATCCTTGTCCTGCCTTTTCAAAAATTTTATTAGGTTCTTTACAAGTTTTATCCCATCTTGGCTGATTATACTCAACAGCATCTTTAATGCATTTAGAAGCATGTATGTTATCTATTTCTATGATTTTTTTAAAGTCTGGTGGGGTAGGGTGTATAATAGCCAGGTTTTTATTAAGGTTGTCTCTGGGAAGTTTGGCTATCCATCCTCTTTCTAGGACATTGGGGGCTTCCTTGGTGGTTAAGTGTTTTCTACTCTTGTAGGAAATGCCCTTGGTATTTGAGGCAAGTGCAAGTAGTGTTCCCTTTGGAAGTTAGATTTTTTTTTCTTTAAATAGCAAGCCATTGGTAAATACCCCCAAGGCCTCAACAATTGAAGTTCAAAGTAAAAGGCCTTCCCCCCAAGTGAAGTATCATATTCCTCCAGTACCTGAGATTAAATTTCTTGGAGTGCAGAACCCAGGTGAGCAAGATTTTATACAAGCTAAGTAAATACAAATGAAAATAATCAAATAGAATTCTTTTCCAATTTGTGTTACCATGGTTTCAAAGGTACACTACCAATGCATCACTGCCACCACCACCGGATTTTGGACCACAAACCAAGTTTCAAATGACCTGAGTGGAAGCAAAGGTGCAAGTTGAAGAGGTAGATGAGTTGCAAGCCAAAGTAATCATGGGGAAAAAAAGGGAAGAACAGAGGGATTGAAAAAAATGACAAAACAGAATGGGACAGGAAAAGGGAAATGGAGGAGATGGAAGAAATTAAATGGAGAGCCAAGCCAAAGGGAACCAAGTCAAAATTGTCATTCCAGTTGGAGCTGATGCAAAATAACTACTGGGGAAGTTGGTGGGGGCTTTTTGCAAATTTGATGGAAGGGGGATCATGAAGAGCTGTTGGAAGCAGATGAATGGAAAGCCCAACCAAAGAGGGCTTGAACCGCAAGGTGTGAGGATATCTTCAAAGAGGTTTTTTTTGAGCAAGTTAATTGGATGCAAAGTGTGTCTGGATTAATCAATGATGAAAATATTGAAGAGGTTATATTGATATCAAGGGAGTTGAATGAAAATTGGGAAAATGTGGAAGGAAGAGGATGAATGAAATGCCCAGCCAATAAGGGCTTTAACCGCAAGGTGTGAGGAGATCTTCAAAGAGTTTTTAGTTGCACATGTGTTAAAATACGTATGCACTTACGCGTGTGCTACATATAAGTGTAATCCAAATGGGATGCACATGTGTGCCTCTGCAGCCCATTTGACACACACACGGACAATACGGGCCCGTGTTGATGTCACAGATTTGGGGAAACTGGCCTCAAAATGCGTGAAACAGGCCTATTGGTACACGGGCCCTAATGGGCCTAGTGGGTGATATGGGAAAATACAGACAGATGGGCTTTTATGGGCATAATTGGGCCCAAGGTTTATTTTGGACATACTTGGCCAGACGGGCTGGCCTGCCAAAGTGTGTTTGTCTCAGGTTGTGGGCTGGAGGAGGCGCAGCCAGCTTGGGGCTGCTGCCCATGCCGTGGCCTGCTCAGGGCTGCTTGTATCCCTTGGTTTGGCCCACACGGGTCTTTTGCAGCGGCAAAGGGATCCCGCGCGGCCCCAGCCAGTCGCAAATGGCAGCCACCGCAGCGGGAGCAAGGGCCAGCAGCCCTGGCTCCCTCCCCCTCCCCTTGCTTGCCATTGCTACGGGGAGGGGGTGGCTGGCTGGGTTGAACCAGCCAGCGGCCAACCACAACAAGGCAGTTGGTCAGGGCAGGGGGGGTATCATCACCCCCTTGCTTAGGGGATGACAATGCCGGCCTCAGAGAGAGCAACCAGCGGTGGGGGGGATCTGATCACCCTCCCACCAGCAAAGAGAGACAAGAGGGGTGCTCTCCCCTCCCTTTGCCAAGGGGGAGGAGCAACAGGCTGAGGGGATCTGACCACCCCCAGCCCCCTATTCTTGACAACGCCCTGGGGGTATCAACCCCCAGGGCCCCTGGTGAGGAGATTTGACCTCCCCCACCCGGGATTTGAGATAAAGAGGAGGGAAGCATGTCTGCGGGTTACACCCCCCCCCCCAAGTGAGGTTGAGACTGGACCCAGGTGAGTCCTGGGTCCCACCTGGCCCATATGTGGGGCCAGGGGCTGGCTGCATGAGGCAACCAGCCCGTAAGTAAGGAAATAATAGTAACTGGGCTGGTTGTAACGGACAACCAGCCAGGGGATTGAACATTAAAGGGGCTGGTTCAGCCCTGTAACGGTGGAAACACCAGAATGGACCGGAATAGGCTGGTTGTAAGGATTCAGGGACTGAGGCCATGCGGGCTGATGTAGTCCAAACCAAGTAACAAGGTCTGTAGAGCCTGTAGAGCTCTTTTCAAGCGGAAAATTTGCCTTTTGGCTTGTTGTAACATGGACTCACAAGAGGCCAATCTTTTTTACTTAAGGAGCTCTTCTCCCTGCTGTTTTTCATTAATCCATTTATCATCCAATTGAATTCATCAATGATATCATCCAACATATTTCCCCATTGTGAGAGCCCATCAAGCAATTATTGACAAAAGGTGTCCAGCATTTCTTTTGCTTTAAATACAGCTCATTTTCCTCAGCTAATTGCTGGCCATAATTATAGAAAAAAGTTTATTTGATGCACAATTTTTCAGTGTTAATGAATGATGAGGATATTGAAGAGTTCAAATTGATATTAAGGGAGTTGAATGCAAGTTGGGAAAATTTGGAATAGAAAATAAAAGAAGAATTAAAATGTATTTTTAAACTGGTTTTTTTTGTTTGATTATTATTTAATTTTTTTTTTGAGAAATTGAAGAAAGTTTATTAAAATGAGTAAGAGGAAATAAATTTAAAGGTTTAGAAAATAGAAGTAATTGATTTTAATAAAAGAATTTTCATTGAAAGTTTAAAGAAATGAAACTGAACAACAAGGATGAATAAGATGGGATGGAATTGAGAATGTGATGGGGTTGGATGTAATGGAATAAAATCAGGGAAAATGAATGTTATTTTATGTGATGGGGTTAAACTTGGAGGGTTTTGAAATGATAATTTGCATGAAAGTCTTGGATCATTTTGGGAGAGTTGCACAGATGATGGGCTGGTTCCCACAAGGTGCAATCTTTGTTGGACTGGAAGCCAGTCCATTGGAAAAGGTATTGAATTTTTCCTTTGTGTAACTGTAATCCAGAATACAGCTTACTTCCCACTCAAAATGATCTTGGAAGTTTATTGTCTCAGGAGGGGGATTAGTCTTTGCCATTTATAGGACTCAAGCTGGTTCTAAGAGAGACACATGAAAGAACAGGTGGATATTTCCAATTTTGAAGGTAAAGAATGTTTGAAAGCATTCTGAGAGATGACTGATTCAACTTTGAAAGGGCAAATTTTATTCTCAGATAGTTTTTGGTTTGGGTGACTAGTGCAAATTTTGCAAGCATCAAGCCATACGCAATCTCCTACTGCAAAGGCTGGTGCCATAGTGCAAATTTGGTCTGATTGCTGCTTTGAGGTTGGATCAGATTTGCAATTGAAGGGATTGGATGAGGGTGAGATTGCTGGTAGCTGGTTGAGAATTTGCTACGTGAAAAGAATAAAAAGTTGGGTTTTTTCCATAGAGATTCTGAAAGGGAAACTGTTTGGTGGAGGAATGAGTGGAATGATGGTAGGAAACCTTGGCTGATGGAAGCAATTTTGAGCAGTTTTCCTGTTGATAGGAGATTTAAATTCAAGGGTACTTTTTGAGAATCTGATCAACTTTCTTGGTATGCCCATCTGTTTACATGTTTTGGGCCTTTGATAAATTGCAAGTGATCTTCAAATTCTGCCAGACGAAGGTCCCAAAGCAATAGAGAAACAAAAATATGCAATCACTAACTATATTATCATGGAGACCATGTTTCAAAAAGAAATATTCTATGAATAAATTAGCTAAGTCTTCTGACAAGGTGGTCACAGTACTGCAAATAAATAAAGCCATCTTTGAGAAGCAATCTGCCTGCTTACTGATAACAGGAACTTTTCAGTCCTTTAGCTACATCAAGTTATATTGGTTTTGGAACAATAATAATTCCAATAAAATATGTAAAATGCTCAAAAATATTGATATAATCACCACAGAAATCTGCATGTCACTTGCTAGCAAGTGCCATCCAAGACCTTTTGTCCAATGTATGGCCAAGCTCAGGTCAAGCTCCAAAAAATCTCAGATCAAAATTTATTGAAACTCCAATGCACAGTCACTGACTTTGCACAATGCATAGTGACTGTGAACAATGCACAGTGACTGTGAACAATACACAGCAACTGTGCACAAAGCACAGCGACTGTGCACAATGCACAGCGACTGTGCACAATGCACAGTGACTGTGAACAATGCACAGTGACTGTGAACAATGCACAGTGACTGTGAACAATGCACAGTGACTGTGAACAATGCGCAGCAACTGTGCACAATGCACAGTGACAGTGCACAATGCACAGCAACTATGCACAATGCACAGCAACTGTGCACAATGCACAGCAACTTTGCACAATGCACAGCAAATGTGCACAATGCACAGCAACTGTGCACAATGCACAGCAACTGTGCACAATGCACAGCAACTGTGCTAGGAAGGTTGGGCATAAGTCATGGGTCATAGGGGCAGATTCCATGCTAGAAAACTTCAATAGGGAAAAAGAGCCCCCATAAAATAGACAAACAATTCCTCAGGGGATTCTCAGGGCTCCTCTTAGTGCATTCTGAGCCTCCCTCTGCACTGTTGATGCACAGGGAGTTAAAGTGACATGAGGAAATAATGCTGTTGAGAAAACATGTGAAACAAGCCAAGAGATAGCTGTACTTTTCAGTATACATTTTGATAGACAGGCAAAAGGATGAGGAACAGGCTAAAATTGGTGAGTTATGGAAGCTTCTTGGTTCTTATCTTGTATAAAAACTGATGCAGAAGTTCCCTGCATCTTTATTTAATTTTTCTGGTTGGGAAAAGCATGAAACATGCTTGGCAGCTGAAAGCCCTCTTTGGAAACGCATATTGTATAACTTTTATGGTTGAAGTGTTGAAACAACAATTTGTTGGGTGTTTCTGAGGACAATTTTCAGCCCTTATCATGTATAAAATGTTTCAGGAACTACCTGCAAGAAGTTTCAATGGAAGTAGCTGTTGTCAGCTTGCTACTATTACAGAAAAGCTGCAAAAGTAACAGAAGATAACATAAACATACAAAAATAAATAGATAAGTGTGAAAGAGGGAATAAAACTACAAAATTATTTCAAATTCTGATTCTCCATCAAAATTAAGCTAGGTTCACTGAGTGACACCTACCGCAAATTGCCATCCCTTATATATTTAAATAATTAATGAAACATTTCCAAAAAGCACAGCTTTGAGATTTTGGCCATTTTAATATGGTTAATGTTAAATTCATGGCTCCAGTTGTGTGGGATTCATGTAAAGCCACTGTCACGACTGCCACTGGAGTGCAAGGGGCTAAAGGCACAGGCACTACTACTCATAGAACTCAAGGATGTTTGATTGGATTTCAATGAAGGAGATGTAAGGAGGAGTAAAAGTGATGAGAAGAGGAAGGATGGGAAGACCAGTCCAGGAAGTTGTTGAAGAGAGGGTTGTTGAATCCTATAAGAGTAACACCAGGAAGGGGCAAGGTGATATGAGTTAAGCAGGCTGGGTGAAGGTTGTCTTGTGCTGAGATGACACCTACAGGCAGAGGGACTAACCAGTAAGAAGTAGTATACTAATTCCTTGGGGGGAATTAGTCCAGGAGGGAAAGAGAGGCCAGTATATGTGAGAGCTGAGAAGGAGGCTTTGAGGGATGAGTGGCTGGTGTTGCAGGTTGGAGTTCCCATGGTATTACATGTTGACTGATTGGGCTGGAGGCTGCAGTTGACTAATTGGGTGATGGGCCTATCCAGGAAGGTTTGAAATGTACTGATCTGGAGTCCTGGGAGTATGGGCTGAACAGACAGTGGAGAGTATGTACCATGTATATACTAAGTGTAGTATGTACTAACTCATATACCAATTGGGTTGAGGAGTGATGAAGGTTGTACCAAGCCATGGAGAGAGTGAGAGGTCCTGAGAAGGTTGGCTGAATCACATGACAGGTGAGGTGTACATGGACATAGAGCTTATACCATACAGGGAGAGGGTGAAGCCGGTGGAAGAGGATGGAGACTGCAAGAGATGCAGAGATATTACTATCTGGTGGAAGTTACAGGAGTAGTGGAGTTGGAATTGATATGAGGGTGAGTTTGATGAAGATATTGGATTGGTTTAGTTGAAGGAGTGTCAGAACTACGGTTATGACAGTAACCCCCCTGAAAGGGAAGGGGCAGCTCCTGATGCCCAAAGAAGGATGTGCTGGGGGCAAGAATTGAGGTCTGCTGTACTTGCTGGTTGGAAGCTGGCAGGCTTGGAAGCAAGGTTAAATAGCTTGAAGCATGTGAAGTATTGCACAGTGTCTGGGACTCAAAGTCTAAGGTTAGAATGGGAGTTTGAAAGGTTGAAGTTTGAAGTTGGAGATTTGAAGTTTGAGAAGTTTGAGAAGTTAGGCAAGTTGACTAGTTCAAATTTCTACATTCCGCAAGTTTGACTGCTTTGAGGCTCAAAGTTCAATGTTTGACTCCAAAGTTCAACTGGTTTGACTTCAAAGTTTGACTGGTTCAACTTCAAAGTTTGACTGGTTTGACTTTGAAGTTTGACTGGTTTGACTGGTTCAACTTTGAAGTTTGACTGGTTTGACTTTGAAGTTTGACTTGTTTGACTTCAAAGTTTGACTGGTTCGACTTTGAAGTTTGACTGGTTCAACTTCAAAGTTTGACTGGTTTGACTTCAAAGTTTGACTGGTTTGACTTTGAAGTTTGACTGGTTTGACTTGAAGGGGGTTGGAGAGGATTGGAGGGTATTTAAAAGGGACTGAGGGATTCTTCCTTGGACTGGGTTGATGATGAGAGTGCTCCTGGAGAGATTGGATGAAAATGAAGGGAATGAAAAACATAGAGGAAGAGAAGAGAGAATGAAAAGAGGAGGTTCTGGAAGATGGTTGAAGAGGTTGGAAGTATTTGAGATGAAAGCTTATTGGAGGGTTCTGGTGTATTAAAGATTGGTTTGAAGTGCTGATGGTGATGAATATCCAGAAGTGAAGTTGGAAGGTTTCCAGGAATGTTTGGGATGGATGATTGAGAATAATGGTGATTTGATGTTGGTGGATTTGAGGATTGATTATTTCAAGGAAGAAGGAATATAAGGGATGGAAAAGAAATAGATAGGTGGATTGAAGGATATTTTGATTTGGAAGTATTTCCTGATATGGTATTTATGATGGAAAAGACTATTTGGAAGGTGAAGGATAGGAAGGAAAATATTTTATTTATTATTTATATTTCCTGTTCTTTTGGTTTTGATTTGATTTAGGAAATGATTTATTGGAAAGTGGATTGGGAAAAAGGATTATAGAATGAGTTGGGTTTGGAATGATGGATGGAAATGAATTGATGGAGAAGCAGGGAAATCCAGAAGTGATGAAGTTGGATGTTGGTTCCCAGAAGGTAGTTGGTGAGATTGAGGATGGTTGAATGGGTGGGTGGATGGATGGATGGATGGATGAATTGATCAGGGTTTTGGATTTGAAGTATGAGTATCTAATTTTTCCAAAATAAGAAAAGGTCCCCAACCAACGCTCAAAGAGCTATCTTGGAAGGTCTGTCAGTAGTTATTTTCATTGCAGATAGTCATACTTAATTCACAGGATGGATGCCTTTTGGAATTCAGTTTCTATTAAGGTCAGCATAGTTCCTATACTTATCCATAGGCTGTTTTGATCTTTATCAAAGGAGTTTGGTTGATTGAAGAAGTATTTCTAGCTTTAGTTAGTCAGCATGTTGGGTATACCCACTTTAACCATTAACAGGAGTAAGCAACTGTAGGAATCTATAGAATTGTTAGTCACTTCATTCCCTTTCTTCAATCTATGAATAATATCCTGGAGTAACTTTTCAGCTTGTTGATTTATGGTCAATTCACTCAGTTGAGCTTCAAGAATTATCAAAGAGAGGTAAAAAGGTTTAGAAGTTTCAAGGTCATCAGGATTCTGTTCAGAGTATGCGTTCCCCCATCTGGAAACACGTTGTCCCAACGTGACAGGAGGCCGGGTGGATTCAATGAAGAACTTCCAAAGACTGTAATTGAGTGTTTAATAAGTAAAGGATTATCATGAACTACCCTTGTACTCTGATGAGAGCTTTGGAAGACATGGAAATACTTTTAGAGAAGAAAGATCAGTTAGTAAATCAAAGGCCTGTAATGCTTAAGGTGTAAGCACCCTGAGATCAGTTTGGGTGAGGATGGTAGAACCTGGAAAGAAAGTCAGTGAAAGTCATTGGAGGAAATGGGTGAAGGTTCTCCTTGATAACAGCATCAGGTTTTCAAAAATCAACACATAATTGTAAACCACTATCCTTCTTCTTGAAAGAAGAAAGGAAAGGTTCTCCAGTGCTTGAAGTGCTGGGGCTGGATGAAACCTTTGTCTACATTCTCTGCTATGTAGGCTTGTAGGGTTGAATTTTCATTGTGAGGTAGTGAACAGACAAGCCCAACTGGAGATATGAGCCCTTCCAGTCCAACATGGTGGTTGTAAGCGCGGTGTGAAGAGAGTTGGTCTGCTTTAACCTGGGAGAAGAGAATCTCGGAATGAATGGAAATCAGCAGTAAATTTCTTCAACACGGTTTCTGATTCTTCAGGAACTTCATCAGTAACAAAGAGAAACATCAGAAGAAGTAACCAGTTGCATTGTATGCAAGGATGAATCCAGTATATCTTTCTCCTGTGAAAAAATAAAGGATCAATGAATATCCAAGCAAGTGGAAAGAGTGTTGAACTCAAAGGGAATTGGAAGTTGTATTGGGGAATTGAAAAAGGTTCTGAAGTGAGGGGAAATGCATTGGGCTGCAGCGCCAAAGGCAGAGTTGAAGGGAAGGACAGCTTTAGGCAGTGTAACCAGGTTGAGTTCAACAGGATTGAAGGGAAGGTCAGTGGTTAGTTGGTGTCTTGAGGTGATCAGCCCCATCTTCCAAGTTTGCCTCTGGATTCCAGTGATGAGGAGAGTCAATTCCCAGGGTGAAGGTTTCAGGGGATGGTGCATTGACTTGAAGAGGTTCCCATTCAAAGCTAGGAAAGGGAGTAAGTAAAACCATTTGGAAGTAGATTTGATGAGCTGAGATTGGAAAGATGAAATATGTTTTCCCAGAAGGAAGGGGCTGAAAGTTAAAGATACTTTTGAACCAGTGAATCGACCATTACAGATTTATTTGCACCTGAATCAAACAAACAATAGAGATAAGCCTTGAAAAAGAGGAAGAAAAGGGTGAGCCTAATCTTGGTTTGGCCTGGGGTAAGCACTTGAAAGTGCTGGGTTAGGAGAAGAAGATGAGTTGACAGGTTTCTTTCTACAGTCTTCTGTCTTGTTTTTACCACCACAATATAAGCATAAGCCTTCCCTCTCTCTTCTTGCCCTTTCATCTGCCTTGAGTTTTTCATCTGGACCTAGGTCCAAAGAGGGTCTGGTAAATGTGGTAGTTGAAGTTAACTTTTCTGGGGACTGGTCATGCTCCCTACCCTCACCGCTACCCTTGTAAGGTTGATTAGAGGTAGATTGAGATTGAGAAGAACTGTGGGGTTGAGAATTAATGAGAGAAGAGGATTTTTCTTTTACCCTTTCATGATACCTTGTATCATAGTCCAAAACTATATCCATAAGGTCCTGGAGAGTTTATTGAGAGCCATTGTACCCTGCTAGTTGGTCCAGAAGGCGTGAAGGAAGGCTTTGCCAAAAATGGAAGTACAAGGCTCTATCACCCCACCCAGAGACTTTGGTCATAAGTGATCCAAGTTCAGTGATGTGGGTTGAAGCATAGCCAGAGTCCTTCATCTTCAAGTTCACCAGTTCCTTTTCAGCCTTGAACACTTCTAGTCTGTCGCCAAAGAGGGTGTGAAGTTGCTCTGTGAAGTGGGACCATGAGTTGAGGAGGAAAGAGGGCTCTTTGTTGGAAAGGTGAGCCAGATAGGGTTGGATCCATTGATTGGCACTTCCAGAGAGGTAGGAAGCTGCAAAGTGTTGAATATTCCTCAAGTGTCTTCCACCTATCCTCTCTTATTGCGCCTCCGCGCAGAGTTCCTCACTATCATTATTTCTGACCGCGCAACCGCGCCCCTGGGCGCAGATGCGCACTGAACCTACGACAGACACCCCGATGCGACTTTCTCGTACATCTCGGACGGAGCGAGTCTCCGGATCTTCTCAAGTCTCTGAAATCCTCCTCTTTCTTCTTTGATCTCACCTTTCTATGTCTCTCCCGCCTATCTTTCCCTTCTATTTCTATTCTCATTCTTCTCTCTCTTCCAATCCTCTCGACAATCATCCTCCCTCCACCAAGTAAATGCCTCAGACCAAATTCGCCAATCTCTGACCGGTAAGATGACAACTTCCATAACAAACTCTATTGAAGTCAATCTAACTCGATAATCCAAACAGTTCTTCTCCAGCACCTTGGATTCCTTGTTTCTATTTCTTCTTCCCTTCTCAATTGTCTCATCGCCTACAGATCTACTCTAAACTCAAAGCTGTCACCTTGAATACATTCTCTGATCTACGCTGTAGGACTCTTCATTTCCTTCTTCACGCTTTCTATCTCTCTCTTAAGATTCTGTCTGATATATTTCTTCCTGTCCATTCCTGATCTCTCAGCCCAAGCTGGTTATAGTTCTCAAGAAATTTATCTACAACTTATTACGGTTAAAAGCCAAAGGACCCTCCTACGAATTGAAACAACCAAACCATGAACAAACCAGCCGGAGCGAACGACTACTTCCATCAAGTTGCCCTCAAGGCATCGGTCGATGCCATACCGCATTTGAATGAAGAGAACTATTCAATCTGGCGAGACAAGATGTTAATGTTGTTCGATCTCAAAGATATCAAGGACGCTATCACTCGAAATTCGGACCCCCTGTCGTCAAAACAAGATCGAGAAATCAGAGTGATACTACTATCCAAGCTCGACAGTACCACCCATGCAAATGTAGTTAATTCCACCAACATTTCCTCCTCTAAACTCTTATGGGCCGAAATTACGAGAAGATTTGCATCCTCAGAAACAGCTAACCGAGCAAGAGTCTTCAATCACTTCCTCCACTCCGTTTTCTGCGAAAATGCTATCGAAAGCTTCATCACCGAAATGAGAAAAGCCATCATGAGAATGATGGACGTTGGGATCAAGCTACCCAACGATATCTTGGCGTACCTGTTACTATTCAAGTTTCCACCTACATTGGAAAACCTCAAGCAACAAATTATGCACATAGAGAAGAATCTAACAATGGACGTTGTTTTCAATCACCTCATCCAATACCACAACGAGAGAAAGGCACAGTCCAATCCAAATAAGTCATCTACCGATGTCTCATTAGTCTCAACTAAGACGAGGAGCTACAAGGACGAGAAGAAAGCTAAGATGAGATGCCGTGAAGGATATCACGATCCCAACGCCCCTCATGCGGAGAGTTCATGCTTCCATCTACACCCCAAGATTGCACCTGAGTGGTGGATCAAACAACAAAACGAGTGGAAAAACAAGAACAAGAAGAATCCGACAATCAACTACCACGCCTTGCTGACTCTATGGATTAATTCAGATAATAACCCTAATTTGCTCTTAGACTCAGGAGCTAACGTACATATTTTTAATGATCTGAAGTTCTTCTCCTCCATAGAAATACAAGAGGATCCTGAGGAAATCAAGACCGGAAAACTAGAAGCTAATCTCAAAATACAAGGGATTGGATCGGTCAAACTTGAATGGAACAATTCCGTGATCACGCTCGAAGATTGCGCCTACGTACCCGACATAGTTGTCAACCTGATCAGTCCTGGACTCCTCGCGAAGAAGGGATGTAATCTCACTCAAACCCGAAATACATTCAAGGTAACCAGAGAGGACCAAATTGTACTGAAGGGATCAATAAGAGATAATCTCTTTGTCATTGAAAAACCATGCTCGACTGGCCAAAATAACACAGTGAACTTCGCCAGTCAAACCTCTCAACCATATACTCTATCCAAATTGCACAAGATGTACGGTCACGCGTCTGTCTCCACTCTTAAACCTCTCTTAAAAGACTGCTTCTCAAATGACGAACTCCAGGCCTTTCAATGTGATAACTGCATCAAGAGCAAAATTACTAGATCTCCTTTTTCAAACACCTCCACTCCTGCTAGTAAGCCCTTAGAACAAATCCATCTCGACTTAGTCGGTCCAATCACCCCTCAGTCGAGGGCCGGCCACCACTACTTGCTCAATCTGGTTGACAACTATACCGGCTACCTCGCATCTTTTCCTCTAACTTCCAAAGACCAAACATCTGAAACAATCATCAATCTTCTAGAAACCGAATATAAGCGTTTGAATTACTACCCCACCGAGATCTACTCGGACAAAGGAACTGAATTCTGCAATTCTACGTTAAAAGACTTTGCAAAAAGGAAATTTATCAAACTCCGCACCTCCAAGCCATATCACCCACAACACAACGGACGAGTTGAAAGAGCCAATAGGACAATCATTGAATCCACCCGGTCCACTTTCTCCTCTTCCCGCCTTGCTAAAAACTATTGGCACGTAGTGACACGCAGCTGCTGTTTCATGTTAAATCAAATCCCTCAAGAAGGTAACCAATTGTCTCCCTGGGAACTCATGTTTGGTAAGACTCTCCCAGCTAATTACTTACAACCCGTAGGTTCCTCCGTGATCTACCTGGCCAATCGTCTTCAGAAAGGAAGAAAATTTGATGAAAAAGGTCTAGAAGGAGTCCTCATTGGATTCAACCCCATCTTCCATTCCTACTTGGTCCTAACCATGCTTGGAACCGTCGTGGAAACCAAGCACATTAAGTTCCTCAAGAATCAGCTCAACAACTTTCCTTTCTACGAACCACAAGGCTCTGACATCTTCTCTCAACCTGATTCAAATGAATACAGAACTGACTTCTCAACCAATGAAAAACAATACCTAATTAGAGAGTCTACCCCTGAACACTCTGACTCGGACTCGGATCGAGAAGACATTCTCCCATCCTCTCTGGAATCTCCACCTCCTCCTTCACATCCTGAACTCAAACAACCTCGTCATCGGCCCAACCTCCGTCCGCGACACAAACTCCAAAAACCTCAAAGATACGGCTTCCACCACTACTATGAACCTCCATCTTATAAAGCCGCCAGGAAATGCCCTGAGTGGCCTAGGTGGAAAACAGCCTCCAAAGAAGAACTCGAATCAATTGAAATGCAAGAAGTTTGGGAAGAATATTACGGGGAACCAGACAACATACTAAACACGACTTGGGTATTCAAGGTTAAAGAAAACTGCCACGGAGAACCCGTCAAATATAGAGCGCGCCTGTGCGTGCAAGGATTCAATCAGGTTCAAGGCGTAGATTTTGAAGAGACTTGGGCTCCAACAGGGAAGCTAGGATCCCTTTGTCTTGCTCTAATCTACGGCTTGAAAAATCAAATGACCTTTACTCAATTCGATGTAAAGGGAGCTTTTCTCCACGCTTCTCTGAATGAAACGGTAATAATCAGAACTCCCAAAGGATTGAACCGAAAATCTCCTTATCTCAAATTAAAAAAATTGCTCTATGGGCTACGTCAATCACCTAAAAATTGGTACGACACACTTACCGCTTGGATCAAGTCCCAAGGTTTCTGCGAATCCGCCAGCAACCCCTGTTTATATCTCAACTCTAAATCGGAGGAAGTCCTTTACTTCCACGTTGATGATCTAATTCTGGTAGGAAGGTCTGACTCATTCGCAGTCAATTTCTTAGAAAGATTCTCAAACTCTTCTTGTCACTCACCAAATACAATCCTCGGAATGTTAATGCAACTCGACGGGGATAGTATATTCCTAAGCCAACCAAAACATATTGAGAGAGGTCTTGAAGAACTGGGTCTCACCGACTGCAAAAACATCAATACGCCTCTCACTCAAAACTTTCATCTCAAACCGGCCTCAGATGAAGATCACGCGCAGTTCAGTCAACTGAATATCAACTACCAATCTGCGATTGGATTGCTGAATCATTTGTCCCAATATACTCGCCCGGACATTTCCTTTGCTGTCTCCAGTCTTGCAAGATTTAATGCAATGCCGGGCCTCAGTCACTGGAAGGAAGTACGGAAAGTATGGAAGTACCTCAAGACCACAAAGGACTTCAAATTGACTCTTAAGTACGACTCAACCAAGGAATCTATCTCAAGCTACAGTGATGCAACGTGGGGAGATGACCCTATTTCTCGTAAGTCCCAAACTGGATACATAGTCTTACACTACGGTAGTCCGGTCCTTTGGAACTCCTCGAGGCAACGAAACGTCACATATTCCTCCACTGAGTCTGAACTCAATGCCCTACTTGATTGCTACCTCGAATTGAAGTGGATCACCCATCTTGTTGAAGAAATACACGGCTCTACTTCCAACAAACCAACGATGTACATAGATAATAAAGGTTTAGATGATAAAATAAAGAAATTTGGATCACACTCCAAGTCACGACACATCGACATCAAAACTAAAGGCCTGCGGGAAGATTTTTCTCTTGCCAAGTTTGACTTACATCTTGTTCCCACCGCCGAAATGATAGCAGATTCTCTAACTAAAGCCACCTCCGTGGGGGCCCTTCATCTTCTTCAACAAGTCATCTTCCCCAATCAACCCAGTCAATCCTAAGCTGACGCCATCTTACCAGTCACGAGGGTTGTTGAATATTCCTCAAGTGTCTTCCACCTATCCTCTGTTATTGCGCCTCCGCGTAGAGTTCCTCACTACCATTATTTTTGACCGCGCAACCGCGCCCCTGGGCGCGGATGCGCACTGAACCTACGACAGACACCCCGATGCGACTTTCTCGTACATCTCGGACGGAGCGAGTCTCCGGATCTTCTCAAGTCTCTGAAATCCTCCTCTTTCTTCTTTTATCTCACCTTTCTATGTCTCTCCCGCCTATCTTTCCCTTCTATTTCTATTCTCATTCTTCTCTCTCTTCCAATCCTCTCGACAATCATCCTCCCTCCACCAAGTAAATGCCTCAGACCAAATTCGCCAATCTCTGACCGGTAAGATGACAACTTCCATAACAAACTCTATTGAAGTCAATCTAACTCGATAATCCAAACAGTTCTTCTCCAGCACCTTGGATTCCTTGTTTCTATTTCTTCTTACCTTCTCAATTGTCTCATCGCCTACAGATCTCCTCTAAACTCGAAGCTGTCACCTTGAATACATTCTCTGATCTACGCTGTATGACTCTTCATTTCCTTCTTCACGCTTTCTATCTCTCTCTTAAGATTCTGTCCGATATATTTCTTCCTGTCCATTCCTGATCTCTCAGCCCAAGCTGGTTATAGTTCTCAAGAAATTTATCTACAACTTATTACAAAGAGTACCTTCTCCCAGTCCATGCTAAAGGTTCCTTCATCATTTGCAAAAATGAGTTCACAAGATTGGAGGAATGGTCGGAGTTTTCTAGGATTGTTGCCTTCAAACGTATCCGGAGCATTCATGGAAGGAGACTTGAAGGTGCCAGAGTGAGAAGTACTGGTTGATGGGGGTTGAGAGAGTGTTGCCAAAGCAGAAGTCATGTTCTGGAGAAGGGCTAATAGATTGGGATCCACAGAAGATGTTGGAGGTTGAGGTTGGGTTGGAGGTCCAGGGATTGAAGTAGAATCTGAAGGTGACAATGCTTCTTGAGGTTCCATATTTTGTGAATTAAGATTATTTAGGATCCTTGAATCAAAGTCTGAGTCCTCACTTCCTTCCTTGTCCTTGCCTTTGGGAATAGGAATGATGCTGGGATCATAAGATGGAGAATCTAATCCAAAGCCAGTGTCCATGATGTTGGAAGCTGGTGCAGGGAGGTTGGAAAAGGTCCTCCCTTGTCCATGGGCTTGAGGGTAGGTTGATTTTGGTCTTGTATTTCTATGGTAGAACCACATCCTCACGCCGCCCTGGTAAGAGGTGGACTGGTGATGATGGAAGGTTGTTCACGTCGAGGAGGCATGTTTTCCAAGTATGCCGTAGGAGAGTGACCCAAGAAAAGTACCCGGAGAAGATGAGAGAGCAAATTTGGCCGCAGAAAATAAGTCTTGAACTTGTACAAGGTTCCATCAAAGTCAAAGGTCAGAGTTGAAGTTTCAAAGTCAAAGTGTCAAAGTCGAAGTGTCAAAGTCAAAGTGTTGAAGTCAAAGTGTCAAAGTTGAAGTGTCGAAGTTGAAGTGTTGAAGTCAAAGGGTCAAATTTGAAGTGTTGAAGTCAAAGTGTGGAAGTCAAAGGTCAAAGTCGAAGTGTCAAAGTTGAAGTGTCAAAGTCAAAGTGTTGTTTGAAGGCCAATTCCAGGAGAGGGGTCGAGGCAGATAAATTCCGCAGGGTGTACCTTTGGAAATGTGGAGGCCACACACTGTTTAGCTCTATACCACGCACGCCCACAAATATCGTAGGTAGTGTTATCCAGGAGATAGGATGCTTCTATTGGGATATAGAGGTGGGTAGTAATCGAGGGGAAGGAATTATTATAATGTCACAACTGCCCCTGGCGTGCAAGGGGCTGAAGGCACAGGCACTACTACTCATAGAACTCAAGGATGTTTTATTGGATTTCAATGAAGGAGATGTAAGGAGGAGTACAAGTGATGAGAAGAGGAAGGATGGGAAGACAAGTCCAGGAAGTTGTTGAATCCTATAAGAGTAACACCAGGAAGGGGCAAGGTGATATGAGTTAAGCAGGCTGGGTGAAGGTTGTCTTGTGCTGAGATGACACCTACTGGCGGAGGGACTAACCAGTAAGAAGTAGTATCCTAATTCCTTGTGGGGAATTAGTCCAGGAGGGAAGGAGAGGCCAGTATATGTGAGAGCTGAGAAGGAGGCTTTGAGGGATGAGTGGGTGGTGTTGCAGGTTGGATTTCCCATGGTATTACATGTTGACTGATTGGGCTGGGGGCTGCAGTTGACTAATTGGGTGATGGGCCTATCCAGGAAGGTTTGACATGTACTGATCTGGAGTCCTGGAAGTATGGGCTGAACAGACAGTGGAGAGTATGTACCATGTATATACTAAGTGTAGTATGTACTAACTCATATACCAATTGGGTTGAGGAGTGATGAAGGTTGTACCAAGCCATGGAGAGAGTGAGAGGTCCTGAGAAGGTTGGCTGAATCACATGACAGGTGAGGTGTACATGGATATAGAGCTTATACCATACAGGTAGAGGGTGAAGCTGGTGGAAGAGGATGGAGACTGCAAGAGATGCAGAGATAGTACTATCTGGTGGAAGTTACAGGAGTAGTGAAGTTGGGTTTGATATGAGGGTGAGTTTGATGAAGAGATTGGATTGGTTTAATTGAAGGAGTGTCAGAACTACGGTTATGACAGCCACACAAAACTTGTGGGAGTTGTGTAGGGCCACGCACAACCTGTGGGAGTTTTGTAGGGCCCCACGCAACCTGTGGGAGTTGTATAGGGCCCCACACAACCTGTGGGAGTTGTGTAGGGCCCCACACAACCTGTGGAAGTTGTGTAGGGCCCCACACAACCTGTGGGAGTTGTGTAGGGCCCCTCAATGCATGGTTGCCCATAAATCACTCCAAACCGTTGTTCTAAACACGCGCAGCCCCTGGGGGGGCATATACCCCCCATAATTGGCATTTTTGATTTTTTTACCCCTTTACACAACCATATTATTTATAATTGATTATTCAATAAATAGTGAATAATAAATCAGAAATTATAATCAATGATTAATAAATAATAAATAATAAATAATAAATAATAAATAATAAATAATAAATAATAAA
The DNA here is from genome assembly GCA_025617555.3 of Puccinia polysora. NCBI lineage: Eukaryota > Fungi > Basidiomycota > Pucciniomycetes > Pucciniales > Pucciniaceae > Puccinia > Puccinia polysora. The sequence goes on from CM062638.1 coordinate 20,084,584, forward strand.
TAATAAATAATAAATAATAAATAATAAATAATAAATAATAAATAATAAATAATGAATAATAAATAATAAATAATAAATAATAAATAATAAATAATAAATAATAAATAATAAATAATAAATAATAAATAATAAATAATAAATAATAAATAATAAATAATAAATAATAAATAATAAATAATAAATAATAAATAATAAATAATAAATAATAAATAATAAATAATAAATAATAAATAATAAATAATAAATAATAAATAATAAATAATAAATAATAAATAATAAATAATAAATAATAAATAATAAATAATAAATAATAAATAATAAATAATAAATAATAAATAATAAATAATAAATAATAAATAATAAATAATAAATAATAAATAATAAATAATAAATAATAAATAATAAATAATAAATAATAAATAATAAATAATAAATAATAAATAATAAATAATAAATAATAAATAATAAATAATAAATAATAAATAATAAATAATAAATAATAAATAATAAATAATAAATAATAAATAATAAATAATAAATAATAAATAATAAATAATAAATAATAAATAATAAATAATAAATAATAAATAATAAATAATAAATAATAAATAATAAATAATAAATAATAAATAATAAATAATAAATAATAAATAATAAATAATAAATAATAAATAATAAATAATAAATAATAAATAATAAATAATAAATAATAAATAATAAATAATAAATAATAAATAATAAATAATAAATAATAAATAATAAATAATAAATAATAAATAATAAATAATAAATAATAAATAATAAATAATCTAAACAACTAAAATCTAGTTGATTAGCCTCCACTAAATAATAAACAATGAATAATAAATAATAAATAATAAATAATAAATAATAAATAATAAATAATAAATAATACATAATAAATAATACATAATACATAATAAATAATCAATAATCAATAATAAATAATAAATAATAAATAATAAATAATAAATAATACATAATACATAATAAATAATCAATAATAAATAATAAATAATAAATAATAAATAATAAATAATAAATAATAAATAATAAATAATAAATAATAAATAATAAATAATAAATAATCAATAATAAATAATAAATAATAAATAATAAATAATAAATAATAAATAATAAATAATAAATAATAAATAATAAATAATAAATAATAAATAATAAATAATAAATAATAAATAATAAATAATAAATAATAAATAATAAATAATAAATAATAAATAATAAATAATAAATAATAAATAATAAATAATAAATAATAAATAATAAATAATAAATAATAAATAATAAATAATAAATAATAAATAATAAATAATAAATAATAAATAATAAATAATAAATAATAAATAATAAATAATAAATAATAAATAATAAATAATAAATAATAAATAATAAATAATAAATAATAAATAATAAATAATAAATAATAAATAATAAATAATAAATAATAAATAATAAATAATAAATAATAAATAATAAATAATAAATAATAAATAATAAATAATAAATAATAAATAATAAATAATAAATAATAAATAATAAATAATAAATAATAAATAATAAATAATAAATAATAAATAATAAATAATAAATAATAAATAATAAATAATAAATAATAAATAATAAATAATAAATAATAAATAATAAATAATAAATAATAAATAATAAATAATAAATAATAAATAATCAATAATAAATAATCAATAATAAATAATAAATAATAAATAATAAATAATAAATAATAAATAATAAATAATAAATAATAAATAATAAATAACAAATAATAAATAATAAATAATAAATAATAAATAATAAATAATAAATAATAAATAATAAATAATAAATAATAAATAATAAATAATAAATAATAAATAATAAATAATAAATAATAAATAATAAATAATAAATAATAAATAATAAATAATCAATTATAAATAATAAATAATAAATTAGATACAATAAATAATAAATGATAAATAATAAATAATAAGTAATAAATAATAAATAATAATAAATAATAAATTACAAATTACAAATTGTAAATTAGGAATAATAAATAATTCATTGTTCATTACCCATTATTCATTATTCATTATTCATTATTCATTATTCATTATTCATTATTCATTATTCATTATTCATTATTCATTATTCATTATTCATTATTCATTATTCATTATTCATTATCCATTATTCATTATCCATTATTCATTATTCATTATTCATTATTCATTATTCATGATTCATTATTCATGATTCATTATTCATTATTCATTATTCATTATTCATTATTCATTATTCATTATTCATTATTCATTATTCATTATTCATTATTCATTATTCATTATTCATTATTCATTATTCATTATTCATTATTCATTATTCATTATTCATTATTCATTATTCATTATTCATTATTCATTATTCATTATTCATTATTCATTATTCATTATTCATTATTCATTATTCATTATTCATTATTCATTATTCATTATTCATTATTCATTATTCATTATTCATTATTCATTATTCATTATTCATTATTCATTATTCATTATTCATTATTCATTATTCATTATTCATTATTCATTATTCATGATTCATTATTCATGATTCATTATTCATGATTCATTATTCATGATTCATTATTCATGATTCATTATTCATGATTCGTTATTCATGATTCATTATTCATGATTCATTATTCATGATTTATTATTCATGATTCATTATTCATGATTCATTATTCATGATTCATTATTCATGATTCATTATTCATGATTCATTATTCATGATTCATTATTCATGATTCATTATTCATGATTCATTATTCATGATTCATTATTCATGATTCATTATTCATGATTCATTATTCATGATTCATTATTCATGATTCATTATTCATGATTCATTATTCATGATTCATTATTCATGATTCATTATTCATGATTCATTATTCATTATTCATTATTCATTATTCATTATTCATTATTCATTATTCATTATTCATTATTCATTATTCATTATTCATGATTCATTATTCATGATTCATGATTCGTGATTCATGATTCATGATTCATGATTCATGATTCATTATTCATTATTTATTATTTATTATTTATTATTTATTATTTATTATTTATTATTTATTATTTATTATTTATTATTTATTATTTATTATTTATTATTTATTATTTATTATTTATTATTTATTATTTATTATTTATTATTTATTATTTATTATATATTAGGGCGTATCAAAGTTAGCAAACCTGCCATTAGAAACCCGCCATTTTTAATGGCGGGTTTCTGAAATACACTTACCCCCTAACTGGTGTATTTCAAAATGGCCTGTTTCATGAAAATGGCGGATTTCAATCATCAAACACGCCATTAAACCTGCCATTTATGCATCATCATCCATCCACCATCCATCACATCAAAAACACCCATCTACATCAGCAAATCCATACCGGTCCCATCTCCATTGCATCACACACATCTCTATTGTTTGTCACATACCTTCACATACCCATCTTCACACAAATCCCATCAGCATCTCATCACCCCACATCACTCACCACCTTTCTCGACATGTCCAATCAAACATCCCGCCAGCAAGTTGAAAACGCAAAAAAGCTGACTGAACTTTTGCTACTGTTTGACTCCCATTCAGACTCTGATTCAGACTCCAATTTGGAATCAACTTGGTTAGCTTTGAATTCTCTGTTGGCAAAGCAATACATGGTTCCAAGAATACACACTCTCCATAACCCTATGTATGAAAGGCAAAAGCTTCATCTCATCCCTGACTTAAGCTTCCAGCAACTGTTCCAAACTTTGTTGCCTTCTTTCATGAAACTTTTGGCAATGATTGAAGACCACCACATCTTCCAGAACAATTCTCGCAATCCTCAACGCAATCCAGCCATCCAACTTGCCGTTGCTCTATGTAGATTGGGGTCAAATGGAAATGGAGCAGCAATCCATCAATTGGAAAATCTATTCTCAGTCAGTTACGGAAGCATTGACTTATACACCAAAAGAGTCATGATTGCTATCCTATCTTTCCGTCGCTTGGTCCTTTCATGGCCAACCAAAGAAGAACGCAAGGAGATATCTCAAGTAATGGAGACAGAAGGCTTTCCTGGTTGCATTGGTTTTGTTGATGGAACCACCATCCCAAGTCAAAAAACCCAACCTAGATGGCAACCACTATTTTGATTGTAAAAAAAGGCAATTGATTCATTTCTTTTCCAATTGCTATGATAAAACTTTGGATCACACACTGACCAAATATGTTCCATCTCTTTGTTTAGATACTCCGTGGCACTACAACTTGTTTGCAATAACAACAAGAAGTTCATCTCCCTCCATGCTGGCCTTCCAGGTTCTTGTCATGATTCATATGTTTTCAATCAGATGCGGATTGCCCAACAACCAGAGATCTACTTTGACAAAGATCAATACCTTCTGGCCAATTTGGCTTATGCTAGTGGGAAATATGTAGTTCCAGCATACTAGAATGTTTTGTCCAATGATCAAGGAAAAACCGATTTTAACTATCATCTTGCCCAATCACAAGTTTGGATTGAGCATGCCATAGGAATTCTGAAAGGAAGATGGGCCAGCTTACGGGAGATGCAAAACCAGCTCCAATGTTCCAAAGATATGAGGTTCCTCATCAACTGGATTATCACTTGTGTAATCCTTCACAACCTTTTGGCTGACATCAAAGATGAATGGGACAAAATATTCCAAGATGATATTCCTGATCCGCCTCAAGTCATCCCTGTCTCATCCGGTCCCTCATCTTCTTCTATGAGAGAGCGGATTCTTCCTCTCACCCTTGCTCGCTTTGATGAGTAATTTTTGATTTTGAAATTGGTAAAAATTCCCTTCACCGTATTTTTTTGGTTTTGGTTGTTCACCCAAGATTCATAGGCTGAGTTTTTTTTTTTTATTTTTTTTTTTAGTGGACTTGAATCCAAAAACACCTCCACCTCAAACCCTGCCACTCACCAAATGCCACCCCCCTCCCCCTCACCACTCAACCCCTTCAACCTCACCCCACTCACTCCCCGGTCAAACCCTGCCTCCTCCTCACCAAACCACCTCAATCATCACCACCACCTTACTCACCACCACCACCTCATCTCACCTCACTCACTGAATCCCCTCCTCCTAATCCTGGTAAGCCCCCTCCACCCTCTTCCTCTTCCTTCCCCTCACCAGTTGCTGATCCTTTGATCATTCAACCTTTAGTCCCCCCCTGGATCCATTTCTCAATCCATCAAGGTGAGCCCCTCTCCTCCTCCAATTCCTCCTCTCATCGATTGGGCAATCAATTGCCAATTGATTCGCAATCAATTGAGAAATCAATTGCAAATCAATATCAATCGGGCAATCGATTGCCAATCGATTGAAAATTGATCGGGCAATTGATTGGCAATTGATCAAGCGATCGATTCGCAATCAATTGGCCAATCGTTTGGGCCAATTGATGCAGGGCTTTTGTAAGGTACAGGAACTGACTTCCCCACTGTTTTTTCTTTTTTTTTGTTTCTTTTTTTTTAGGTTTTCGAGCTCTGCCAGAACACATTCTCTCAAGTCTTACGCCAACCAAGCTATGTCCTGGGACAGTCTGGTTCGCCTAGTATGATGCCGGCTGCAGCTCCTCATCATTACCACTCCTCCCCAGCTAATTCTATTCTTTTGATATCTATCAATAGTTTTTTTTTTTTATTTTTTTTTTAGTGGACTTGAATCCAAAAACACCTCCACCTCAAACCCTGCCACTCACCAAATGCCACCCCCCTCCCCCTCACCACTCAACCCCTTCAACCTCACCCCACTCACTCCCCGGTCAAACCCTGCCTCCTCCTCACCAAACCACCTCAATCATCACCACCACCTTACTCACCACCACCACCTCATCTCACCTCACTCACTGAATCCCCTCCTCCTAATCCTGGTAAGCCCCCTCCACCCTCTTCCTCTTCCTTCCCCTCACCAGTTGCTGATCCTTTGATCATTCAACCTTTAGTCCCCCCCTGGATCCATTTCTCAATCCATCAAGGTGAGCCCCTCTCCTCCTCCAATTCCTCCTCTCATCGATTGGGCAATCAATTGCCAATTGATTCGCAATCAATTGAGAAATCAATTGCAAATCAATATCAATCGGGCAATCGATTGCCAATCGATTGAAAATTGATCGGGCAATTGATTGGCAATTGATCAAGCGATCGATTCGCAATCAATTGGCCAATCGTTTGGGCCAATTGATGCAGGGCTTTTGTAAGGTACAGGAACTGACTTCCCCACTTTTTTTTCTTTTTTTTAGTTTCTTTTTTTTTTAGGTTTTCGAGCTCTGCCAGAACACATTCTCTCAAGTCTTACGCCAACCAAGCTATGTCCTGGGACAGTCTGGTTCGCCTAGTATGATGCCGGCTGCAGCTCCTCATCATTACCACTCCTCCCCAGCTAATTCTATTCTTTTGATATCTATCAATTGCTTCACTGGCTACCAAACTCAAAATGTTATACATCCATTCAAATTTCACCTTGATCCTCACCTTGGGTGCAGCAAGTGCCTGGGAGGGAGAAAGATGGAAGGAGATGGTATGAAAAACATAAAGAGAGGTGGCAAGCAGAGGAATTGTTGATTTTCATCTCTTTTTTATTTTTTTAATCCCACCGTTTGTCGCCGATAATGAGAACGTTGCTGACATTTTTTTTTTATTTGTTTGACCGGTCTTTTCGTTTGTCCAACCCCTTTTTTGATATTGATTCCTTCACTGCCTACCAAACTCAAAATGTTATACATCCATTCAAATTTCACCTTGATCCTCACCTTGCGTGCAGCAAGTGCCTGGGAGGGAGAAAGATGGAAGGAGATGGTATGAAAAACATAAAGAGAGGTGGCAAGCAGAGGAATTGTAGAAAAAGGAGGGCTCAAATGAGGGATTTGGAAATTTCTTTGGAAGTGACTGACGACTTGATCAAGGAAAGGTTTGCCTGGTCTAGACAAAAGCTATGCCCTTTGGATCTTTAACCTGCTATCATGGCTGAACAGAAAAACAACCCTCAAAAACCCACCCAGGAAGAATTGAAGCAAGCAAAACAGACAATTGGGGCTTTCTACTTCTTCCACCATGGAAAGGTTATTGTTCTGGACCAATCTGATCACCATGCTGTGGTTGCCGTCATTGAATTTGTGCCTTTGGATTGACTATCTGAGCAAGATAAGAAAGATATCAACTTTGTGACAACATTCCTTCACTTTTCAAAAAAATTTGTCAACCCGGTTGGTCCCTCAAGATCTTGGGGTGGAAAAATGTGGGCGATTGGTTGGAGAAAATCAATGAATCCTTTGGAGTCATTGGGACGTTATCTGAAGAAATCATCCATTAGATCTTCTCCTCAAGAGTACGCTGTCCTCAACCTGAAGGCCAACAAAGTATCCCAAATTTAAGGACAAATGTTTTGTAATTTGGCCAAACTTGCCTTTGAATCAAACCGTGATACCATGAAGGACAGCAACATCCCCTCTTTCTCTTTGTTGGAATTTGGTTCCAAGCCTACACCTTTTGATTGCTCCCCACACCTCACTTTCACCTTGGATTCTTTTTACAATTCTCCTCATATTGAAAAAGGCGACATCTCTGGCTATTCCTTTTTACTTGTGGTCCCAACCAAAAAATCAAATGGTCAACTTATTGAAGATACAGATGAATATCAATTTTTGGATGGTCAATTTGTTTTTTCTGACCTTGGCTTTGGAATTGATTTCAAGCAAAAAGGTATAGTCAAAATGGTTTGGGCGGCTAACAAGTACAAGCACTGTACCTTTCCAGCTGTGGAAACAGCAACCCATACCAGAATGGCCATGTCACTCCAAATTAATAAAAAAACTCAGAGCACTTGTAGGGACATCAAAAACGGCCAAATTTACTCTAGAGAAAAAAATATTAATAAAAACAAAAAAGATTTGTATATTGGTGGGGTTGAGAATGCTCTCAAACATTGTTGTAGTAAAAAATAATTTGTTTTTCTTTCATCCATGCAAATATATTTACCAGCCCAGCATTTGAGTAATCTTCTGTATTTCTTCTACCAATCTACCACTGCCAATGCAAGCCAAAGCTACTGATACCTTATCCTTTTTTTCCTTTGCCCGTTGTTCCCTCTCCTTTTCCAGTTGCACTTGCTGCCGATCCTTCTCCTTTTCCTCTTTTTGAAACTCTAGCTCAGCTTGTTTCAACCTCCACTCAGCATCCAATTTTTGTTGATTAGCCAAAGTCTCCGCTTGCTGCTTTTGACCATCCATGGCCAGTTGGCAATCCCACTTTTGCTTTTCAAACTGAAGTTTATCTGATTCAATTTGGGATTTCACAGTTTTTTGGAGGGGAATGGCAATGAGCATGATTTTGAAAGCAAGGATATTGAATCAATCAAATTACATGAATTTTTCTTCTCCATGATTTCTTCAAAGCCTGAAAAACTGGAAGTGTTTCTCCTCTTTTGATGACTTTTGGGGTTGAAATTGATGGAATTGGAGGCCTTTTGCTTACCCTTGGCAGAGGAGGTTTGAGTCTGAAAGTGCTCACTAGTATTTGAAGGCAATGTGGGAGGCCCCATTGGCTTGAGTTTTTGGCCAATCAAAAATGGATGAGCCTGTTTTTTTACAATGTAAATCAGTCAGGAGCAACCAGACAGAATCAAAAACAATTTAGTTCCTTACTTGAGCAGATGTTGATGGGAACGGTGATCCAGGAATAACATCCTTCTCATTGGGCAAGTTCTCCAGTTGTTTTTCCCCAGGAAGAGAGCTATCAAAAGAAGGAATTGAGGGGTCCAAGGTTGGGATTGACTGATCAATCAATACCAAAGTAGAAGTGATTGGAGCCAATTGTGTTTGAATATCCTCCTCGTCATCAGATGGGGGCCACTCCAAGGCCAAGGTTTCATCAAGGTCCCCATTGGTAGGCTGAGCATCCCCATCCAAGTCCTCGGCATCAACAGAATCGGATTGTTGGGCATCAAAAGCAGCTAGGGGGGTGATGTTGGCCTTCTTTCCAAAGATTTCATCCATTTGAATATAAAAAGGACAAATTGAGTCCAACTTATCAACCACCGAGTTGATTCTTTTGGCTTTGTCCAAGTTGGTGATACCAAAGCCAGTGGAGATAGACATGGAGTGGGCCTTTTTGTACTTTGCTCAATAGTTTTTGAACTGCTCCCTCATCTGTTTGGATGACAGATCCAGCCTACCTTTTGTTTTGTTCTTGAGTTCATTGGCCATCAGGAGATAACCATTGACCTTAGAGGATGGAGGTTGGCCAACACTTGTTTCATTGTCGGATCCAAAGCAGGCATTGTAGTTGGAGGGAATTTTCAGCCAGTTTACCAGGATGATGTGATCAGCTCTCTTGAGCTGACTTGAGCCCTTGGAAGCTTATGGGGGAGGATTGTTTGTTGTGGAGTTCCTTGGAGATGTTCTCTTGGGTGTGTTGGACTGGTGGGGGGAGGTTTGCTGAGGGGCCATTTGAAAGAGTTTGGGCTACACAAGTGATGAGAGCAGTAAAGTGATGAGAGTGGTGAAGTTTTGAGAGCAATAAAGTGGATGAGAGTGATCAAGTGATTAGAGCGGTTAAGTGATGAGAGTGATGAAGTTTTGAGAGCGATGAAGTGGATGAGAGTGATCAAGTGATGAGAGTGATCAAGTGATGAGAGCAATAAAGTGATGAGAGTGGTCAATCAATTTTATGATGAGGGTGGGGGTAAAAATTTTTCCAATGAGGTTGGAGGTAGAAGGAGGTGGGAAGACAGGGGTGTATGACGCGGACAGGTGGTGGAAGCATTTAAATACTTTATTTGAAAAAACCCACTTATTTCAGGTTAACTTTGAAACGTCTGATCTGAAATAAGTGGGTTTTTTTGATTTTTAATGGTGGGTTTGAAATGGCAAATTTGGGTTGGAACCCGCCATTAAAAAATGGTGGGTTTGGTTAACTTTGATACTCCCTATTATGTATTATTTATTATTTATTATTTATTATTTATTATTTATTATTTATTATTTATTATTTATTATTTATTATTTATTATTTATTATTTATTATTTATTATTTATTATTTATTATTTATTATTTATTATTTATTATTTATTATTTATTATTTATTATTTATTATTTATTATTTATTATTTATTATTTATTATTTATTATTTATTATTTATTATTTATTATTTATTATTTATTATTTATTATTTATTATTTATTATTTATTATTTATTATTTATTATTTATTATTTATTATTTATTATTTATTATTTATTATTTATTATTTATTATTTATTATTTATTATTTATTATTTATTATTTATTATTTATTATTTATTATTTATTATTTATTATTTATTATTTATTATTTATTATTTATTATTTATTATTTATTATTTATTATTTATTATTTATTATTTATTATTTATTATTTATTATTTATTAATTATTAATTATTAATTATTAATTATTATTTATTATTTATTATTTATTATTTATTATTTATTATTTATTATTTCTTATTTCTTATTTATTATTTATTATTTATTATTTATTATTTATTATTTATTATTTATTATTCATTATTTGTTATTTATTATTTATTATTTATTATTTATTATTTATTATTTATTATTTATTATTTATTATTGATTATTGATTATTTATTATGTATTATGTATTATTTATTATTTATTATTTATTATTTATTATTGATTATTGATTATTTATTATGTATTATGTATTATTTATTATTTATTATTTATTATTTATTATTTATTATTTATTATTTATTATTCATTGTTTATTATTTAGTGGAGGCTAATCAACTTGATTTTAGTTGTTGAGCTGGTCACACAACTCAAATGGGATGTGTAGCATGCAACACTGCCTATTGGAGTTGTGTAGCTTGCCATGTGGTCCATTTGAGTTTTATCAGGTTTCACAGTGGAAATGCTGTCAGAATCTGTGAATTCTGTATATTTGAGGAGTTATGTGCAGAAAAGTGATTTGTCAAAACTCCTGCACGCAGCTGCGGCAACTAAGATACCCGCGGGCGGCTGCGCAGCAGCAATGCCACCCTGTCTACATGAAATGACAAGCTGGTTATGCAGGCCTGGGCATCTGAGAAGTACGCAGCCGCAGGACTATGGGCTGGCTTGACAGTCTGACAGCAGGAGACTTGAGGTACTGCCTAAACATGCTACTACTCAGACAGAGACATGCCACATATGTAATAAATGTCTGCGTAGTTAGAGCATGAGTAGAAATATACATAATAATCATAAAATTTACTAAAATACCTTTTACATATTTTTACTAAATATATTAAAGAAAACAAGATACTTTCACAAAAAGATAACAGCAGATTGCAAAACCTTACAACCTACCTTAAAGTGACAAATATGAGTGATTTAAGCCATCAGAATATCTGCGACAATTTGATGAAAATTAATATGTAAAAAATATTATATATTTTCCCATAGTATATAATTTTAATCAATTGAAGTATATAAGCACAATTTTGAATATTAACACCAAAAGCATTATTATGCTTTTTTTCACTTATTTGTACTTAATGAGAACCTCCATTGCATCAGAGTGACAATAGGAAGGTCTAATAAGGAGATATTTTAACAATCTGGGAATATCTACCAGGAATAAACAAGTAATTAAAGGTCATGTGAATAAATAAGGTGTCATTCACATGCCAATCAATCAATCAAATAATAGAATAATTCCCTTCCCATGTAGAACTAGATGCCACCCCTGTTATAGAACCAAGAACACATGATGGGCTACTACTGGCTACCCTTCTAGCATTAGCACCCATCCCTTTGAGCCCCTATAACCCTCAGAAGGACAGAATTGGGACTCAAAAAGCTATAAATAAATAGTCCTTTTTGAGGTTATTGATACCCCAGACCCAGTTATCTATACATCCAGACACTGTTCCAAGTTGATCATGTACTTATAAGAGATAATTAAGTGATTTATGGCTTTAGTCTGATCAATATTATCCGTCCCAAACCCATTTTTATCAATTTAAACTAATAAACAACCTTTTAACCCCAGATAAAGGTTTAACCCATCAGTGCACGTCCTAAACAGGTACCCAAAAGATTAAATAACATACCAGTGAGTTTATTATCCTTTTTCAGTCGTGGAAGCTTGGTTACAAAGCCCTGCCACTGCATCATATCTATAAATAAAAAAATATTGCCAATCTTCACACGCCTCACCTGGCGTCAAGGTCCTTGGGTCTGTATTCATTTACCAATGTTGTTGTATATGCACCTCTTGCATTGACACTGGGCAAAGTCAATACTGCACCAGGAAATTCACCAGTAAAAAGGCTTCCTCACCCAATTTGTGGGCAATTATACACTAGTATTTTATATATATATTATCTTTGGGCAATATCCCCTTTAAGAGTATAAATAAAAGGTTCCAAAGAAAACAGGTATACCTATTTCAAAGTGAATTTACTGAAGAAGAGGTGTTAAAGATCCCCAATATCATTGTGGCCCCTCTTGTTATTTTTTTGATAATCAATTCATTAATATTGATTAATTATAATCATTAATATCCAAACCATATTGCCTTGCATTTGCTTTATCCAAATATTTTATGGATTATTGTTGCATTTCTATAATAATATATTTATTATTTATTGTATTTCCTCTGGTAGCTAAAAGATAGCAATTATCTTGGCATCCAGGAGGCTGACAATTGGGGGTCTGGCCGGGAAAATATTCCATTTGCTTTATTATATTTAATACCTTTGACCAGAAATTTCACATAAAATAATCAAAGATATAATTCATCTGACATTCAAACCTTGATTTATCATTAATTCCTTTTGCAGTGGATTTGAAAACCAATGCAGAATTAGTATTATATTATATAAAAATCTTAAAAATAAGAAAAGAAGAATATATTAAAAATTATAAACCAATAGGTTGGGAAACTTAAACACCAGCTGAACAACTTGAAATATCTCTTCACTTTGAAAACTAGATAAACTCCTTGAGAAAGAAGATCTAGAGAGGCGCATTAATTTTCAAGCTCTATCAAGACAACACAAAGCTTGGAAAAAATACCAGATAATTACTTTTTAAAATATAAAAGTAAGTAAAATCTTTTACAAAATCATTTTATTAAAATAATATTAATATATTTTATTAACCAATAAAAACTGTTTCTTATACTATCAGTGAGCGCTGCTATCCCAAAAGCAACTGCCCTGAAATTCATCTTTTGAATCAAGAAGTACCAGAAATTTCTGGATGTCCTGAAAACGTTGATTGGACTGGAGAAGACCTTATTGGGACGCAGCAAGACCCTGTTGTATTTCCTGTTCAAGATGAATTCAATCCTGACAAGGTTTTAGTTCCTTTAACTATTGACTTAAATAAGTTTAGATACATCATTATTACTGATTTTTCTTGGAAAGAAAAATACTTATAAATATTTCAACATGAAAAGATGAAACACAAGGGCCTTGGGCAGAGTTCCCTCCTATGGATTTTTGCTAGGAGCTCCCAGCAACTGTGACGCAGCCCATGATGACAACAATGAGGGGGTTAGAGCCTGTGAGTCAAATTTTGGTGGAAAAGGAGCAGAACCCAGTACTTTTTTCCTCCCCCAACCTAGTTCTGGAGAAATTATTAGAATCAAACCCCTCTCCATTACAAGAAATTTATCTGCAGCTGTCCCAGCAGAATCTGTCCAAAGAAGCCAGGATCAAAGACTTAGTAAAAGAGCACGTGAAATTCTGGGAAGAATTCAAAGAATCCCAGTCCAAAGAGGACTTGATCTCCATTGAAAAGATAATATCCCAAGAAAAGGCTTTGCAGATAGCTCTTCAAAAGATGATCCCCAGGAAAGAGGTAGAATCCTTGGCATCAATTATCCCAACTGAAAGGCAAAGGATGAGAAAAGAAGAGATCCTCTTCCCATTCAAAGCTAAAGGGAGAGAAAGATTGGGATCAGATAATATCATTAGCTCAAAAGTGGAAAAAGGTGTACCATAATCAGCTTCCAATCCTGAACCTAGTGTTTTTTCTAAACCAAACTCAAAAGTAATTACTTCTTTTTCTAATGATATTTGTCATAATTTAAAAATTGTTTGTGGAAATTTGGATGGTGTTTTACACTCTATTGGATAAGTTGACTTCAGTAGTGGCCAAATTAATTAATAATCAATCAAATGCTTTGGGGATGGAGGATCTTAAGGACAATACAGAACAATTTTTGGAAAAAATAAACCAAGGTAAAACCAGTCAAACCCAAAATATTTAGAACATGTTATCAGTTATTCCAGAAGATTTTAATATGTCAATCCATCCATTGAAAGTAGAATCAAATAATGTTACTAACAATTTCATTTTGCCTCTTAGTGAAAAATTATATCTGCTTAATAGTAATGTGAACCTGAAACTTAATTTGATCAAAAATGATCTAAGGGACTGAAACATCCATCTGACCAACCCCTTTGGGAGTACCACAGAGGGAAAAAAAAAACCTCCCAGAAAAACTACTACCCCTTATGCACAGCCCTTAAGAGGAATGCAAAGGAGTGACATTTTCAGGCCTATTCCTACTCCTGAGATGGAAAAAGCCCTCAAACCTTTAACCCCTATCTCTGAATTTCCTAAGTTCTCCGGTGAAGGAGAATAAAATCATATCAATTTCATCAAATTTATTGATTATACCATAAACTCATACAACCTTCCAGAGGCTATAGCTGTAGTAAGGCTTCCTAGGCTCTTTGAAGGAGTAGCTTTAGATTGGTTTATCAGCAAAAGAGAAGAAGGAGGATTCTTACCATGGAATTCTTGAAAGCCTTTAATCAAGGAAAAGTTTGGTTCTTGGATGTGGAAAAGAATAATGATGAAGAATATTTCAAACTACTTATTTGACCCCTCCAAAGATAAACCTTACAAATTTTGTTTGGAACAGAAAAAGAGACTAGACTGCTCCTATTTCAGCTCTCTGATACCAGGAACCTTGCAGTCCTTTAGCTACAGAGATTGATAAAAATACTGGAAGAATAATAATAATAATAATCCAATGATAAAAACTTAGAAAGCTCAAATAATAAATATTTTAAGAGCTGGTGCAAGTTTTAATTGGTTTGGTTAAAATTTTTTTCAATTTTTTATAAAAATAGGGTCCACAGTATTATACTACTGAGGATCCTTACAGACAGATAACCTCTATTCAAGGGGCCTCCTTATGCAGTTTAAGAACCTTGGAATGAATAATGGGTGCCTTATAAGGACGTATCCACTAATATGGCGGGGCAAAACAGCAGTGCCAAACCAGGAAGGGAAACACTCACTCTGAGTAAATAATCCACAGAAAAGCCTGCAAAGATTTGGTTTAAAGGGTTTCAGGGTGATTGGGGTTGATTTGCCAGACTAAAATTCAATTAATCAGGTTGTTAAGTTTGGGAAGTAATAATAATACTGCATACTAGGTCATAGATCACTTTCTTATCTCTTTTATAAGCAATTGATCAAAAATGACACAGTGTCTGATTGATAATAATAATTCCTGGTAAAATGATGGTGGGGAATAATGGGTCCAAAGAGGTCTGTATAAATACCTCTTTGGGGTGATAATGAGCTTCTCAGTGGAAGTAGAGAGGGTTCTGCTCAAGTTCTGAGGCTAGCAACTGAGTCAGGGCAAGTTCAAAACATCCACTTGGTGCTTTCAATCAGCTTTCCTCAGAACTTCTGGATTTATGCACTATTTTAGCCACAGGATCTTTTAATCTGCTACTGGTGTCATTCTGATCATTCTGCACTTATTCTTCATTTGTATTATTAATATTTGTTTAAAGTAGACACATGTGGATGTTTGTTAATTTTCCATCATCTGCTGATCTTGAGGGTTATTTTTAATAATTTTCACAGCAACTCCTTGTAGTGTTTTGTGGTCTTCAAAGATCAGGATCTGGGGTTTAGGTGGTAATTGTCAATATTTGATTTATTATAAAAAATACTTTAAATTGATTATATCATATTTAAGTTTTAAGTTTTTTAGACTATTTTTAATGCATATTTCATATCATAACATATGCTAGGTAAACTTAACTAGGTTGTAGCTCTTATGAGCGGTACCTGTTATCAGATTTGTCATGACTGATCCTGACGCGGGGATAAGTCCATTCAGATTTGCACGTGGTAAGATCAGCTGCGTGCGTGGCAGAATTGGCTGCGCACGGGACTTCTGTACGCGGGAATGTGATTCTAGAGATATGTAAGGGTTATGTAAAGATGCAGGACTGCGCGCAGGAATTGTGACATAACACATTTCTGTGTGTAACTCCTAAAATATACAAAACACCTCAATTCTGACTGGATTTTAAGTTTGAAACCTATATGTCAAAATGCTTGTGAAATATTAAATTGGCCAAAAAGTTCCATAGTTATGCCATGGTATTTTGGTTGTTTCTTTCTTTAACTATTAAAAATATAAGGAGTTGGATTTCAAGGGTGGGTTCAGTCATTGACCCTACCTTATTTTGGGTGATGAATCCAAATCTGTCATAAAACTTTAGTATTTCTCATTCCTTCTCAAATTTTTTATTTATTTGGTATTTTTGTTACTTTGAAGGGTTTCTCTGTGCATAGTAGCAAGCTGAAATTCTACCTAGATGCTGATAAGGAAGAGGTTAATGAACTACTTCTTAACCTGTTTCCTGGTCATCTTAACCATTGTTTAAGATGCAGGATGAATATCTATTCTGACTTACCAAAACTGATCAACGGGTTAGAGGAAGTAATAGATATGAATGTATTGGAAAAAAAGGCTCCCTCTAGACCAAAAGAGATCTTTAATATCAGATAAATCAAGCAACAACCTCCTCATATGATCATCCCCGATAATAAGAAACCTACTGATAATTGGGATAAGGAAAGGATACCTGGAGTCTTTTGGAACTGCAACAAAACTGAGCATATGAGGCAAGATTTCCCATTACCAAAAATAAAAATAGCAGTCATGGAAGGAGAACCAGAGAATGAGGAGAATCAGAATTTTGAGGAAAAATCTGACACTGAAGGATCAATATCAGAATGTGAATTGATAATTACCAATCCTACTACTGTAATAGAAGGTAATATAGGTTCCTCTGTAGAGATCAATAATATTCATGGTGACTCCAGTTTACCCCAGCAGTGGTACCCTTCCATAATTCCTAGACATATAACTGAAGCTGAACCATTAACAGTAAAACCCATGAGTGGTAAAAGTTAAACTACAGGCCAGAATTTCTGTACAACAGGAAATTATAAAGAAAAACCAACAATTTTATTACTTGATAGTGGGGCTTTTTGTTCATGTGTCTGTACTGATTTCTTGAAAAAATGGGATCCAACTTGGAAAGATCACCTGCTGCCAGTCCCAAAGGCCAAGTTTAGCTTTTGCAATTCAACTATGAGTGCTATTGGAGTATCAACTGCCTCCATATTATTTCCCCACACCAAAGGATTCCTGAATATTTAAGTGTAATTTGTAGTGTTTCTCAATGTGTTGTGTGACTACCTGATAATAGGCAATGATACTTTATGCCTATATGGTATAGATGTGTTCCAAAGTAAAGGAAGATACTTTACTGTAGGAGGTAACTGGGACAGGAAATTCAAGATATTTTCTATCCACAAAAATTTCCCCTCTTCCACTTATCAAAAACACTTACAAGAATTCAATCAAGAATAATTCTCTCAAGCTGCCCTGAATGAGAAACTTTCTGAATAACAGAAGAAAGATGTACTGACCATTTTTCTTGAGAATCAAAATGCTTTTTGTACCAAAGATCACCCCATTAGTAATATCAAAGGGCATGAAATGGTTCTGACCTGAAACATCAAACCTCCTTACCCACCCAACTTGAGGAGACTTTTATATCCTTCTAGTCGCAAATCTAGGTTGGATCTGGAAGAGCATACTCAAGAAATTATTAATTTTCAATTATTAAGTAAATTTAGACACAATGAGCAAGTAGATATAACAACTCCTGTTATAATAGCATGGCATAATGATAAGTCAAGAATGGTTGGAGACTTTAGAATTCTGAATAAATATACACAGGCAGACTTCTATCCTGTTCCCCCAATTGATCATGCTCTGCATAACTTGTCAAAAGCAAAATACATCACTAATATGGATATTCTTAAAGGATTTCACCAAATACCAATAATACCTGAAAGTAGAAAATTTATGAGAATAACCCGTCACCTAGTTATATATCAATACCTCAGAATGCCTTTTGGTATAAAGAATGCCCATCACACTTCTAAAGAATGATGGATAAAGTTGTAGGAACTTAAATCAGGCAAGGCTGGATGATGGTTTATATAGATGATGTCATTATATACTCTGATGAACAGGAGAATCATATGAATCAGGGCAGATTAGTCCTCCAAACAATTTCAAAAGTAGGACTAAAAGTATCCATGAAGAAATGCAACTTTGGGTATGGAGAACAAAAAGCTCAGATGCATAGTTTCTGGACTGACTCTAGCGCTGATCAGAATAGGATAGCTGCTGTGATGAAGAGAACAATGCCTCAGAATAAAACAGAGCTGCTATCCTTGGTTAATTTCTGTAGTTATTACAGAAATTATATCTCAAATTTTGCATTTCTGGCTAAGAGCTTGTATGAAATATGAAAAAAAATACTCTCTTTGAAATGACTCATGAGAGGTGGAAATACTACAGAGAATTAAAATTAGCTATAACTTCTGCCCCAGTACTAATACAACCAGACTACTCCAAAACATTTAAAATATACATTGAATCTTGTATGGATGAATTAGGAGCAGAATTACACCAGGAAAGGATAGAAGATGACAAACCTGTAGAGAAAACTGTACTTTTCATATCCAGGCAGATCAAAGATACTGAAAGAAGATATGGAGCCAGTCAAATGGAACGCCTTGCTTTAGTATGGGCTTTAGAAAAACTACACTATTACTTGGAAGGTTCAACATTCCAATTAATTACAGAATGCAATTCTTTAAGGACCCTAATGAATATGAAAACCCCTAGTAGGCATATGCTCAGATGACAAATTGCTATACAACAGTACAGAGGTCAGATGAGTATTTTTCCTAAAGCTGGTACTAAATACTAGAATTCAGAAAGTTTAAGTAGAAATGCTTTGCCTAATAATCCCAGGAACCCAGCTTATGATCCAGAGGATCATGATGTCTTTCCCATCTTGAATATAAATCTTCTTGCATTAGAAGCTCCAATCATGGGAATCCACATATGTGAATTATATACTGCTTTCCTTGACTTAGTAAGGAGAGACTACTCCCCTGATGTTAGGTTTTTGATCACTATAATGGAAGTTTAGTCTCCAGAAGAAGCTCTGATTAATAGCTTACCTGCTTCACTCCTCAAACCATACAAAACTGGAAGATTTACTCTATGGGATTGTCTCCTATATCATAGGCATCAACACTCTAGTCTACTAACCATAAGTACAAAAGATCACATACAGCATATATTAAAATAATGCCATGATAAATTCCCCTCAGGAAATCTGTCTACTGATAGGACCCTAGAAAAGGTGAAACAGATGGCTTGTTGGATAGATTGGAGGGAAGCCACCATTGGGTATGTTGCTAGTTGTGAGACTTGCCAGAAATCCAATAGAGGCGGGCAAGAGATTTGGACTTTTACAGAAGATTGCTGAACTCATAACTAGATGGGAGATTATTAATATGGACTTTGTTACAGGACTACCCCCAGGGGGAACTCCCTGCTATAACTCTGTCCTAGTCATAGTATACAGGTATTCTAATAAATCAAAGTTTTTACCTAAAAATAAAGAAGATGCTGCTATGGATGTAGCTTTGCTATATTGGAATAGGATTATAGCTGATGTAGGTATACCAAAAGTTATAATCAGTGACAGAGACCCCAAATTCACTTCTGAATTCTGGAGGGATTTAGATGATGTATTGGGGACTACCCTATCCTTTTATACTGCATACCATCCTCAGACTGATGGTTCAGCTTAGAGAATGATACAAACTCTAGAAGACATGTTGAGAAGATTCTAAAGTTTTTGTATAGAATACAAGAATGTAGATAAATAGTGTCATGACTGGGAAATTTTACTCCCAGCCCTAGAAATGGCTTACAATAGTAGTAAGCAATCTACTACTAAGAAAACCCCATAAATATTGGAAAGAGGATGAATTCCAAAACTCCCAGGAATTCCTTAAACCAAAACTTAGCCACTATTCACCCTACATCTCTTGATTTCAAGAAAATGATAGACCTAGCATATGATCATGCTCAAAAATGTGTGGAAGATGAAGTGGAATATAATAAACAGAAATGGGATAAAACACATAAAGAACCTGATTTTAAGGCAGTAGATCAGATTTTGATACCCAGTACCAACTTTAACAACCTAGCTGGGAATAGAAAATGAAGCCAGTCTTTTTGGGGCCTTTTTTATCAAATAAATACATGGCAAGAATGCTGTAGAATTAGTTCTGAGTGAAGAGTTATCAATGAAGCACACAGTATTCCCTGTTAGTTTGGTAAACCACATTCATACCAGGGAAGAAAGCAACCTCCCTCCAGTAACATTCCCAGTTGAATCTGACCCTGTGAAGGAAAAAGGAAAATTAAGCAGGATACTAAGAGACAAGAAACAGATAATCCAAGGGAAAGATGTTAGACTATACCTAGTCAGATACAAAGGAGGATCTTCAGACAAAGATGAATGGTTTACAGAGGAAATACCTGATGGACCCATACATCTTAGAAACTATAGAGCCAGTAGGAGATACTAAAGTACACATGGATTTTTCTTCTCCACCTCCACTTTTTTTCAGATATGGACATATCTTGGAGTGGGGGAATTTCACCTTGCTACTATTACAGAGCAGGCTGCAAAAGTAACAGAAAATAACATGTCACTCACTGACACCTACCCTAAATTGCCAGCCCTTATACTTTCAAATATTTAATTAAAAGTTTCCAACACGCACAGCTTTGAGATTTTGGCCATTTTAATGATTCACAGGGAAAATTCAGTCAGAATCTGTGAATTCTGTATATTTGAGGAGTTATGTGCGGAAAAGTGATTTTTCACAATTCCTGCAAGCTGCAACAACTAAGATACCCACGCGCGGCTGAGCAGCAGCACTTCCACCCTGTCTACATGAAATTTCAAGCTGAGTATGCAGTCTCAGGCATCTTAAAAGTATGCAGCCACGGGACTACAGGCTGGCTTGAAAGTCTGACAGAAGGAGACTTGAGGTCCGGCCTAAACATGCTACTACCCAGACAGAGACATGCCACATATGTAATAAATGTCTGTGTAGTTAGATCATGACTAGAAATATACATAATAATCATAAAATTAACTAAAAATAGCTTTTACATATTTTTACTGAATATATTAAAGAAAACAAGATAATTTCAAAAAACAATAACAGCACATTGAAAAACCTTACAACCTACCTTAAAGTGACAAAGATGAGCAATTGAAGCCATCAGAATACCCATGACAATTTGATGAAAATTAATATGCAAAAAATATTATATATTTTCTCATAGTAAAGATTTTTAATTAATTTAAGTAAATAAGCAGAATTTCAAAACTTAAGACCAAAAGCATTATTATCCTTTTTCTCACTTATTTATACTTAATGAGAACCTAAATTACATAAGAGTGACCGTAGGAAGGTCTAATAAGGAGAAATTTTAACAATCTGGGAATATCTACCAGGAATAAACAAGTAATTAAAGGTCATGTGAATAAATAAGGTGTCATTCACATGCCAATCAATCAATCAAATAATATAATAATTCCCTTCCCATGTAGAACTAGATGCTACCAGTTTTATGGAATCAAGAAAACATGATGGGCTACCACTGGCTACCATGCTAGCCTTAGCACCTGTCCCTTTGAGCCCCTATAGCCCTCAGAAGGACAGAGTTGGGACTCAAAAAGCTATAAATAAAGAGCCCTTTTTGAGGTTATTGTTACCCCAGACCCAGTTATATATACATCCAGAAACCATTCCAAAGTGATCAAGTACTTATAAGAGATAATTTAGTGATTTATTGCTTTAGTCTGATTAATATTGTCAATCCCAAACCAATTTTTAGCAATTTAAACTGCTTAACAACCATTTAACCCCAGATACAGGTTTAACCCATCAGTACACGTCACAAACAGGTAACCAAAGGATTAAATAGCATACCAGTGATTTTATTATCCTTTTGATGTTGTGGAATCTTGGTTACAAACCCCTTCCAATGAATCATATATTTTATATATTTATTATCTTTGGGAAATATCTCCTTTAAGAATATAAATCAAAGATTCAAAAGTAACCTGGTCTATGTATTTCAAAGTGAATTTCCTGAAGGAGAGGTGTTAAATATCCCCAATATCATTGTTTCCCCTCTTTTTATTTATTTCATAATCAATTTGCTAATATTGATTGATTATAATCATTAATATCCAAACCATATTGCCTTGAATTTTCTTTATCCAAATATTTTATGGATTATTGCTTCATTTCTATAATAATATATCTATCTTCATTCAAGAAGCTGTGGTAGCTAAAAGATAGCAATTATCTTGGAATCCAGGAGGCTTCCAATCTTTGCATTGATGTCTTCAACATCAAGTCTTTTTTCAATATTTTTTACCTCTTTTGCACCACCACACATCTTAATGTAGCATGGTTTATGTTTCTCCAATTTTCAATCATTTACTTTCTCACTTTAAACCAAACATTTTCATAATACCCAAGCAATTTAGAAATTACTCTGAATCTGCAATTCCCATCACCAATTGGATCCTAGACCCCATCCAAGAACTTACTAAATTTCTCAGGTATTTGATTGACTTATTTCACTTTGGGTCCTATAATCAAAACTCACTCAGTCAAAATTCCAATAACATTGATTAATCACATCAATTCTCACCAAAGATGAGCTTCTGGTCAATGCTTCCTGCGGATCTTCTTCCTCTGAAGAGGATTTAAATTCCAAATGAAGTGAATCTAATTCACTTTCATTCCCTTCCTCTGAACTATTAAATTCAGATTCTAATCCTGAATACTTTGACTAACAATTAACATCATATCATCATCAGTTCATTAAACCAAAAAAAAAAAATTTCACAAGATAAAAGACTTGAAATCTTTGTCTTTTCTTATTTGGTTCCCCTCTAATTCTCTTTTCCTGCTGAATTTTCTCCTCAAAATTTTCAAATCAAGAAGGCTCTCTCTGGGTATCTGTCAATTTTGGCTGACCTCTGCTTGATCACAAGACTTTAGGTTCAAGTCTTGTCTTTGATTGATGATTTTCAGTCTCCGGAAGCAATTTCTTCAAAAGCCCATGATAATCTTATTCAGGGTATCCCAAGATCATTTCATTGAGCTTCTCATAAACTGAGAATTTTTGAGCATTTCATCAACATCAAAATTTCAAGATTCAAAAGGATCAAATATCAGTAAGGCAGGAATCATCATTTAAAAAGCATTAATCAAAAAGCATTAATCCCATTAAACCAACTCACAGAACAAGAACTGCAAGGGTCATAATCCAAAATTCAATGAGGATGAACATCCTCAGGAACAACAGATCCTTGGAATGCTAGTAGGTCACCTATCTTGTAGGAACAGGTTAAACCCATAGTCTTGGAGTATGACTTGGCACACACTTCCCCATCACAGTTCTGCTTTAATTTCTCAAATTGTTCCTCAAAAATTTTAATTGCCTCTGAAGAAAACTTGTATCTCTATGGTAAAAGCTCAGTGGGAAGAACTATTCCTATCTTAATTCAATAGCTGTAAATGGCAGCCTGAACCAATTCAAGTTGATTGGAAACTGTTCCCTCTAGGTTCCTGCAATCATCAAACATGTTTCCAAAAGAATTTGCAAAGAATTTTTTGAGAGTAGCAGGGGCTCCTTCAACCCAAGACATGGTTTTATTTCCAAATTCAGGGTTTTTTCAAGTCAAAGCAGTTACAAATGTCTCTATGATATAAAAGATTTTATGATCCATATACTTAAGCACATCCTCATGGTCTGCCAAGAAACACTTTCTACAAGCCATAATTTAAGAAACCCAAAACTAGGAAAGTTAACTGTGGAGGCAGTTATTTGGCACTTACTCTAACTTCTGCATCATTGATCTCTGCCTCCTCCTTGGTTTTTGAAGCCCCATACTTAGCCCACAGAGATATAAAGCTTTGGCATCCTTTAACGTCATTATTGAAGCACACTTTACAGTTTGCTTGTATTTTTTTAGACAAGTGCCACAGAAAAAACTGTCTTTTTGACCCAGGGAAAGGTTTTTCTATAGCACAAATCAGACCTTTTCCACGGTCTGTCACAAAGACTTTGGGAAGTCACACAGGATCAAAAGCCAGCTCCTTCAGTGAATTTATAGACCAACTGTAGAACTCAAATGTTTCTCTTCTAATAAAAACAAGAGCCTTTTTGAAAGTTTTACAGTTGGCTGTAATTCCTATGAAATTCAATAGGGGGATGTTGTACTTATTTTTTTCATAAGTACAATCCAACATAGAAATATGATGGAATGGCTTGCAAAGCTCCAATGGCTTGGGGTCTGCCAAGAATAGGGCCTCCAAGTAATCCCCTCCACTAAAATTTGCTCAATGAACCCAACCTGCATTACCAAGTTGTTCAAAGAGGAACTCCATAACACTTTTTCTTTCAGGGATTTAACCTCTACTGCTATACTTGGCTGTGGTTAAACCTGAAAAAATAAGACAAAAACCAATATTAAAATCATTTTTTGACTCAAATAACCCAAACAATAGCTAAAAGCTCACAAACTCAAACAATAAAATGGTATTGTGAGTAAAAAAGCCACACTTTAAACCTTTATAAAAGGCAAGGGGCCTGGCTCCAAATAAATGAAGCTCAAAGGAGCTTTGCTTTTAAATAGCTCACACCCTTTATATTAACAAAACACAAGGGCTACTACTCCAATTGGGACCTTCCACTCAAAATTTGAGTTGCCAATAAGATTATTAGTTGAATATAATACTAAAGTTGCTAGCCCCAGTCAATCTCTTCTTGAGACTAAGTTTTATGGGCTTGTTAACTCTTGCCTTATTCTCTTACAAATAAATAATAATATATAACTGTTCAGGGGGCTATAGGGTGAAGGCCCTCCTCTTTTAGTGTAACAGGAGCCATCGGGGGAGTGCTAGGATCCTCCTGGTTTTTTCCTCAAGGGCTCAGAAACCCATTACATCTCATCAGGGCCAAATTGGGGTCTCTGGCTGGCCAGTGACTCCATGTCACCATCCAGTCCCATTTTCTCTCCCATTGTATCCCTTTACAGGAAAGCTATATTCACCAATGAAGAATCTTGAATTTACCAAAGTTTACATTGAAAAAAAAAAAAATAGTATTCACACATTATTTATCATGATGGAAAATGGATGTCACTGGTAATTCCTTAAAGTAGAAACTGGAATTCACTTGAGCTTCCACATTAATGAAACTGAATCTCACTTGGAATTTACCTTTAAAGTAATAGATATCAAACATACCAAATCAAAATATTTTTTACTGGAATAACCCAGCCATAAAACTGGTGATCAACAATTCTAAAAAATACAGAAAAGTGGAGGTTTGGAAATTTTGACAAAATAAGCACACAGCTGAAGTCAGATGAACATGAAGATCTATGAAACCAATTATAATATTTCACCAATGCGTTATAAGACTCCAAATGGTGCTAGGCTGCAGGCAGTTCTGTGTAGGGGAAAGGTGGTGTTCAGGCTGCCCTCCTAAGAGTTACAATAATATTCAAATTTAACTGGATCAAGGTCCGGGAACTTTTAAATAAGGAATCAATGTAATGGATGAGTTTGGGAATAGTTAGAAGCAATGGAAACAACACTATCCAAGGCAAGATGGTGCAGGGAAAGAGTTGAACAAAATAATTCAAAGTTTTGTTCAGAGTTCAATGGAGCAAGGCAGTTGTAAGTAACAACGCCCACTAGCTAATAACTCTGGTTGTGGGCGGAAGATAATGAAAGATCAACTCAATCCCAACCAACCTCCAGGTTCTCAATGAACCTTCCAAACTCTCCACACTCAAGCGCTTGAAGGGTACCAGATAACTGTGGGTGGCTGAACAAAACAAAAGAAATTTGTTTATGAAGCTCTAGAAGCAAAGCAATAACAGATTTGAACAAGAATAACCCAACACTTCTCAAGGAACTCAAGATTAGCGTTGCGGAATTCAACCTTAAAGAATAAAGGGAGGTTTAACACTCCAGGTTTCAAGCTTGAAAAAACCTCTTTGGCCAAACGTGACTGGATCCGGAAAGATGATCAGGGGAGGATCAACCAGTATGGTCAGAAAAAAGGAACAAGAGTGGTATAACACACTCAAGAATTCCAGCAGACAGAATTCTCTTCAACCAGCAAGGCTATGGTTGGTGATAAGGATCAAGGTCACAGATGGACAGATCAAAGTTTTGAGTATGGAGTCTCAAAGCATCAAGGGGTAATCAAAAGATATACCCATAATAAGGATGAGGATTAATTCCTGATGATGACCAGGGGCATATGCACACACTCCCATGGATGATTTGAAAAAGGCAGGGGAGAGCCCCTCCTTTAATAGACAAGAGGCCTGTAGACTATTTACAAGAGATACTTACAAATGAGTGCGGAATTTTTTTTTCTTTTTTTTTACTTTTTTTTTTTGATCATGAGAAAATAAAAGAAAAAGGAAAAAAAAACTTAAAAAGAAAAAATTGAAATCATGGATGAACAGGAATGGAAAGACACCAGTCCATACCAATGATGGGCACAGGCAGGAGAGTAGCATGTGAGGGCTGCGCGCACAGGCTGATGGGCCCGGGCAACTGCTGAGATCATGCGGGCAACAGAGACCCGCGCGGGCAACAGACAAGCCGCGCGGGGACTAGTGAGCTAGGGGAAGGATGAGCAATGGAGAAACGTGGGGATGAGAAGGGACCAAGCAAGATTGAGAGGTGGAAGAGCAAGGTGAGGAGCAAAACCAACATTGCAATCAAGGTGGTGGAGAGAGGAGAGTAGGTTACAGAGGATGGGGGTAGTTGTTGTTGAGATTTTCTTGATCCTGATTGGGGTGAGATTTGATGGGAGGATGATGACAGGCAGGGTTGGAGAGTCTCCTGCAACGCTGGTTGGAGCAATGATGACCAATGTAGTTGTGGGTGGTCGTTGTCATTGTTGCCGTTTGGAGTGGTCATTGTCATTGTTGCCATTTGGGGTGGTCATTTTCATTGTTGCCGTTTGGGGTGGTCATTGTGTGCAGAGGGCAAAGGAACAATGGACTGATTACCAGATGGTTTGACAATCCTCAAAGGTCAAGAGAGTAGGAATTAGATTGCAATGGGGATGGGGATGATTGGATCAAGAAAACAAAGTTGCCACCGTCATCATCATTGAAAACATTGACGGTGGTGATAAATGGGATGCTGGGGGTGATGGATGTAAATTGCAGGATGATGATTGATAGACAGTATTAGCACTCTGGACCATCAACGCTGTTTCCAGTGAGGGTCAAGCCAAGCCAAGCTGGTCTTGCCCGCACGCTTGGCAAAAAAGGAGCTGGAGGATGAGACTTGAAGCAAGAGGGACTTGAAAACTGGGCACAGGGGTCTAGAAACCTGAGAGATCCTCTTAGACAACTAGGAGAAGGGAAGGCTAGGGGCTAGCAACTAGAAACTAAAATAGGAAATCATTCTGGGAAAGTTTTTTTTTTTGAGGGTGTATTGATGGATAAGGGAATGTAAAAAGATTTCAAAAAATTTCCATTTTCCATAAGGTGTCCCAGATTGGTCACCATATCTCTCCCCAACTTACAGACTGTCCCTGGTCTGCATCTTGAACTTGAAGATATAAAATGAAGGAGAAATACAAGGAAATTTGAACAGAAGATTGGCCATTTCTTGATCTTGAGAGCGACTGAAGAGCTTGAAAATATCTTGATCCATCCAAAAGAGCCCTAGAAGTGGTAAAGATAAAACATAGAAGGCTTCCCAGGTGCTCACGTATGTGGCATACAGTAGAGTTTACAACAAGAAACGCAGCAAATAACCCTTGTGGTGCACAATTGGTAGGACTTACTTCTGAGATAAGTTGCCTCCATAACAATGGAACTTGTTGACTTGATCAGCAGAGAACCTTCAGGCCAGTTGAGTACCATCCAGCTCCTCCCAAACATCAGATCCACTCCTAACTTGGCAAACCACCCAATAGGGACCATTCCAGCAATTTGAGAAAAGCTTGCCCCACTGTGTCTCCAAAAATTGATTATAAGCTAAAACTAGATCACCAGGATTCAAGGATTCCCTGATTCCATTTGAGTGCTTTTCCTCCCAATACTGAACTAATTTTTCTCTGGACTCCATCATCTTTTGATAAGCTTCATCACAAAAATCTTCACTTTTCTCCAGTTGCTTGGATCTAGCCACTAATAGATCAGTAGTGGAGGACACCTTGTCCAAAGGGATACTTAACAAATATTCCATTTACAGATCAAAAGGAACAACTGCTCTTTGGCCAAAGATGATTTCATAAGGTGAGTAGCCAGTAGTCCTTTTGATTGAGATTTGATCAGAGAAGAGAAAAAGAGGATGGAATTGGCAACAATTCTTGCCACTTTCACCAGCCATCTTAACAATTTCAGCCTTCAAAGAAGCATGGCCTTGTTCCACCATGCCTTGGCCTTCAGGATAATAAGGAGTAGTAACTCTATGTTGTCCAGGAAGAGATTGGATCATTTCAGCAATTTTTTCACCAAATTTGGAGCCACCATCAGTAGAGTAAGATTGAGCCAGGCCATAACGCATTGTCCAGGTCTCATAGAGGAAAGTTGCCACTAATTCAGAGCTATGATTCTTGAGAAACTTTGCTTCAACCCATCCAGAAAAATCATCTCTAGCCACAATGAGGTACTTAGCACCACCTGCCTTAATATGAACCATATCCATAGAAATCCTTCAAAGAAAGTGGACTCCCCAGTAGGATAAAAAATTTCAGTTGGTCCCCTAAGATCACTTTTTTGAAAAAATTCACAACTCTTGCACCATTGAGAGAAGGATTTCTTCAGAGATGGCCACCAGAATCATTTGGATAATTTTTGATAATTTTTGGTTTCCCCATGATGACCAAGACCTTCATGGAGACTTTCAAGGATAGAATCTTGCTAAGAAGGGATAGTAACAACAATAAGAGGACAAGGATTTCCTCTTTTCATAAGCCTAGAGCCTTGGAAAAAGAAACTAGAGGACTTTCTTTTAAGAGATCAGAATTCTTTAGTAGTGAGATCAGGAGGTTTTTGAAGAGTTATAAGGTACTGCTCTAGTTTAAGCCAGAAACCTTGTTGAAATCCAGACTAATCTTGAGAAGAGAAAGAGAAGAAAGATTGGATTAAAGGTTCTTCTTCATCAAAATCATTTCCAACATCAGATTCATTGTCTCCAAGAGGTTGTCAAGATAAACCATCAGGCATAGTGAAAGATTTCCCAGGCCTGTGAACATTATCAAAAGAAAAAATATGGATAAAGGCCACCCAACAAGTCATAGGAGCATTGGGAAGGCTGGGAGCATTTATTATTTCAATGATGGATTGAGCATCAACTTTTACATTGAAATGTTTGCCCCAGAGAACGATTTGAAGTTTCTTCATCATTTGAGCCACACCACAAAGTTCCAATTTGGGCTTAGAGTACCTAGACTCTACATCTGAAAACAGAAAAGATTCATAAAGAGCAGGAAGGTCCCAACCATTTTCATCTTCCTGAGTAAGAACAACCCAAACAGATTGATAACTAGAATCAACAGCCAGCTTGATCTTGCCAGCTCCAGGTCCACAGGAGATCTTTTTCAAAACTATATCTTTACCCACCATCATTTTGAGAAACTGAAAAGAATGTTCACAATCTTTGGTCCAAATCCATTCAGAATCTTTCCTGGTTAGACAAATCAAGGGTGCACATATTTTTGATAAGGATGGGATAAATATTCTAACATAAGTGACAACATCTAGGAAGCTCCTAACTTCAGTGGGATTGATTGGATTAGGCCATGAGATGATCTTGTTGACTTTGGCTGGTGCCATCCTTCTTCCTTCCTTGCAGACCACATGACCAACAATTTCCAGAGCAGGGACACAAGCAGCCAGTTTTGATCCAGAGACAGTAAGGCCAGATTCCTTGATTCAAAACAGAATCCTTTCCAAAGTAGTAGCATATTCGCAAATAAGACAAATAATTCCTGAATGCCAAGGTAAGAGCTCATTATCATAGTCATAAACTGGACCTTTAATTCCACCATCATCAATAAAGATACCATCATGATCAGGGATTTCATCCTGGAGGATCCACATCATCTGAGCCTGATAGACTGCAACCAAATTGGTGGAACCTTGAGGCAATTGAGTAAGTCAAAATCAAGCAAGAGGAGTATCAAAGGTAGTGAGAGGGCAAGAAATAGGATGTAAATATTGTTTTTCATAGCCACCCATAATATTCCCTAGACCATAGCAAGCTCTCCCAGAGAAAGATTAAACAAATTCTTCAGTAGCAGGCGGAATACCAGAGTCTTTAATAGTAACTTTATTAAGAGGTTGGAGATCATGAAATTTTCTAATTTTACCATTACTCTTGAGGACACATGGAAGACAGGGATGGAATAACTAGAGGTTTACTGCTCATATAGGCCAGGAAAAACTTGTTCATGGACCAACTTGAGAAATTTGTAAACTTTAACAGCAGGGATAGGGATCTTCCTCTTTTGCCAAGGATCATGTTCAATTATAGGGATGATATAAGAGAGGCCATAGGATTCTTTCAAGAGACCTCTCTCTTCTTCACAGAAAGAAATAGATTTTTCCCTTAGAGATAAGACATTATTGATCAAATTTAACTCATCAAGAAGAAGCCATCCACCTGGACCAAAGTAAACCACCTTCAGAAATTCTTCAATGAACCAACCATTGGGAACAAAGGGACTAGTAAGAGATTGAAGAAGACCACAGTAAGGATCACAAGATAAGGGAGGATGCATAAGGGGTGGATTGAGGTTGAGAGGCATAGGCTGGTTGACTGGTTGGATCTTCTTGGCAACTTGCTTATACTTGGTGGAAAATGAGAGAATTTCTTGTTTCCTCCAAGAGTTAACCAGTGAGACTTGATTGCAAAAACTGAGTCCAAGTTCCAACATTTGCCACATTGGATGTTCTGCAATATCCTCAAAGAGTGCTGTTAAAATATGTATGCACTTACGTGTTTGCTAGGTATAAGTGTAATCCAAATGTGATGCACATATGGGGCTCTCTGGCCCATTGGACACTCACACAAACCATATGGGCCTGTGTGAATGTCACTGATTTGGGGAAACTGGCCTCAAAACGCGTGAAACAGGCTCATTGGTACACGGGCCCTAACGGGCCCGGTGGGGGATATGAGCAAATACATCCAGATGGGCTCTTATGGGCATAATTGGGCCCAAGGTTTATTGTGGACATACATGGCCAGACAGGCTGGCCCGCCAAAGTATTTTTTACTTAGTTTTTGGGCTTGGGGACGCCACCTGCGTTGCGGCCCGCTTGGGGCTGCTGCCCGTGTTGCGGCCCGCTTGGGGCCGCTGTTTTTGCCCTTGGCAAATCTATGGGGCCCAACGGCCCGCGCGGGGCCATTGTTGTGGCTGCCCCGCTGGGTGGCAGCCGCAGGGCTGGTGGTCCTGGCTCCTCCCCCTCCCCTTGCTTGCCATTGCAAGGGGGAGGGGGAGGGCTGGCTGGTTGTAACCAGCCAGCAACCGGTCATGGTGGGGGGGACTTGATCACCCCCCCACCAAAAGAGGTGGCCAGGCCAGTTTCATCAAGGTAACCGGCGGTGGGGGGGAATTGACCACCCCCCCATCATTGAAGGGGCGCTCTCCCCCCCCCTTTAGCAAGGGGGAGGAGCGATGGGCTGGAGGCAACCTGACCACCCCCCAGCCCACTTAACGAAGCAACGCCCTGGGGGTATCAACCCCCAGGGCCCCTGGTAGGGAGATTTGAACGCCCCCTCCAGGGATTTGAGAGAAAGAGGGGGGGCATGTCCGCCGGTTACACCCCCCCCCAGGTGATATTTTGGTTGGACTCAGGTGAGTCCTGGGTCCCACCTGGCCCATATGAGGGGCCAGGGCTGTACAAGTGCTAAGATAAGTAACAGGGCTGGTTGTAACAGACAACCAGCCAGGGATTGAACAGCAAAGGGGCTGGTTTAGCCCTATTGAGGTGGAAACACCAGAAACAACCGGATTATTCTGGTTGTAAGGGTACAGGGACTGATTCCATGTGGGCTGATGTAGCCCAAACCAAGTAACAAGGCCTGTAGAGCCTGTAGGGATCCTTTGGGGCGGAAAATCTGCCTTTTGTCTTGTTGTATCATGGGCTCACAAGAGGCCAAGCTTTTGTACTTAAGGAGCTCTTCTTCCTGCTGTTTTCCATTATCCATTCATCATCCAATTGAATTCATCAACAATATCATCCAACGTGTTGCCCCATTTGTGAGAGCCCATCAATCAATTATTGACACAAGGTGTCCAGCATTTCTTTTGCTTTAAATACTGCTCATTTGCCTAAGCTGATTGCTGGCCAAAATTATAACAGGTGCCTTTTCCATAAAGGAAGAACCAGGAGATAATACTTTTCTCACATGTGAGGCACAAGGTAGGGTTTTGAAGATGATGATAGAAGCTTGCCCTGGCAGTGCACTATTGGGAGGACTTACTTTTACCCCAGATTGCCTCCACTGAAGCCCATATTCCTCCATACCAAAACCGCCAAGAATAGAATCAAGATAAGGATCTAGTTTAGACTCATTACGGAGATTCAAACTGGAACTGAGAAAAGATTGATCAGACCTAATATCACAAGGAAAAGAAGGCAAAACACACCCAGAGAAAGAAGTAAAAGAAATATTTTTATATTTTTCTATTTTGGCATGTTTTTCATTTTCAATATTTTCCAGTTTAGATGAAAATGATGAACAGAATGAAAAATAAGCCTGGGGAATGTGAGTTGAACCTTGAGTTGAAGTCTGAGGCTGAAAAGAACTACAACTATTAGTAGGATCAACTGTTTTCATAAAAAATGAGAGGAATTGGAATTGTCCTTCTGCTTCCCATTTAAAGATGATTTAGAAGGATGACCAGGAAACTATCTTTCCCAACAACCATAATCCAAAGAACAGAGAAGAACTTCAATCTTTCTACCATCAGCATCAGGGAGAATAATTCTCTCCCAAACCTTATCAGAAAACATCAGATTAGCACCAAATTCTTTTATAATTATGGCCAGCAATTAGCTTAGGAAAATGAGAAGTATTTAAAGCAAAATAAATGCTGGACACCTTGTGTCAATAATTGCTGATTGGTTCTTGCAATGGGGCAATACATTGGATGATATTGTTGATGAATTCAATTGGATGATAAAATGAATTATTGAAAACAGCAGAAAGAAGAGCTCCTTAAGTAAAAAAGATTGGCCTCTTGTGAGCCCGTGATACAACAAGCCAAAAGGAAAATTTTCCGCTCCAAAAGATCTCTCTCTACAGGCTCTACAGGCCTTGTTACTTGGTTTAGGCTACATCAGCCCGCATGGCATCAGTCCCTGTACCCTTAAAACCAGCCTATTCCAGTTTTTTCTGGTTTTTCCACCTCAATGGGGCTGAACCAGCCCCTTAGCTGTTCAAAACCCTGGCCGGTTGTCTATTAAAACCGGCCTGTTACCTCACATGCTGGCTGGTTGCCTCATGCAACCAGCCCCTGGCCATAAAAATGGCCAGGAGGGACCCAGGACACACCTGGGTCCGGTCTCAGACACACATGGGGGGGGTGTAACCGGTGGACATGCCACCCCCCCCCTCTTTCTCTCAAATCCCTGGAGGGGGCAGTCAAATCCCCCTACCAGGGGCCCTGGAGGTTGATGCCCCCAAGGCATTGTCATGGTAAGTGGGCTGGGGGGTGGTCAGGTCCCCTCTCGCCCATTTCTCCTCCCACTTGTTAAAGGGGGAGGGAGAGCGCCCCTTTGATGGTGGGGGTGTGGTCAATTCCCCCCCATCAGCGGTCACCTCAATGCAACTGGCCTAGCCACCACACTTGGTGGGGGGGTGATCAAGTCCCCCCCACCATGACCGGTTGCCCCTTGCGACCGGTCGCTGGCTGGTTCCATCCAGCCAGACCTACCCCTCCTCCTTGCAATGGCAAGCAAGGGGAGGGGGAGAAGCCGGGGCCATTGGCCCCAGCCCCGCGGCAGCCGCAACCGGGGTGGGGGGCTCCATTTTGAGTCCCCCTGCCCCCTACAACGGCCCTGCACAGGCCGTAAGCAAAAACAGTGTCCCTGAGCAGGCTGAAACACGGGAGGCAGCCCCAAATGGGCTGCGACATGGGCGGCGGCCCCAATGGGCCGCCCTCAAGCCCAAAAAGTGAGTTTAACATACTTTTGCGGGCCAGCCCATCTGACCAAGTATGTCCAAAATAAACCTTGGGTCCAATTATGTCCATACAAGCCCATCTGGCTGTATTTGTTCATATACCCTACCGGGCCCATTAGGGCCCGTGTACCAATAGGGCTGTTTCACAGATTTTGAGGCCAGTTTCCCCAAATTGGTGTTATCCACACATGCATGTATGGTCCATGTGTGTGTCCAATGGGCTGCAGAGGCCCTCATGTACATCCCATTTGGATTACACTCATACGTAGCACACGCGTAAGTGCTTACGTATTTTAACACACCCCCTTAATCCAAAAGGGGTGACATTTGCATATTAGTCACAAAGCCTTGATGCTTGCTCCTATCTAAAGCCTCATTCAAGATATCTGCAATCATTTCTCCAGTAGGCATGTACCTCAACACAATCTCCTTGCAGTTAACTGCATTGTGAATATAGTTGTAGTGAACATTGATATGTTTTGTTCTTGAATGGAACACTTGGTTTTGGGCCAACACAATGGCACTCTGGTTATCAGAATAAAACAACGCAAACCCTGGTGGTTTATGTGTATCCTCCAAGACTTTCCTCAACCATTTTTCCTCCTGTGAAGCTGCTAATTAAGCTCTATACTCAGCCTCTGTTGATGAAAGACTTATTGCTGATACCTTCTTGGACATCCATGACACCAGGTCTTACCTAAAAAGAATACAAAACCACTTGTTGATTCACTAGTGTTACCATGTGCCCAAGTTGCAATGGAATAACCAACCAAATCAAAGTTTTCTGACTTTTTAAACAACAGTCCCAGACTGTGAGTTCCTTAAAGATACCTCATAACTCTCTTAAACGCTGACCAATGCCTCATGCTTGGCTTCTCTAAGTGTTGCAACAAGACACCAATTGCAAAGGCAATATTTTGCCTTGTACACTGCCCCAAATAATTAAGCAATCCAATAGCTGACCTGTAGTTGTTCCCTGATTGAAAAAACTCCAGATAATCCTCATCTGTAGACTTCTCTAAACAAATGTTTGACTGCATGTGAGTACCAAACTCCTTTGCATCTTCTAAGCCAAATTGCTTAAGAAGAGCTGCTACCTAGTGGCTCTGGTCTAACTTAATACCATTCTTGCTCTTACTGACTTTCATTCCTAGCACCTGTTGTGCCCAACCAAGATCTTTTATCTTTAATTCCTTTTTGAGTGTCTCCATGACTCTCTCTTTACCATTTCCAATGATGATAATGTCATTGACCCATACAAACAAAATTTCATCCTTTCTCACAAAGAGAAAAGGGTTGGCCTCAGATGTCTTGAAACCAATCTGTATCAGTTTCTCACTCATGGTATTATACCACAACCTAGCTGCTTGCTTCAATCCATACAGGTATCTACACGGCTTGAGGACATATTCCCCTTTATCTGCTGAAAGAAAAATTCTAACACAGATTTTCTTCATGGTTTCTGGTTTAGTCTCTACTAACTATTCACAAAATCCATCAGGAATTGACATATAAACAGTCTCCTCCTCTCCAAGTTTTGCATTCAAGTATGCTGTTACAAAATCAGCTTGTCTGATTTCTTCACCCAACTCCACTGCCAGAGAAATGATTTACCTGAAGGTGGAAAGCCTTCCAGTTGGTGAGAAAGTTTCTTGGTTATCAATACCCTCTCTCTGCTTGAATCCCTGTGCAATGCATCTAGCTTTGAACCTCTTCAAAACTCCATTTGTGTCAAACTTCTTGTTTAACAGCAATCTAGACCCCAAAATGGTCTTTCCCTTTGGAACAGAATCCTGCTTAACAACTTCAAAGACACTATTATTCTCCAGAGAATCAAATTCCTCAAAAATAGCACTCTTCCAGTTGGCTATCTCATCAGAATTCATAGCTTGGCCAAAGCTATTTGGGTTAACCCTGTTACCCATTTCTGAACTCAACTCCAGTACTTCATTGAGCATACACTGTTCCTGAAATGTATCTTCCTCATATCCTGTGGCAGCATAATGGGACTTCCATTCCCCGTACCTATCAACTGGCACTCTAACTCTTCCACTCCGTTGAACTGGAGGTGGAGGCTCATCAGGTTCCAAATCAATGGATTCCCCTGAAGTGGGCACTAAACCCTCTGGTGGCACATCCGCCATCTCTTCATCTTCCAGAAACACATTTTCCTCAGCCTTTGCTGGTGAAAAAGGTTCTAATTCTATTTCTTTCTGTGACTTATTTACAACATCTTCACTCCTTTTGAGTGGAAAGGTACTTTCATGGAATTTTACATCCCTACTAAAGATAACCTTTCTTGTCCCTGGAAAATAGATCCTATACAATTTAATTATTAAATCATAGCCTACAAGTGCCCCTGTTCTGGCTCTAGGGTCTAATTTTCCAACCATCTCATTATGATGGACACTATAATACACCAAGCAACCGATTGTTCTTAGGTGTGATGTTTTGGGGTACAACTTCCAAAACTGATAATGAGTACTCTTCCCATTAACACTTACAATGTTGTTCAACAGACAGACTGTAAACATCAACTCACCCCATAAGAACTTTGGTAGACCAGATTGAGACATAATAGTTCTGACGTTTTCCAGTAAAGTCCTATTCATTCTCTCAACTATTCCATTATTCTGTGGATTACTCGCAGTAGTGACTATATGAATGATACCATAATCTTTAAATAACCTCTCAAACTCTTTAATATCAAATTCACCACCTCCAGTGGTAATAACCCTTTTGATCTCCTTCATCAGACCATTCTTTTTCAAGACTTTGAAGATGAAAGAAACCTCCTCTGTGGTCTGATCCTTAGATCAGATTTGTTTAACCCAAACATAATCAGTTGCAGTATCAAAAAAATTGATGAAGTATCTTGCTCCACCAAGGGACTCCAGTGTGAATGGCTCTGCCAAATCAATTGAAAATTCCTCTCTAGGAACATCAGTGCAATCCATACTCTTTGAGAACACATTTCTAGTCTTAGCCCCCAAGGTACAACTCTCACAGTTGCTGTCCTTTACCTTATGGCCACTTCTATTGTGAGCAACAGTGCTCAGAGCTGAGATTTTGAAAAAGCTTGCACAAAAAAGCTTATTCCAAATGTGTCCACTAAGAACAGTTCTCCCATCCATATCAAATACAAACCTATCTTCTTTAAGATAACAAATCTGGAAACCTTTTTTCCACAAAACTCCAAGAGACATAAGTTTATAAGGCAACTCTGGTACATAGAACACTTTCTCAAAAGAAATTTTGAAACCCAAGTGATTTTCAAGAATAACTTTTCCAATTCCCTTAATCTTAATTGTTCTGCCTTTCCAACCAATATTTACAACTTCATCATAATCACTAAGATTTGAAAATAAATTTGGTTCAAAGAACATGTGATCTGTACAACCAGAATCAATCAAAAAAAGAGCATCCTCCTTCAATCCTCCTAATAGTAAAGAAGCTTTATCAGTGACTGATAAATTCTCATCTTTGAGGTTAAGATTACTCACTTCATAATCAATCAATTCCATTTCTTGATACTCATCAATTTTGGCCTTCTTGTTGGGACCTTCTTCCCCAACAACCATTTCCATTGGACCATCAAACGCCACCATTGCAATGTTTTCAGTAGTGAGATTGAACTCCTTGTCATTCTCTTCGGACTTCTTCCTCTTCTTTTCCTCCTTGCAATCCTTAGCAGATTTCCCCTTATTCTGACAATTATAGCATAAGACCTTGTACAAATTCTTTTTTGCCTTCTTGCAAGATTTTCCAGTCTTTCCCAGAAGGGCTTTTCCAGAGCCCCTCTTCATCTTGAACTGAAGATCATCCTTTTCAATCCTCTTCAGCACATCCTCCTCCCCAGGAAGAGGATTCAATTGATAAATAATTCTGACTAAAGAATCAAACTCCTTTGGTATCTTCTGAAGGATTAAGAGTGACAAACACTCAGGATTCATTTCAATTCCTGATGACTTAAACTTGGCTATGCTAGAACTAGCCTCTGCAACAAACTGTTTACAATTTGAATATTGTAATTTGAGTAGTTTATTGAAGGCTATACCCTTCTGGTGAACGGAATCACCAGCATATTTGGACTTAAGAAACTTCCAAAGGATGCTGCCCCTCCTTCTCTCATCTTCCCTAAGAGTATCAGCAACCCATGTCACATGATTCTCATCAAGATGCCTAAGGATGAGATGATATAACTTTTTCTCCACTTCTGAACTGATCAAAGTGTCATCTGCATCCATTATCTCCCCACAACAGATGTTTTCCAGCTCACTATCCATAAGTACAGCCCAAGCATTATAATTCTGACTTTTCAGAACTATCTTGGTGGAGCTAACATCAGGGATATACAACATCCTCTTGGAAAACTTGAGGTCTTTGAGGTTCTCAAGAGTGAGGTACAAGGGTCTAGATGGCTTGGAAGTAATTATTAGGTTGGCACTGATAATGTGTTATAATTATGGCCATCAATTAGCTTAGGAAAATGAGCAGTATTTAAAGCAAAAGAAATTCTGGACACCTTTTGTCAATAATTGCTGATGGGCTCTCACATTGGGGCAATACATTGGATGATATTGGCTATGAATTCAATTGGATGATAAAATGAATGATGGAAAACAGCAGGGAGAAGAGCTCCTTAAGTACAAAAGATTGGCCTCTTGTGAGCCCATGATACAACAAGCCCAAAGGCAAATTTTCCGCTCCAAAAGATCTCTACAGGCTCTACAGGCTTGTTACTTGGTTTGGGTTACATCAGCCCGCATTGCATCAGTCCCTGTACACTTTCAACCAGCCTATTCCGGTTATTTCTGGTTTTTCCACCTCAATGGGGCTGAACCAACCCCTTAGCTGTTCAAACCCCTGGCCGGTTGTCTATTACAACCGGCATGTTACCTCACATGCTGGCTGGTTGCCTCATGCAACCAGCCCCTGGCCATACAAATGGCCAGGAGGGACCCAGGACACACCTGGGTCCGGTCTCAGACACACATGGGGGGTGGGTGTAACCGGCAGACATGCCGCCCCCACCCCCTCTTCTTCTCAAATCCCTTGAGGGGGAAGTCAAATCCCCCTACCAGGGGCCCTGAAGGTTGATGCCCCCGTCAGCCTCCTGGATGCCAAGACCCTTGCTATCCTTTAGCTACCAGAGGTGATAGAGTAAATAATAAATATATTATTTAATAAATGCAGCAATAATCCGTAGAATACTTGGATTAAGCTTATTGCAAGGTTAAATGGTTTGGTTATTGTTTATTGTTTTGAATCAAAATTGATTATTAAATATTTATAGAGGGACACAATTATATTGGGGATCTTTAACACCTCTCTTCAGGGATCTCAGTATGAAAACATGTAGTCCTGGTTACTTTGGGTTCTTTAGTTTAAAGAATATTTTACCCAAAGATAATATGTATAATTAAATATACAGTGGAGTGGTGGGGCCTTGTAGCCAAGCTACCACGACAGAGAAAGGATAATAAGACTCACTGGTATATTATTAAATCCTTTGGTTATCTGTTTGAGACGCATACTGATGGGTTAAACCTGTATACTGGGGTTATAAGGTTGTTCAGCAGTTTTAATTGATAAAAAAGAGTTTTGAGGATGGTTATTACTGATCAGACATTGCCATAAATCACTTACTTATCTCTTATAAGTACTTGATTACCTTTGCAAGGCGTCTGGATATGAATATTACTGGGTCTCTGCTCATCAATATCCTCAAAAGAGCTCTTTATTTATAGCTTTTGGAGTCCCAATATGATCCTTCTGAGGGTTGTAGGTGCTCAAAGGGACGGACACTAAGGCTAGCAGGGCGACCGGTGGTAGCCTGTCATGTGTTCTTGGTGCTATAGCACGGGTAGCATCTAATTCCTCAGGGTATGGGAATTATTCTACCTTATAATGGACATTAGGACGTGTAAATAACACTAATCTGTCCTATTTATGTATTATTTAATTAATTATCCTTAGTAAATGTTCCCAGTAATTTAATAATTATATTAATAGACATTTCTACAGACATTTTTATGTCAAATAAGTTCTCATTATGTATTATATAACTGGAGTAAAAGTCATAATATTGATTTTACTCTTTATTTTCGAGTTCCAGTTGATTTGTTAAGATAATTACTTAGAAATATAAGGCATAAGAATTCATGTAATATTTTTACATCATTATTTTCCTTAGTATGTCACTAAGATATTGGTGTATAGCAATTCTCATAAAAGTTCATTAAAGTATTTTAATATATTTTTAGAAGTTGTCATTTTCTTATTTTTGACATTCTTTGTACTTTGCATTTTATTAAGTAAAAAATACGTGTAAGGATTATTTATGTATTTTTATATAATATTATGTATTTTAGACAGTCTACTATCCACAGGAACATTTATTACATATTTAAAAAGTTCCCGTGTATGTTGTAGCCTGTTTACGCGGTACCTGAGCCTCTCAGGCCGCCTGTTACTCTGTCAGCCCGTAGTCCCGCAGCTGCGTACTTGTCAGAGGCCCAGGGCTGCGTACACAACCTCGACTGGGTGACAAGGCTGTATCTCAGCCGCGCGCGGGTGCTTTGGCTGCCGCGGCTGCATGCAGGAATTTTGACAAAACACATTTTGGCCAGTAACTCCTAAAATATACACAACACCTCAATTCTGACTGAAGTTTAGGTGTGAAACCTATATGTGACAATGTGTTTGAAATATTTAATTGGCCAAAAAGCTCAATAATGTAGCCATATTATTTTGGTTTTTCTTTCCTTAATTATTTAAAAATATAAGGAGTTGGATTTCAAGGGTGGGGTCACTGAGTGACCCTACCTAATTTTGGTTGGAAAATCCATTTCTGTAATAATATTAATTGTTTTCCTACTCCTTCTTAGGTTAATTGTATCATTATTATTTTTATGTTATTTTTGTTACTTTTTCAGCTTGCTTGGCAATAGTAGCAAGCTGACACCCCCAGGGCGTTGTCATGGTAAGTGGGCTGGGGGGTGGTCAGGTCTCCTCCATCCCATTGCTCCTCCCCCTTGGGAAAGGGGGAGGGAGAGCGCCCCTTCAATGGTGGGGGGGTGGTAAATTCTCCCCCACCGCCGGGCGCCTTGATGCAACCGGCCTAGCCACCACACTCAGTGGGGGGGTGATCAAGTCCCCCCCACCATGACTGGTTTCCCCTTGCAACTGGTTGCTGGCTGGTTCCATCCAGCCAGCCCTCCCCCTCCTCCTTGCAATGGTAAGCAAGGGGAGGGGGAGGAGCCGGGGCCATTGGCCCCAGCATGGGAGCGGCAACGGGCTCAACAGCCGTGACCAGGGTGGGGGGCTCCATTTTGAGTCCCCCTGCCCCCTACAACAGCCTAGCGCGGGCCATTGGGCCCTATAAACAGGCCGTAAGTGAAAACAGCGTCCCTGAGCGGGCGGAAGCCCCAAATGGGCTCCAACGAGGGCGGCAACCCCAATGGGCCGCCTTCAAGCCCAAAAAGTGAGTTTAACATACTTTGGCCGGCCAGCCCATCTGGCCAAGTATGTCCAAAATAAACCTTGGGTCCAATTATGTCCATACAAGCCCATCTGTCTGTATTTGTTCATATACCCTACTGGGCCCATTAGGGCCCGTGTACCAATAGGGCTGTTTCACGCATTTTCAGGCCAGTTTCCCCAAATCTGTGACATCCACACAGGCATGTATGGTCCATGTGTGTGTCCAATGGGCCGCAGAGGCCCTCATGTACATCCCATTTGGATTACACTCATATGTAGCACACACATAAGTGCTTACGTATTTTAACAAAGTCCATCAAGAAAGGTTGTCCCAAAATCATAGGCTTTTCTAAACAAGTGAGCCAAAAATGACAGGTTCCAACAATATTTCAACCAATCCTAACTGGAAAATATTCAGCAATAGAA
Organism: Puccinia polysora; assembly: GCA_025617555.3. Classification (NCBI taxonomy): domain Eukaryota; kingdom Fungi; phylum Basidiomycota; class Pucciniomycetes; order Pucciniales; family Pucciniaceae; genus Puccinia; species Puccinia polysora. Next base: position 20,127,116 of record CM062638.1, read on the forward strand.
ACAATTTCACAAGATCAATTACCTATCCCATAGACTGCAGAATTGAAGCTGACCCTAGGACCGAGTTTGAGTTTACAGGCCATAGCATCTGAAATTAAGTTGAGCTGAGATCCAGAGCCCACAAGAGGAGAGACATTTTTAGCTGAGTCACCAAGATAAAAGGGGAGAAAAACAAGAGGACAGGAGTAAAGATTGGAATCTGAAGAAGGACTAGTTCCCCCAGAGTCCTCCATCAAAGCGCCATAGGAGACCATTAATTTGTCAGGACCAAATCTCCACATGTCAACAAGAGACCCATTTCTTCATTCCTTCAGAAACAGATGGAGAGATTGACAGGATTTCAGCCACAGATAGATCAGGAATTTTGAGATCAGAAATTTTCTTTAATACTCCTTCCACAGCATTGGGGTGGTCCTTTGAGATTCCCCTTTCAAATCAAACTTTGGGCTTGGTGGAGGGAGTAAGTTCAGGTGAAGCAGCAACTAAGATGGGATCAGAAGGTTGAGGTGACTTGTATGAAGGAGAAGGATCTAGGTGATCTAGAAACATTTCCATGAGTGGCTCCTTTTCAACCTCCATTTCTTCCACATCAGAGGAAGGAGGCTCAGGTGAGGATCAACGTTTGACTGGTTTTCAAAGAATTGAAGTTGGTAAGGAAGGGGCTTTGTGAGGTTTAGGTTCCTCATGTTTTTCCTAGCTGGATCAGATTGATAAGTAGTCCCAGCAAGACTGGAGGAAGAAATGGCTGGAGGGGACCAAGGTTGAAGAGTACCACAGGAAGATTGGAAATTGAAGGAAGAAAGGGATGATTTCATTGGAGGTGGAGGCTGATAAGAGGCCTCCACATGACCAATAGGGCAAGATGAATCAAAAGGGATCAGAGCACCATTAGGAAGAAAGAAATTGTTCCCCTTCTTCTCCACCAACTTTTCCTTTATATCCTCCTGGAGTTCCAAGCATTTTCTGGTTCCATGGCCTTCCCTATGACAGTAGTAACAGACCAGGGTAGATTTAGGGACAGAAGTAGAGGGTTTAGGAGTAGAAAGAGAAAAAATCTTTTGATCTATTTTATTCTCAAAAGCTTGAAGTATCTTAGTTATTTTTTCCAGAGTAGTAGGTTCTCAATTAAAATTAGGATCTGCTTCAGGTCTTTTATCTGCCAGCATCTTAATCATAATATTTTTGGATTCTTTAAAAAAAGGAGCATGGACTGGTTCAGTGGTTCTAGGTTTTTGGAAAGTTAAAGCAGTTTGACCTTTCATAACTTCATCCACAGTACTCCTAATGATAAGGAAGGCAGGGAGCTTGAATTGATTATCCCTGGTGTTGATCATAGATCCAGATTTGACCAATTTGTCTTTAATCCTTTCTTGCACAGCCAAAAAAAAATATTGGAAGAATTGTGCTCAAACTTTTCCCACTGAATCAATGTGATCATTTTGGATAGGATCTCAAGACTTCCTACAAGACTTGTAGTCAGAGGCTGAAGAGACACCACCATTTGAGATCAATTGAGAGACAAGAGCATCCAAGTCCTGCAAAGTAAACCAAGCTACATCTATTTTACCCCAATATGCCAACATTTTGTCCCTCAGAAGTGTCCAGTCATGGGATTTGAAACCTTTGAACAACTTGATTACTTCCATAACTTCATCAGAGGAGATAAAGCATTGTAACTGATAGGCCATATTGTATGCGCTTGCTCCATCCACATCAGCAGCCATTTTGTAAGAGTCCTAGAACCATTCAACAGTTACCCCATTGAACACTAATTTCTTTTTCTGAGGTTTGATCTTAACCATCTTTGGTCAAGCAGAGGTGGTTGGGGTACCAAAAGATGCCATTTCAAATAACAGAATTCCTAGAGAATCCAAAGAGCAGATTTCCAAAGTGGCTCACAAGTTTGGCAGGAGTAGGGTTCCACAAAAAACCAACAATTACCTTGCCCTTATGGTGCACAAATTGGGATGACTTACTTCTAGGATAAGTTGCCTCCACAGATCAGATCTGAGAAGAGAGAGAACAGAGAAAAAAAGGAAAAAGATTGGATTTTGAATTTTGATTCCAAACAATGACAATGGGAATGTAAATCCCAAGTTTGCTGGTTCAATCCCGGCCCTGGGGACCAAATGTAAGACTCCAAACAGTGCTAAGCCGCAGGCAGTTCTGTGTAAGGGAAAGGTGCTGTTTAGGCTGCCCTCCTAAGATTTACAATAATATTTTTATGTAACCAGAATTGAGGTCCAGGATGTTGTAAATAAGGAACCAATGTAAGGGATGAGTTTGGGAATAGTTGGTAGCAATGGAAACAATACTATCCAAGGCAAGATGGTGCAGGAAAACACTGGAACAAAATAAGTCAAAGCTTTGTTCAGAGTTCAATGGAACAAGGCAGTTGTAAGTAACAACGCCCACAAGCTAATAACTCTGGTCATGGGCAGAAAATTAGCAAAGATCAACTCAATCCCAACCAACCTCCAGGCTCTCAATGAACCTTCCCAACTCTACGCACTCAAGCGCTTGAAGGGTATCAGATAACTGTGGGTGTCTGAAAAAAACAAAAGCAATTTGTTTATGAAGCTCTAGAAGCAAAGCAATAACAGATTTGAACAAGAATAACCCAATACTTCTCAAGGAACTCAAGAGTAGCGTTTCAGAATTCAACTTTAAAGAATAAAGGGAGGTTTAACACTCCAGGTTTTAAGCTGAAAGAAACCTCTTCAGCAAAACGTGACTGGATGTGGAATGATGATCAGGGGAGGATCAGACCAGTATGTTCAGAAAAAGGAACAAGAGTGGTATAACACACTCAAGAATTCCAGCAGAAAGAATTCTCTTCAACCAGCAAGGCTATGTTTGGTGATAAGGATCAAGTTCACAGATTGACAGATCAATGATTTGAGTATGGAGGCTCAAAGGATCAAGGGGTAATCAAAAGATATACCCAGAATAAGGATGAGGATTAATTCCTGATGATAACCAGGGAGGTATATACACACACTCCAATGGATGATTGTAAAAAGGCAGGGGAGAGCCCCTCCTTTTATAGACAAGAGGCCAGTAGACTATTTCCAAGAGATACTTACAAATGAGTGCAGATTTTTTTTTTTTGATCATGAGAAAATAAAAGAAAAAAACAAACAACAACTCAAAAAGAAAAAATTGAAATCATGGATGAACAGGAATGGAAAGACACCCGTCCATGCCAATGATGGGCACGGGCAGGAGAGTAGCAGGTGAGGGCCGCATGCACAGGCTGACAGGCCCAGGCAACTGTTGAGACCTGCATGGGCAATAGAGACCCCCGCGGGCAACAGACAAGCCGCGCAGGGACTAGTGAGCTAGGGGGAGGATGAGCAATGGAGCAATGTGGGGATGAGAAGAAACTGAGCGAGATTGAGAGGTGGAAGAGCAAGGTGAGGAGTGTGACCAACGTTGCAATCAAGGTGGAGGAGAGAGGAGAGTAGGTTATGGAGGATGCGGGTAGTTGTTGTTGAGATTGTCTTGATCCTGATTGTGGTGAGGTTGGATGGGAGGATGATGACGGGAAGGGTTGGAGAGTATCCTGCAATTCTGGTTGGAGCAATGATGACCAATGGATTTTTGGGTGGTTGTTGTCATTGTTGCCGTTTGGGGTGGTCATTGTCATTGTTGCCATTTGGGGTAGTCATTGTCATTGTCCCCGTTTGGGTTGGTCATTGTGTGCGGAGGGCAAAGGAACAATGGAATGATGACTGGATGGTTTGACAATCCTCAATGGTCAAGAGAGTAGGAATTAGATTGCAATGGGGATGGGGATTGTCAGATCAAGAAAAGAAAGTTGCCACCATCATCATTATTGACCAAATTGACGGTGGTGATCAATTGGATGCTTGGAATGATGGATGGAAATTGTGGGATGATGATTGATAGACAGTATCAGCACTCTGGACAGTCAATGCCGTTGCCGGAAAAAGTCAAGCCAAGCCAAGCTGGTCTTGCCCGCACGCTTGGCAAAAAAGGAACTGGAGGCTCAGGGGTGAAGCAAGAGGGACTTGAACACTGGGAACAGGGGTCTAGACACCTGAGAGATCCTCCTAGACAACTAGGAGAAGGGAAGGCTAGGAAATAGAAACTAAAATAAGAAATCATTCTGGAAAAGATTTTTTTTGAGGGTGTATTGATGGATAAGGGAATGTAAAAAGATTTCAAAAAATTTCCATTTTCCATGAGGTGTCCCAGATTGGTCACCACAGCGTTTACATTGCTGCTTTTCAAATTTTGAAGGTATGTTGTTTGTATTTCACCGGGGTGTTGTCTGCCTCTTGCCCATGTTTCAAATTTGTGTTTTGTAGCTGCTGACAAAGAGATGGACACTGAGCCTGAATTCAAAGCAGAGGAGCAGGTTTTTGATGGCTTGAGGGGCTTTGGAGGTGTGCTAGGCTTCATTCATTTCAATGGCCTGATTGCTAGGCTTTCAAACACTATTTCACTAGCTGCAGCCAGCAAAAAAGATTTTGCTTGTCTGCAAAAACACAAATCCTACATTAGAAACCTTTTCCAATGTAATCCTGAAAGAGTTTGGTGCAATGGCTTTTTTAATTTTTCAATTTTATTTTATTTTAATTTCTATTTCATTTTAATTTTTATTTTATTTCCATTTTTATTTTTTCAATTTTTGTTTTTTTTTTTCATTTTATTTTTATTTTATTTTCATTAATTTATTTTATTTTTATTTATTGATCTTATTTTTTTTTATTTTTTTTATTATTTTTTATTTTGTTCCATTGGGATTAATCCAAAAAAAAACCATTGCACCAAAATGCTTGTGTTTGTAGGCATAAATCCAAACAAAAGAATTTTGGTGCAAAGCACCTTGCCCATCCTTCCTCCCCCTCAGTAACGGGGGGGAGACGGCCCCTGTAGGTGGGAGGTTTTTCAGGTACTTCCCCCACCGCTGGTTGCTTTGATGCAACTGACAGGCTCTGTTTTTTCCCTCCCTTGCGGCAATTGTTGCACCCCTCCCCCCCTCCCACTGGTTGCTTTGTTGCAATGGGCCCTCTACAAAACACTTGCACCAAAATGCTAGTTTTTGGAGGCATAAATCCAAACACAAGCATTTTGGTGCAAAGGACCTTGCCTGTGCTTCCTCCCCCTCAGTAACAGGGGGGGGAGACAGCCCCTGTAGGTGGCAGGGTGGTCAGGTCCCCCCCACTGCTGGTCACTTCAATGCAACCAGCCGTCTCCTTTTTTCCCCCCTCCTTGCAGTGACTGTGGTGAGGGGATGGGGGGAGAAATTTTTGCGCCCCCACCCCCCCCCACCGGTTGCTTCAATGCAACTGGCCCGCTCCTTTTGTCCCCTCCCTTGCGGGAATGGAGGTGAGGGGATGGGGGGAGCCATTTTTGCACCCCCCCCCAGCTGTTGGGGTGGAGTGACTCCAAATGAGTCCCTCTACCCCCTAAGCTGGTCACACATGGGCCAAAGACAGGGAAATGCGGCCCCAAGCGGGCGGCAACACAGGCAACAATCCCAATGGGACGTCCAAGCCCAAAATGAAGAAATGACTACTTTGGCGTGCCAACTGGGCTGGCTAAGTAAGTCCATAATACAAAGTGGGCTCAATTATTGCCCCAGAAGCCCATGTTGTTGGGATGGCCCGTGAGGGCTCATATCTTAAATAACTTATTTCACATGTTTTGAGGCCAGTTTCCCCAAATCAGTGACATCCACACAGGCCCGTATGGTCTTTGTGATTTTCAAATGCGCTTTAGAGACCCAATTTTTTCATCTCATTTGGAATACACTCATATGTGGCACACATGTAAGTAATTTGATGAAGATGGGATTTAAAATGTTCATGAACCCTTTAAGGAGTATTTACCTGATTGAAAACAAGTGCACCATTAGGATTGCATTTCCAAGAGTATGAAGTTTTTTTGAGTTCTTTTCATGTGACTAGGTTGAGCCCAGCCTGGGATGATTTATTGATCATTGATTGTTGCACTGTCTCTTTTTATGGATGCATTGACCTTCTTGTTTTTCTGGAAATTAGTATGTTTAAGTTCAGTCACACCATACTCATATTTGAGCCATCTTGTGTTTATGCTTTATTTAGATTTTTTATCTTTATGTTCCAGCTGATTCACTGGTCAGCCCGTGATGCCATTTTGGCCCTGGTGGTAAATCAGTCTGACTTTCATTTTCCACAAAAGTAAAATAAGACTGACTTGAATTTTCAACAAAGGTGAAAACAAGTTGAATTTTATTTTCCATCAGGTTAGATCCACAATAAACCCTCAATATTTTAAGGTGAATCAAAGAATCCATCATTGTGTTTTCATAGTGAAAATTTTGATCCTTATTTGAGACAAAGTTGGCCACAAAAGTGACTTCATGTCACTGGTCAAATTTGTCCCTGGTGTCTTACCCAATGAGAAACAGGGTACTAGTACTCATTGGGGAGGATTTTCAATGTAAAATGTTCTAATTACATACCCCAAAATTTATATACTCTATAACTAAGCTCAGGGACCTCTGAGTGAGCGCTCTCAAGGCTCAGGAAAGTATATTAAAGTATAATCACATCCCCAAGGGTGATAAGATTAAGATTATGTGATTTGTTCATACAGAGTGGAGAGTATAGCTTAGATTGATTACTATAGCTTGTCCCCAAAGGAATGGAACTTATTGGGGAGCTGTATATCAATATTTGGGACGCATCTGAGTCCTCATAACTTAATTTAAGTTATTTTTGATTCCCATATTTATATTATATATTATCAAGGTTTTAATTCTATAATAAATATTCATAAAAACATACTTGTAAAATGTTATGAAATATTGTAAAAATTTATTATATAATTCTTAACTTCTTGATGAATTTTCATTCTTGTCCCTATGGTGGGTTGAAAAAGTGACCTTGATGTCAGAAAATGGAGGGTAAGGCCAGTACTTAAACACTATACCAGCAAGACGTATGATTTGTGCAGACATTTGAACATATTTATTTTTTATGTGGCTGACACTCCCTACCACCAAAATAAAACTCCTCTTCAGAGAAATTTTTACCCCTCTTAGATGCTATATATCTCCTCAATATTATATCAGAGTTTTAAATGTCCTTAGCTTCTAGCCATAAAACACTATCAGCTAATTTGTTCTTCCACCTCACCAGATAGAGTCTTACATCCTTACCATACCTCCTAATGATTTTATGGTTCAATATCTTGTTAGGTAGATCATCTTCAACACCTTCCAGAAGTGGGACTACAACTACAGGGGTCTTTCTCAATGTAAAATTTTCTGTAGGTTCTATTAACTTCTTCACCAGACTAATTGGGAACGTTGGATGTTTCCTTTCAAATTCTTTGTTCAGAATGACTTCCACTGCATTTTTCCCATGTAAATCTTTTACAACAAATGGTCCAACAAATGAGTCTTTAATCTTTCTATTTCCTGTTTTTTTATAAAATTATACTGTTGAAATCAAGACCATGTCTCCAATTTTGATGTCATGATCTTTGTGAGTTTTATCCCATCTATTCTTCTTTTATTCCACTGCTTCCTTGAAGCATCTTCTGGCAAATTTCTCAGCCTTAATCATCATTTTTCTAAAAAAAATCAGCAGAGGGGTGCAGTATAATACTCTTGCTAAGGAGCATATCTTTGGGCATATGTGGAATCCAACCTCTTTCTAGTTCAAAAGGTGACACATTTGTGGTAGAATGATTACCAGAGTTATATGCAAATTCCAAAGCCGTCAACAGTGATACCCAATCATGTGTATAACCATTTTTGTCCTTGAAATCAATTCCATATGCACAATACCTCCTTATCATGTCTTCCAAGTTTTGTATCATTCTCTCAGCTAGACCATTGGTCTGTTGGTTGTAAGCTGTTGAGAAATATAATTTAGTTCCTACTAGTTCAAACAAACTCTTCCAGAATTCATAAGTAAATTTAGGGTCTCTGTCACTAATTATGTTCTGTGGACAACCTACATCACTAAAAATGCTGTTCCAGAATAATAGAGCTATATCCATTGCAGAACTATACTTGTAACATGGTAGAAACATAGCTCTCCTAAAGAACCTATCAGCTATCACTAGTACACAATTATGATTCTCTTTTCCTCCAGGTGTTAGTCCAGATACAAAGTCCATATTGATAGTGGACCACCTTTCCTTTTGTTCTTTTATAGACTGTAATAGTCCATACCTCTTTCCTGGGGGTCTGTTGGCCTTTTTGCATCTCTCACAAGAGTCACAGTATTCTGAGGCAGTGTTTCTCCAACCTTTCCACAAAGCTATTTTCTTAATTCTGTCTGTTGTTATTTCTTTAGATAGATTTCCTGAACAGATTTTTTCATGGAATTCATTCATCAATAACTGTACATTCTCATCTTTTTCTCAATACTACAGAACAGCAGTGGGCTGACTTATGATATAAAAAAACCATCCAAAAGCACCAATCTACCATCAAGTAGTTCCTTCTTCCATTTTTCATGTTCCCCTCCAACTAATTCTTGTCTATTAATCTGCCATTGCAGAATTCCTACTAGTAATGAAGCATTTTTATTATCAGAATAGGAGTCAGACACAGAATCCCAGAAGCTCTGTGCCAAATTTCTCATTGATATGGCCATGATAGGCAATTTATCCACAGTTTCCTTGGGGTCATAAGCAGGGTTGTTGATGTCATTAGGTAGTGCCCAATGTGATAAACCATCCGCATTCTTATGTATCAATCCTTCCCTGTGAACTATTGTCATGGAACCTCTCCATTCTTGGATGTAAATTTGCCACCTCAACATGTGCCTTTTGGGTTACTTCAAGTTCAGCAAGGATTTAAGATCTTTACAGTCAGTAATAAATCCCAATTTACATCCATCTAAGTGATAATACAATGTTTCTAAGACCCATACTAGACACAGACACTCCAATTTTGAAGCACCATATCTCTTTTCAATATCCTTAAGTTTTCTGGATACAAAAAAAATTGGTCCTTCAACAGGCTTATCATTCACTATTTGTACTTGGTGCAATGCAGCTCCAAGGCCTTCCATACATGAATCTAACTACAGCTTGAATGGTTTCTTAGGGTCTGGATGAAATAATAAAGTTTCACTTTTCAGGTTTTTCTTAAGTAATTCATAGGCCTGTAACCTCTCCTTAGTCATTTTGAACAAAACGTTTGGACTGCATATGTTATAAAGACTGGAGGCTATCATCCCAAAATCCCTAATTTGTAGTCTTTAATAACCTGAAAAACCTAAAAAACTTTGCATCTCTTTAGTATTACTAGTTATAGGTTTCAGCAATACAGAAGCTACTCTGGCTTGATCTATTCCAAGTGACAAACCACTCACAATATGGCCCAGAGATTTCAATTCATTAAATCCAAATGAGAATTTGGTCAAAGATCTTTTCATATTCATTTTTATTACCTTTTCAATTATTATAGACATCCTTTCTTTATGTTCAACCCATGTTTCTGAAAATATAATTATATCATCTATATAGATTATCAACCAGTTCTGAATCAATTCTTCATGAAAATCAAAGTCAATCATCCTTGGAAAGTTGGATGGTGCATTTTTGATACCAAAAGGCATTCTCAGATATTCAAACACTCCCAGGTGGCATACTATCCTTAGGAACTTCCCGCTGTCTGGGTCCACAAAATTCTGATGAAAACCTTTCAGAACATCCATACAAGAAATGTACTTAGCTTGGTGCAATTTACGCAAACATTCAACAATTTTTGGCATGGGATATCTATCAGGGGCTGTGTAAGAATTTAGGGCTCTAAATTCTCCAACTATCCTTGACCTACCATTTTGCCAGGCTATAATTACGGGTGTGGTGATGTCCACATATTTGTTAGGATCTAATTTCCTGATTACATTTAATTTAAGCAATGTATCTATATGTTCCTTAAGTGCCTCTTTTCTCCTAGGGCTAGCAGGAAAGGATGTTTTCTCAAAGCTGGAGGATATGGTTTATCTATGGTCAAAGTGATCTTGAGCTCATGTCCTATGATCAAACCAAAAGGCTGATTCACTGTTGCAAAAGTGTTCTTGGAATTCAAGGGTGGAGTCGGCGAGTGACCCTACCTAATTTTGCGTGAGGAATCCATTTATTTAATAATATTTATGGATTTCTCACTCCTTATTTTTTTAATTGAGATATTTTTATTTTTCATAGTTTTTTGTTGCTATTGACAGGTTGCTCTGTTCATGGTAGCAAGCTGAAATTCCCCCACTCCAAGATATGTCTATATCTGAAAAAAAAATTTGGGTTAATGCCTTCTGCTTGCTCTTTAGTTCCTTAGGTGTATGGGTCCTTCAGGGATATTATGTTCAGGAAACCATTCATATTTATCAGCTGATTCTCCCTTTTATCTAACTAGGTAGAGTCTGACGTCTTTTCCATTTCTCCATTCCTTGGGTGGTAGTGTTTGATAAGACTTACTTGAAAGACTGGATGTTTTCTAGAAAGCTCATCACTAAGGATTACTTCCACAGAATTTTTAACATGAAGTTTATCAATGGTGAAAGGTCCAACAAAAGCTGGTCTAAGATTTCTATTTCCAGCTAAGTTGGTAAAGTGGGTGGTAGAGATCAAGACTTGATCACCAATCTTGAAATCAGGTTCCTTATGGGTTTTATCCCACCTTTGCTGGTTTTACTCCACAGCATCCTGGACACACTTGACAGCATGTTTGTTGGCTACATCTATCATGTTTTTGAAATCAAGTGACATAGGTTGAAAATTTGTTAGCTGGTGGTTGAGGTTATCCTTGGTTAATTTAGGAATCCATCCTCTTTGTAGTATGTACGGTGATTCCTTAGTAGTAGAGTGCTTGCTACTGTTGTAGGCCATCTCCAGTGCAGGTAAAAGGCTAACCCAATTGTGGCAATAACCTTCAGAATTCTAATATTCCAGTCCAAATCCACAGAATCTCCTGAAAAGGACAAAGGAAAAATTAGCAAGATCCTTAAAGATAAAAAAGATAGGATAAATGGAAAAGACGTCAGACTCTACCTAGTTAGATACAAGGGAGAATCAGCTGATAAAGATGAATGGTTGCCTGAACATAATATCCCTGAAGGACCCATACACCTAAGGAACTACAGAGCCAGCAGAAGGCATTAACCCAAAATTCTTTTTCAGATATAAACATATCTTGGAGTGGGGAATGTCAGCTTGCTACTATGAACAGAGCAACCTGTCAATAGCAACACAAAACTATGAAAAATAGAAATATCTAAATTAAGAAAATAAGGAGTGAGAAATCCATACATATTATTACAGGAATGGATTCCTCACCTAAAATTAGGTAGGGTCACTCACTGACCCCACCTTTGAATTCCAAGTCCTTACATTTTTAAAATAATTAAAAAGAAAAAGTACTAAAAATCACAACACCAGTATGGCACTTTTTGGCCATTCTAATATTTCACACGTGTTGTCACATATAGGGTTTACACCTAAAATTCACTCAGAATTGAGGTGTTGCGTATATTTTAGGAGTTACACGCGGAAATGTGTTATGTCACAATTCCCACGTGCAGCCCCGCATCATTACATATCCCTACGTACTTGTAGTAGCAGATTCCCGCATACTAGAGACCCGCGCGCAGCTGATTCTGCCACGCACGTAGCGGATCCTACCCCACGCGCATCTGTACTAACTGATCCCCGCGTCTGGATCAGTTGTGACTAATCTGACAACCAGGTACCGCTCAGAAGAGCTACAACCTAGTTAGAGTTGCCTAGCATATGTAACAAGTTGACATATGCATTAGTAATAGTCTAAAAAGATCAAAACTTAAATAAAATTAATAAAATTTAAGTTTAGAAAATTTTTCAATAATAAATCAAAGATCAAAGATTACCACGTAAATCACTGACTCTGATCTTTGAAGACCACAAAACACTACAAGGAGTGTTCATAAAAATTATGAAAAATTTTCTACGTGATTGGCAGATGATGGAAAATCATTAAACATCCACATCTTCCTGCTTTGAAGCAATATCAATAGTAAAAATGAAGGATGAGTACAGAATGATCAAATTTAAGCCATAAAAGATTAACAGATCCTGTGGCTAAAATAGTACAGAAATCCAGCAGATCTAAGGACAGCTGATTGAAAGCACCAATTGGAAACGCCAATCTTTCCTTGACTGGTTTGCAAGCCTCAGCCCACGAGAAGAACCCTCTCTACGTGCCCTGAGAAGCTCAAAATAACCCAAAAAGGTATTTATACAGACCTCTTTGGATCCATTATTCAAGAATCAGTTTACCAGGAATTATTATTATCAATCAGACACCATTTCATTGTTGACCAAGTTCTTATATGAAGATAAGCAAGTGATTTATGACTTAGTCTGTAGTAGTATTATTTATTCTTATTAACCAATCAACCCTTGAAGTTTAGTCAAGCAATCCACCCCATCTGCTCTGAAACCCTTCCAATTATTTCAGGACTCTCGTGTTAAAGTGCTCAGAGTGAGTGTTTCCCTTCCTGTCTTGTACATTTGTGCTGTTACGCCCAGCCATTAGTGGAATAATTCCTTTCTAAGGCACCCATCTTCATTCCAAGGTTCTTAAACTGCCTAAGGAGGCCCCTTGAAGAAAGGTTGCTAGTCTGTAAAGATCCCCAGTAGTATAATACTGTGGCCCCTCTTTTATATTATATTGAAAACAATTTATTACCAAACCAATTAAACCTTGCAACTGCTCTTATTATTTCATTTATTTGAGCTCCTAAGTGTTTATTATTGGAATAATTATTATTATTATTATTCCAGTATTTTTATCCCTCTCTGGAGCTAAAGGACTGCAAGGTTCCTTGTATCAGATAGCTGAAATATTAAGTGCTTCTCCCACTGGGGACAGAACTTTTCCAAGTACCTTTTGCCTACTATAGACTTACAAGCATCAGAATCCAGAATCACCTTACCAGATTTACCACAAAATGTCATCTGCACCAACTCATTTGATGCATCAATAGAATTGATGCAGCCTATAACTAGGTTTTCATCTTCTCCTTCACTATGGTCATCATAAGACCCATAAACAATCCAACTTTCTCATCCTTTTCTGCTTGTATGTTGTTCACTTTATTAGCTTTCTGGGTACAAGTTCTGGAAGTGTGTCCTGATTTGCCACAAGTATAAAAAGAAAGGTTAGCATTCTGAGAGCTCTGCTTCAAAGGAACTTTACCTTTACTGGAGGTTTCCATTGGAAAATCCAAAGGAGCGTATTAATTCCTTCTACCCAGAGATGTGTTCTCCACTATATATTGAGTATTTCAATCAAGTTTGAGCAATCATCTGTAGTCTTAATACTTTTCTATACTGCAAATGAAACTTCACCCTCCATCAGTGATATTAACTTGAAATTAATACTATCCTGATCCAATTATGGGTCACATGCTCTAAGTCTTTTTCTCTGCCTGGTTACCCAAGTTGCTGGTTTTGTCACACCTGGTAATAATTTGTCATTGTTGAAGGCAGTTAAGCATTGTCTTTTCCAATTTTATGTAACAAATTTTGAGTTTATTTCTCTTTTCCAAAAGTCCCAGTCCTATACACCTACTGCACTCCTTCTGTCCCTATACCAACTGATGCTATGCCCTTAAATAGAACACTTAATCTACTAGTAATAAAGGTATCAGGCATTCCAGTATCCTCTTTCAGGGTTTAAAACCATGAAATAAATTCAGTATGATTATATTCACCCTGCCCCAAGAAATCAGTCCATTCATTTATCTTTTTCAATCCCTGTAATATCTGCTTAAAAAAATCTCCTTTACCAGAATCCTGCGCCAGATCATTGTCTTCTGCAACATTATTGCTATTTCTCCTCACTTCTGGGGCTCTGGGTTCTATAACATGACTGTAGGTATTTTGGGCCAAGGATAACAATCTTCTAACAATCTTGTCATGTTTGTGCTCTAATTTTTAATGTAATTTATCAATTTTGGTACTTAATTTCTCTGGATTCTGTTCTTACATAACCTGACATTTCAATATATCTTCTTTGACAGAACTCAAGTTTTTATCAAACTTGTGTTCTAACACTTACAATTAATGAACCAGCTTTAAAACCATGGAGGTCAATGAGAATACATCCTTCTTGATAGTTATAGATTCTCTGGATGATTTTTTCAAGGATTCATCAATATTTGTTAACTTGTCATCCAGATTACTCAAATTCCCTGATTGTGCTTTCCTCAATTCTAGCTCTATTGCATTATTTTCCAATTCTTATATATCTTTCACAGAACTGGTGTGGTGACCAAATCTGGAAACCCTGGATCAGATGTGGAAAATCCAAAAAAAATTTTACAATTCTTTTATTTAGGTGTCATTCCAAAAAAAAAAAAAAAAAAAAAAAAAAAAAAAAAAAAAAATTGGAATTTTTTGTATCAGTATTACTCCTCCAAATCCCTCATCCTGCCAAGCATTCCCCTGTCCCAGTTGGTCTAGGAAAGGCCTCTCTTGGTCTCATCACCTAGGCATTGCGTTCAATTCCTTCTCTCTTTGTTCCCCCCCTTCCTTTTGGCCAAACGCGCGGGCCAAGACCCACTCATCCCAAGATATTCCCACCATCCAATCCATCATCCTCATTGCCATCCTCATCCTCACCATCCAATCCTCAGGATTCATCACACCTTTTGCACCCATTTGGATCATCCTTCCAACAACAACATTGCCTATCTTCACCCAGCATCTCTCCTGATCGCCACCCCACTCCATCCATGTCCAACTTTGCCTCAGATGCCTCACTACCCTTCCAACGTCCACTCCAACTACCGTTCATCTCCTCCCCTTCCGCCTCATTATCTGCTTCATCCCATCCATCCATAAAACCAGTCAAGACCGTCGCCATCATTGGGGGCGGTCCCGCTGGAACATCCGCTGCCTTCTTCCTATCAAAGTTTGCCAACAAATCTCAAAACCCGGTCAAGCTTCATCTTTACAAAAGCTCCCCTAGTCTTGGGGGTAGGGCCGCCACCATTCACCCCTTTGACTTGCTCAAGTATCCTCCAATCAAAGCTGGCTTGAGTATCTTTGTGCCCGCTAAAAAACATCTCCATCAAGCTGTCCGTCAATTCAACCTAACCGTCTTTCCATCCCTCAATCCCAACATTTGAATCTGCTCACCTTCCTCCTGGGACTCTCCCACCTCCGTCAATCATCCTCCCACCCCTTCCCTCTTTGGTTGGGGGTGGGAAAGCGTTGCCTGCCGCCCATGGACATCCGCGGGCGGTCTGGTTCATTTCTTTTCCTACCCCTTCCGCCTTTGGGTGAGGTGTGGGTGATCCTGGTGTTGTCGCGCGCACCCGTCTGCGGAGGGACGCAAGAGAGGTGAAGGGATGAGAATAGATGCCACCCCAGTCAGGGAGGCCGGATTTCCACTGGCCCGCGTGATCAATTTTTCTGATCATCTGAAAAAAAAACATCCGCTCTATTTGTAGAATCCTTTGTACATAGTCTAACAGGGCCTCCTTCCCATATAAGGAGGGCTCTCCCCTGCCTTTTTGGAGGGGGTGTATGATATGGTACCTTACCAGAGAGAACATCATCACTACCATCTTGAAATATATCATTGGTGGGGTCTCATTCCCCTTCATCTCAGACTAAAAATTTGGGTATATCCATGATTTCCCCTTGATCCTTGAGCCTCCATACTCAAAACCCTGATACTTGATCTTTATCACCAGCCAATAGCTTTGCTGGTTGAAGAAGAATTCAACTGATTGAATTCTTGAGTGTGTTACACCACTCCTGATCCCTTTAACTGACCATACTGGTCCTGATCATCCATTGATTATCTTTCTGGAACCAGTCACGTTTGACTGAAGAGGTTTTATTAAGCTTAAAACCTGGAGTGTTAAACCTCCCTTTATTTCTTTTGAAGTTAAATTCTGCCATGCTACTCTTGAGTCCCTTGAGAAGTGTTGGGTTATCCTTGTTTGAATCAGTTATTGTTTTGCTTCTAAAGCTTCTTCAAACAATTAGCTTTGTCTTGTGCAGCCACCCACAGTTATCTGGTACCCTTCAAGCGCTTGATTGCGGAGAGTTGGGAAGGTTCATTGAGAACCTGGAGGTTTTTTGGGATTGAGTTGATCTTTCCTCAGCTTCTGCTGACGATCAGAGCTATTAGTTTGTGGGCGTTGTCGCTTACAATTGCCTTGTCTTGTTGAACTCTGAACAATCCTTGACTTCTTCTATTCAAGTTTTCCCCGGCCTCATCTTGCCTCAGATAGTGTTGTTTCCCCAGCTACCAACTACTATCCTCTTTATCCTCTTACATTTGATCCCTTGTTTACCAGGTTCTGGACTTTGATCTTGGTTAAATTTAAATATTTTTGTAACACTCAGGAGGGAAGCCTAAACAGCACTGTTCCCCTCCACAGAACTGCCATGGCCTAGCACCGTTTGGAGTCTTACATTTGGTCCCCCGGGCTGGGATTGACCCAGCAACTTTGGGATTTACAGTCCCAACAATCATCAACTTTGAAATCCAATCTCTTCCTTTTTTCTTTAGATCCGTGGAGGCAACTTGTTCTAGAAGTAAGTCCTCCCAATTGTGCACCATCTAGGCAAGATATTTGTTGTTTTCTGAGAAACCCTACTCTTGCCACATTTGTGAGCCACTTTGGAAATCTGCTCCTTGGATCTTTTAGGAAACTTTTTCAAAATGGAATCTACCAGAAAATCTTCTACTTTTCCTAAGATGGTTAAGATCAAGCCCCAGAACAAGAACTTAGGATTCAATGGGACAAATGTGGAACGCTTCTTGGACTCGTACAAAATGGCTGCTTTGGTGGATGGGGCTAGCAAATTCAATATGGCCTACCAGTTACAATTTTTTATCTCCTCTGATGAAGTTATGGAAATCATCAAGTTGTTTGAAGGTTTTGAATGGCATAACTGGGCCCTGCTGCGGGAAGCAATGTTGGACTATTGGGGAAAAATAGATGTAGCACGATTTACTTTTCAGGATCTTGATAACCTTGTCTCCCAGTGGATCTCCAATGGTGGTGTGGCTTCAGCTTCTGATTATCAGTCCTTAGGAAATCTTGGGATCCTATCCAATCTTACCTTGTCCAAAACAATCACATTGACACAGTGGACAAAATTTGAGTCCAATTTTTCCAATCTTTTTCTCTTGAAGTGCAGGAAAGGATTAAGGACAAACTGGTTGAGTCTGGATCCAAGATCACTACCAGGGATAATTGATTCAAGCTCCCTGGTTTCCCTATCCTTAGGGGAGTGGTGGTTAAAGTTATGAAAGGTCAAACAGCCCTCACTTTTGAAAAATCTAAAACCACTGAACCAGTCCATGCCCCCTCTTTCAAAGAGGCAAACAAGATTATGAATAAAATGGAATCTGATTGCAGGCCCAAGAACCCTCAGCCTAACCAAGAAATTGCTACAATGGACAAGATCACTAAACTGCTCAAAGCCTTTGATAACAAAATGGATCAAAAGATTTCCTCCCTTGTTGTTCCTAAACCCTCTAGTGCTGTTCCTAAAAATGCTCTAGTCTTCTATTATTGCCACAGGGAAGGCCATGGAACTGGTCAATGTCTCAAACTCCAGAAGGAAAAAGACAAGAAATTAGTAGAGCAAAAAGGGAATAACTTTTTCCTTCCTAATGGTGCGCTAATCCCCTTTGATTCATCTTGCCCCATTTGTCATGTGGTGGCCTCTTACCAGTCACCCCCTTCTATGAAGGCATCTTTGGCTTCTGAGGATTTCCAATCTTCTTTTGGTACTCTTCAACCCTGGTATCCCCCTGCTATTTCCTCCTCCTCTCTGGTTGTTACTTACCAATCTGATCCAGCTAGGAAGCAACATGAGGAGCCCAAACCTCATAAAGCTCCTCCCTTGCCAACCTCAATCCTCCAAAAACCACCCAAAAAACAATCCTCACCTGAGCCCATCTGATGTAGAGGACATGGAGGTGGAAAGAGAACCACTCATGGAAAGTTCTCAAGATCACCCTGATCCTCATCCCTTATCTATTAAACCTCCTCAATCCCCTGATCCTGTTCCTGCTTCACCCAATCTTCCTCCCTCCACCCAGCCCAAAGTTTGGTTTGAGAGGGGAATTTCCAAAGATCACCCCAATGCTGTGGAAAGGGTATTAAAGAAAATTTCTGATATTAAAGTTCCTGATCTATCTTTGGCTGAACTCCTGTTGATCTCTCCATCTGTTGCTGAAGGAATGAAGAAATGGGTTTCTTGGCAATGTGTGGAAATTGGTCCTGAAGAACTCATGGTCTCCTCTGGAACTTTGATGGAGGATTCTTGTGGAACAGATCCCTCTCCTGAGTCTAGTCTTTACTCTTGTCCTCTGGGTTTTCTTCCCTGCCATCTTGGTGAATCAGAAAAAATGGTCTCACTCCTTGTTGACTCTGACTCTCAGCTCAACTTGATCTCAGATGCTATGGCCTGAAAACTTAAACTCATCCCTAGGGTCAGCTTCACCTCTTCAGTGTATGGAATAGGAAACCAGTCTTGCAAATTGGTTGGAATCGTTGAAGATGTTCCAGTCCGGATTGGCCAAAACATTGTTGGAACTTGTAATTTCTGGATCACACGCTTGGATGGACCTATGATCTTGGGTTGACCTTTCTTAATCAATTTTGGGGCAACTCTTATGTTTTCCAATCAATTTGGGGAGAGAATCCTCCTCCCTGATTCTGATGGTAGAAAAATTGAGGTTCCTCTTTGTTCTTTGGATTCTGGTTTCTAGGAAAGGGATTTCCCTGGTCATTTTCCTAAGTCATCTCTAAAAGGAAAACAGAATGATAATTCTAGTTCCTCTCATTTTTTATGGGAGTAGTTGATCCTACTCATAGTTGAAGTTCTTTTCAGCCCCAAACTTCCACTCAAGAGTCAACTCTCATCCCAGAGGCTTATTTCTCTTTCTTTTCAATGTTTTCTTCTGATCTCAAAAATATCAAAAATCAAAAAAAAATCAAAATGGAAAAACCCAAAAATATTTCTTCTTCATCTGTTTTTTCTTCTTTTCCTTGTACTCTTATTCCTAATCAATCTTCTCTTGGTTTCAGTTCAAATCTCCGCAATGAGTCTCAACTAGATCCCAATCTTGATCCTTTTTTCAGTGGCTTTGGTATGGAAGAATATGGGCTTCAGTGGAGGCAAATTGGGGTAGAAGTAAGTCCTCCCAATTGTGCACCACCAGGGTATCCTACTACTATCATTTTTTAAACCCTACCTTGTGCCACACATGTGAGCAATGTATTATCTCCTGGGACTTCTTTTATGGAAAAGGCACCTTTCGAAAAATTTGCAGAAAATCAAACTTGGAAGGCGTTTGTCAGCTCTCTGATACCAGGAACCTTGCAGTCCTTTAGCTACAGAGAGTGATAAAGATGCTGGAATGATAATAATTATTATTATTCCAATAATAAACGCTTAGAAGCTCAAATAAATGATTTAATAAGAGCAGTTGCAAGGTTTAATTGGTTTTGTAGTAAATGGTTTTCAATATAATATAAAAGAGGGGCCACAGTATTATACTAATGGTGATATTTACAGACTAGCAACCTCTCTTCAAGGGGCCTCCTTAGGCAGTTTAAGAACCTTGGAATAAAGATGGGTGCCTTAGAAAGAACTTATTCCACTAATGGCCAGGCTTAACAGCACAAATGGCCAAGACAGGAAGGTTAACACTCACTCTGAGCACTGTACCACAAAAATCCTGGAATAATTGGAAGGGTTTCAGAGCAGATGGGGTAGATTGCTTGACTAAACTTCAATGGTTGATTGGTTAATAAGGGTAAATAATACTACTACAGACTAATTCATAAATCACTTGCTTATCTTCATATAAGCACTTGATCAACAATGACACGGTGTCTGATTGATAATAAATAATTCCTGGTAACTGATGATGGAATAATGGATCCAAAGAGGTCTGTATAAATACCTTTTTGGGGTGATTTTGATCTTCTCAGGGCACGTAGAGAGGGTTCTGCTCGTGGGCTGAGGCTGGCAAGCCAGTCAGAGAAGGATTAGCACGTCCACTTGGTGCTGTCAATCAGCTGTCCTTAGATCTGCTGGATTTCTGTAGTATTTTAGCCACAGGATCTGTTTATCTGTTATGGCCTAAATTTGATCATTCTGTACTCATCCTTCATTTGTACTATTGATATTGCTTCAAAGCGTGCAGATGTGGATGGTTACTGATTTTCCATCATCTGTTGATTATGTATATAATTTTTAATAATTTTTATGAACACTCCTTGTAGTGTTTTGTGGTCTTCAAATATCAGGATCAGTGATTTACGTGATAATCCTTGATCTTTGATTTATTATTAAAAAATGTTTTAAACTTAATTTTCATTAATTTTATTTAAGTTTTGATCTTTTTAGATCATTAGTAATGCATATGTCAGTTTGTTAAATATACTAGGCAACCCTAACTAGGTTGTAGCTCTTCTGAGCGGTACCTGGTTGTCAGATTAGTCACAACTGATCCAGACGCGGGGATCAGTTAGTACAGATGCGCGTGGGGTAGGATTCTCTACGTGCGTGGCAGAATCAGCTGCGCGCGGGTCTCTATATGCGGGAATCTGCTGCTACTAGTACGTAAGTATATGTAATGATGCGGGGCTGCGCGCGGGAATTGTGACATAACACAGTTCCGCATGTAACTCCTAAAATATACACAACACCTAAATTCTGAGTGAATTTTAGGTGTAAACCCTGTACGTGAAAATACGTGTGAAATATTAGAATGGCCAAAAAGTGCCATACTGGTGTTGTAATTTTTAGTACTTTTTGTTTTAATTATTTTAAAAATATAAGGACTTGGAATTCAAGGGTGGGGTCAGTGAGTGACCCTACCTAATTTTGGGTGAGGAATCCATTCCTGTAATTATATGTATGTATTTCTCACTCCTTATTTTGTTAATTGAGATATCCTTATATTTCATAGTTTTGTGTTACTATTTGACAGTTTTGCTCTGTACATAGTAGCAAGCTGACAGCGTTAGAAATTGGTCTCAATCCTTGTAGTCAGATCTCTCTGGTCAACACTTGGCGAAAACAAGAACCGCTCTCTTTTGCCTCCAAATATAAACTATTTTCTAGGAAAATTCAACCAGTCAACCAACAAATGCCTCTCAATCTCAACCCTCCTCTTAGGCATCCTCCTCTATCCCGCGATCCTTGCTGTGGTTTACCTCGATCTCTCACTGGTCCATTCATCCCCTCTGGTCATGTCACTGAAGAATTTCTGGGAGTGGTCAACTTTGGACCAGTTGGATGGCTTCTACCTGATGAGTTGTATTTGATCAAAAATGTCTTGGCTCTCAGGGAAAAAGCTATTGCTTTCTGTGAAGAAGAGAGAGGTCTCTTGAAAGAATCCTATGGTCTGCCTTATATCATTCCTGTAGTAGAACATGATCCCTGGCAAAAGAAAAAGATCCCAATCCCTGCTGCTCAAGTTGAAGAATTCATCAAGTTGGTCCAGGAACAAGTCCAAACCAGTTTATACAAACAGTCAAATTCTAGCTATTCCAGTCCTGTTTTCTGTGTCCTTAAAAGTAAAGGTAAACTTAGAATAGTTCACAATCTCCAGCCTCTAAATAAGGTTACTATTAAAGACTCTGGTATTCCCCCTGCTACTGAAGAATTTGCTGAATCCTTCTCTGGGAGAGCTTGCTATGGTCTAGGTGAAATTATGGGTGGCTACAACAAATGGTCCTTACATACAATTTCTTGCCCTCTCACTACATTTGATACTCCCCTTGGTCTTTTCCAACTTACCCAATTGCCTCAAGGTGCCACCAACTTGGTTGAAGTCTATCAGGCTCAGATGTTTTGGATCCTCCAGGATGAAATCCCTGATCATGCTGGTATATTTATTGACAATGGTGGAATTAAAGGACAAGTTTCTGATTATAACAATGAGCTCTTACCCTGGCATTCAGGAATCTGTTGATTTATCTGGGAATATGCAACCACTTTGGAAAGGATCTTGTTCCAAATCAAAGAATCTGGGCTCACTGTCTCTGGATCCAAATTGGCTGCCTGTGTCCCTGCTCTGGAAATTGTTGGTCATGTGGTCTGCAAGGAAGGAAGAATGATGGCTCCATTCAAATTCAACAAAATCCTCTCTTGGCCTACTCCCATCAATCCAACTGAAGTCAGGGGTTTTCTAGGTGTTGTCACTTATGTTCAAATCTTTATCCCATCTCTATCCAAAATCTGTGCTCCCCTATGTTGCCTGACCAGAAAAGATGCTGAGTGGATCTGGACCCTAGATTTTGAACATTCTTTTCAGCTGCTTGAAATGATGGTTGGCAAAGACATAGTCTTGAGAAAGATTGCTTATGGACCTGGAGCTGGCAAGATCAAATTGGCTTTTGATTCTAGTTATCAATCTGTGGGGCTGTCCTCACTCAGGAAGATGAAAATGGTTGGGACTGTCCTGCTCTCTATGAATCCTTGTTATTTTCAGATGTAGAATCCAGGTACTCCCAACCAAAACTGGAACTCTGTGGCGTGGCTTGAATGTTGAAGAAACTCCAAACTTTCCTCTGGGGCCAACACTTTGAGTTACAAGTCAACGCACAATCCATCATTGAAATGATCAATGCCCCCAGCCTCCCAAATGCTCCTATGACCCGTTGGGTGGCCTTTTTCCAACTTTTCTCTTTTGATATTGTTCATAGGCCTGGAAAATCCTTCACCATTCCTGATGTTTTATCTTGACTCCCCCTTGGAGATGAAGAATTGGATGTTGGAGTGGACTTTGATGAGGAGGAGCCTTTAATTTGTCCAGTCTTTACCTTTTCCTCCCAAGATTATTCTGGCTTCCAACAAGGTTTATGGCTATAATTAGAGCAGTACCTTTCCACTCTCCAAAGGCCTCCTGATCTCTCTGCTAAAGATTTTTGATCACTCAAAAGGAAGTCCTCCAATTTCTTTGTCCAAGGTACTAGGCTTATGAAAAGAGGCAATCCTTGTGCTCTAATTGTTGTCACTATCCCCTCTAAAAAAGATTCAATCCTTGAAAGTCTCCATGTAGGCCTTGAAAATTGCGGGAAACCAAGACCTATCGACGTATATCCAAACAATTCTGGTGGTCATCTTTGAAGAAATCAGTCTCTCAATGGTGCAAGAGTTGCGAAGTATGTCAGAAACGTGATGTTAGGCACCCGGCTGAAATTTTTTATCCCACTGGAGAGTCCACTGTCTTTGGAAGGATTGCTATGGATGTGGTTCACATTAAGGCTGGTGGAGCTAAGTACCTCATTGTGGCTAGAGATGATTTTTCTGGATGGGTTGAAGCAAAATTTCTTAAGAACCTCAGCTCTGAATTGGTAGCAGCCTTCCTTTATGAGAATTGGACAATGCGTTATGGCTTGTCTCAATCTTATTCAACCAATGGTGGATCTGAGTTTGGTGGAAAACTGGCCAAAATTATCCGATTGCTTCCTGGTCAATACAGGGTGACCACTCCTTATTATCCTGAAGGACAAGGCATGGTGGAAAGAGGCCATACCCCTTTGAAGGCTGCTCTTGTCAAGTTGGCTGGTGAAAGTGGAAAGAATTGTTGCAAATTTCTTCCTCTGGTCCTCTTCTCTGATCAAATTTCAACTAAACAAACAACTGGCTACTCACCTTACAAAATTATCTTTGGACAAAGGGCTGTCCTTCCTCTTGATCTGGAAATGGAATCTTTCTTAGGTATTTCTTGGGAAAAGGTTTCTTCCACCACTGATCTATTAGTTGCCAAATCCAAGCAACTGGAGAAAAGTGAAGATGTTTGTGACAAAGCTTATCAGAAAATGATGGATTCAAGGGAAAAATCAGTCCACTATTGGGATGATAAGCATTCCAATCAAGTCAGGGATCCATTGAATCCTGGTGATCTATTTTTAACTTATAATTGATCCTTGGAAACTCAGTGGGGAAAGCTTTTTTCCAATTGCTGGAATGGTCCTTATCAAGTGGTCCATCAATTCAGAGGTGGATCATATGTTTTGGAGGAACTGGATGGTACTCAGATGGCCAGAAGCTTCTCTGCTGATCAGGTAAAGAAATTTCATTGTTGGGGAGACAACTTTGATCAGAAGTAAGTCCTCCCAATTGTGCACCACCAGGGTCATCTTCTGCGTTTTGTTGTGAAACTCTACTGTATGCCACATACATGACCGCCTGGGAGGCCTTCTTCATTTTATTGCAGTCAACTCTAGGACTTTCTTTGGATTGGTCAAGATATTCCTTTCAATCACCCTCAAGATCAAATGGCCATTCCTTGTGTTCAATCATCTTTCCCTTCTTTTTTATGAAATCAAGCTCAGATGCAGACTAGGGACAGTCTGTAATTTGGGGAGAGATGTGGTGACCAAATCTGGACACCCTGGACCAGATGCGGAAAATTCAAAAAATGTTTTTACGATTCTTTTATTTAGGCTTCATTCCAAAAAAAAAAAATTGTAATTTTTTGTATCAGTATCACTCCTCCAATTCCCTCATCCTGCCAAGCTTCCCCCTGTCCCAGTTGGTCTAGGACAGGCCTCGCTTGGTCTCATCACCTAGGCATTGCATTTGATTCCTTCTCTCTTTGTTCCCCCCCTTCCTTTTGGCCAAAAGCGCAGGCCAAGACCCACTCAGCCCAAGATATTCCCACCATCCAATCCATCATCCTCATTGCCATCCTCATCCTCACCATCCAATCCTCAGGATTCATCACACCCTTTGCACCCATCTGGACCATCCTTCCAACAACAACATTTCCTTTCTTCACCCAGCATCTCTCCTGATCACCACCCCACCCCCATCCACGTCCAACTTTGCCTCAGATGCCTCACTACCCTTCCAACGTCCACTCCAACTACCATTCATCTCCTCCCCTTCCTCCTCATCATCCGCTTCATCCCATCCATCCATACAACCAGTCAAGACCGTCGCCATCATTGGGGGCGGTCCCGCCGGAACATTGGCTGCCTTCTTCCTATCAAAGTTTGCCAACAAATCTCAAAAACCGGTCAAACTTCATCTTTACAAAAGCTCCCCTAGTCTTGGGTGTAGGGTTGCCACCATTCACCCCTTCAGCTTTCTTGACTATCCTCCAATCAAAGCTTGCGCGAGTATCTTTGTGCCCGCTAACAAACATCTCCATCAAGCCGTCCATCAATTCAACCTAACCGTCTTTCCATCCCTCAATCCCAACCTTTGAATCTGCTCACCTTCCTCCTGGGACTCTCCCACCTCCGTCAATCATCCTCCCAGCCCTTCCCTCTTTGGCTGGGGGTGGGAAAGCGTTTTCTACCGCCCGTGGACATCTGCAGGCGGTCTGGTTCATTTCTTTTCCTACCCCTTCTGCCTTTGGGTGAGGTGTGGGTGATCCCGGTGTTGTTGCGCGCGCCCGTCCGCGGACAGACACAAGAGAGGTGAAGGGATGAGAATAGATGCCACCCCAGTCAGGGAGGCCTGATTTCCACTGGCCCACGTGATCAATTTTTCTGATCATCTGAAAAAAAAAAAAAAAAACATTCCGCTCAATTTTTAGAATCCTTTGTACATAGTCTAACAGGGCCTCCTGCCCATATAAGGAGGGCTCTCCCCTGCCTTTTTGGAGGGGGGGTATGATATGGTACCTTACCAGAGAGAACATCATCACTACCATCTTGAAATATATCATCTGTGGGGTCTCATTCCCCTGCATCTGAGACTAAAAATTTGGATATATCCATGATTTCCCCTTGATCCTTGAGCCTCCATACTCAAAACCCTGATCCTTGATCTTTATCACCAACCAATAGCTTTGCTGGTTGAAGAAGAATTCAACTGATTGAATTATTGAGTGTGTTACACCACTCCTGATCCCTTTAACTGACCATACTGGTCCTGATCATCCATTGATTATCTTTCTGGAACCAGTCACGTTTGACTGAAGAGGTTTTATTAAGCTTAAAACCTGGAGTGTTAAACCTCCCTTTATTTCTTTTGAAGTTAAATTCTGCCATGCTACTCTTGAGTCCCTTGAGAAGTGTTGGGTTATCCTTGTTTGAATCAGTTATTGTTTTGCTTCTAAAGCTTCTTCAAACAATTAGCTTTGTCTTGTGCAGCCACCCACAGTTATCTGGTACCCTTCAAGCGCTTGATTGCGGAGAGTTGGGAAGGTTTTTTGGGATTGATTTGATCTTTCCTAAGCTTCTGCTGTGGACCAGAGCTATTAGCTTGTGGGTGTTGTGACTTACAATTGCCTTGTCTTGTTGAACTCTGAACAATCATTGACTTCTTCTATTCAAGTTTTCCCCGGCCTCATCTTGCCTCAGATAGTGTTGTTTCCCCAGCTAACGACTACTATCCTCTTAATCCTCTTACATTTGGTCCATTGTTTACCAGGCTCTGGACTTTGATCTTGGTTACAATTAAATATTTTTGTAACACTCAGGAGGGCAGCCTAAACAGCACCCTTCCCCTCCAAAGAACTGCCACCGCCTAGCACCGTTTGGAGTCTTACACTGGCCAAAATTGATTTTAAATTCAAGCTATCTGAAACAATACAGGAATACTTTTTATCTATTGCTGCAAAGCCTTCTATTCTTAAGAGATGAATTTGAGATTGAAAACAAACCAACGTGATAGTTCATGGGAAACAAATGAATGAGTAAGAATGGAAAGAGACAAGAGGTGCTGGAGAACAAGAATGAAACCAACAGATCTTCAAGAAAGCTTCACGCCAATGATTGGGGCAGTGAATTGAGCATTGGTTGAGTCGCAGAGGATTGATGAGCTGAGATGGGTGGTTGATAATGAGTCAAGGAGTTAGACCTTAGGAGCTTGAGAGCACGAACGGACTGGCTCTTACCAGTTACCAGATGGATGAGGTCGAGTGCCCGATGGTGTGTGTTTGGAGGATCATGGTCAAGTTGAACAGCTGACAGATGATTGATAGGAGGTTGAAGGTGTTGAGTAGATAAGGAAAGAGGTAACAGGACAGAACAGAATAAGGAGAACAACAAATAAAGAGATGAGAATGAGACTGCTGAGAGAGGAGACAACCACGATCCGAAGCATCCAAGAGTAGGAGATCCAGAGAAGACCGGTCAGGTAGCTCCCCCCTTTCCCCCGGGGGGGAATTTGTGATCTTGCCGCGGAGCAACTGGAGTGGTGCGCACAGTCTGCTTGGCAGCAGTAGGATGAGAGTGAGTGAGGGAAGACCCAGAAGTCAACACCCCCCATAACTGGAAAGAGTCAGTGTGATCAGCAGGTAGGGAGTGCAAAGGAGGGTTGGATCAGGTGGACTAGCTTGGCCAGGATGACTTTGGGGACCGCCTTGGTGAGCAGGTCGGCCAACATTTGATTGGAGGGTGTGAGTTGAACAGAGAGATTACCTAGCTGAAGTTCCTCTCTGAGACCTTTAGTCTTGAGGTCAATGTGACAAGTTCTGGCATTCAAACCAAACCTCTTCAGTTTATCTTTGAGCCCCTTGTTGTCAATGAGGTGGAGTGAACTGGGAATGTTGATCAAGAAGACCTGGCCAATCAGATTCCGCAACCATTTTCCTTCAAGAAATGAGTCAAGAAGTGCATTGAGTTTGGCTTCAGTGGTGGAGTAGACAATGTTTCTTTGTTTGAAGCTCTCCCAAGAGATGAGGGACCCAAAGGACAACCCAAGATTGCCGGTTTGAGACTTGCGTGTTGCTGGATCTTTGACCCAAGAGGCGTCGCTGTAAAATACAATGGGGTCAGCCTTGTCGTCGTACTTGATTGTCAGTTTCAGATCTCTTGTGGCCTTCAGGTTTTGCCAAGTCTTCTTGAGTTCTCTCCAGTGGGTGAGGCCAGGTTTATTCTGGAAGCGGGCTAGGCTAGATACAGCAAGACTGAGGTCGGGTCTGGTCCTGCAGGCGATGTAGTTGAGAAGAGCTATACCCAACCAATAGTTGATGTTGAGCTCTTTGAAGGCCTCAAAATCTTCATCTGTTGCCGCGCTGAGTTGAAGTTGAGGTGTGAGCGGAGTAGAAACAGGTCTGCAATCCTGGAGTCCAAGTTCTTTGAGTCCGTGGTCGATGTGTTTGGGTTGACTGAGTAAGATAGAGTCTCCGTACCTTTCAAACTTCATCCCCAGGATAGTTTCCAGATCATGGCATTGAGAATTTTCAAATCTTGAGTTGAATTTATCTTCAAAACCGTTCCCATCCCCAACAAGGATGAGGTCATCCACGTGAAAGAAGATGAAAGAGTCCCCATCCTTAGATTTGTAGAGGCAGGGATCACTGTTGGACTTGATGAACCCGACGGATCTGATCCATTCAGCAAGAGTGTCATACCAGTTCTTAGGGGATTGTTTCAATCCGTAGAGACTTTTCTTAAGTTTGAGATATTTAGAAGGTTGATCACAGCCATCTGGAGTCTTGATGAATACATCCTTGTTGATGGGAGCATGGAGGAAGGCGGATTTGACGTCAAACTGCCTGATCGAGAGATCGCGTTTGAGACTGAGTTGTAGGATTGCGCGTAGAGAGGAGATTTTTCTCGTTGGAGCAAAGGTTTCCTTGTAATCAAGGCTGTAGATCTGGTTGAATCCACAAACGCATATCCTGGCCTTGTGGATAAGTGTGTCGTCATGGCAGTTATCTTTGATTTTGAACACCCACGTAGTTTCAAGCGGGTTTGCCGGATCTGGCCCATTGTATTCTTCCCAAACGCCCAGGTCTTTGCATTTTTTCAGTTCCTTCCTGATGGCTTCTCTCCATTTCTCAGCCTCCTCACACAACATAGCCTTCACATATGTTTTTGGCTCATAGTAGTGGTGGAAGCCGTACCTTTGGGGTGGCCTTAGGGTAGATCTGTCTCTCAACGTCCGTCTAGGAAGGCTGGTGTCGGGAGTCTGAGTCGAGGTAGATTGGTCACCAAGGGAGTTTGAGGTGATTACCGTCTCTTGAGGTGGTAGGTTGTCTTTGGAAGAGTTTTGAGTTATATCGTCTGAGGTTGAGTCCTCTGAAGCAAGAGAGTCCGGAGACCTGTTGCAATAATGTTCAGTATTTCTGATTCTATCAGGCTGGCAATTGGAATTTGTCTCATTGGGCTCAGGTAGACCGTAGGTTGAGTCCTCAATCGAGAACTTGCAATTAGATCAGTCATTACCTTCCAGGTTTTCAATAGACTTGAGATCAAATCTTACATGTTTTGATGATAAGATACTCCCATTGGGTTTGAGAATTTGATATGATCTGAAGTCAGGGTTGTAGCCGATCAGCTTCCCCTCCAGTCCCTTTGGATGAAACTTCTTTCCTTTGACCC
Organism: Puccinia polysora; assembly: GCA_025617555.3. Lineage (NCBI taxonomy): Eukaryota > Fungi > Basidiomycota > Pucciniomycetes > Pucciniales > Pucciniaceae > Puccinia > Puccinia polysora. The sequence continues at coordinate 20,156,413 of CM062638.1, forward strand.
TACATTGATTGAGGTAGACAACCAATGTTCTGAGTGGTTTGAAGTAGGAGAGCGGAAGGGAGCTCTTGTGCATTTGCTCCCAAGGAGAGCAGGAGTCTCCCTTTCTTGGTATTTGATTGAGACTGAGGCAGCACGCCTTCAGGATTTTGGGCCAGAGTCGGACCGGTAGTTTGGAGGAGCTGATGGTGCACTGTACGCTTTCGACAATTGTCCTGTTAGCCCTTTCCGCTCTGCCATTGTGTTTGGGATGATGTGGTTCGGAAATCAGTTGTCTGATTGCATTGTCCTTGCAGAATTGAACTAACCTCTGGTTTGTGAATTTTGTTCCTCCGTCAGAGCACAGTTTGCAGGGAAGGTAACCCAGTTTTGACTTTTGTCTCTCCAACACGGCGATGAGGACTTCAGGAGTTTGATCCTTGCTTTGAAGAGGAATCCCACTCAGGTATCCGGTGAAATTTTCCACCACCGTGAGGATGTACCTCTCCTGTCTGGGAGATGGGGGCTTGAAAGGACCAATTAGGTCCAGGTGGATTCGCTCAAAAGGTCTGGAGGCGCTGGTTGACTTTAGTTTGAACGGGGCCTTGGTGATTCTCTCAAGAGTGCAGTCCTTACAGTAGAATGAGTCGAGATCATCTTTGCTGAGCTTGACGTCTTTGATCTCGCAAAGTCGACTAGTTGAGGCATGACCGAGAGCAAGATGGAGCTCTTTCATGTTCATGCCAGGGCTGTTGTTAACGGACAGGAGGCAGTGGTTCTGGCCAATTTGTTTTGGTTTTTGAACCACAAAGAGATTGTCAATGATTATTCCTCAAAAGATGAGGGAGTCGCTGTTAGAGATCTGAAAGTGACCCTTCTCTGAAGTCATGTGACACCCTTTGCCTATGAGAATACCTGGACTGATGAGGTTGACCACTATTTCCGGGACGTAGAGACATTGGTTAAGGACGACCGTGTGGTTTTTCCACGAAAGTTTGACTGTGCCAGTTCCTTCAATAGGCAAGTTGGCTCCGTTCTTGCCTGTAGAAATACTCTCTCCAATACATTTGTTGAGAGTGAGGAAGAATTTTTTGTCGTTGAAGATGTGGGCAGAGGCTCCGCTATTGACAAGGATATCCTGACTGGATAGAGCCTTGGATTTGATCCATTTTGAGAGGAAGGCGTGGTAGTGGGCCATCTCATTCTTTGGCTTCTGTTTCTCCTTCCATTTGGCTTGGTTTTCTCTCCACCAATTGGGGGCCTTGTCCGGGTGAAGGTGGAAACATTCTCTCTCTGAGTGGTTTTTGTCTTGTTTGGGGTTGTGATAGCCTTTGACGCACCGACTAGTTTGTTGATTCTTGAATTTAGTCTTGTTTGTGATTAACGCTGAATCGGTGAAGGAAACAGATTTATCAGAATTCTCGGCTTTGATTTCAGTGTTGAACTGAGTGAGATGGTTGCACACAAAATCTACGTGGATAGTCTTGTCGGAATGCATGAGTTGCCGCTTAAGATCTTGAAGCAAAGAAGGGAATTTGAAGAGTATTAAATAAGCAAGGATATCTTGCGGTAGATCTATTCCAATATCAACCATCTTTTTGATCGTGGTTCTGACGTCGGTGATGAATCCAGAAATTTTATCTTCTTGGAAAGTGATGTGGAGGAAATCATTGAAAATGCGTGCTCTGTTGGAGGCTTTGGAGGAGGAGTATCTCTCTTTGATGGAAGCCCAAATTGATTTGGCTGAATTCACATTTGCTGCGCTGATGATGTTGTTGTGGGTGATTGAGTCGACCTTCAAGATGAGAAGGAGTTGGATCTCGTTGTTGTCTTGGGATGAGAGAGCCGTTGATTTGGATTCCAAGGCGTGGAGGACTCCTCGTAGCTTGAGAAAAGAGTTCATCTTGTCCTTCCAGATACTGTAATTGTCCTCAGAGAGTAAGGGAATAGTTTCCAAGGCTGTCTTGAGCATGGCCTGTCTGAATCCATTGTTTTTGTTCCGGGGCAGGGAGGTTGAGGCCATGGCTCACGCTGGTTTCTTCAGTCGGTGGGGCTTTCGGCTTTTAACCGTCTTAAGAGATGAATTTGAGATTGAAAACAAACCAACGTGCTAGTTAATGGGAAACAAATGAATGAGTAAGAATGGAAAGGGACAAGAGGTGCTGGAGAACAAGAATGAAACCAACAGATCTTCAAGAAAGCTTCACGCCAATGATTGGGGCAGTGAATCAAGCATTGGTTGAGTTGCAGAGGATTGATGAGCTGAGATGGGTGGTTGATAATGAGTCGAGGAGTTATACCTTAGGAGCTTGAGAGCACGAACGGACTGGCTCTTACCAGTTACCAGATGGATGAGGTCGAGTGCCCGATGGTGTGTGTTTGGAGGATTGTGGTCAAGTTGAACAGCTGACGGATGATTGATAGGAGGTTGAAGGTGTTGAGGAGATAAGGAAAGAGGTAACAGGACAGAAAAGAATAAGGAGAACAACAAATAAAGAGATGAGAATGAGACTGCTGAGAGAGGAGACAACCACGATCCGAAGCATCCAAGAGTAGGAGATCCAGAGAAGACCGGTCAGGTAGCTCCCCCCTTTCCCCCGGGGGGGAATTTGTGATCTTGCCGCGGAGCAACTGGAGTGGTGCGCACAGTCTGCTTGGCGGCAGTAGGATGAGAGTGAGTGAGGGAAGACCCAGAAGTCAACATCTATGCAGTACTTTTTTTTTGGAGTACTGCTTTTTCAATATGAAGTGTTGCATTGAAGACAATATCTCAAATTTTTCTAGAAACATTTTTCATTCTAAGGACGATTTCAGCCCCTCTTGGCCCTTTTGGACCTCTCCTCTTCCAAGAATTGGAAGCCTCCTTGGAGAGACCGGGCCATCCTCATCATCTCTCCATAAATGGAGTTCCTGTGCTCTCTCCTCTTCCTCATCCTTGCTCCCTGACTCAGGGGAGGTGATGGTTCCCTGCTCCTTAAAGGCTCCTGGGAGCCTTAAGCTACTGGTTGTGGGGTTTCCCCCTCTGGTAACTTCTTTGTTGTTCTTGGATTTGGGATCACAGGTTTCTTGATCTGGTTTGCATCCCAGCTTTCTGTCTCCTTCATTAGTTGGTACCTGCCTGACAGTTTGATGAGGGCCCTGTACTTTTCCAGGGCCTGAGTCAAGAACTTTTCTTGGTTCTCAAATTTGCTTGCCACTACTGCCACCAGGTAGTTGATCTTGTTATGACTGTGGCAAGTCAGAATATTTTCTGTGCCTGGAGGTAGGTGGCCTTTTTTTCTTGTTGAATTTGCCAGGGGCCACAAGCTCAGCCCCCTTGCTCCTAGTATTCATAATGATTACAGTGATTAAAGAAAAATGGTTCAAAGAGTCAATATCTATCAAAGAATTCCGCCTTTTTAATGGCTAGAACAGATATGTTTTGTGCACATTTTTCCATGTTACATGCTCACCTCTTGTTACTATATCTTTTGTAGATGATCTTTCCCTTGCGGGTTGGGTTGGTGCTTCTGAGACTGATGCCGCCAGCCTTGCTATGTGGGACTGAGCTTGGTTTTTAAATGAAACTTCTCACCCTCCCTTGATTGGCCGGGAGGAACAAATATATTGACAACTGTCTTGACACTATGGTATGCAGGCCTATCAGTTACCCCATCAAATCACTATGAATTGTCCACTAGCGCTTACTGATTTCTGATGTGCTAATGGCAAGGATTGCAATTTGCTATGTTTGCTGAGGAGACTTTCTTCCTCTGTTTGTTCCCAACCTCTTTGCCACTCAACAGAAGGTGACCGCAATTTTGTTGTCACCCAAAGAAAGGGTTTGCCAAAAAATCTTCACTTGCAGTTGCTTGCCCGTTCAGTCTACTCAATCAAACACTCTCTGCATGGCTGATCCAACTATGACGCAGGAGTTCTACCAGCAAACAATTTTGAAGACAGATGGCAGTGCTATTGTTGCAATTAGGCAGTAGGTTTATATAACTGTATTGGTACTGCTCCAATGACACAAAGGAATATCTTCATTGATCTGTTCCTGATCAATTTATGCGGCAACTTTGGCTAAAAGACAAAAATCAATGCAGATACTGAGCGGCTAAAAAAATTGCTCTTTTTTTTTGAAGAAAAATTTCAATTTTCTTAATTTTTCTTCTTATATTTTATGGAAAAGAATCAGTTTGTAAAACATAAAAAACTGCAAAGAATGCGTACTCAATATACTAATAATACTCAAACACAAAGTTTTTGAAACCTAAACCAAAAAATCAATAACTTCAAAAATTCACTTTTTTTCTGCTTTATTATATTTTTATCAGAAAAAAAAAATCAGACAAATACTGGACAAAATACCACAAAAATGCATACTTTATGTGTAAAAAACACACTTTGAGGTTCTAAAATTCAATGAGGCCCCCAATTATCAGGGATTCAACCTCTACTGCTATTCTTGGCCGTGGTTAAGCCTGCAAAAATAAGAAAAAAACCAATATTAAAATCAGTTTTTGACTCAAATAACCCAAAAAATAGCTAAAAGCTCACAAACTCAAACAATAACATGGTATTGTGAGTAAAAAAGCCACACTTTAAACCTTTATAAAAGGCAAGGGGCCTGGCTCCAAATAAATGAAGCTCAAAGGAGCTTTGCTTATGAATAGCTCACACCCTTTATATTAGCAACACACAAGGGCTACTAATCCAATTAGGACCTTCCACTCAAAATTGGAGTTTCCAATAAGATTATTAGTTGAATATAATACTAAAGTTGCTAGCCCCAGTCAATCTCTTCTTGAGACTAAGTTTGATGGGTTTGTTTACTCTTCTGATATTCTCTTAAAAATAAATAATAATATATAACTGTTCAGGGGGCTATAGGGTGAAGACCCTCCTCTTTTAATGTAACAGGAGCCATTAGGGGACTCAAATAATCATCAGGGGCATTCTAGTCTCCTTTTGGTTTTGTCCTCAAGGGCTCAGAACCCCATTACATTTTACCCAATGAGAAACAGGGTACTAGTACTCATTGGGGAGGATTTTCAATGTAACAGCTTCTAATTACATACCCCAAAATTTATATACTCTAAAAAAATACTCAGGTCCCTCTGATTGAGCGCTCTCAAGGCTCAATAAAGTATATTAAAGTATAATCACATCCTCAAGGGGGATAAGATTAAGATTATGTCATTTTTTCATACAGAGTGGAGAGTACAGCTTAAATTAATTACTATAGCTTGTCCCCAAAGGAATGGAACTTATGGAAAGCTATATATCAATAGTTGGGACTCATCTGAGTCCTCATAGCTTAATTTAAGTTATATTTGATCCCCATCTTGATGATATATATCATCAATGTTTTAATTTCATAATCATTATTCATAAAAACATACTCATAAAATATTATAAAAATTATTATATAATTCTTAAATTCTTGATCAATTTTCATTCTGAGCTCTATGGTGGGTTTAACCAGTGACCTTGATTTCAGAAAATGGAGGGTGAGGCCAGTAATTAACCACTATACCAGCAAGACATAAAAGTTTGGCAGACATTTGGACATCTATATTTGTCTTGTGGCTGAAATTTTCCCTTTTTTTCTTCAATTGAAACCTTACGCTTGGTATTATAGATTTTTTTTTCATCAAAATATTTGCCACCATCAATCTTGCTCAATTTTTTTCATTTGAATTGTATTGAGCCCATCATTCATGCCTTCTTTTAAATTCATTAAGGCCATCCCAGAGATTCTCCTCAGGTGAGGATGCACTGAGGGGTGTGGAGATGGTTGATGGTTATGTTGATCATGTCTGTAGGAGATTTGCCACAAGGGGTCTGCCTTTGTGCAACTTGCATGGATTAAAAAATTGCACCCAACCTTCCTTGCCTGAGTTTTCCTTGACCCTTTGGTGAGCAATTTCCCAGAGTAGGAACCATTTCTATCACAGGCTAAATCAACATATTTATCAAGTTTTTATTTTAAAACTGTTAAAGCGTAACCATGCTTCATTGCCCATGTTTTAAAATAATTTTTGTGCCTCTTCCCTAGTAGGAAAAGCTCTCACAGGAGTTGAGTGAAGTGGATCTGACATAGTTACATAGTCATATTTACATAGGCATAGTTCAGTTTCCATCAAATTAAATGAGGCAAAGACCAGAGTAACATAACATGTTACTCACCACCAGAGGTCATGTCAATTTTTGAAACATTTTTTTCCTCAATTGTCACCCTATATGAGGATGCAATGGAGGCTTCCATTGATTCATTAACCAGATCCTTCTTTTCCGCATCCCTTTTCATGGCACTATCAACGTAGTCCTTCAACACATCCATGTCACAAAAATGAGGTCTTGCCACTTTTCCCATAATTCCAAGAAGAATGCAATTGTAATTCAGTATTCAAGCCAACTTTCAATTGAACAACTACAAAGTTTTCTCACTTTTGAGTTGAGAAAGATCAATTTTGGTGGGATGTTTGTTTGCAGTTTCACTTTATTTTCAATGATTTGGCTTGCAGTTTCACTTTATTTTACTTTGGATTCACTTTAGTTTCACTTTGGGATTGCTAGGTGGGGTCCAACAGTCCCACATAGTATGTGTTGATCCCATTTTGGGTTGATGGAACCCACATTTTGTCCAGGGGGTCCCCAAAATTCTGGCACAACCTGTCATAACCGCAGTTCTGACACTCCTTCAACTAAACCAATCCAACCTCTTCAACCAGCTTCACCCTCTCCCTGTATGGTATAAGCTCTATGTCCATGTACACCTCACCACTGTGTCATGTGATTCAGTCAACCTTCTCAGGATATCTCCCTCTCTCCATGGCTTGGTACATCCTCCATCTCTCCTCAACCAAATTGGTATATGATTTAGTACATATTACACTTAGTATATACATAGTACATACTCTCCACTGTCTTTTCAGCCCATACTCCCAGTACTTCAGATCAGTACATGTCAAACCTTCCTGGATAGGCCCATCACCCAATTAGTCAACTACAGCCTCCAGCCCAATTATTCAACATGTAATCACGTTGGAACTCCAACCTGCAACACCAGCCGCTCATCCCTCAAGGCCTCCTTCTCAGCTCTCAAATATACTGGCCTCTCCTTCCCTCCTAGACTAATTCCCCCCAAGGAATTTGTATAACACTTCTTACTGGTTAGTCCCTCTGCCAGTAGGTGTCATCTCAGCACAAGACAACATTCACCCAGTCTGCTTAACTCAGATCACCTTGTCCCTTCCTGGTGTTACTCTTATAGGATTCAACAACCACTTATTTAACAACCACTTATTCAAAAACCACTTATTCAACAACCACTTTTTCAAAAACCACTTATTCAACAACCACTTATTCAAAAACCACTTATTCAACAACCACTTATTCAACAACCTCCTCCTAGAATTCTCCATTCCATCCTTACATCTTCTCATCACTTGTACTCCTCTTCCTGGACTTCTCCATTCCATCCTTAAATCTTCTCATCACTTTTACTACTCCTCCTGGACTTCTCCATTCCATCCCTACATCTTCTCATCACTTTTACTCCTCCTCTCATCTTCTTCTTTGCAATTCCAACAAATCATCCTTGAGTTCTATGAGTAGTAGTGCCTGTTCCTTCAGCCCCTTGCATTCCAGGGGCAGTTGTGACATTGTACTAATTCCTTCCCCTTGATTACTACCCATCTGTATATATCCTTAGACCTATCCCATCCGTTCTTCAAACCATTCCACCTCATGGATAACACTACCTAAAATATTTGTGGGTGTGCGTGTTACAGAGCTAAACAGTGTGTTTCCTCCATGTTTCCAAAGGGTCTCCCTGCGGAATTTATCTACCTCAATCCCACTCCACAAGTTGGCCCTTAAACAAGTCTTTGATGGGAATTTTGAACTTCAACACTTTGACTTCAACCTTGGACTTTGACACTTTGACTTTGACGTTTGACTTTGACACTTTGACACTTTGACCTTTGACTTGGACCTTTGACTTTGACCCACTTTGAAAAGCTTGAACAAAACATTGTACAAACTCAAGACCTTTTTGCAGCCAATTTTTCCCTCATTATCTCCAGGTACTTTTTTTGGGTCATTTCCCTTCTCTGGCCTATTTGGACACCATTCCAGCCCAATGTGCACAACCTTCATTCATTTCAAGTCCACCTCTCACCAGATCAGCAAGAGGCAGAGGTTCTGTCATCAACGTATCCAATCAGGACCAGTCAACTCCTCAAGCTCATGGACATGGGAGGACACCTTCAAAACTTCCAATGCCAGCAAGCCGCACTTGCATGGACACTGGTATCCTTCTTCCAGCTCCTCCTAGAGCTTCTCTTTCTACTGCCCCACCTGAAGTTAGTTGTATCACTAATTGTGTAATTGGTCAATATTCCCAAGCAGGCTTTGGATTAGATTCTCCATCTTATGATCCCAGAATCATTCCTATTCCAGAAGACAAGGATGAGGAAGGAAGTGAGTACTTGAACTTTGATTCAAGGATCCTAAATAATCTTAATTCACCAATTATGGAACTTCAAGAAGCAATTCCACCTCCAGCTTCCACTACAAACCTTGGTCCTCCAACCCAACCTCAACCTCCAACATCTGCTGTGGACCTAAATCTCTTAGCCCTCCTCCAGACCATGACTTCTGCTTTGGCAACACTTTCTCAACCTCCATCAACCAGTACTTCTCACTCTAGAACCTTCAAGTCTCCTTCAATGAATGCTCCGGATATGTCTGAAGGCAACAATCCTAGCAAACTCCAACCATTCCTCCAATCTTGTGAACTCATTTTTGCAAATGATGAAGGAAATTTTAGTGTGGACCAGAAGAAGGTACTCTTTGCAGCTTCCTACCTCTCTGGAAGTTCAAATTGATGGATCCAACCCTATCTGGCTCACCTTTCCAACCAAGAGCCCTCTTTCCTCCTCAACTCATGGTCCCACTTCACAGAGCAACTTAACACCCTCTTTGGCAACAGACTAGAATTCTTCAAGGCTGAAAAGGAACTGATGAACTTGAAGATAAAGGACTCTGGCTATGGTTCAACCCACATCACTGAATTCCACTCACTCATAACCAAAGTCTCTGGGTGGGGTGATAGAGCCTTGTACTTGCATTTTTGACAAAGCCTTCCTTCATGCTTTCTGGACTAACTAGCAGGATACAATGGCTCTCAAGAAACTCTTTAGGATCTTATGGATATAGTTTACAACTCACCATGAAAAAAAAGGCTGCACCTGCTGGCAGGTGTAGCACCTGAAACTTGTTTTGACTTTGTTTTGACTCTGAGAAAACTCTGTTTCTAACTTGAGTTGGAACCTGAGAAAAGTTGTTTGTATCAGTTCTTGAGGATTCCAAGTAATTCTAGTGCGTGCATGGAATACAGAAGATTTGGAATTATGGGGAAATTAAATTTTATGTAAAGTGATAGAGGAGTGAAGCAGTGCGGTTTCACACCTGACACATAAAAGTTACTACCTGGGTTGGATAAGTCAAGATTTTGATGCTTTTTTTCTTTCTATTTCCTATTAGATCATTACAAGAGGTTTGAGGGTCCTTTTTTTTGTTACTTTGTGGTTGAAAAAAATTGTATTTTTTGAACGGATTAAATTCAGTTTTTAATATCTTCTTTTTCTTCTTGCAAAATGTAATAAATCTCAATTTGATGTAGGAAATCAAAATTTCAATCTAAATTTTAACTGAAGATTCAAAAATCTACTCAGACATGTTGGAAATATTGTACCACATAGATATTGAGTTCAGTTATACATTTCAAATAAATCAATTTGAAATTGAAATAATTGAGGAGTTTCACATTTTCTTTTACAAAATGAATGAATTTACAAAAAGAAAACCATTTCCTTGAATGATTTTATTTCTCTAATATCTTTTTGCAGAAACTTTGTTTTTAATATTTCTTATAATATTGGAAGCTCAAAAGAATTAATCTGGTGATATTGATTTGTTTTATTTAGCAGGAGTTAATTAATAAATAAAAATGTTCTAAAATTTAGAGCTTTTGATATTGTTTTCTGTATGACAACAGAGGAAATATAGAACTACTTGGAATTAAATTTATTCAAACCAACGTGGGGTTTCAAGTGATTTTGCTAATCTTTCTAGTTTATCCTCTACTGGCTTCATCTCCAAAACCAATTTCTCTGTCCAATTTAATGTGGCAAGAAATAGAGGGCAGTAACAATTAGAAGGGAGGGATTCACATGGTTTCATCTGATAATTTGGGACTATTTCATCATAAGTTCTTCCATATTCTACTTGTTTTTTAGCTTGAAGTTCACCTTTCATCTCAGATAAATAGTTGAGAGTGTTGTTATCAAGATTATGAAGAAATTGTGAATGAATTTTGTTTCTCCAATACACTTGGACAGAGTGATATTTGCCCTCATTGTCTTCTTCTGTATCTGAGCAGCATTCCTTACTAGGGAGAAGGCATTTTGCCAAATCCTTTCCCATATGGCGCTCTGCAGTGGCCAAGCAGTTTCTGTATATCTTGCAGATTCAAGACCAAAATTTTAGCTAAGAGGATTTAGAAAATGGAGAAAAATCTTAAGCTTACTCTGTGTTTAACTCTAGACCTAGGCTTCTTGTTACGTGTCCTAGGCTTCATGTAATTATCCTTCTGCCCATGTAGCCAACGTTCCAGTAGGCCAAATAGTATGTCCTTCTTGAAAAACTCAATATCAAGTGGATAATTTGTAAATGCATCATTGTCCTTAGCATTTAACCAATGTTTTATTATTACTTCTGACAATATTTGGTCCCACTTTGTTGAACTATGATGGTCCCATTGGAAAGTTGGAACATGTATGCCATAGCTTTCTAATTCTTTCTGGAATTGCTCTTTGAACCTTCCAGGAATGCTCTTCTTCCCTCCATAGAGGTTTTTATTGGTTGTTTCCATGTTGAAAAAGTTGTTGTTTGGGTCAATTGTATTGATGCTTTTTGAGTTTAAAACTTGTACTTGATCTTCAGTGGGCGGGGGTGGAACCCTGTCTCCTCGAGATTTCATGTTTAAAATAGTCTTTACATAGTCACGTAGGCATAGACTTATGGGGTCATTGGAATTTGGCAAATGTTCTGCTACTTCCTTGTTTAATGTGCAAGTTTTGATGGATTTTGAACTATGAGGAGGTCTACAATCCATGTTATAATATAGGGAAGTCTTCAACTAGCACTTGAAAAGGTTGTGGGGTTGTTTGAAGTGTAGATTTTATGTAGGGAGAGAATTTGCAGGCAATTGAATCTGAAGTTATTGGCTATTGAATATGATGAATTTTGAGAGATTATAAAGGGTTCATGTACAAATTAAATATCTCAAATTGGATATGCATCTACTCTATAATTCAATTCAAGCATGTGAGGCAAATTCTACATTTTGCAATGAAAAAAAAATATTTTCAGAAGGAAGAAATGTTTGGGAACTACAACTTGGATTTTGATAAAAATGACCATATTTTTTATTCATGGTTTGCTTTACCATTGATCTTGATTGAGATGATTATTTTTTATCATTTCAAATGATGTCAGGAATAATAATCATTCAGTTCCCTTAACAGGGGAAAAGAATTAATCCAAAAATAGATTGAGACTTATTATTAAGTTTTACAGTTGAAATAATTTTATATATTTTACAATGAAATTCAAGAGCTTGCTGTTGCAAACCAAGTATTTCCTTGGTACATTTATTTAAAATCAAGAAGAAGCCTATTATGAAAAATAGAAATTTTCTCAAATTACTGGGAGGAGCACTTAAGTTGTTGCAAATTTCACCTCTATTTTTTAAATCCACGGTATGATCAAGAGGATCAATTTTACCCAGGTTTAGTATTGAAATTGATGAAATGCTTTTATCATTTTTTACATGGGGAGTCAAATTTCAATTTTTGATTGGTACAAAAATGCTTGAAAAAAAAAAGGTTCCTCTAATGCAATTGAGGGGTGCAATTTTGATCCAACTTGCAGTAAAATCTGATTGTGAATCTGTTTTGATATCTGCTACAGGTAAAGAAAATATTAAAAGTTTTCTTAATAAATGAATATTTCTGGTTTTGAATGCAAATGTACAAGGATTCATCTGAAATTTTGAGTGCTTAAATTCTCCCTAATTGAAAAGAGGGCCAAGGTAATATTCTTAAATCAAAAATAGTATGAAAAATTCATTTCTTGATCATTTACCACATTTTAAATAAAATTTTTGCAATTGAAAGTAGATAGAATTTAATTTTTTGATAAAAATCATGTTCTTACTTCCTTTCATGTATTGAAACCATTTCATCTTATTTGGTTAAACATGACTTTGGAAGATTAAACTGAAATCTCTTGAGACGTATCAAACCTGACTGCATAAATAAACACAAATCTTACCACCTTTCCACTGGTGTTTACCTTCATGGGTGGGTTGGAGTTCATGAGAGGACAATATTTCACAAAAAGAGTTCAAGTACCTTGCAACGCAAGGAACTTGATTTTTCAACTTTTATTTTTGTTTTAAGCCAAATATGATTGAATTTCTTTACAAAGAGAGCTGCTTATGAAAAATTGGTTCTTTTGTTTAAAGTCATAGTAAATTTTTCAAGATTCTTTTGAGATTGAAATCAGGTGATCTCATCCAAAAATACTTTGATTTGATACCTTTGAGGTAGCAAACCCCATTCATTGGAAAAATCCATGGATTTTCATAGGATGAAATAATTCATTTTATAAGGAAACCAATGGACAATAAATCTGATTGGATTTTGCCACATATCAAAACATGAATTGTACTTGAAAATTTAAAGATTATCAAAAGGTCAGACACTCCATAGTTGACAAACTTCCATGTATTATTGATTTTTTCATGAAACAAAGATGAGTTTTTATTTCCTCATTGCATAAAAAGGCTTTTTCTAGCATTGACTTTGAGATAAGGCACTTATTATTCTCTTTTCTTGTCAACCCTTGTGTTATAATTGAAAAGAGGTGGAATTTTCTTGAAAGATCAAGTAGAGAATCCAATAATTGTGAAAATTACTGGTAATCATTGATGAGAAACATCTAAAAGTCCATTGGAATTGAACTTCTATTGACCACCAATGGAACATCTGTAAAAGAAATAGAAATTAATGATAAATCTGATATGATTTTTGAAGCATAAGTACTTACACCTTCCAAGGAATTCACGCCTCTCCATCCAAAGGTGCCAGACATTTGGTATTAATTGTTCTGGAATATGCAATTCTAAGGCTTCCCTGTCAATTATTCTTTGAAGTCTGCAAACCCAAACTCTTTCATTCTGCTCTTCATGCATCCAGATTTCACTTGGTGCCCAAATTTCAGGACATGGCTCAATTTTTTCCTTGAGTTCATGATCAATATGTTGGTGTGTTTCTTCCAACCATTCTTTTTGTTTGTGGGATAATAGAACCATTTTCTTTTCTTGAGGTTTCAGGGGTATTGGGAGCAATTGGTGGATTGGATATGTGTTTTCTGTGAGGTATGAGTTGGTTTGATAAGTTGGGTACGAATCAATTTCGGTTTGATATTTATAGGAAATGAAAAGGAAATATACTATTGCATGAATTCAAATTGAATATTGCATATATAAAAAACCTATGCATAGGTTGTATGGATATCTTCATTGGTGCTTAGCATTATATGCATTAAATAGAATAATTGAAGAGTATTACATACTGTATTACTTTGATAATGATTTGACGGATTTTAAGAAATTCCTGTGGCATTTTGAAGCAGAAATGTTGAATATTATTGGATCTATGGATTTGGAGATCATATGGAAATTGGAATGAAGTTTCCTTGGTCAATTCATTTCTTAAGAAATGAATGATTGGTTGATAAATGAAGGTATTGTGAATCACTGATGTTGATAACCAAACAAAAATCACAGCTAAACTTAAAATTAGGAAAGAGAGATATTTGCATGGATTTGGATATATTTATTTATTTGATTAATATTATGTACACTCAAACCAGCCATGATATGATCCCTTGCTTTGTTTTATTTCCTTTAAGAAACCAATCATAATATTGAACAGCTGTTTTTGGAGATATCCAGTAATTTTTAAGCAGGGTGCCGTGCCTACTTGCTTTGAGTTGCATTCCATCACCTTTGTATGAGTGTTTGAGCAACACACAGCATCAATGCTTTTGGGGCAAACCAAACATGATATTTTAATATGGAAGGCCCAAAATATTGGATCAATTCAATTTTCCATTGATGGTGTTTTTAATATGCAACATAATGCAATTCTTCATTGAGTTGTTGTTGACTCCCATAAAATCACAATATCAAATTAATTTGTAAACAAAAACTCAGCTATTCTTGATTTAAAGAAAAATTTTAAAGACTTTTTCACAATTGTTATGCTTTGCAGCAGATGATACAAAGAATTATGTAATGAGCAAATAATCTCATTATTTTCCAAAATTGTAGCGTTTGGTTTGAAATTAAAGGGCTACACTTAATCTTTTTTCAATTTAAAATCAGTAACTTAGTCAATAAGTTTCAAGGGCAGTATGATCATGAAGCATTCAATCATCCAAAAGAACCATGTTTCCAAGTAAAGAATTTGATTATCCCAAGATCATAAAAAAAATTGAAAACAAGAATTATCCATCCAGAAAAATTAACAGTCTAATTTCCTAAAAAGTCAATGGAATTAACTGTGGGAAGCTTGGGGTTCTGAGGTATTTTCAACTAAAGTAGAAGAGGTATTTTTTTTAACAGCCCAGACAGTATTAAAGTGGCTACCCATATCATAGTCAGTAACCAGCACAATATCCTCCAGAAGGACCTCAGCCAATTTTTCATAAGAAAATCTTTCTGTAAAAATACTAATTACATTTCTCCAATTTATTTTTTTGTCTTTATCAAATCCTATATCACTCAAGGCAGTCAGAATATACACCCTTGTGTTACCAAATTAACCCCAGATTGGATCTGGAGGTAAGCCAGCCTTCAACTTTGATTCAAGTACAAGACTACCAAACTCAAGAAGCATGCCAGACTTCCACTTGGGCATCACTCTTTGATTTCCAGGACATATCCATATTGCAGCAGGACCAAAAACCAACATGTGTGAAACACATGCTAGATAATTGGTCCCCCATCAATTCTTCTTCTCAGCTGAGTCCTTAGACATGAAAGGCTTCTGATTATCTTCCCTTGAATCAAGTTTCAAGTTGATCAGCCCGGTGACTAGAGAGACAATGTATTCAAAAACCGTATTCAGACCACCTCTCCCAGCATTGAGCTCAGCGTCCTGCTGGGAACTTGACTTCTTGTGTGGAGCAAAGGTTGAATCATCAATCACAGCTGCTTGAAGGTTGGAAAAGTAGCTTTGTGCTTGCAGCAAAGCTTCATCAGAAGTTCCATCAATCCCTTCCATAGAGAGGAGCATGTTTCTTGAGATTTTATGGGAGACAACATCTATGATGTCATTCAATGTGTGCTTCAACTTTGCATAGGCCCCACGTATTGGCTCTCTTGTATAAGCCAGGATTTCAGAGAGGGGATGGATATTTTTCTGGACTGTCTTCCTAGAGCGGGATAGAGAGTTTTTATTTATGAAGGTGTTTCCGACAAAGACATCATCATCCTTTCCTAGTAAAATCTTTTCTGTTAATTAAAAAAGTGGGAATCAGCTGATTTTCACAATAGAGGAATACAGTATTTTCAAAATTTACCATCTTTGCATCGTGTCAAACAAAGTTCCAAGGACTTCAGTATTTTAGATTTCTCTGGAGGGTTTGACATGATTCTTTGACCAAGAAGTTTAAGAGTGTTTGATATTAGGAACTGGGTACTTCTTATCATTTTGGAATAGGTTGACGGGGTTGCAAGGTCCTTTATTTCTTCCCAGTATGAAAACCTCAAGAGATCTTCCTTAGTGAAGCCTATAAAAAGTTCTATGGATTGGAATTAAGTTATTTGCAATGATTTTCATTGTATCAGATCATCTTTTGGCTGACCTGGTGGAAGTGAACCTGCAACTGAGGTTGACCCTGTTGTTTGGGCCTGGGTTGTGCCTTTGCTACTAGCATCACCCCCAGGCTGGCACTGCTGATTGCCTGGTTGTTGTACACTCCTTGGCCTAGAAATTCTTTTTTCCACATCCTCAGTGATGATTCCAGCATTGGAAGCGTTTTGTTTTTGAGGAATGATGGTACGGGCATTCTGTTTCAGATATAAAATGGAAATTTGGAAGTCAATATTATGTTTGATATCAGGAAGAGCATGGAGGAGGGGAAACTGACCTGACCATCAGGGGATGTTGGGACTAGGGTTGGTGCAGGGGTGGGACTCCTGGGTGATGGTTCAATCAGAAAAACTTCTGGGGGCTCTTTTTGCACGTCACTTTTGCCGCTCAAATTGGTAATAGAATTGGAGGAGTCAGATGAAGCTTGGGAGCTTGAAGGTGGCCTTTGAAAAGATCTTCTGGCAGCTTGCCGAGCATCTTGGGCTGCAAGCCTAGCAGATGCCCTATTTTCTGGAACAATAAATGGTTTGGGAGCTGCAATTTGGGATTCTCAGGTCCTTCAACAATTGCATGATGAACCGGAACAGTTTGGTGTCTTGAATTGGATTTTCTGCTAAACCAGTTTCAGCTGGTATTTCGGATTCAACTGAATATATTAGGACCACATTAGTTTTGATTATTGGGATGAATTCCAATGTAAAATTTAGTGTATCAAATTATTCATTCAACTCACTCGTTTGCTGAGCCTGGTCATCTGCAAGGGTTACAGTGAGCTGGGTAACCAATTGATCTAAAGTAGGTGCTGTCACACCAGGATTTGAAGGTTCCTCAATTGATAACGGTAATTTTGGATTCACAGCGACCGTTGGCTCTTCTTCTTCATCAGTCAAATATTCAACAAGACCAAAAGCAATGGCAGATTGTGACCTCAACTGCTCCACTTTTGCATCATATTTTTTCTGATAGAAATCCAGGATTGACTGCAAAACTTGCTTATGCATTTGTTCAACAATCTCATCATGCAGGAGGGCATTGAGTTGATTGAGAGTACATCTTTCTAAGAAATTCAAGGAGGATTGCAAACCTTTAGTAGACCACACAGGACCCTGGACATGTAACACTTACCGGGAAAATCAGCCATTGTGTATTCAAGGTAGGTAGTGAGTTAAAGAATGGTCCGATATTTCTTCTTTTAAATGGTTGGGTATCATGTGGTTGAGACTAGAATGCAGCAGGACTACTTGGTGAAGGATTACTGGCTTATATACCATAGAAACAAACAGTAACATGTAACAGGTGTGTGTAATATGGTGGACAGGTACATAATATGTGGAATCTACATAGCTTATTTCTGCAGATAGAGTGGTGTATCAATACAGTTTTGGTCTTTATGCATAATATAGATATGTGTCTTGTGCTGGGGAGGTGGATGACTTATGATAAGTCGTCCACCTCCCCAGACAAGCAACATGTGGGAAAGCATGAATATTTCAAATTCTGTAGCAACGTTTGGGAGGTGGACAACTTTGCACAAGTTGTCCACTGTCCCTGAACCCCGATGGCAGGATTTTGGGGAATTTGAAAAATGGTTGACTCCCTGCGGTACAGAGCTTCTTTCTGCAGATAGAGTGGTGTATCAACAAAGTTTTGGTCTTTATGCATAATATCAATATGTGTCTTGTTCTGGGGAGGTGGACAACTTACAAAAAGTTGTCCACCTCCCCAGACAATTGACAGGTGGGAATACATGAATAGTCCCAATCTTGTATGAACGTTTGGGAGGTGGACGACTTAGCATAAGTTGTCCATCACTCATTTGGTCTGTTATCTTTCAATTCAATTGGTACGTCCATTTTACAATTTATGCACACTTCCCCATGGACTTTGGGAAAAAATGAAAATAATATTTCAAAAGCAACAGGTAATTTTTGAATTTCATACAACCAATTAATTTTTTAACCATATCTATCTTTTTTTCCATTTACTTTAGAAACAATTTCATTGAGAAAACAACTATGCAGTTTCAGAGAGGCATTTGCTAGCTTTTTTTTTATTTGGAATGAACAACCAAAATGGGTATGGTTTTCTGTTGATTTGAGACTTGGTGGAGGAAAAGTAGTTTGATCTGGAAAAACAGAAGTTTGCCATAAAATTTCTACAATACCACCAACTTTTGCATAGTCCACAATTAATCCAAGGGTGGGGAATGAGAGACCGTGACCTGTTTCTGCAGAGGGAGGGGGGATTGGTGTTCCTGTTGGCTTCTCAATATAAGAGAACAATCCATAAGTATAACCATTGAGGTCATTCTGATCAGTATGAACAACATTCGAAAATTCATCACAAGTCACAATGACATTGGATGCATGAAGAAATGAGTCTCTTTGATCATTCCACTCTGGAGACGTCCAGTTTGGAATTTTGAAGTCTTCTGATACTTGTCTGTTCTTTGCATGAGCCGTTTTGGAGAGAGCTTTGATTCAATTAAAGACTAATTCATTATGGACTGGAAGCTTACTCCACAGGAGATCATCAATGGCAATTTCTTCTTTGATTAAATCTCTCCTTCTTGCATATATTCCTATGATGCAATGATTTGAATCATAAATCAATAAACAAATCAATGATGAGCAAGTTGGAATTGAGGAAAAAATACCTGCAGAATATCCTTTGTCAGTGCCTTGACAATATCCAATTCCAAACATAGATCCAGTTTTGGTATTACAATTGGTTTTATTCAAATTTTGACGATTGTTGGCCATTACGTAGAGATCTTGAATCATTTCTGAGAACATACTTGCAAGGCAGGTGTATGGTCTTTGAGATAGTGAATGATACTTAAGGACAACATATGGTTGATATTTTCAATCAGAGACAACATGTAGATTGATTGGTAGGCTCATGTTTGGTACCACTACCTGACAGGGACTCAGCTTTTGCTTCAAAGTAACAAAATAAATTGATTCTGAGTTTGATTCCTTAGATTAATAATCCCGCTCAGCTTTACAATGTTTCTTATGAGCTCTGGATCTGCATGGCTCTGATTCAATAAATGCTATTGCTTGTTTGCATTGAACAGATGGATCTGTTTTTGAATCCTGATGCTGGTTCTGATTCACTAGCTCATCCTCACTACAAACCGTGTTTCAAAAACAACACCAGGAATTCAAGTTTCAAACATGGTAAGAAAATCAAATGGTTGAAGTTAGTAAAATGAAACCCTAATGTCTTTATATTCAATGAAATTCATACATTCTGGAACCTCCAACAGTTTCCAAAGATTGAAACTCGTAGTTTCTTTTCAGGGTTATGGATGTGTGAGGATTAGATGTAGTGGAAGCTTTCACATTAGCTTGATTGATTGTTAACCTTAAAAAGTTTGAAAAAGAAATGTTTCATGATTGTTCATGAATTTTCTAAGCAATGATATTCACCGGGATAGGAGGACAGAAGAGGTTTTGATGGTTGATGATTCAGCCTAAAATGAAGATTGCTACAAGAATGACAAGCCAAGGTGCCAATGATGATGAGGAAAAAAATGAACCTTTGGCCGTCTTGTTGGAAGATTTGGCTGTAATGGAAGAGAGGCAAACAAGAATGGTAAGGAAGAGACAGATTCAAGTCAGTAAATGATCAATCAAACATCATTTGAAGATGAAAACAACATGGCAAAGATTGGCATGATAGCTTGATGGGTTCTTACTGGGGTGATGAAGAGTGCAAGAGTATTAAGTTGTGATGTAGTAGTGTTTGATTTCATGAGATTGAGTGCATGTTTGTTGGTGATGACCAGTGAGGATTGAGTGATGATCTAATGCATGTGGTGTGAGTGGGATAGGCAGAGATGAAGAACAGAGTTAGCCTCAATACCATGTTTTAGAAGCGGTGAAACAATCTGATGGATCAAACAGTAGAAATCAAGAAACTCACCACCTGGAATCGGTTGGTTTTGTATGGGGTGATGCCAGAAAGGTGGCCTTGTTTCTTGCTTAAGGGGGATGGTGATGGCTGATTAGTGTTCCTGGGGTCTAGGGAGCAAGTCGCTTCCATCCCCAAGCAAGCAAAGCGCTTGCTTATGCCCAGACCTTGCATTGGAATTGTTCCTCCAATTGCAAGGTCTGTGCGCAATACAGCCAGGACCCCGGTTGCGCACAGACCTTTGAAAGGGTCCTGGCAAGGTTGCAGACACCAGCAACGCAAAGCCGAGCTAGGAGCTCGCCATTGCAAGGCAGCTACTGCTGCTGTAGCAACAACCCAACAGCAATTGCAGTTGCCCGCGGGCATATCTGGGACCAACTGCAATTGCGGTCATTGCACTGGCAAATCAGCCAGTGGGGGTATGGCCTGGCCAAGGCAAGGTGCAAGGCCATTGGGGAATGGTGGTGACCCCTGTATTAGGGCTTCTTGAGAGGGGTTTGGACCTTTGACATTTCAGATTAATTGGCCATGGATAGACCGTGCAAAGACAATAAAGACTATAGATGATTCAATAAAATTAAATAGTACAGAATATTGGGTTGTGATTAGTAATAAAGGGAGTTTGCTTATCATGAATTAACCAGATTGAAAATCTGAATTGGGGATTGGCAAATGCAGTCCAGATTAAGAAAATCAAATAATAAAATTTTTGAGTATGTCCTCAAGGATATTTGATGCAAAGTTTGGTATAGTTTCAAGGCATAATAAATGCATGGGGAAATGATTTTGAGGTTTGAAAATGGAATAGTATATAGGTTAAATCCTATTGCAATCTCACTTCTGCAAAGGTTCCAAATGATCTTTTTGAATTCAAATTAGATAAATTATCAAAAGAACTATTCCTGTGGCTGAAAGAGTAATGGTCCCAATTATCAATAAGTACTATATTTGGTTGCATACCTTGCCAAATCAATCTGTGAGGGTGCTTTTTGTTGCACTTCAGGAAAAGTGATTTATAACTGATTCTAAACTAAACTCATTTTCCAAATATTTCCTTCACCAACTGGAAACTTGCCATCAAAACCTGGGACTGTTTTGCAGACCTGAAATATGTTGACTCTAAAATTTGAGACAAAGAGGGACATAAAAATTCTGAATGTTGTTGATCTGTGTGAAAATATTGGATTACAAGAATATCCAAAAAAAAGGGACATTGCTTGGATTGTGAATGCAAATTGGCCAGGATGTCACTAGATCTAAGTGTGGCGGGGATTCATAATACTATGGTATCATATTTGTTCAAAATAAAATGCTTCAATATTGGGGATCAAGATTTATCTTTCCAGAATTGCTGTTATGGTTTACATTTGGTGAGATATTGGCATTTTTTCCTGGATTTCATGATGGTGAATTAATCCAATAGATCTGTGGGGGCATGGTGCATTTAGGCTAAGTGCACCATGTCCCTGGAGACAGTCATTTTGTGTTAGGTGTGGCTGACCTGAAACCTCCTTCAAACTGTGGCCAGCCTTGACCATCTTTGTACTCTTTCTGAAAAACTCTATGTTAAATTACAGAAATGGGACCATGCAAATGTTAAAAGGTTAACATAATTTGTTAACAATGAGCAATTTTCATTGCAACATTTGGCAACAATAAAATGCGCATGCCTTGTGTCAAAAAATATTTGGTGATCAAATCTGGAATCTCCAGACTTGCTTCCATGTTACTATTCATCCCTTTTAATATGAAGTTTCCAGCCTTGAGCATAATATCAAAATACACCATGTATAGGGAGGTGGACAACTTACTATAAGTTATCCACTGGCCCAGACTTTGGGAATGTGTAAAGAAACCTCCCTGAGGGGACATCAAGTCCAGGGGGTTGGGGAGCTGGACAACTTAGGCTAACTTGTCCACCTCCCCAACCCTCCAGCATGATTTTGGTAAGAGCAAATCCATTTTTTTTAGATATTTTCAAAGTATTTCAGGTATTAAACACAGTTAGAAATAACCATCATCACATATACATATTAATAGGTTCAATCATTCAACAATTCAATTCTAACAAAATTCAACCAAAACAAGAATGTTATGATCCACCATCAGACTTCACAAAATTCCAAATTGACTTATTTAGAAACTGCTAAGAATCTTCCAGCTTTAAATCAAAATGTGTAAGGAAGGAGAAGTTCTCAATTCAGATATTCATTAAGCTGAAATTCAGAAGAAATGTTGAACCATTACAGAAACAATGGATTTAATGATATTTGAGAAGGGTGCATATTCACTTTTAACCACCATTATAGGATTGACCCTAAACTAGGTCACACTGTTACCAGTGAACAGTATTCTTCTCATTTAATTTTTTGGCAATTTTTCCCAATGTCCTCAAGGTGTGCAGGTTGCACTAATTAATTAAGGTCAAAATATTTTCCTAAGTGCCATTCAATGATCACAAGAATCTGACAGATGTACATTGAATTGGAAAGGAATACTCAATTTTAGGGATTCAGCCAGCATATCACCAAACTTTCCAGCCTTGTGTAAAACATCACCATACACCATGTATAGGGAGGTGGACAACTTACAATAAGTCGTCCACCTACCCAGACCATGGGAATGTGTAAAAGCCTCCCTGGGGGGAAATCATGCAGGGGGGCTGGGGAGGTGGACGACTTAGGCTAAGTTTTCAACCTCCCCAACCCTCCAGGACAAATTCCCAAAGAGAAAATCTCTGTTAGTGGTTATTGTCAAATTTTTTCAGGTATCAAACAAATTTAGAAATGTCCATAATCATGTATACATGATAATGGGTTCAATGTTTAAACAAACCAACTCCATCAAAAGTCAAACAAGCCCAGGATATTGATATCATCCACTTCTCTCAACCAGCCTCCATCAAAAATCTCCAAATTGCCCATCTCCCTTGAAATCGGATTATAGTGATATCTATCTTGCAGAAGCTGAAAAGGATGTGAGCCATACCAGTGTCCTACCATCCCCCTTAACACTCTCCTAATCCTCATCAGTCAAGGATTTTTTTCCAAAAAAAAGCCAATCCAAATAAGATCAAGGCCTTGTGTTTATTATGGATACCCAAGCTGGTCAGAAATCCTTCCAGCAATGTTCCACTTATCCCAGAGAGAATACCTCAAGTTTAATTGGAAAAATCTAATCTGATTTGGCGCCTTTATTCATAATTGATAAGAGGTTCATTAATATTCTGTGCACAGGGCTCACCTGCCGTTGGATGTTTTATGCTGTTGATTGGGACATGACTGATATATTTTGAATCAAATCTGGTTCATGCCTCAAAAAAGGGTTGATACAATTGGTTTTTCAGTAGAAAATTTATTCTGTCATTTCAGGTTCATTTAATTCCGAAAATGCATGTGAAAATTATCATATTTTCAACAAACATTCATACAAAGTAATTATCTTTTTGAACAATTTGAATCAACCATCTTATTCCTGTTTTATTTTACAGTTTCCTATCAGTATAAATTTCCTCTTGATGGCTTTCAGGACAAACAAAAGAAAGCTCAAGGACCCAGAATCTTTAAAAAACTTCAGAAACAAGCCCAAAACCATTTTGGTCAATCCAAATGTTTATTTGGTAATTTATTTAGAGTGGTTTAGTCCTTCCACCTTCCTGTATTAAGTTCATCATTTTTAGCAATTATTTTAGAAAAAGACGTAAATTTATTGTATATGCAAGCACTATGAGACTTATTGTCCAAATCATAATTTATGATTGTTAAAAATGAACATTCATGTACATCTACTTGGATTGATAACTCAGATTACATTATAATGCAAGTATTTTTTGACTTGATGACATTTGAGCCCTTAATGAAATAACTGGAACATCCCAAGCCCAATTTTTTTAAGAAAGCGCAAATTGAGCCAGGAGAATAGCAGGATAATTCATCCCACAACAGGATGAGACGGAAAGTGAAGATAATATTGAAACAATGGAAATTAAACTGATCTCACCTAGATGAGTTATGAGACCAGGATTGACATACAAACTGGTGTGGGAATGATTTAAACAAGTATGTGTGTAATAATATTGAGACTGACAATGTGAATATATCTGGTGATTTATTGGGATCTTTTGGTGGACAAGGCATCTTTTTTTTTCAAACAAGAGGTAGAAAACAAGAGTTTTTGGCCGTGAAAACCCTCTTTTTGGCTACTGGTAATTCATTTTGGAGGCAAAAATGCAGAAGATAGGGCTCTGTTGAAAATTCTTAACATTATGAATAATTTCCAAATTTGTAAGAATAAAATTCTGCAATGTGGTATTAGGATTTTGGATGATTTTAATTAATCAGAAAATATTCTTTATTCTCTGAGTAAGCATCAGGAAAATTCCAGGCAACTCATGTATATTTACTCAAGTTTCATTTAATTGTGCTTAATACCAAATTTCTAGGAAGTTCAAACACTTTCCTTTTTCATGAAGCATAAAATGGAATCAAGATATTTCTGTGACTTGAGAAATAAATCCAAATCCTTTAGGACAATGGTGCAGTGAGCATAGGTGTACCATACTGCCACAAATTTCAAAATATTGATTGAGGGCTGGGGGAAACTGAGCACTATCTTGCATGCACCAACATCCATGTGGTTTCTTTAAAAAATTGTTCACCAGAACTAGCAAAGGAATTTGAAAATTCAAGAGATTAATCAAAAATCCCCTCATGCAATTCCCAAGGGGATGGTTCACTTAAGCTAAGTGCACCACCCTACCAGGAAAAAGCAATGGCCCATTCAAGGTCTAAGAAATTTTTTGATCCCACTGATTCTAATCACTGTTATTTTCACTTGGATATATGTGCCCATATTGTCAACACACAATGTAAAACTCATGTATAAGCATCTGAAATTCAACAATTGACTGACAAGAAATATTTCATCTTGTGATCAGTGACTAATTTGAAGGAAATCAACAAAAGGTGTAATGTTTTGGGAGTTTATGCATGCTAAGGTGAATAATACAGGGGACTTTTCAATTATACACATTCAAGACAAATGTTTCTAGTTTAAAATCATGCATAAAAAAAATTTCATAATGCATCATGGGCTGAGTGATCTTTACATACCAAACGGTTGTGACTGATTGATTCAAAAGTCACTGTATGGCAGCTAAATGAGTCCTAGGTATATATCAAGTTCTTTAAATGATTTAGCCAGTAAGTAATGTATTATTTGTATAAGAATCAAAGGCTCTGATCACATATCTTATACAGTGATTGCCTGGAAATTATAACTTCCAGATTGCTAAAAATCCAAATTCACAATTTCCAAACAGAAAATGTAGGAATTTTGGTCCAGCCATAGCTAGAGCATTGGATCTTTCTATGATTTCTATGAAAAAGTAAATCATTGAGCCTGGAAAGTATTTATATGAAATAAACATTGTGCATTACCCTTATATTGACAAATACAAGAAATACAAATCTTTCATCACTTTCTGCAATGATTTTCATGTAATTCAAAGCGGGGAATCTGGGTAGCTTTATCATGATCCTTCACCTTTTTTATTCAAGGCTTTTCCCAATATATTGAAGTTTTAATAGCTCACACTCATTTCATTCTGATGACTATAAATTTCACAAATCTCCAAGTTTGTAAACTACAAGAAAAGGGATCCTGAAGGTTAAAGTGCCAATATAACCATTTGGGAAAATGATTGAAAAATTCCAGGTATCAATTTTATTTCTAGTAATAGGGTATGCCCAATCAGCAAGCAAGAAGTCCCATTGCTTCTTTTGTATAACACTCCAGAATTCAACTCATGCATTTTCAAAAAATAGAAATTGAAATAAATGCATTTCCTTCCATCCCTGATTTTAATGATGTTGTATGATCTGAGCAGATGTAGTCTTGATCAGTTCTGAAAATTAAGGGAAAATTGACATTCCTTATGCACAAGAATTTGAACCATTCAGAATCTGACGTGGAAGCTTGATAACTACATTAACTCATCATTCAGATTCCCAAAATCTACCTTCCAAAAAATGAAACCAGACCAATGTGAATTCTGGTTGTAAAGTTGGCTAAGTTTGGTTTTCAGAGTCATCTTTCTGAGTAAAAAACAATTCAAATCATCCTAAAAAACAAAGGCTAAAATATATGAAGATTTTCAAGTTGTTCCTGTCCTATCCATCTTTACTTGAGATAATATTCAGTTTTTAATCCATCCAAATAAATGAAACTGGAAGGAATTAATTTTGAATCTATAATATGAAAAATAGCATCTTAATATATTCTAACTGCAGCTATTCTCCAATTGATTTTTTTTCTTGTTCCTTGATTCTCATTCAAATATTTTTGTTCAATTCCATGGATATGGGAATGAAAATGTTTGCTGATCCACATAATGCTCAAGGATGTTTTTTTTCTCTACTTGGATTTTGGAAATTCAGACCATGAAAATCAATGGTAATACCTTCATATATATTATCAGCCATCCAAAAAATTAAATAACTCAAATTTCACTGCATTATCCCAGTATGTTTTTGTTGATCATGCATGAATGCAGGAAAAAACAACAACAAATATTTTTGAGGCAAATGGAAGCCACAGAGTCTCTTTTCCTATTTGATGATGAATTGTGATTAATCATTCAGCTGTGCCCGGTTTACCAACTTCCTTCCATCTACCCACATACTTATGTCCATACCCTTTGCCCACTTGGAAGAAAAATTTGGGAACAAAGGGGAATCACAATATATAATATCTTAATTTCTGAAAATTTTCAGACGGTCAATGAAAGAAAATCTGACTTCCTATTTATCAGTTTGTTGAAAATCAATACAAACCACCAAATCAGAAAATTATTAATCTTGGTACTAAATTGTAAAATTAAACATGGAACCTGGTAAGAACTATTCCTGCAGTGTATGATCTCCATCACAATGATACAAACCCAAGACTGAATCCTGGTTTACATTTCATACTACAAAACTGACGAAAGCTCAGTCAACCAGGCACCATCATATGCTGAGGCATCAAATGTCCCTCTTCCAGATGACCAATTAAACATGGCAGCTGTTGAGGAAGAGGAAGAATTCAACAATTCTGCAGCTCCATCCTACTTGACAATTGCACAAAAAATTTCCCAATCCCATCAACACCAGAAGAATAAAAAACGTTTGGCTCAAGAACAATATTCAATTTCTCAACATGCACGTAATCTTGGGATCCCCCCATCTTCAAGTGGTATTGCTAAATCCTTACTTGATTGGAAAAAAGCAATTCTTGGAATGGATTCCAACAACAACAAACTTCCTAATCCTCCAACTGGTGGCGAACTGGCATCTCTGAAACATCATATGGCTAGGAAGAAGGCATCCATTACTGATGCTATATCATCAAACACTGGTCAACCAAATCAATACAACTCCAATCAAGAACTACGGGAAAAGGAGCTCAAACTTGTCAAGAAGGATGCATTGCGCCAATTACAACAAAAGATTTCTTCAATCTCTCAACCCTTAGAAACCAATTCCATGAGCCAAATTCACTCTCATGATGAGACATGGATAGCCCATGCACGTTCCCTAATCCATAATTCTGGGATCCCTAGATGTACCTACCACTGGGAACAGAATCCAACGTCTAGCTGGAACTCCTCTCTGACTGCAATAATCATTAGAGCATGGGAGATGTGCCATGAACGTGGGGGCACTGCTTCTTATTCAATAAACAAAAATGACAACACCCCAGCCAACAGGTTTTCCATAATCAATTGTTGGCTTGTATCAAAGAAGGCTCTTTGGAAGAAGGAACAAAAGGCAGAAGGGGGCTCCAGGAGAAGCAAATCAAATGTTTCTGCATCTCAAAGCTTAAACAAGAAGAAACTGGGTCAAATCAATTGTTAGGACTTTTTTCTCTATTTACAATGACTAACTGCTAATGATCATTTGAAATACAGAATACCAAGAAGTAAATCAGGAAGACAACTGCCATAGAGTTGGAAATGATGCACTTGTACCCTGAGACTTCTGCTCTTTTCTTGGATAGTAGTTTCATCTCTGATGTTGAGGGTGAAGATGAAGAATTATTCAACTATGCCAATGTTTGGAGGGCTCAAAATATATCCCAAATTTATTACTACCTTGACGAAGCATACATCCAACTAGGCAAAAGACCACGAATCAAGAGGGAAAGAAGATCAAAAGTTAGTAGTCTTGCCAAACCCAACAATTCAACAGGAGGTGATGACCCACCTTCCTTCCCTACCTCAATACCTCACAATTGGATTAGTGAGGAATCCCTGAAGGATATAACTCCAGTTGAAAAAAGAGCCTTGAGTTTACATCCAGAAGTTGATCTCACAGAGGCAGTTTCTTTTCTTAGAAAACAAGTTTCCAAGCCCTCAAGATTAATGGAAACCACTCAAACATCTTGAGAGTATTTAGAATTGTGTATTGTCTGTATGTCTGCTCTAAACAATATTGAGGAAAATATTTGGATTAAAACTTAGCCTATTTGAATTTTTTATTCAGTAGTGAATGTATCTCTGTCCCTCCAATCCTTGTATTTTTAGCTGGAAACTAGTAATCATATGTATTGCTAGATTAACTGATTCTAGGAGAATAATGATCTAGTTTTTTTGAGTAATAAAAATGAAGGCCACATTTAACCTCTTGAGATTGTCAAATAAATCAATTTGTAGCAACTTTTCAAATACAGACAGAAATTACATTAAGAGTGGGAAAAACCAAAATCCAAGTGTGTAAAAAATGAAAAATCCCATTGAAAAACTCTGAATACTTTGTATTTACTCCACCTTCTTTGGGACAGCTACATAAGGGTTTTTTGGAATCTTAACACCCAAAAAGCATTTTCTCAATCAAAAGCTGTCATTTTGAAATAAATCATTGGTCAAACATGCCCAAATATCTTTTTAAGAAGGAAATTTATACAAAATACATATTGTTTGACGTGAATTCTATAATTTGGAAAACCAAACTAACTCTAGGCTATAGAAAATCCCTCATCAAATAGTGCAAAATTATCATCTTTCAATAGCACAATTTGAATTCAAATCATGGGTTTGTATGAATGTAATCAATTTTAAGATTAAATTCAGGATGTTCCATAAAGAGATTTTATTTTAAATTAACATTCAAACATTCTAGGACTGCCCTTGTAAAATACATGGGCAAATCATGAGCAGTCAATATGGTACATTGATTTAAAATCTTTTCCAAAATCAAAAATCTACCCTTAAGTTTCCTTCCCCCTCCTCAGAATATGAATATTCAAAATGTATGCAATAGAAAATTTGTCATTTTTGAATATTTAAACTAACCAGAAGGTATAGGATTGATTTAAAAAAATTTTCAAGATTCTTATTTATTTCCCTTTGAATTGATAAATTTCAGAGCTCCAAGACCTGACTTATCCCAAAATACCAAAAGAATCAGAGCAATGGAACACACTACCCGAGTTGGAAACATTTGGATATGCCAATGTTTCAGATGTTCTCAAAGGACATTTGAACATGGAAGGAATCTATACCATGGTGTTGGAAGGTCTAAAAGAGCACATCAAACTCATATATTGCAATCAAATGATTCTAACAATGTATGTGATTGATTCTTTCCTGCATTTATCAATATGATAAGAATAAATGATAAGTTTTCATGGATTCCAAACTTCAACACAAAAGAAAGAACAAATTACCCAATTCACTACCAGAATAAATCCAACAAGGGAACCACTACAAGCAAACATCAGGACTGTGAGTGAAAATCTTGTTCAAAAATATATTTCTTCATTTTTACTTGAATTAGAGTACATTTTCTTATTTTTACTATCATTTTTTACATCAAAGCCATCAATTGAAGATGCCCATGCACAGTCAAACCCTGGAAGAGGTTCTTCCTTTGGTGAAATACAACAGTCTCCACCAGAAAACATGGAAATTTACAATACATCTGGAATGACACCTCCTCAATTTCTCTATCACACTCCCAGTGACCTCATCTCATCACTAAAAATCCTTCACCAAAGTATTGAGGAAAACATTGGTGACCATGTATGTCAGCAATACATCAAGATGGAGCATGAAAAAATTTGCCTTAGCTCAATTATCACTGGCCAGCCCAACTATTCAGGTGAAATACCCAAGAGTCTTGCAAAATTGAAAAAAAGATTTTCAATTAAAAATGATCTAGTTGAAAATGTCTGTTGTGAAAATTGTTACAAACTCTATCCCTTGGATGAAGCACCTGCAACTTCAGAAAACTATTCTAGTGAAGAAAATCATGAAACCAGGAATTATCCAAAATGCCACAATATTGTTAATTCAATAGCTGGAGAGCCTGTTGCATGTGGATCCAAACTCTGGCATCAAGACAAGAAAAAATCTAAATTTTATCCTCTGAAGCAGTTCAGGCACCAATTGCTCAAGAAGTGGATTGCTAGGCAATTAATGCTCCCTTGGTTTGAAGAATTACTCCAGGCACCGCAACAGCATCAAGGCAGTAATCCTACTAAAATTTCTGATATTTGGGATGGAACTATGTGGAAAGAATTCAAGGATCAAAAAAATCATATTTATACAGCTGAAGCGGGTAACCTGGTCTTTGGAATTTACATTGATTGGATGAATCCCCATGGAATAAAGACCAGTGGAACAAGCATCTCTCTTGGTGTAATATTCTTAATATGTTTCAACCTTCCACCCAGTGTCCGCTACAAGCCACACAATATTCTTGTGTATGGATTCACACCAACACCCAAGGAATGTACTTCATTCCAACTGAACAATCTACTCCAGCCTCTTTTTTGTGAACTACTGGATCTTTGGAAAGAAGTATACTACACAAAAACCAATCAATACCTTAATGGAAGAGTAATACATGCTGTGATATTTCCTCTGATTGGTGATACACCTGCCTTGCTTAAAATGGGTGGATTTGCTTTGCACTCAGCCACAATATTCTGCTCCCACTGCAACCTCAAGCTGAATGACATCCGGAATACCAAAAAGGAGACCTGGCCAGTGAAAGATAATCAAGATCACATCAAATGGGCAGAGAAATGGAATAATGCTCAATCATTGAATGAGAAAGCCAACATTCTAAAGCTACATGGTTCCTGCTACACAATTTTCCAAACTCTGCCATACTGGGAACCAACAAATATGACAACAATTGACTCAATGCATACATTTATCTTGGGAATGCTACGGGATTACAGCATTACCTACCTTGGAATAATCCAGGCTGGAAAAATTCTTCAAAAATTGGAAAGAAGGCAACATGCTTACCCAGGAAGTGTAACAATCACTCAATTTAGCAGCCTCAAATCTGGATCCAAAAGAAAGCGCACTTTTTCACCAGAAAATTCCCAGAGAGTAACCCAAAAACAAGTTCAAAAATTTTTAGATAGCTCTCCGGCACACCTGGAAGATTCTCCTCCCAATCCAATTGAAAAGGTTCAAAATTGGGCAAATAAGCAGCAAGAAGGCCCATCAAGTATGCACCAAAGAACTTCAGTACCAATTGTTGTAGTCCAGAAAATCCCAGGGCTTTATCCTCCCAGCTCCTCAAGAAGTTGGGAATATTCCAAATCTCAACTCCTTCAACCAACTGTTTGCCGTTCTCCAAGGCTTCTTGGGAATACTTCAACAAACAGCTCACATGAATCCTTGGCCAAATTCAAGGAGAAAGGAAAGAAAAAATATATCTCACCAGAAAGAAATCAATTTAGATCTATTGAAATTAAATCAGGAAGTCAAAATGAATCTGGGAAGAGCATTCAAAGTTCTATGCAAGAAAGCTCCTACCTCTCTGCTGAAGATAATAGCAATCCACATCTTGTAGGTTCATTGATAGAAGAAACAAGTATTGCATCAAATCAATTGTGCATTACTCCTGATGAACTCAAAAGTCTTCAAGATGGTACCACTTCAATTAAATTTCCATCTTGGGTTACTAGGTTGCCCAGAAACATAGGTTTACCTGCAGCTGGTACTCCTAAGGCTGCTGAATGGTTGGTTTTGTACACCATTCATGTGGTGCTTGTTTTGATCCCAAGGTGGAAGTGGAAAACAACCAATGTCTCACGGGAGGAAAATCTTATCTCAACTACCTCCAAACTATTTGGTATTATCAACTTGGTCATGTCACATCAACTTACAGATGCCCAGTTGGCCCAATTGGATGAATTAATTTTGGCTTACCGTGAGGAATTATTGCTCCATTGGGGAACTGAAATTAAACCCAAGCCAACAATTCATTTCTCTCAGCATATGACTAAGATGATCAAGCTGTATGGTCCTCCCTCAATATTTTCATGTTGGTCAGGAGAAAGGCTGAATCACATCTTGACCTTGGTTAAAAAAAATAAAAATACATGTAGGTAACACAGATTTCTCAAAAGTAGATTCTTGATGGCACACTTTAAACTGATTGTTTTTTTAATTTTAAGTTTTCCTTGATAAGTCCCTCTTGAATGGATTCCTTGAAAGGGCCAAACTTCAAGGCTTGGTTGAACAAATTGGATCCAACTGGAATGTTTTCGGGATCAATTCTGACCAACTCCCAGATCTGCAAAGTTTGTTCTACTCTTCCAAGACAGGTGATGTTTCAAGGGCTAAAAAAGAGATGAATGTTTTGGAAGAAGAAATATTAAAAAAATTCATTGAAAATAACTCAACATACAATGTCTTGCCATGGGACCAACTGGAGTGGTTTCCTTGCAAATCAATGCTCTTCCATGGTCATCACATAACACCCAATTCCTACAATAAAAGTAATTCTCAGATTTCCTTTTCATCCCCATCAAATCAAGGCCTTTGTGAGATAGGGAAGGTATTGTCCATCTTTCATGAAAAATGCTGTGCAAAATATTTCCTCATTTTTGAAACCTTTTCCCCTTTGGAACAAATTGATACTTCAAGAAATCCCTACCTTGGCCTCAATTATCTCAATGCTCAAATGGTTTATCAAGAAGGTGGATCAATATCTGTGATACATCAAGATAACATATTAGGTTTTGTGGCAAGCATGGCTTATGAAGCAAAAAAAGCACAAACTTCCAAGGATGTTTATTGTGTTGTGGCAATTGACTCTTTGGTAAGTTGATATCAAAAATAATAATTTCTGAAGAACTGTCATTATTAATTTTTCTGACTGGTATTTCCTTACAAAAAAGGAGGAAATATAAAAGGAAACATGGACTGATTTTTTATGGTACTAGATATTGGTAAAAGATGAAATCAGAGGAATTGGTATTGTGTCACATATCTATCAAAAATACATGTATAAGGTGCAGAATTCAAAAATAGAAATTAGATTTAATCTCAGAAAACTGAAGCATCAAACCTGAGGGAAAATTGGAAATCTCTGTTTGCACCACTTATTTGAAATGATCATTATCTAAAAATTTGATTCTTCTAATTTTGGAACTTTGTACCATTGGAAATCATGGCCCATGATGTACAATTCCAATCATAACCACTGAAAAGTTGTTCAATCAAAGTATGGTCTTACAGTTAAATGAAGAATTCTCAATCCTTCCTTTTATGTAATTAATTTCAATTCAAACTATGCATTTCATAAATATTCTACATGAATCTTCTGAGTTCATCCAGAAATCAATTTGATGTTTGACTCCAAAACCTCAACAAAGTCAAAACAGGTTTCAATCACAAACCTAGGTGCTACACCTGCCGGCAGGTGCAGCCTTTTTTTTCATGGTGACTATGATACAAGGTATCATGAAAAGTTAAAAGAAAAATCTTCTTCTCTCAATAATTCTCAACCCCACAGTTCTTCTCAATCTCAATCTACCTCTAATCAGACTGACAAGGGTAGTGGTTAGGTTAGGGAGCATGACCAGTCCCCAGAAAAGTCAACTTCAACTACAAAATTTACCAGACCCTCTTTGGACCTAGGTCCAGATGGAAAACTCAAGGCAGATGAAAATTCAAGAAGAGAGAGGGAAGGCTTATGCTTATATTTTGGTGGTAAAAACAAGACAGAAGACTGTAAAAAGAAACCTGTCAACTTGTCTCCTTCTCAAAATCCAGCACCTTCCAGTGCTTCCCCAAAGCCAAACCAAGATTAGCCTCAACCTTTTCTTCCTCTTTTTTAAGGCTTATCTCTATTTTTTGTTTGATTCAAGTGCAAATCAATCCCTAATGGTCAATTAAATGGTTAAAAAGTATCTATACCTTAAAGTCCTTTCCTTCTGGGCAAACATATACTTCTTTTCAAATCCCAGCTCATCAAATCTAATTCCCAAATGGTTTTACTAACTTCCTTTCCTAGCTTTGAAAGGGAACTCCTTCAATTCATTGCAACATTCCCTGAATACATCACCCTGGGAATTGACTCTCTTCATCACTGGAATCCAGAGGCAAACTTGGAAGATGGGTATGATCACCTCAAGACACCAACCAACCACTTACCTTTCCTCCAATCCTGTTGAACTCAACCTGCCTACACTGCCTACAGCTGTCCTTCCCTCAAATCTGCCTTTGGCACTGCAGCCTAACACATCTCCCTTAACTTCAGAGCCTCTTTCAATTCCCCAAAGCAACTTCCAATTCCCTTTGAGTTAAACACTCTTTCCACTCACTTGGATATTCATTGATCCTTTATTTTTCACAGGAGAAAGATATATTGGATTCATCCTTGCATACAATGCAATTGGTTACTTCTTCTGACATTTCCCTTTGTTACTGATGAATTACCTGAAGAATCAGAAACCGTCTTAAAGAAAGTTACTGCTGATTACCATTCTTTCCTAGGTTTTCTCTCCAAGGTTAAAGCAAAACAACATCCTTTTCCCTGCGCTTACAATGACCACGTCAAACTGGAAGGTCCATTGTCTCAATTTGGGTTTTTATATTCACCACCTCAAAATGAAAGTTCAACCCCACAAGCCTACATAGCAGAGAATGTAGAGAAAGGTTTCATCCAGCCCCAGCACTTCAAGCACTGGATCACCTGTCCTTTTTTCTTTTCAAGAAGAAGGATAGTGGTTTAAAATTATGTGTTGATTTTCGCAAACCTGACACTGTTATAAAAGAGAGCCTTCACCCAATTCCTCTGTTTCTACCATCCTCACCAAAACTGATCTCAGGGTGCTTACCCCTTAAGCATCACAGGCCTTTGATTTCCTAACTGATCTTTTTTCTCTCAAAGTATTTCTATGTCTTCCACAGCTCTCATCATAAGACAAGGGTATTTTGTGAAACTCCTTTCCTTCTTCAAAACTCACCTACATTCTTTGTAAGTTCTTCATTGAATCCACCCAGCCTCCTGTCATGTTGGGAAAACGTTTTTCCAGATGGGGGAACACTTAATCTGAACAGAATCCTGATGAATTAGAAACTTCTGAACTTTTTTACCTCTCTTTGAAAATTCTTGAAGCTCAACTCAGTGAATTGATCATAAATCAACAAGCTAAAAAGTTAGTCCAAGATATTATTAAAAGATTGAAGAAAGGGGATGTTGTGACTAAAAGCTCTCCAGATTCCTACAGCTTCTCACTCCTTCTCATGGTTAAAGTGGGTATACCCAAAATGCTGACTAACTAAAGCTAGAAATACTCTTTCAATCAACCAAACTCCTTGATCAAGATCAAAACAGCCTATGGATAAGTATGAGAACTATGCTGACCTTGATAGAAACTGAATTCAGAAAGGCATCCATCCTGGGAATTAATTATGACTATCTGAAAATAAATTTACTACTGACAGACCTTCCAAGATAGCCTTTTTGAGCATTGGTTGGGAACCTTTTCTTATTTTGGAAAAATTAGCTACTCATGCTTCAAATCCAAAACCCTGATCAAATAATCCATCCATCCATCCATCAATCCATCCATCCTTTCATTCATCCATCCTCAATCTCATCAACTACCTTCTGGGAACCAACATCCAACTTCACAACCACTGGATTTCCCTGCTTCATCCACCAATTAAACTCTATTCATCATTCCAAAACCAACTCATTCTATAATCATTTCCCCAATCCATATTCCAATCACCATCACTTCCAAATCACAACTCAGTCCATTTATCCCCCATCAAAAAAATCCATAAAAAACATTCCATCATCAAAAAACTCAACTCCTTCCAATCAATCACCTCCAAAATGAAATCAAAAGAAAATATAAATAATAAATAAAATATTTTCCTTCCTATCCTACACCTTCCAAATATTCCTTTTCATCCTACATATCATATCAAAAAATACTTCCAAATCAAAATATCCTTCAGTCCACCTATCTATTCCTTTTCAATCCCTTATATTCCTTCTTCCTTAAAATAATCAATCCTCAAATCCATCAACAGCAAATCATAATTATCTTCAATCATCCATCCCAAAGATTCCTGGAAACCTTCCAACTTCACTTCTGGATATTCATCACCATCAACACTTCAAACCAATCTTCAATACACCAGAACCTTCCACAAGCATTCATCTCAGATACTTCCAACCTCTTCAATCATCCTCCAGAACCTCCTCTTTTCCTTCTCCCTTCTCTTCCACACCAAACCTTTTTCACCTCCACAACTCCCTTATACGTCTTCATTATTTATTCTCCAATCCCTTTCCTTTATGTTCATCATCTTCTTTACCCCATTCCAAAGAATAATCCTTCTCAGTCCTACTCAATAACCTTCACACTTCAAATGGGTCCATCTGATTTTATCAAACTTCAAAAAACCAAATTCTTCCTTTTCAAGATTTGAAATCTTCAACGGGAACTTCTACAGGCATTTCTAGCTTTGAAATTTCTTTGATCAGCTTTGCCAGGTTCATCTCCCCTAGGTCAAACTTCAAACAAGTCCTTTTGGTTCATAGAACTTTGAAAAATCCAATTCTTCCTTTTCTATCTTTTAAATCTTTGACAATAACTTTGACAGGCATTTCCAGCTTCAAAATTTCTTCAATCAGCTTTGCCAGGTTCATCTCCCCTAGGTCAAACTTCAAAAAAGTCCATTTGGGTTCATAGAACTTTGAAAAATCCAATTCTTCCTTCTCAAGATTTGAAAGCTTTGACAAGGACTTTGAAGGTTATTTTCAGCTTCAAAATTGCTTTGATCAGCTTTTCCAGGTTTGACAGGAACTTTGACAGGCATTTTCAGCTTTGAAATTGCTTCAATCAGCTTTGCCAGATTCAACTCCCCAAGGTAGAATTTCAAACAGTCCATTTTGGTTTGTCAAACTTCAAACTTCTCAGACTTCAAGCCCCAAAACCTGTGCAATTCTTCACCAGCTTCAAGCTACTCAACCTTTCTTCCAAGCTTCCCAGCTTGCAATCAGCAAATAAAAAAGAACTCAGTCTTCACCTCCAGCACATCCTTTTCTGGGAATTGGGAGCTGTCCCTTCCCTTTCTGGGGGGGTACTGTCATAACTGCAGTTCTGACACTCCTTCAACTAAACCAATCCAACCTCTTCAACCAGCTTCACCCTCTCCCTGTATGTTATAAGCTCTATTTCCATGTACACCTCACCACTGTGTCATGTGATTCAGTCAACCCTCTCAGGATCTCTCCCTCTCTCTATGGCTTGGTACATCCTCCATCTCTCCTCAACCCAATTGGTATATGAGTTAGCACATATTACATTTAGTATATACATAGTGCATACTCTCCACTGGCTGTTCAGCCCATACTCCCAGGACTCCAGAACAGTACATGTCAAACCTTCCTGGATAGGCCCATCACCCAATTAGTCAACTACAGCCTCCAGCCTAATCAGTCAACATGTAATCCCGTGGGAACTCCAACTTGCAACACCAGCCACTCATCCCTCAAGGCCTCCTTCTCAGCTCTCACATATACTGGCCTCTCCTTCCCTCTTGGACTAATTCCCCCCAAGGAATTAGTATACTACTTCTTACTGGTTATTCCCTCTGCCAGTAGGTGCCATCTCAGCACAAGAAAACCTTCACCCAGCTTGCTTAACTCATATCACCTTGTCCCTTCCTGGTGTTACTCTTATAGGATTCAACAACCCTCCTCCTGGACTTCTCCATTCCATCCTTACATCTTCTCATCACTTGTACTCCTGCTCTCATCTTCTTCTTTGCAATTTCAACAAATCATCCTTGAGTTCTATGAGTATTAGTGTCTGTGCCTTCAGCCCCTTGCACACCAGGGGCAGTTGTGACACAACACCCAGGGGGTTGTATACCCCCAAACATGCTTTGAAACAGCCATGTACAGGGGTACACAACCCAGAATTGTGGTTTACGCGGGTTATACAACCCCCTGGGGGTTTCACATGCTTTAAAAGACCTTTTGGATGCATGTAGATGCGTGTATGGGCCCCCAGGAGCGCTTTGGAAGCTTCCATTTGGCCATGTAGGGCCTTAAACAACTCCCACATGACTAGGAGTTGTTAATTTTTCAGAACCCTTCTGATTATATTAATATTAATTTGGAAATCTGTTTCCAGATTTTCCCTTGATGGTTTTTATTTGCTTTAAACCTGTTGGAAAAATTTTTGGGGACTGTTTTCCAAAGAAGGAACAGCTTGATAATCCAATAAATGTAGAGGAAGAACAGGGATCATTTTCCACTCCACCATTTATCTCCCTCTCTAGTCAATGATGGTGAACAACCAAACCATCTTGGTTTCTCAATTACAATCCAAGCTTTTAAAATCAATCAATCAAAAAGAATGTTGGCAAGTAATTTTTTCACTAAATTTGATCAACTTATTTCAAATATATATTTCTCCCAATTTCATTTTTTGAAATTCAGATTTCTCCAGATTATCATTCCTTCTTGTACATTCAGGAATTCAATGGACCAAAAAGCCTTCAAAAAAATAACTTGCTTATTCAAAAAAATTTCAGAGTTATTCAAAGGTGCGCTTATTGTCAGACTAAGAAATGAATCATCCACCCTCAAATCATTTTGAGACATCAGTAATCTTACAAAGGGAAAGTGATAGGTGAATGATACAAATATTTTCAAATCAAGGATCCTGTCTGAGAATTTCCCATCAATCCCAAAAGTGCTAGCTCACCCATTGCATCAGAATTAGCCCCAATTATCAAAAAGAAAAATAAAGTAATTATTGACATGTAGAGTCAAAAAATCTGATTCTTATATATATATATATCTAATATTTTCCTTCTGATCCTATTTAAAGAAATTACCAATAAGAAAGTATTTCAATGGTGCAAACCTTTTTTTGATTTATTTCTTTGGCTCTGGTATGTTTTCAATTATTTTTTAATGTTTCTTTGTTTTGTTGTTTTGATTTTTGATTTTTTTTTCTTTTTTTCATTAATTCCAAATTTATTTTCTTTTTTGAACTATTAATTAGTTGTGTGCTAAGCAAATTAAAGATGCTTCAATATCTAAAGATAAAAACCAAATTAAATGCAATCTTTTTTGTGTGTGTCAGATCTAGATTGAAACAAGTACTTACTTGGAAGTACAAGGGTTGATTTAATTCAATCAGTCCCATGAATTTTGTCTACCCACTGTACAGGGGGGGGGAAATTAAGTCTTCACACTGATGCATGAAATTCAAAAACCAGGAAATTTCATTTTTCTTGAAGAATAATCTGAAAATGAATGAGTTCAATTGAACTCAAACTGTTTTGAATCTACATAAATATGACAGAGATTAACAATTTATTAAACTTTATTATTTAATATAGAGGAACCTCTTCCAGAAAACTCAAAGAAAGATTAGGCTCAGAAGTATTTCTGATTTTTTTTTCTCAGTCATTTTCAAAATTTGATATTTCCTTTTATTTGGATTTTTATTTTATCTTTAAGGTTTCAAATCATTAATCAGATTAATAAGATTTATTCACTCAATTATTATTTTTTTCAGTTGGAAATTTCAATAATTTTTCAAGCAATAGGATAAGCCCCTCTTCAAAGCCAAAAAAACCAAAAAAAAATTCAAAGAATTCTGGAAGCTCTAAAAAATGGAAACATTCAAATTGAATCATACTGTAGAGCTCAAATAGCATCAGACATATTTTCTACTTCACTTTTATGAGTTCTCAGATACCTGTCTTGGTTATTTAATCAAAATATAATCAAAGCCACAAAAAAATTACATTAATATAATTTTCTTTTCCCATGAATGGAAAAATTAAATTTT
The DNA here is from genome assembly GCA_025617555.3 of Puccinia polysora. NCBI lineage: Eukaryota > Fungi > Basidiomycota > Pucciniomycetes > Pucciniales > Pucciniaceae > Puccinia > Puccinia polysora. Next base: position 20,196,429 of record CM062638.1, read on the forward strand.
ACAAGTTTTGTTTCTTATAGTGCTATTCTTATTCTTCCCTAAAATTAAATATATTAAAAATAAAACTAACTGAAAAACAAGGGCTTCATTTTGTCTCTCTCTCTGAAACATCAATTTTGGGGTATTTTCTAACTTTTTGTATTATTTTTCAAAAAATTATTGTTGGATTATTTTACTAAACAATAAATTTCCATATTAAATCACAGATTATAAGATAAATAATCATACAATTTAAAATAAGTTTATGGATTTTTTGGATGAGGAAATTTGGCCTTGAAAATGTGTCTAAAAATATAACTACTTATTTTGGCCAATCAGTGGGAAGACTTACTTCTCCCCCCCCCCCCCCCCCCCCCTGTACAGTGGGTAGAAAGAAGTTGTGGGACTTTTTTCTAAATTGCCCACACCCACCCACTCCAAATTAACCCAACATCCTTGTGAAACTTCAATTTTTGAGGGACCTCAACAATCTTCCTCTTGAACATCTTGATTGAATCATCACCATCCCCTCTTTCCACCTCTTCAATCACCATCCTCATTAAATCAATGGCATGACCATAGTAAGTCCTTGTGTTTCCTCTCATTTTTTTGAATAGATTTCTGATTTCCTTGCTTTTTCTTTTGATTACTTTCCTCTCTATTAAAAATTCAGATTAAAAAAACAAACTTACCAGATGGCACAAAGGCCAGGATTGTTTGCATATATGAAGCAGGGGCATTGGGCAATGTGATTGCATTCAAATTGGAGATACCTCAAAAAACTGTTTACAATGTTTTCCAGAAGTACAGGAAAAGAGGGCCCATTCAAACCGCAAAAAACAACCTGGAAGACCTTGAAAATTGACTAATCAAGATCTTTGGGAGCTTGGGTGCATCATTGAGCATTTGCGCACAATGAAGGCTCCAGAAATTTGCAATCTGATGTTAAAAGAGGTTTCCACAAGGACAATCCAACAAAAAGCCCATGAAATGGTTTTTTTTTTCAAGGGTGGCCTCCAAGAAGCCTTTTATTAATCAAGATCAAAGAAGACAACAAATTGCCTTTGCCCATGATCATCAACACTTTGAAGAAGGTTATCTGGACTTATGAGTCCAGTTTTGAAATTGGCAAGCAATCCCAGCAATTCATGGTCTGGAGAAGCACTCAAGAAAAATTTGAACCCAACTGCTTGGCCCCTACATTCAAGGGTGGGAGGTCCTCTATCATGGTGTGGGGTGTGTTCATTGGTGAGAGAACCTCCCCTCTTGTTATCATGCCACCAAAGCAATGCATGCCAAAGGACTTTATTGAAATTGTTTACAAGGCTGCTCTTGGCCCATGAATCAGAAATTTTGATCAATCTCATTTTTCTTCAATGGAAGATGGGTCCCCAGTCCACAAGGCAAAGATTAGCAAGGACTGGCAACACTCAAACAACATCAAAAAACTTGTTTGGCCAGCCCATTCCCCAGACCTCAACCCAATTGAGAATTTATGTAAAATTTTAAAAAAACAATATCTAGCAGCTCTACCAACCAAAGTCAATCCCAGTGGTGGAAAAGGTGCTCCAAAGTGCCTGGGAGGACTTTCCTTGTCAAACTCTCAAGAACTTGATCCCATCAATGCCTGATTGCATGCAGGTAGTCCTCAAGGCCAATGGAGGTTCTACCCAATGGTAGAATTGATTCTATCTCTTTGTTTTTTTCTCTCTCATTCCTTACCATGTTACTTCTCTTTTGTGTAACTTCCATCATTTTTCAATGGTAAATTATTTTTTGATATTTTTTTTTTTTATCCATCATCAATCCTGAGTCAATTTTTAACCCTTTTTCCATTTTGAATTTTTAGTTTTTATTTTTTTTCATTTTTTTCAATTTTGAAACTCATTGTACAATAAAATTAGGATTCTAAATTACTGAAATACAAAAAAATAACCTTTTTTCCTGTATATCTGCATTTGCACTGATTGAAGTGCATTTGCACTGATTGCAGTGCATTTGCACTGATTGAAGTGCATTTGCACTGATTGCAGTGCATTTGCACTGATTGCAGTGCATTTGCACTGATTGCAGTGCATTTGAACTGATTGCAGTGCATTTGCACTGATTGCAGTGCATTTGCACTGATTGCAGCACATTTGCACTGATTGCAGTGAATTTGCACTGATTGCAGTGAATTTTCACTAATTTCAGTGATAACTTTTTTTCCTGTATATCTATGTGAGAAAAAATAACATGAAAAAAAACATGGGTCAAACAAAAATAAGGGCATCAGTCCCATTATTTTTGTCTACCCACTGTACATACATGTCTACAGTGGGTAGACAAAATTTGTGGGACTGTTTGTCAAAGCAACCACACCTGGGTACTTGAAACAATTCAGATGAAGCCTGGGGTGTCTCAATTTTGCTGTTGTCCAACCCATCTGCAGGCTCCCACTCCAGTCAACCAATTGCCATACTTCCATTGACTCAGTTTTCTGATTTTGATGTCTGACTACTCCATTGATTCAAAAAACAAATGTGGTAAGTAATTTTTTTGAAATCTCACTATTCATCTTTGTTCCTGATTCATGGGTTCTATTTTTGATATATAGTCTTCTTTGGGAAACAGCTTGTTTCAGAAGATCATGATGGTCAATCCATTCAAGGAGGGTAGTTCTTTGATGGCTGGAATGAATTTTAGAATGATTCCAATCAGCCCAACTCCAATTCAATCCAGAATAATATAAACTCACACAACTCCAGGCACCTCAAAGCTGAAAGAGAGTGGAAGACTTGAACCATACAAACATCAAATACCCAGAGATCTTCAATAAGCATTTTTTAGAGGTTTCCATGACTTCCAATCTACCTATTATCATCACCATCTCACCAGGCCACTGAAAAATCAACACCAATCAAAATTGGTTTGAGTTATTTTTAGAAACTCTCAACATTATGGTTTTGTTCATGAAAACCATTCCCTCTGATCTTCACCCCCACCCTCATAAAGAAGAAAAAATATTGATGGTACACAATTTTTCATTTTTTTTTTTGCCTCTGGCATGTTTTTTGAGAGTTTTGTGCTTTGTAAGATTTTTTTTTTTTTTAAAAAAAAAATATAATTTGATGTTTTTTGAAATTTCAATTGTCGTATAATTAAATTATATATGCTGAAATATCTAACCCCATGAATAAATGTAACTGCATGACTTTTTTTTTGAACAATGGATTTAGCTTGAAACATATGCCTGAAAATAAATAGACTGTTCTAGGTCAATCAGTCCCATCAATTTTATCTACCTACTGTACGTATGTACGACCAATGAACAGGGATCTTACTCTTCATCCAAGTCATGATTCCCTTCTCACTTTTTCTCATTTCTTAATCTTTTTTCTTCTCAAGCTTTGATGTTCAGACAGACTTTTGTTGGCGTCGTCCCACGTTTTTCGGGTACGACAAAGGGTCGAGCCAAGATCTTCTTCCTCCCACTCTCTGGGGGTCGCAACCGTCATTTCTTCCACTCGATCGATCTCAACATCTATCGTTCATCAAGTTGACCCCGTTGATGACTTTGCTCGATCCATCATCTCGTCCGGTATCTATCGTCCAAAATTTGTTTCACTCTTGCTCATCTCGACAAGCTCATCCCCCGTTTTAGAATTTCACCCGATGATTTTAGTTACTCAACGTCATAGATGATTGCTCGAATCCGTGCCAATAATTAATCACCGGAAGATTTGATTACAATTTCTCCTCTCTCTCTATCGATCTTCAAACCTCTAGGAATATCTATCTATCTATCTCTAATTGTTTGACAACCCATTCATTCGATGTGTGCTTCCTTTCTCACCAGTATGTTAATCCCATCCAAGAGGACCTTGTTTTGCTAATCTATTTGTTATCACAGCTTCTCGGTCGATCCCACGAAGGTTGACCTCTTTTGTGACTTGTTTGGAGGCCTAGTGAAGGACAACTTGGAATTTATTGACCGGATCGAAACTAACCCGACGACATGACTCTCCCTCCCGGGCCTACCGGGAGTAGAACTAAATTATCGGTAGGGAGTGTCTAAATCCTCCCTGAGGTGGAAGGCTGTCAAGGATCATTGTCCCGACTACTGGACGCTCGATCGGTTGATTTAATCAGAACTCGGATATTTGCATCGGCGTGCAGATAAGTATGTGTTTATTGATTTATATGGATCGTAACTGTCACCTCACCTGTGTCCAAAAGCAACCACGCACCTTCCTTTTGATCCGGCCAAGTACTGATTGCATTATATTTGTTTCTTTGTATCATGATTCATCACTCTACTCGTCTCTCTTATCGATTGGTCACTATCTCCCTCTGTAGACTTCATCAGGGCTCGCTCATCATCCTTCTTCCTCATCGTGAGTCTTCCGTCCTTCTCTGCCGCGCACCCTGCCGATCTGCGTCTCTCTACCCGATGATGACGATCGTTATCGAGGGTGTGTTGATATCCCAAGCTTGCCGGTACTTAAGCTTCTCGAGCTAGACCCAAGCCCCTCCAGCGCAGACATGATGAGGGGTGATGAGCAGCTGGATTGCAGGATGTGATGTGATCGAGAATTGGCCTCTATGCATATGGGCCGTGTCTATGATCATATAGGCTTCTACTAGATGAATGCATGTACTTAAGTGCTGCTCGGTGGTTCTAGCGGCCCGCGTGCTCGCGTCCAACCGTCGTCCAAACTGTAACGTTGCTCTCGTCATACGCTTACGTGAGGAGAGAGTATCGATTTCTGGATCGGTGTGCAGAGCTGCCATCGACTGACTAGGTACAAGCATGCATGAGGATTCGCATATGTATGTATGTACATATCTGCATGCCGAGCTCCTCATCGGCTCCCGATCTCATAGATCGATCGGCTCTCCCTGTCACAGGTGAATCGAGCTAAGAAAGTATGTATGCATGTATGTACATAGATAGATAGATAGATAGATAGATACGATAATATCAACCTCGTATCCCATCGTATCGTATCGTATCGTATCGGTATGGGTCATATGGGAAGCTCATCATCAAGACCTGCTCACGGTGGTGGTTTTGTGAACCGAATCAAGCAAGCGCAAGAGGAACGGTGGATGTTTTGTGTAAGTAAAAATCAGAGTCGAGATCCATCGACACGGATCAATATGATGATGTATATGTGTTGGATTTGCTTCGTGCATATGCATCCAGTCGGCCATCGAGTTCTCTATCAATGTCCATGGGAATGCAGGATGTCAAGATGCAGGTAAGTATGCAAATGTGTAGATCGATACACGTGCATGCTGGAACTTGCCCTGGTGTTGATGATGAAGCAGGTCCAGGAGAAAGATGAAGATTGTTATTTGGATGTGAGCATACTCACCTAACTTATATCCTCCGTGTATAAGTAAATATGTATGAACTACTTACTGATGGGTCAATCGTACGTAGTTCATGAGCACATTAACGCGATGGTATGTATGTTGGGTGAATACGTAGGAGTGGCATTTATCTGGCCGATGAAGGTTCTTTGAGCCAATACTAGATCAGATCGAAGTCCTCCTTCTTGATTTCTAATTCGAACCTCCATCCGATCCACATCTGACTGGATCCATCGGCCCAGGACGGACGACAACCGAGCTGTCGAACACATCGACACCGTCATGCGCGCACTTGAACGTGATAAGTACATACATAGATACATATTTTATGCAAAATATGCACCGTACTGTACTCGTACGGTACCTATACACCCCCAGTGACCTCTATCCAGGTCATGATGGATTTGCCATGTAGCGTGGAAAGGATGTAAATCATGATAGGTTCTGGTCACACGGCCACACTGATAGATAGGTATTTCTCGTCGTGGCATTTACTCTACTCGCACACCCCCATGATAGGTGTATCGGACATAAATAAGTGAAAATCTATCCGTGGTACCCGTTGAAGAGGATGTCAACTGGGCTTCCTCACTCTCCTGTGTGTGGTGGTGCTTATAAGATATTCTGTATGGGATCACCCATACGTATGTATGTACATACATCATCAATACATGGCTCTCGTCATGATCGGTAGCTCTCGTCGTCTATGGTTTTCTGCTAGGATCCGTCCTGGCCTCCCAGTTTGAGGTCCGTCTTGGGTGTTACGGATGTATTTATCTCCGATTCCTTGGTACTTGACGCTACGCCCGAGCCTGACCGATCATTGGATCACTTATCACCGCTGCCTCGTTTTGCTCGCATAGATGTGTCTGTCATGATCCAATCCTCTCTCTCTCTCTCTCTCTCTCTCTGTTTTTTTTTTTCCCTTCTTCTTCTTTTTATGAATCGGCTCGTCATGATGTTTGGACCGGACATCGTATGGATGTATCTTTTGTGCCGCGCATCACCACATACATACATACATCATCATACTTACGTCGTGAGGATGTGTATGTATTGGTGTAGAGAAGTCCATATCAGCGTACTTATTTGTACATACTGTATGTATGCACATCCTTGGACGTCTTCCAGCCAGCCGGAGCGTGGTGGCTCGCGGTGTGGTCATGTATCGAGGGAGGCGAGTCGATATCTCAATAGGTATGTGTATGCATTATGTCAATATGTGGTCCTTCACTCGATCCCCAGATGTCATCAGTAGTCTTATGTTCATAGCCACCGCACCTGATCCAGCGGTATTCGATATGCCGTCTTGAGCCGTCATGGGAGTGGCGCAGAGAGCGACGAGTGACCGTTGGGTTTTTTGATCATCGTCACGGCTTCGTCACGTCGAAGCTGTTGACCGGGGGTCAAGAGTGGTCGTGGAGAGTAAGTAGTCGACCAGGGTCAGTCAGCGGATGTATGTAAGTACATCTGTCTATCATCCCCTCCATCCTCCTCGTTGTATCCCTGCCAGGCTCGTCCTCCTTTTGACCGACCACATGTTCACCATTCACACTTAACATACTCTGAAGCTTGAATTCATTTCAGTCGATCATCATCTTCATCATCTCCAAGCCTTGCTCGGGCTTGACGTGTGATGTTCGATTTTTCGAATCATTAATCATTCAATCATCTCTCAAACGTTTTCTATTTACTTTTTTTTCTTCTTTTCTTTCTTTCTTTACTCTGATCGATTGTTCTTAACATGAATGTTTAAATAAGTGTGTGCGTAAGTGTGGCAGTGGGTATCCTTCAATCAATAGTTGGGTTGGGTTGATTGATGTCAGTCCTCTCGAGTAGAGTCATCCTGTATGTATCTTATGTGTATGTACAGTACTGTACAGTACATACAAATTTATGTCACTGTATCCTGATCCATCGTCTAAAGAGAATGGCTACTGTTACTTACCCTGACTTCCTCCTCCTCTTCCTGCCATCGCTTACCCCCTTCCCTCCCTCCGAACCCGTCCACCATCATCGTCGTCCCCATCCCATCGCTCGGCGCGTGTTCGACTTGACTCTCGTCACGCTCGACCACCCCCACTCGCCCTTCCCACCCCATGCCACGCCATGCTCCCGCACCCTGAGACTGCGAGAGTGCCGCTCTGACTCACTCTCCGCCCTTGTGCTTGGCACTCTCCTCCGCCCCCCATCCAGCTCTCACGTGTCAGTCGTGATCCTATTGCCCTGCCGCCCTCCGTTCCCAGCCGTCCTCCTCCCCGGCTGCCCCCCCATCTCTGTGTCCGTCGGCATTGATCCGACCCAGCTGCTGCACCCCCGACCGTGGATCACAGGCTGTCGGATCGTTTGTGATCAGCGTTTGGGGTCGGTCTCCCTGATCATCTGCGCCCCCAGACTTCCCACCCAGCCCGTCCCCGATCCGCTGGATCCCAGATCGATCATCCGTCCTTCTCTCCCCGGCCAGCTGATCCACTTGCCCGGAACTGAACCCGTCCCCTCTCCTCTCCGCAGTCCACTCGATTCGTCATCATCATCCATCGTCCTCTTCACCAAGCCGTGGGCTTTTTTTTTTTTTTTCATCGACTCCGCCAGCGCCCACCCTCGACGAGCAGCCCCCTGCCCCACCCTAATCAGTGTGTCGGCCTCGTTTGAGCCCATCCCCAACTTGCCTTGGTGCAGCCGATCGTCGTCACTCGATACTCCCCCCTCACATCATCCTGCCTTCATCCCAACGCCTTCAGACCCTCGAGTCGCAACGCGATCACCCTCCAAGACTCAACCCGAGGACTGAGACGCGATCGATGCAAGCAAGCTTGACACCATTCGACAAGCCACTACTCATGATTATCACTCGTCTCTAAACTTTCTGCTGGCCGCCTCACCCACCTTCTCCCAGCCCAACCACGTCCAAGCTTGAGGATTCTTCTTGTCGTGTGACGTCCCTGGTTGTTAATGTTTGGACATTGTCTTGCTGTCGTTAGTTTTGCTTAATCTGGACGATTGAACACCCTACCACCACCCACGTCTTGCCCCGGAGTTGTTGGTGAGTTGGGTGCTTACTCTCGACTCCCCCAGGCTTTTGTCCGTCATCGATCTCCATTCGTTGGGCCGCCCTCCTTCTCGGTGGGGCTGAGCTCGAGTGTTGTCGGCACTCGTCCTGCTTCCGTGCCGCCCACCTGCTCTCCCCGCCCTTCCCTGCTTGCTGCCTCCATTCTGCCCTCCATCCCTGTTTCACCCTTCCCTTCGATTCTTTTCTCATCAATCACTCAGGCTCAACCCATGATCTGTGCTCAAACCGATGATGACTCTCCACTCTACTGTTTGGATCATCATCATCCATCCTATGGCCTGTCATCTTCCCGGATGGATCTTCAAACTATGTCATCTGACTCCTACAGACGCGAGCACTGGTCGTGAGATTCGGGTCCCCAAGGCCTAAACTGTCTATTCTTGGCAACGATTCCCTGCTTGCCTTCACCCCCCCCCCCCCCCCCCCTCTCGCCTCCCTCTATCCGTCTCGCTGCCTCAAACCGAGCGTGTCATCCACCGACTCAAAACAGAGCCTGCTTGGGCCCGTTTCATCCCCTCCCACACCCCTGGCTTCTGTGCTTCTGGCCCGTGTGTTTGGACTCTGATTCAACACCACCAAAATCAATGTCAAGCGGCCCGATCCCCCCATTCACACTCCTGTCATTCATTCATTCATTCACACAGTTGTAGTCTCATTCAACATGGAACTCATCATGGTATTCGACATACCAAGATTGCTATAATTAGATCGTGATTACAGTACCTTAAACGAGCAATCATCCCCACTAACTCGTCCGGGTCCACATTCATCCTTCCAATTCAGCCGAGCCATCACTCGATTATTAATCCCCACTCCAACCGCACTCCCATCCGATTCCCTTCCCGCTGCCGGTTTCAATCGAATGAAGAATCGATCGATGTTTGATTGACGCTGTTCCTATCCTTTCCCCCTCCCCCTCCCCCCCATTCTTCCCCCCTACCCACTCACTCCGTGCCAACCCGCGGCCGCTCCTCCTCCGGTTATCCCTCCCGTCGGCCCGGCGCAATTCATCCTATCTAACCTTGCCACATACGAACTTTCCTTCCTTCTCACGTGTATTTGTCGGATGTCCTGGTCACACTGGATGATTATGGTCATCGATTAACTCGCCGTCTGATCAACCTTTGAACATCATCCTCAGCTCAGTTTACGTCATGCAACACCAACCTCATGAAGCCTTCTTCTCCTTCACCGTGCCCCCGAAGCCGGTTAGCCTCAACCCGCATCTTCCATCCTCATCGGTTCCTCTCTCCTCCTATCATCATCCTGCCAGTCTCCTCTCGTCCATCGTGACCGACTTGGATCGTCCCCCGCAGCCTTCTTCCCATCATGATCTCGCCTCTCGATCACCGTCCTCAGTCTCTCCCATCGCCTCCTCCCTCAACAGGCCGAATACTGCTGGCCCATTTGCTTTCAACGTGCCCTCTTCGACTACTCCCTCCTCAACCGCCACCCGCTTCTCATCCATCCATCCTCCCACCTCGGCATCCTCAGCTGCCACATCCGTCGAGCGACCCTTCTCGAGTTCAGACGTGCACATCATCAATTCATCTTTCCCTCCCCCAATCTCCAACACCCAGGCCCCTTGCTCCTCTAGTCATGCGACCTCACACGACGCCCATCAGTCATCCGCTCAATCCAATCATACTCACCTTACCTCTCGCCCATCTCAACCGCCCCATCCTCCTCCTCCTCTACCAGCTCCTGCTCACATGTCTCATCATGGTCAGTCTAATCTTGTTCATCATGTTGCAATCCTTTCCGAATCACGTCTCGGACGATGCTTGTTGCGCCAGGCTTTGAACCTGAGCTGAATTCTTCCCCTTTTCTGGTCTTACCGTTGTAATCTTGTCGTTCGATTGGCCACGTCGATCCGGGTTTCTCCACATTCAGCCATCAACATTCAGTCCGTCAGACCCATGACAGCGCCGGGCCCAAGCTGGGTAGGCGGCCATCACCTACTGGACAGTAGTTTCGATTTCCCATCGGCTCACGTTGGACTGTTTGATCAAGGCTCCTGTACGTCTTGCCCATTCTAGTTGACCTTGGTTGATTTCAACCATCAGTCCCTCCCTCGGATCTTCCCCTGTCTACTTGACCAGCTGACTTGGCTCGCCCTCGCCTGACTCGGTCACCTCCTCATCTTACACCTTAAGCCCATCCGTTTCATCACGATAGCCTCAGCGGATCTCTGCCGCCCAAGTCCACTTCTCAGCAAGTCTCGTCGAATATCAACCATGCCATCGACTCGTCACCTGGCTCGTCCTCCCTCATAGTGGGCTCTGTCGAGTCATTGACTCAAGCCCCTCTTGGCTCCTCTTCCGGGTCCTCCCATCTACAGTCCAGGCCTTCAGCTTCACATTCTTTGGAGCCCTTGGACTCCTCTGATCATACCACTTCACCTATCCGCTGTCATCAAGGCCCCGGCAGAGCCTCGCTAGGCGGCCGATCATCCGATAGTTCCCCCGAATCCCCCGATTCATCGGACGCCGACCAAATTCATCCGCATGGCTATCTCCACGCACTTGCCCCCAGTCACCTGAGGCAAGCTGTACGGCCCAGTACCCACTCCGGGACGACGGCTTCCTTTGGCCAGCTTGATCGATGTATTTCGCAGAATGTTCATCGGCCGATGACCGGATACTCCCATATGTATGATCTCGCCGGAAGCTATGCATCAATCAATGCCGTGGGGAACTCCTACGTCCATCGGCCGTCGGTGTTTTCCGGTCATAGCTCCCATCCTTATGCCACCAGCCCCGGTCACTACAGCTACGGTCCCGGTTCAATTGACTCTAGTGGTCACGAAAGACTGTACAACTTTAACATCTTACCCGGAGCCCCCCGCAAGCGAGCCCGAAGGAGGTTTGATGAGGTATGTTACTTTCTGGCATTGATTCGCATCAGTATACCAGAAGTGCATTAACGTTGACATGTACCCCCGGCTTCAGGTGGAACGGCTCTACGACTGCAATTATCCCGGCTGCACAAAAGCTTATGGTACTTTAAATCATTTGAATGCTCACATCACTATGCAGAAACATGGCCCCAAGCGGCTTCCGCAAGGTCAGCCCGCTCACCCCATTTTTCACTAATTCTGATGGGCCATACCTTCTGACATGTCCTTTTTTGCTTGAAACATTTTAATCAGAATTCAAAGAAATTCGGAAAGAGTGGCGTGCTCGTAAAAAGGCCGAAGCCGAGGCTAGGGCTCTCGTAATGAAACAATCGGTTTCTCATCTATCCTGCAATGAGTACGGTATCTTGGGTGGCCCAGAGGCCTTCCGACAGAATACCTCCGCAGTCAGTAATGATAGTAGTCCAAGTAGCAGTAGCGCTGGTGGCGGGTTAACCCATCACCTTTTATCCCCTGCTGCCAGGGGCCCCTACTCTGCCCCACCACTCTCTCGACAGTTCTCCCTTTCGGATTCACATCCAGATTGGTATTCACCCGATCACCATCGTGTCAGCAGCACTATCATTGACGAGCAACCGGAATATTTGGGAAGTGTTTCCAGTCACGATTCGAGTGGATCTTTATTGCCACCCCAGGTCTCTGGATCCCCTTCCGGGGGAGGCTCCATACCTCATAGGGATCAGCCTCTTTCATCCTCCCCCAACATAATCGGCCTCCCGCTGAGTCATGGAAATCGAAATAACTCTTTGATGTTGAATCGACCTTCATCGTTGGTTGAATAGTCCTCACCGAGAGTAACGGCGCTCATCTGCCGGGCTCATTCCAACTCCCCCTTGTGAAGCGCTGTCCAGGGCAAACAGTCCACTCCAAACTCAAAAATCAAACGAAATGACTTTCAAACCCTTCTTTGCTGCCCTGCCTCTAATCATTCTCTATGCCCTCTTGACGCGCGCGCTGTTCGAAAATGTGGAGATATGGGCTGTTAATTACCTTTGTTTTCAAACTTCGTCTCACCCACGGAACAGTTGATCATTTGCTGAACTCGATAGTTAATTTTCCCCTCGTTACCTCTCTCTCACACTCCGTCCTTCCTCTCGCTCTCTATCCCTCGTCCATTGACAAACTAGCTCACGATAGAGTTATGGAGAATTTTCGACACGACTTGAGGTATATTTGTTGCCGTAGGTTTTGTTTAGTTTCGAGTTGAATATTGGGCCCTTATGGTGTTTTTTTCGACTGCTTTTGTACTGTTGTGGTATGATTTATTGCGCCATGTTATTCTTTTTTCTTCTCTATATTTATCATCCTCAATTAAACTCCATTCACTCTCGTCTCATTGGAGCCTCTCATCCAATCGAGTCACAAAAAACTCAAAGAACCCACACAATTTCCATCTTTGGTTCACCTTGATTCTGATGAACTTGCCTTGTCGATCTATCTACTCATGCTGTATTTTTTTTGTTGATTGTTTGGTTCTATTATATATAATATATTTTTAGTGACCTACTCATTTGAATCTTCCTAAATCTCTATGCCTTCTATTAGCTCTCCGGCCTGGATTGAACTCTTGAGGTGGTCTGGGGGGGGGGAGGGGTCGAGGGAGCAAAGTGCTTGTTGGATGTGGGACGGGGGGCTCGGGGGGGGGGGTGGGCGAAGGGGCGGAAGAGGGAGAGGAACTGCTCGTGGATCGAAAGGAGATCAAGGTCTCTTGATGCCGAGGGCGCTGGTGGTGGTGGAAAGGCTCGATTGGTGACTGAGAGGATTCGGATCAAGGGTATGAGGAATGATTTGAAAAGGGGGGCCCGGGGGTCGAGATTCAAGGGTGATGATCGTCCAGTAGGTCGCCGTCATCGATCGATCGCTATTACAGACCGACAGACTGACGGAGGCAGAGAACAACGAGCGGGAGAGGGAGAGGGAGTGACCCGGACGGATGAGGATTCCAATCTGTTTTGGAGATCGATTGATGCTGATGATGAGATGCTTCTCGGAGTGTCGATCGAAATGAGAGGAGGAAGTCGTGGTGCTAGTGGCATGTATGTATGTACATACAGTGGGTAGACAAAACTGATGGGACTGACCTCAAACAGTCCATTTATCTTCAGGCCCGTGTTCCAAGCTAGATCTATTGTTCAAAAAAAGGCACGTACTTACATTTATTCATGGGATCATGTATTTCAACATCTGTAATTTAATCGTACAACAATTGAAATTCCAAAAAGTATCAAATTTTATTTCCTTTTTTTTTTTTTTTTTTTTAAAAAAAAAAAAAAAAAAAGAAAAGATCTTCTAAAGTACAAAACCATCAAAAAACATGCCAGAGGACAAAAAAAAAAAAAATTGAAAAATTCTGTACCGTTGATTTTTTTTTTTTTTCTTCTTTATAGGGGTGTTAGAGAGGATTGAAAGGAATGATTTCAATGAAAGAAATGTTAATAGTGAAAGTTTTGAAAAATAATTACAACCAACGTTGATTGATCTTGATTTTTCAGTGCCTTGGTGAGATGGGAGCAATGATCTCAAGAGAGGTAGGTTGGAAGTCACAAAAACCAATGAAAAATGTTGAAGATCATCTTGGTTTGAGGTTGAACTGGGGTGGAGGTGGTTCATATCATTCTAAAATTGAATCCAACCATTGCAATTATACCCTCTTACAATGGTTTGACCATCATGATCTTCTGACACAACCAATCACCTGAAGAAGACTAAATTTCACACAAAAAAAAAAAAAAAAAAACCATGAATCAGAATCAAATATGAGGAATAGGATTCTGAAAAAATCAATTCTAAAAAAATCAGTGACTGTCTTGGTTTTTTTCTTGGATTGATTGAGTAGTCAGACATCAAAATTAAAAAATCAAGTTGGTGGCAATGTGGCAATCAATTGGTTGGATAAAGTGGCAGCCTGAAGATGGGATGGTGAACTGGAAAATCAAGACACAACCTGGGCTTCAACTGGATTGTTTGAAGTACTTGGGTGGGGTTGCTTTGACAAACAGTCCCACAACTTTTGTCCAGCCACTGTACACACATATGTACGTACCTACAGTACTCTCTGTAAGATCTAGGAAGACATATAAGTCAGTTGTCTTAGACAGTCAGCCAGCCAGGAGGGGAGGGATCAGGGATCAATTGTGTAGGTCAAGGTGATGAAGGTCCAACTGTATTGATCCTACTTATCTATCTATCAGCTTCAAGTATTACATCCTTCCTGTTCTTTGTCCATCTTGTTGTCCATGATTTTATTCCATTTGATTTTTTCTTTTTTTTTTTCACAACTTGATCTTTTAAATTGGCAGTAGTTGTCTTGAACTTTTGATCATTCTTGTTGTTCTATTTATTTATTTTTATTTTTATTTTTATTTTTATTTTTATTTTTATTTTTATTTTTATTTTTATTTTTATTTTTATTTTTATTTTTATTTTTATTTTTATTTTTATTTTTATTTTTATTTTTATTTTTATTTTTATTTTTATTTTTATTTTTATTTTTATTTTTATTTTTATTTTTATTTTTATTTTTATTTTTATTTTTATTTTTATTTTTATTTTTATTTTTATTTTTATTTTTATTTTTATTTTTATTTTTATTTTTATTTTTATTTTTATTTTTATTTTTATTTTTATTTTTATTTTTATTTTTATTTTTATTTTTATTTTTATTTTTATTTTTATTTTTATTTTTATTTTTATTTTTATTTTTATTTTTATTTTTATTTTTATTTTTATTTTTATTTTTATTTTTATTTTTATTTTTATTTTTATTTTTATTTTTATTTTTATTTTTATTTTTATTTTTATTTTTATTTTTATTTTTATTTTTATTTTTATTTATTTATTTATTTATTTATTTATTTTTCAAAAGAAAGAATAATTCAAAAAAAAGGAGTGACTGCTTGTCAATAGGAACTAGCTTTGTTATCAGGTTAGAAGTTAAAAAAAAAAGAAAGAAGGTAAACTACTACAAGTTTTTTTTTTTTTTTTTGCCTATCACAAGTTTTTTTTTTTTTTTTTTTGCCTATCACAAGTTTTTTTTTTTTTTTTTTTTGCCTATCACAAGTTTTTTTTTTTTTTTTTTTTTTTGCCTATCAAGAATTTTCACAACAAGAATCTGAGAAGCTTCCAACTTGAGTTCTTGTGTGGCTTTCAAATTTGAAAATTTGAATCAACAGCAAAAGGTTGTGATGATGATGTTGGAGGAAGAGAAGGATTAGTTGATGAGGAGAGGTTTGAGGCTGAGTGAATGATGTGATCATTGGTTGGGTTTTTGTGAAACTATCAAGTGAACTTCCTGATCAAACTGAGAAACCTACATCCAAAAAAAGCAAAACAAAAAAAATGAAGGCAAGATATTCCGTTTCCAAGAAAAACTGTTTACACATCTTAAATTTTTTGGAGTAGAAAGCCTTCCTGGGAGATGTAGAAAGCAGGGAGGAGAAAAATTTTCCTTTCCCAACTTATTTTTATTGCCATCCTGGTTTTTCTGTCTGCTATCTGCAGAAGAGGCTGATGGGTGTGGGGTGGCTGTCAGGTTGCCTTGCTCAATACTACCCATCCCATTGTGCTCTACCACCATATCAACATCAGAAAATGTTCTAATTCCCCCCAAATTGTTTATTCATCCTTCTCACTCAACCATTCATTGAAATCATTTTTTCCTTTTTGTTTCCTTTTTGTTTCTTTGAAAAAAAAGCAATTATTGTTGGTCAAAATTATTGTGGGTCCTGTTTTTGGGAAAGTGGAAAGACAAGCCAGGAAGAGTAGCCAAAAATCCAGGAAGGGAGACAACAATTTTGAGCCAAGTAGCCTGTCTTCCTATTCAATTCCAGGACCCTTTCAATCCTATAGCTACTAGAGGTGATAAATTCAGAATAAAAGAATTATTCAAGGTAATGAAGCAATGATCTGGGAATATATGGATAAAGCAAATGCAAGGAGGTGGTTTGGTATGTTTTCAGGGTGAATTAATTAATAAATAAATTATTGAATAAATCAAAAGAGGGGAAAAAGTTAATACTTGGGATCTTTAACACCTCTCTTCAGGCAATTGTACTTATAATCTGTGGACCTGGGACATTGGTGACTTGATAGAAGGGAAAGTTATTCAGAAAATAACTGGTATGGCTGGGCGTAGGTAGAAAACCAACCATATCAGAGAGTAGTTACTTACTGGGTAGAGAGTTTATATCAGGGTGCCCAAAAAACCTCAACTAAAGGGTAGTTAGTAGGCCTATTGTGATTTTTGGAAGACTCACCACAGTGTAAAAGCTGAGTTATTAGGGTGAAACATTCAATAAAAAGTTCATAATAAAGCCATTAGTCACTTTCTTATCCTCATAACTGTCAGGCTCCTTGATGCAAAGATCCTTGCTGTCCTTTAGCTACCAGAGGTGATAAAATAAATAATAAATATATTATTCAATAAATGCAGCAAAAATCCATAAAATATTTGGATAAAGCTTATTGAAAGATTGATTTGGTTTGGTTATGGTTTAATATTATAAATCAATATTAATAAATTGATTATCAAATAATTTAATAGAGGGGCCACAATAATATTGGAGATCTTTAACACCTCTTTTCAGGTAATTAACTTTGAAAACACGTATACCTGGTTACTTTGGAACCTTTAATTTATATTCTTAAAGGATATATTGACCAAAGATAATATATACATAAAATATACGGTGGAGTGGCAGGGCCTTTCAACCAAGCTGCCACAACAGAAAAAGGATAATAAGACTCACTGGTATATTATTTAATCCTTTAGGAACCTGTTTGGGACGTGCACTGATGGGTTAAACCTATTACTGGGGTTAAAAAGGTTGTTCAGCAGTTAAAATTGATAAAAAGGGTCGGGGACGGATATTATTAATCAGACTAAAGCCATAAATCACTTTATTATCTCTTATAAGTATTTGATTACCTTGGCAAGGTTTCTGGATGTAAATATAACTGGGTCTCTGGGTATCAATATCCTCAAAAGAGCTCTATATTTATAGCTTTTTGAGTCCCAATATTGGTCCTTCTGAGGGATACAGGGGCTCAAAGGGATGAACGCTAAGGCTAGCAGGGTAACCAGTGGTAGCCTGTCATGTGTTCTTGGTGCTGTAGCACAGGTAACATCTAATTCCACAGGGTATGGGAATTATTCTACCTTTTAATTGATTTTTGGACATGTGAATAACGCTAACCTATCCATATTATTTATTATTTAATTAATTATCCTTAGTAAATGTTCCAAGTACGTTAATAATTCTTTTAATAGAAATTCCTACGGGTAATCAGATCTCAAGTGGGTTCTAATTATGTATCAAATAATTGGAGTAAAATAATGATATTTATTTTACTCCTTATTTTCAAAATTCAGCTGATTTACTAAAAATAATTCCTTAAAAATATAAGTTTTGATAATTCATGTAATATTTTTACATTATTATTTTCCTTACTATCTAGCAAAAATAAGGATGCCTTGAAGTTCTCCCATTTGCATATTAAAGTATTTTAATATCTTTTTACAAATAGTAGTTATCTTATTTTCAACATTTCTTTGTATTTTTAATTATATTTAATAAAAAATACGTATAAAGGTTCTTTGGGTATTTTTATATACTTTTATTTATTTATAGATTTTCTACTATCCATGGGAACATTTATTACATATGTAGAATGTTCCCATGTAGGTTGTAGCATATTTAGGTGGTACCTGGGCTTCTCAGGCCGCCTGTCACTCTGTCAGCCCGTAGTCCCACGGCTCTGTACTTGTCATAGGCTCAGGGCTGTGTACAAGGCTTTTCAGGTTCCGCTGGCAGGGTGACAGTGCTGCTGCTCAGCCACACACCGTTTTATTGGTTGCTGCATCTGCATGCAGGAATTGTGACAGAACACATTTCCGTGTGTAACTCCTAAAGTATACCCAACACCTTAATTCTGACTAAATTTTATATGTGAAACCTATACATGACAATCCATCTGAAATATCTAATTGGCCAAAAAGTCCCATAGTGGTGCCATGGTATTTTGGTCTTTTCTTTCTCGATTATTTAAAAATATAAGAAGTTGGATTTCAAGGGTGGGGTCAGTGAGTGACCCTACCTAATTTTTGGTGGAAAATCCTTTTCTGCAATAAAATTTATGGATTTACTACTCCTTTTCAAGTTAATTTTAAAGTTCTTATTTTTATTTTTATTTTAGTTACTTTTGAAGCTTGCTCTGCAATAGTAGCAAGCTGACAATAACTACTTTATTCCAATATGGAACAGTGTCTGTATGATTGATAATGAGTAGCTGGGGGATACACAGCCTCAAAAAGGCCTGTATTAATTCTTTTTCAGTTCATCAGGGGCCTCCATGAGGTTTATCAGGGTAAAAGGAGAAGAAGCAACTGTATGCGGGGGCCAGAATTGCAGTCATGCATGGACCACAGGATGCCTTTTTTCATGTAGGCTGAACCTCCTTGTCATATGTCAAGTAATATGTTATTTTTGGAATTTGTTGCATGATAATATGGCAGGGGAAATGAGCCTTCAATCTGTTTATAGATCCTTTTGGTGTTTTTATTTGTTTTTTATGATTTCCAGTGAAACTCTAATTAATCAAACATGATTTCTTGGAAGTTTTGATTTTATTTAGCCAGTGGAGGTCTCACCTGCTCAGGCTTGAGAAGTCTGTGAAAGTGGATTTTAGCCATTTTTTGATTCTGGTCAAAAGTGTCAATTAATTCCTTGAGGGGTTTTCATTTTTCTTTCTTGCCATAGTTTGATTTACCTGAGGGTTTGGTGACATGAATGATGGATTTGCATGCATATTACATATTCAAGCCCTTTCCCATGTCTGTTGTAACCCTTATGTCATGGTTTTTTGTGGCCATTTTGGCTCTGACAGCTTGAGGTACAGCTGTCAGCCTCTGTGCTTGCTATGGCCTGGCTTTGATGCAGCTGTGGGAGTGAATTTTGAGAGACGGGGCTGCATATTTTTTTCAGGATTGTTCATGGTGCACATGAATGAATGTGGGAATTTGGAAAAGACACAAATGTGTCAATAACTACTAAAATATACACAAAACTCAGTTTCTGACTGACTTTGAGTCAGGTAACATGTGCAAAATTTTCCATGTGAAATATCAACATAACCAAAAAGTTCCAAATTGCTGCCATGGTTATTTTGGCCCAATTAATTAATAGGTTAAGGAGTTGGATTTTGGGGGAAGTTCCAATGGGTGACCCTACCTAATTTTGGGTGTGGAATTTATTTATGCATGAATGATTTAGAATTTTCCATTATTTATGTGATTTATCACTTGTTTTTATTGTTTTGGTACTTTTTTTGGATGGCTTTGCAATCGCCATGAAAAAAAAGGCTGCACCTGCTGGCAGGTGTAGCACCTGGGACTCATTTTGGTTTGGTTTTGAATCTGAGAAAAATTGGTTTATAACGTGAGTGGGAACCTGGGAAACATTTCTTGTATTGGTTCTTGAATATTCCAAGAAATTCTAGTGCATGCATGGAATATAGAAGATTTGGAATTGTAGGTAATTTGAATTTTATGTAATGAATAAATTTGGGTTTACTGTCAAGAAAATCATATTTATTTTCATTATTTATGAGATTTAATCAAATGTGAGTGGTTGCCATCAAATTTTCTTGGTAATTAAGGGTTTCATCAATTCAATTCTCAAAAAGGAAAATAGCCTACTTTGATAATAACATCTTTTATCCATTCTTTTGGATAGACATCTTTTTTTTTGGAAATTTTAGTGATTTGATAAATTTTTGGTGGAATCATTCAATTTATGATCTCTTTTTTTTCATTGTTTTTATTCATATTTTTTGCTGTTAATAATAATATTGTGAATTAATTTATTTTTATTTGATTGATTTAATTTTACATGTTTGACTTTAATTTCAATCCATCCACATATTTTTATGTTATTATTTTTTTATTATTTCTGATTTTTTTATTTTGAATTTTTCAGGTTTTTTATTTTATTTATTATTTTATTTATTATTTTATTTATTATTTTATTTATTATTTTATTTATTATTTTATTTATTATTTTATTTATTATTTTATTTATTATTTTATTTATTATTTTATTTATTATTTTATTTATTATTTTATTTATTATTTTATTTATTATTTTATTTATTATTTTATTTATTATTTTATTTATTATTTTATTTATTATTTTATTTATTATTTTATTTATTATTTTATTTATTATTTTATTTATTATTTTATTTATTATTTTATTTATTATTTTATTTATTATTTTATTTATTATTTTATTTATTATTTTATTTATTATTTTATTTATTATTTTATTTATTATTTTATTTATTATTTTATTTATTATTTTATTTATTATTTTATTTATTATTTTATTTATTATTTTATTTATTATTTTATTTATTATTTTATTTATTATTTTATTTATTATTTTATTTATTATTTTATTTATTATTTTATTTATTATTTTATTTATTATTTTATTTATTATTTTATTTATTATTTTATTTATTATTTTATTTATTATTTTATTTATTATTTTATTTATTATTTTATTTATTATTTTATTTATTATTTTATTTATTATTTTATTTATTATTTTATTTATTATTTTATTTATTATTTTATTTATTATTTTATTTATTATTTTATTTATTATTTTATTTATTATTTTATTTATTATTTTATTTATTATTTTATTTATTATTTTATTTATTATTTTATTTATTATTTTATTTATTATTTTATTTATTATTTTATTTATTATTTTATTTATTATTTTATTTATTATTTTATTTATTATTTTATTTATTATTTTATTTATTATTTTATTTATTATTTTATTTATTATTTTATTTATTATTTTATTTATTATTTTATTTATTATTTTATTTATTATTTTATTTATTATTATTTTTTAATCCTTAATTTGTTTAGTGGATTATTTTTTAAAAAAGCCTTACCCTTAAACAAATATGTGTGTATTTTACATGCCTGTCATGATCTGTACACACCAGAGTTTTCTTGAAGACACTGGTATTTCAAAAAATTTTTATTTTTGAATTTAGAAGACCAGATTCTTGTAAATTATATTCCAAAAGCATTACAAGGAATTTGAAGTGTTTGAAGAACTTCAAAAATTGATTTGAAAATCAAAAAAAACAATCAAAAAAACTCAATGCATTCTTTTAACCATGCCTTGAATTTTCAATGAATTCTTGTTTGGAATTGAATTCTGAGAAAGCTTAATAATAGATTGACGCTCTTTATAATTTGATTTTTGGAATGTTTTGAATGTATTCTTGATGGCAAAAAATTGGATCCAACATCAAACAAATTCACAACAACTCATCCTTTTCAATATTTTTTTTTTAATACCAGGAATTAAATTCTCTTCTCTTCAGGTACTTAGAATATCATTAAAAGATTGAACAAAAAATGATTTTTCATCTTTATCAAAGGTTTTACCCCATAAAATATTGGTCAACACAAAAAAGCTGCAAATTAAAGGGGTGGTTTGCATTTTGACATATTGTTTTTGTTAAATTCAAATAAAAAATAAAAATATTGATGTAAAAAATAATACTCTTTTCAGAAAAATCCTGAAAGGGCTCTATTTTATAAAAAGATTAGTATTGAAACTGTTTTTATGATTTTTTCCTTCTTTTTTCTCTTGGAAATATCAAAAAAAAAGAAAATAACATGCAAGGAGGTTCAGTACCTAAATAATCTTTTGAAACTGGCCAGGGGATCTTGAAAAATAGTTCCTGTTCTATTATGCTTTTTTTTTCTCAATTTATGTTGAATTTATATGGCTTTGATTGTTGTTGCATTTCTTAACATTCCATTAAATCCTATTTTATTTTTCTTTTAATTGTGAATTTTTGAGAACAATGAATTTTCTTTTGTATTTTGAACGCTTATTCTGGCAACAAGTGAAACCTTTTTTAGAATTTTGATGTTGCTCCTCAAACACTACAAACCATGTTTGTGAAACACCATAAACCATTCAATTTGTTAATACTCACTGCACTAGTGTGCACTCCCATATAGTATGGCAGGACCTCACATTTCAGCTGACAGAACCCAAAGGTGGTCCAGGATATTTTTGTGATTTTATTGATTTTTGGGCTTTTTTTTAAATTTTTGGATTTTTGTTTTTGGTCTGGCGTGGTGGAAAACTTAGCCTAAGTTGTCCATAATACCAGATGGAAGGTGGAAAACTTAGCCTAAGTTTTCCACATCCCAGATGGCTTGATTGTTTTTTTTTTTGATTTATTTTTTGATTTTGATGGATTACTTAAGGAAAGTTAGATTTTTGATGTTGCTTCTCAAACAAGAGCTCATCCTCACTACAAACATTGTTTGTGAAACACCATCAAAAATTTAGTTTTTGGCTACTCAGTGCACTGGTGTGCACTCACATATAGTAGGGAAGGACCAAGAATTTCAGGTGGCAGAACCAAAATGTGGTCCATGTTTTTTTTTTTTTTGGTTTTATTTTAATTGTGTTATTTTAAGTTTAATTTTTAATTTTTAATTTTAATTTTATTTTTTTTTTGCTCTGGAATGGTGGAGAACTTCGCCTAATTTTTCCACCATGCTAGCCTGAACTGGGATTTTTTTTCCATTTTTTTTTTTGATTTTTTTTGATTATTTTTTTGACTTTTTTGACTTTTTTCCTTTTTTTTTGTTGAATTTGTTGTTTTTTTAATTTTAATTCCATTTTTTTTCTCCCCATCAACATGGTGGAAAACTTGGGCTAAGTTTTCAAAACAATCCTGAAACACATTTGGGTTCTGTGCACTGAAATTCTTGGTCCTTCCCTACTTGATGGGAGTGCAGATGGGTGCACTGTGTATCAAAAATTTAATGTTTTATGGTCTTTTGAAAACATGGTTTGTAGGTAGGCTGAGCTTGTGTTTGAGGAGCAACATCAAAATTCCAACAGGAGTTTTTTAAGTCATCCACCCAAATTTGAAAATACAACAAAAAAAAGAAAAGAAAAAACCAAAAATAAATCAAAAATAAAAAAAATCAAGAGCATTGTTTTTCTCATGAGACTTACTCTTAAATAAATGATTATTTTATGCCCCCATGACATTTTGCATGCACGGGAGTTTCATTGGTATAGGGGAGTTCCATATACTGGTGATGTGAATTGACCCAAGGTGGGGGGGGAAAGCTTCTGGACCACATTGGGTTCTGAAAGCTGAGATTGTTCCTCCTTCCCTTCTATATAGGATTGTACACCAGTGCAGTGAGTACACTCAAATTTACTGTTTGATGATGCTTCAAAGGCACAGTTTTTAGTGAGGATGAGCAAGTTTTTAAGGAGAAAAATCATCATTCTAGCAATTTTTTCACCCTCAACAAAATAAAATTTGAAAATAAAGAAAACTTTCATTGTTGTTATAAGAAATTCACCATTAAGACCAAAAAAATTGGATTGAAAGAAATTTTAAAAAATACAAAAAAAAACAATGGAAAACAAGTTCAACAGAAATTCAGAAAAAAAAACAAGCATAAAACAACCAGAATTTTTTTTAAGACACCCTGGCCAGTTTCAAAAAATCATTTAAGTACTGGGGTTGCTTGCATTTTCTTTTTATATTTCTGTTTTTACATTTCCAAAAAAAAGTACAGAAACAACCATAAAAGCAATTCCAATACCAATCTTTTTTTAAAATAGAGCCCTTTAAGAATTTTCACTGAAAAGGTAATTATATTTTACTTAAGTATTAGTTATTTTTTATTAATATTTAACAAAAAAAAGGTTTCAAAATTTAGATCACCAAGTTTAACACCCCTTTTATTTGAACTTATTTTCATGGTGATAAATATTTCATGGGGTAAAAGCTTTCATTAGAATGATTTTTTTTTCAATCTTATAATTATATTCTAAATCTTGGACAAGAAAGAAACTTTGATTTGTGATGTTAAAAAAAATATTGAAATGGATGTGATTTTAAAAGTCCTTTTACATTTAATAAAATCTTAAGAAGCCTATAAAACATCAAACAAATGCCAATAAGATGGTTTAAAGATTTTGAATGGATTTTCCATAATTAAAAGTCTTTAAAGAACCAAACACAAATTGAATTAGAAGTAAAAGGAAAATTCCTAATAATGCATTGAGACTTGTTTTTTTATTTTCCTGGGTTTTGCATGGATTTTTGAAGGTCTAAAAATAATTTGAAAAGTCTAAATGATTATTCATAACAACTTTGCATACTAATCTAGAAGGCTGCAGTTTTATAACTTTCAGAAAGAAAATCCTTGAAATGCCCGTGTTTCCAAGGAAATTTATGTGCGTGCAGAAATTTGAGGGAATGTAAAATATCTGTTTATTGGAAAGTAGGGTTTTTGAAAATGATAATGGCCAGAATAAAAAAAAAAAGTTTTGAAAAAAATCAAAAACAATGAAAAATATAAAATAAAATAAAAAAAGGGATAAATAAAAAATATAAAAATTGAAATGCAAAATAAAAATCAAAATGAAAAAAGAAAAAAAATGGCATTTTCATGTATTGATGAAAAGCTCAATTCAAAAAAAAAAAAATCAAAAAGGTCAAAAAAAAAAGAGTAAAATTAACTTTGATTTGAGGTATAAGTATTTATCAGAGTGTTGATTTGTTTCCAAATTTTGGGGTTATTGATCTGAGCGCATCCAGGCCATTCTTTTTGCAATATTTTAAAGATAATGTTCTGAATTCTTCCTTTTCAAAAATCAGATCAGTCCGATTACTGGGATGTAATATGTTCTTGAAGGAGAAATCAAAAACAAAAAATTTAGTCTATAAGTAAGAATTAAATTTCCTTTCATCAATTAAATTGATAACATTTAATTATGAATCTTGATACAAATCCAGTAAAATTTTCATGCAACACAGGTCTGAACCAAAATTCTTGACAGTTGCAAAAAAATATGAAATTAAGCATAAATACATAAACTCCCAATCCTTCCCGTTATGTAGGAATTTATATTTTTCAGCAATATTCTGAGACCTCCCAGGAATCAATTTGATGTTTGACTCCAAAACCTCAACAAAGTCAAAACAGGTTTCAATCACAAACCCAGGAGCTACACCTGCCAGCAGGTGCAGCCTTTTTTTCATGGTGAATAGCAGCAGGCTGAGATGGCCAGTCAATTGAAAAAAATATTTTCAGCAGATGTAGAAAGGTAGACATTTCAGTGGGAAATTCAGAAATAAATTCAAGTTTTTGGGCCATCTCCTCCTGAAATGTAGACAGTTTTCTTGGAAATGTAGACATGTTTTCTGGGAAATGTAATACTTGACAAAGAGTGCACCCCAAATTCATAAAATGTTTCACAACCTTTTTTATTTTGAGGCTCAAAGGGGAACTGAGGGTGGTAAAACACATGTTTGAGGCTTCTTTTGGTCTATGAACGCGTTTAAAAATTAGCTGAGCCGTTGAGGGGCTAAAGTGAAGTCCCCAGAACCCTGTGGGGTCTGTCTGGGGTAAAGGTTTTTGGAGAATTAAATTTTTGAAATCACTTGAGGTAATTCAAGATGAAAAAATTCAATAGATATCAGTTTCTAGGAAAGAAATAAAATCAGAGCTCCAATGTGAAAAAAGAAAAAAAACAATGCATTGTAAGAAAAATGATAAAAAATTTTGATTCCTTTTAAAAAATGGAATATTTCTGAGCAAATATAAACACCCTTGTACAAAAAAAATACATAAAAAATATAACTGTTTGATGAAGGGAATTGGAATATATTTCAATATTTCAAAAAAAAAAAAAAAACACCATAAAGCAAAAAAATAATGATAGAAAGTAATAAAAAATAATTTTGTTTAAAAATAAAATGATGATTTCTGATGATATGCAAATGAATACCTTCATACCCAAAATAAAATAAACATTGGAATTTCAAAAATATAATTATTGTACAAGGGAAATCCAAATTTGACAGAATATTTCAACAAGTAATTGATCAAGTAACCAAATAATAATCAAAATTTGAAGAAATTGATTTTTAAATTTTCATTGTTCTCCTACTTGATGAATTTTTTGTTGGAGTTTTTGTAAAAATTGGAATTCCTTTCTGAAAACAGAGATAAGTAGCATGTTGAATTATTTTTTAAATTTGGTAAAAATTTATCTACATTCCCAAGAAATTAATATTTAATATTCTCTTTATTATTCTTGTACTTGATGGAGTTGTTGTCGGAGACTTTCCACTTATCAAATTTAACCTCAAATAATAAGCATGCTTGCCATTTTTTCTATGGTTTTTTTTTACATTTGTAACAAATTTATTTAATTTCTGCTAAAAATATCAATTTTAATTCAAAGAAAGTAATGTCTGATATCCCTTTAATTATTTTTTTACTTTATTGAGCTTTTTTGTATTTTTCTTTCATAATATTTCAATTCCTCTCATTCAATTATTGTATTTGGAATTTTTATTTTTATTTTCCTTTTTTTGGTAAAAATGTATTTAAATTTTAGAAGAAGAATTAATTTTTATTAAAAAAATTCATTTTGAATTGTTTTATTATCATTCTGTTGCTTAATAGCACTAAAGAAATGAAAAAAAATTTGAAGAAGTCAATACTGGGTCCCTTGCAGGACCTAAAACTTCAAAGAAACAGAAAAATAAAATAAATGAAACAATAGATTTAAATCCAGTTTCAAATTCCAAACAAATAAAATCAAATACATATATATAACAATAAAATATGAGAAAAATCAGGATAGGAATAATGATTTATATTCTGAAAATAGCACAAATATACAAAGTGATAAAAATCTGAATCACAGACCAAGACCAGAATGAATATTTTCATTAGCATCAGACTAAATGAAGTGATGAGATGAGACTAGAATGAGATATTGAGAATAGAAAGAGATAGAAAAATACCAACAGGATGAGCAAGGCTAGATATAAAGAATCAGATGAAACCCATAAGAGACAAGAAAAAAATTCTGAAGTCTGAGAGTCAAAACTAATCAGTAAGAGTAGGCTGGAGGAGTAATTGGTTGAGGAGATTTACTATTGGCCTGATAAGTAATGACAAGTCCATCCAGAAATAATATTGAGAGTGGGAGAATTGAGAGCGCCTTGAAAGATCTGAAATAAGATCATTAGATTGATTAAATGATTGATGAGTTGTGACGGAGTGATATTTTATGATTCTGACTGTCTGCTTTGTTATTCCCTTTTATTTATTTGTGTGGTTGATTGGATTGATATTGATTGTTGAGAGATTCCTTAGAGATAACGGATAGAGGTTTGAATGAGATTGAAGTTGTAATTTGTCTGATGGTTGCATGGTAGAGTTTTATGTGGAGGTAGGTTGACTAGTCTGCATTCACATCATCCGCAGATAGCATCCCCGCAGTAGATAGCATCCCTGCGCGTAAATTAACAGAGGTTATAAAAAGATATTGAAGGAAGGGAGAATTAACAAGAAGAATGGAAAAAAAATAAAATTAAAGAAATTACAAATGGTATGCACCATACATAGGATGTGCTTGAGAATTTTAAACTAAGTGATTGTAAATGAGAAGGACAATAAGATCTGTTAAAAACAAAAATCAAACAATAAGATCAAAATTTAAAAGGAAGTATTCAATACTGGGGAAAAGCCAGAAATAAAAGAAACAAGATTTGATTAACTCTAAATTGGATTTGAAGAACTCTAAATTGGATTCAATTTAAGAATTCAAGATGCAACAGTGAAAAAAGGAGTAAGGATGATCAATATTTGGCCAGAAGTAAAGAATGAAGATATTGTAGTGGTTATACAGGAAAAGGAATCTATCAGGAATGAATAAATGAAAACAGGGTGAAAACAAGCAAATTTGAAAAATAAGGAAGCATCTGTGCGCATAATGGAACATATAAATAGAATATATGTGGTAAAGGGAAAAGGATATTGAAGTGATAAACAAGAAAAATAATGTGAAAGCTGTATTTATACTTAATAAAACAGCTATCAATAAAAAATATAGAAGGAAGGAAAGGATAAATTTTAATTTTGACTTTCTAAATGATTAAAGCAAAAAAATGAAGCAATAGGAGAAAATTTGGAAAGAAGCAATCTAAATTTCAACAGGATCAACTGAGCACTTTGATTTTTAAAATTTTCTGGGTTTGATTGTGTAATCAGATTTTGTTATATTTTATTCTAATCTAAAAATTTATCAAAATATTTTTAAAGGAAGGTGGATACTATCAGAAAAATGAGTATAAAGGGGAAATAAATTGAAATAAATAATATATATAGATATGTACCTAAAATCAAATAGAAAAAAAAAGAATAAGAATAAACATTCAATTTTTGGAAAAAGGACAAATCAAGGTGATATGTAATAATAGGGAGGCAGAAGACATGAAATAATCAAGATTGAATTAATTTAAGATAGAATGAAACTCAAGAATTCAAGATGTGTGAAGTTAACATGGAATCAGTATCCTTATATAAAAGGAAGATACCAAAAAACCCACCAACCAAGCTTTGTTATACCCACCTCATTGCAGAAAAACCCATCCTTAGGTCTTATTCCTGGTTGAAAAATACTATAAAACTGAAAAAAATGTTTGGGAGTGGAAAAATAATTTATAAAAGTTAAAAATTATTGATCAATAAATTGGAAAACCCTTAAAAATAATCCATTAAATCTGGGAATAAGCTTATAAAACCTGTCAAAATCATATTTATAATTAATCTAGGCATAATGAAAGACTTATTTGAATTCTCCAATAAACCAGCCACTATTTAAAAAAATATTTAAAAGAATGTACTGAGGCAAAGGAAATTCAAAAACACCTAAGCTTACCTCTATTGTTCCAAAAGTAATAGTATAAATAAATTCACCTTCAATTGAATCAAAGAAAGCTATTTGATAAATTATCCATTTTTATCTGTGGAGTTTCTAAATTGTATGCTTCACCAGTGAGGAATAGCCCAGGAATCTACCATTGTGCCATGCTTGTTAGAAAACCCAATCTATTAACAGGAAATGTATTGCAGATTGACAAAAAAGATTTAAGAAAATAACCACTACACATATCTGAGTCACTGTGAATACTCCATACATAGAGCATCACTTTAACCTCATATAAACACCACACTCTTTCTCATTCTCATTCTCATTTCTCTTTTTTTCCATATATCTTAGTCATATTCATCCTAAAACATCTCAAACACTCATCCAATGACTCACAATCATCAGTCACCTTTTCTCCTTGGAATTGTATCATCAATGAGTCAATGATAATATTGTTTCTTTGGTAGAATCAGTTGGCTTGATCTCAAGTCAATCCATGCTAAACATTCTAACTTTTCAGCCAGAGTCACTCTATCAGCCATCCATCAAACTCCACACACCCATCTATTCTGGCAATCACCTTGTAACTAACCAAACCATCTCCGCCATATCCATTTTCTTTTATAAGTCCTCATCATGAATCAATAAGATCCTTGAATCACAAGCTTTCAATGTCAACGTTGGTTAAATTAATGTTCATTATTCCTTGATCATCATTCTACATTCTTTTGATGCTTATTTTGTTTGATAAATCTGATTGAAATATAAACACAAGTGGTCCTGGTTTCTAGCTCAAAATTTCTTACAGAAGATTGAATGACTCTCTTTAAAAATGTGAATATTTATGGAGGAAATTAAATCTGACGGAAAATAAGGTAAAATAACATGGAAGCACAATGCACCAGCCCTTACAATCTATCAAGTAGGCCAGGGATCCCTACAACACCTTACTTAATATTTGCTGACTTTATGATTTGAGGAGTAGTATTTTTAAAGGTCACATGGTACAGTTGGGGAAATAAGTCTGAAAACTGATGTTTAAAATGAAAAAAACAGGAAATTTTATTGTTTTTGAAAAATAATCTGAAAAGGAAAAAAATTAAATCCAAATTAAAAAAAATTTGAATCAACACAAATATGATGAATATCAACAACTTCTTACCCTTTATCTTGAATATATGGTATCTCAAGCTTGTTTGGGCACGCACCCAAATTAGGAAATTTTTTATAAAGCATTCTGGGAACCTCCTAACCCCCCCTGGAACCCCCCAAAGCCCACATGGTACAAAGCAAAGCAAAAATTTCCACACAGCCAAGTTTGGGTTGGTTGGGCTAAAGTTTGACTTGAATAATACCTAAGTCTATGGGCTATGCCTACTAAAATTTATGATTGGGGTTGATTTATTTATTTATTTCTTGGTTCTCTATTTTTTTTGTTTTCATGGATTCTAGATCTTATTTAGTATTAAATGCATCTTAAGTGGATAGTCCAAATCTCATACTAAAAACTAAATTCAGATCAACTTTTTTCTAAAATTTATTCTTAAAGATCATGATGATGATTAATTGTAGGATCTATCTTTCAGTATCCATCCCTTCAACTCAAACCAATCCATATTTATTGACTGGACTGCTTTCATACTGACACCTAACTCAATCTAACCATCAGGCTAATCCACTAGCCAAGGAACTTCAACCTCAAGGCCTCAGGGGACTTATCTCAGTATATCTCCAGTAACTAAATACCCTTGGGATCTTTATGCATTAGATATCTAAATATATTCTAACCTCATACAGTGTACAGATAGACTCCAAAGGATTTCACATACTTAATCTCCCAGGTATGCATATCCTCTGACCTTACTCAACTTGTATATCCCATATTCCATCATGGTCCATCCTTTGGGAATACTTATGTACATCCTCCTTCAGATTTTATCACATAATATCTCTGCTTTGTACATAGTGTCATGAATCACATATACACTGTACATCCTTCAACTTTAAATTCCCAATTCAGACATCCCAGACCTGTGGACTTACCCTAATGTAGTATTCAGCCTATCCCAATGTAGTAGTATCACCTGAATAATCCTCTCCATTAAATTGAATTCTCTTGTCATTAAATACATAGTCTAAGCCCCAGCATATTGTACCTCTGTTGTAGTTCCAGCCCTTTTTCTATTTAAACTGGCCTCCTCTTCCTCCTTCCTGATTGTTCCCCAAGAAATCAGTTTACTACTTCCTACCAGGAAATCTATCTCAGCAAGTGTCATCCAAGCACTCTATCCTTACTCTATCAATTGATTTGCTCCTGGTAGCATCCTTCAGTAACCTTTCCCCTAAATCCCCCTGTGAGTGAAGAATTGTTTTTCCAAGCCCTGCGTGCACACCAGCATCCCTTGTGACAACTTCCATCATCCTCAATGATTGATTGAATGAGAGAGGAGTAAGGGGGTGGGAGGGGGGGTGCCAACAGCTTGGCCTTTGCTGTGTGCCAAGATATGCAGCGTGACCAGATGCCAAAAGCAAGCCTGCTGGGAAAACTCCCAAGCACACTGGGAACTGCACCAAGCGGGAATTGGGATTTTTCCCAGACAAGCTTGAAATACCATAGATGAATCTCTGTCTGAAAAATAATTCTGTTTTTTTGCTCATTCATTTTCAAAATTTAATGTTTAATTTCTTTGGATTTTTTTCTTTCTATGTTTTAAAATAATTGAGAAGATCAAGATGATTTATTTACCAAATTATTTTATTTCATTTGAAAATTTCAATAATTTTTCAATAAATGGGATGAGCCCCTCCTCAAAACCAACAAAAACAAAAAATTTCACAAAATTCCAGAAGCTCCAAAAAAAGGAAATATCCAAACTAAATTATCCTGTAGTACTCAAATAGAATCAGAAATATTTTATGCTTGATTTTTATGATTCCTCAGATTGCCATGTTGACTATTTAATCAAAATATCATCAAACCCACAAAAAAACCAAAAATCTAACTCACTTTTCCCATGATTGGAACAATCAAATTCAAATGTTTTTGTTTTTCATAGTTCTACTCTGATTCTTATTTAAAATAAAATCTATTAAAAATAATACTGATTGCAAAATAATGGTTCTATTTTTTATCTTTCTGGAACATCTATTTTGTGGTATTTTTCCACCTTTTTGGGTTTTTTAGAAAATAATATTTCCATTATTTGACTAATCAATCAATTTAAAACTTGAATGAAAGATGCTAAAAAAATTATAATACAATCTGAAATAAATCAATCATTTATTCAACTGAAAAATTTGGCCTTGAAAATGTGTCTAAAAATCAAACTACTAATTTTGGCCCCTCAGTGGGATCACTTACTGTCAGCCATGGGACAAATACAGTTGTCCAAATGTCTGTAAAACTCATATGTCTTGTTGGTATAGAGTTTAAGAACTGAGCTCATCTTCTGTTATCTGACACAAATGTCACTGGTTCAACCCACCATAGAGACAAGAATGAATAATGATCAGGAGTTTAAGAATTATATAAAAATTTTTGATAATATTTTATGATATTTTATAAGTATGTTTTTATGAGTATTGATTACAGAATTAAAACCTGGATAAGATGTATTATAAACATTGAGATCCAATATAAATTCATTTTAGGTTATGAGGGCTCAGATGCGTCCCAACTACTGATACAGAGCTTCCCAATATTTTCCATTCCTTTGGCGACAAGTGATAGTAATTACTTTAAGCCATACTCTCTACTCTTTATTAACAAATTGAATAATTTTAATATTAGGGGGTATCAAAGTTAACCAAACCCGGCATTTTTTTAATGGCGGGTTTCAACCCAAATCCTCCATTTCAAACCCGCCATTAAAAATCAAAAAAACCCACTTATTTCAGATCAGACGTGTCAAAGTTAACCTGAAATAAGTGGGTTTTTTCAAATAAAGTATTTAAATGCTTCCACCACCTGTCCGCCTCATACACCCCTGTCTTCCCACCTCCTTCTACCTCCGACCTCATTGGAAAATTTTTTACCCCCAACCTCATCATAAAATTGATTGACCACTCTCATCACTTTATCGCTCTCATCACTTGATCACTCTCATCCACTTCATTGCTCTCAAAACTTCATCACTCTCATAACTTAACCGCTCTCATCACTTGATCACTCTCATCCACTTTATCGCTCTCAAAACTTCACCACTCTCATCACTTTATCGTTCTCATCACTTGCGTAGCCCAAACTCTTTCAAATGGCCCCTCAGAGAACCTCCCCCCACAAGTCCAACACACCCAAGAGAACATTGCCAAGGAAATCCACA
The DNA here is from genome assembly GCA_025617555.3 of Puccinia polysora. Lineage (NCBI taxonomy): Eukaryota > Fungi > Basidiomycota > Pucciniomycetes > Pucciniales > Pucciniaceae > Puccinia > Puccinia polysora. The sequence continues at coordinate 20,229,891 of CM062638.1, forward strand.
ACAAACAATCCTCCCCCATCAGCTTCCAAGGGCTCAAGTCAGCTCAAGAGAGCTGATCACATAATCCTGGTAAACTGGCTGAAAATTCCCTCCAACTACAATGCCTGCTTTGGATCCAACAACAAAACATGTGTTGGCCGACCTCAATCCTCTAAGGTCAATGGTTATCTCCTGATGGCCAATTAACTCAAGAAAAAAACAAAAGGTAGGCTGGATCTGTCATCCAAACAGATGAGGGAGCGGTTCAAAAACTATTGAGCCAAGTACAAAAAGGCCCACTCCATGTCTATCTCCACTGGCTTTGGTATCACCGACTTGGACAAAGCCAAAGGAATCAACTTGGTGGTTGATAAGTTGGACTCCATTTGTCCTTTTTATATTCAAATGGATGAAATCTTTGGAAAGAAGGCCAACATCACCCCCCTAGCTGCTTTCGATGCCCAACAATCCGATTCCGTTGATGCCGAGGACTTGGCTGGGGATGCTCAGCCTACCAACGGGGACCTTGATGAAACCTTGGCCTTGGAGTGGCCCCCATCTGATGATAAGGAGGATATTCAAACAAAATTGGCTCCAATCACTTCTACTTTGGTATTGATTGATCAGTCAATCCCAACCTTGGACCCCTCACTTCCTTCTTTTGATTGCTCTCTTCCTGGGGCAGAACAACTGGAGAACTTGCCCAATGAGGAGGATGTTATTCCTGGATCACCGTTGCCATCAACATCTGCTCAAGTAAGGAACTAAATTGTTTTTGATTCTGTCTGGTTGCTCCTGACTGATTTACATTGTAAAAAAACAGGCTCATCCATTTTTGATTGGCCAAAAACTCAAGCCAATGGGGCCTCCCACATCGCCTTCAAATACTAGTGAGGACTTTCAGACTCAAACCTCCTCTGACAAGGGTAAGCAAAAGGCCTCCAATTCCATCAATGTCAACCCCAAAAGTCATCAAAAGAAAAGAAACACTTCCAGTTTTTCGGGCTTTGAAGAAATCATGGAGAAGCAAGATTCATGTAAGTTGATTGATTCAATATCCTTGCTTTCAAAATCATGCTCATTGCCATTCCCCTCCAAAAAACAGTGAAATCACAAATTGAATCAGATAAACTTCAGTTTGAAAAGCAAAAGTGGGATTGCCAACTGGCCATGGATGGTCAAAAGCAGCAAGCCAAGACTTTGGCTAATCAACAAAAATTGGATGCTGAGTGGAGGTTGAAACAAGCTGAGCTAGAGTTTCAAAAAGAGGAAAAGGAGAATGATCGGCAGCAAGTGCAACTGGAAAAGGAGAGGGAACAACGGGCAAACAAAAAAAAGGATAAGGTATCAGTAGCTTTGGCTTGCATTGGCAGTGGTAGATTGGTAGAAGAAATACAGCAGATTACTCAAATGCTGGGCTTGTAAATATATTTGCATGGATGAAAGAAAAACAAATTATTTTTTACTACAACAACGTTTGAGAGCATTCTTAACCCCACCAATATACAAATCTTTTTTGTTTTTATTGATATTTTTTTCTCTAGAGTAAATTTGGCCGTTTTTCATGTCCCTACAAGTGCTCTGAGTTTTTTTATTAATTGGGAGTGACATGGCCATTCTGGTATGGGTTGCTGTGTCCACAGCTGGAAAGGTACAGTGCTTGTACTTGTTAGCCGCCCAAACCATTTTGCATCTACTTGCCTTGCCTCTTTGCAACATTCTTCCCTTCCCCTCAAGCATTTAAATTTTGAAATGAAGGATCCATCCACTACTCCCTTGACAAAAGTTAATAATCCCATTCTTCACTCTTTCCATGTTTCCCTAAAAGGTGCTTTGGTTTTTCAACCAAAGCATGCCGGAGATTGAATGCCTTGCATGAATGCATCCATTAAGGAAACCATGCAAATTGCTTTCTAATCAATGATGGTATTTGATTGATTGGGCTGTGGCCGCGCCATGCCTGAAACATCAATAATTTTGTTTGTTTGCCCCTTGGTTTTCATAATGTCACCATCTCATTCCAATAAAATACCCCCGACATTGGCAATTGATTGCTCAATGGATGAGAGGAGGAATTGGAGGAGGGGAGGGGCTCACCTTGATGGATAGAGAAATGGATCCAGGGGGGGACTAAAGGTTGAATGATCAAAGGATCAGCAACTGGTGAGGGGAAGGAAGAGGAAGAGGGTGGAGGGGGCTTAACAGGATTAGGAGGAGGGGATTCAGTGAGTGAGGTGAGATGAGGTGGTGGTGGTGAGTAAGGTGGTGGTGATGAGTGAGGTGGTTTGGTGAGGAGGAGGCAGGGTTTGACCAGTGAGTGAGTGGGGTGAGGTTGAAGGGGTTGAGTGGTGAGGGGGAGGGGGGTGGCATTTGGTGAGTGGCAGGGTTTGAGGTGGAGGTGTTTTTGGATTCAAGTCCACTAAAAAAAAAAATAAAAAAAAAACTCAGCCTATGAATCTTGGGTGAACAACCAAAACCAAAAAAATACGGTGAAGGGAATTTTTACCAATTTCAAAATCAAAAATTACTCATCAAAGCGAGCAAGGGTGAGAGGAAGAATCCGCTCTCTCATAGAAGAAGATGAGGGACCAGATGAGACAGGGATGACTTGAGGCGGATCAGGAATATCATCTTGGAATATTTTGTTCCATTAATCTTTGATGTTGGCCAAAAGGTTGTGAAGGATTACACAAGTGATAATCCAGTTGATGAGGAACCTCATATCTTTGGAACATTGGAGCTGGTTTTGCATCTCCCGTAAGCTGGCCCATCTTCCTTTCAGAATTCCTATGGCATGCTCAATCGGAACTCATGATTGGGCAAGATGATAGTTAAAATTGGTTTTTCCTTGATCATTGGACAAAACATTACGGTATGCTGGAACTACATATTTCCCACTATCATAAGCCAAATTGGCCAGAAGGTATTGATCTTGGTCAAAGTAGATCTCTGGTTTTTGGGCAATCCGCATCCAATTGAAAACATATGAATCATGACAAGAACCTGGAAGGCCAGCATGGAGGGAGATGAACTTCTTGTTGTTATTGCAAACAAGTTGTAGTGCCACGGAGTATCTAAACAAAGAGATGGAACATATTTGGTCAGTGTGTGATCCAAAGTTTTATCATAGCAATTGGAAAAGAAATGAATCAATTGCCTTTTTTTATGATCAAAATAGTGCTTGCCATCTAGGTTGGGTTTTTGACTCAAGGGGATGGTGGTTCCATCAACAAAACCAATGCAACCAGGAAAGCCTTCTGTCTCCATTACTTGAGATATCTCCTTGCGTTCTTCTTTTGTTGGCCATGAAAGGACCGAGCGACGGAAAGATAGGATAGCAATCATGACTCTTTTGGTGTATAAGTCAATGCTTCCGTAACTGACTGAGAATAGATTTTCCAATTGATGGATTGCTGCTCCATTTCCATTTGAACCCAATCTACAAAGAGCAACGGCAAGTTGGATGGCTGGATTGCGTTGAGGATTGCAAGAATTGTTCTGGAAGATGTGGTGGTCTTCAATCATTGCCAAAAGTTTCATGAAAGAAGGCAACAAAGTTTGGAACAGTTGCTGGAAGCTTAAGTCAGGGATGAGATGAAGCTTTTGCCTTTCATACATAGGGTTATGGAAAGTGTGTATTATTGGAACCATGTATTGCTTTGCCAACAGATAATTCAAAGCTAACCAAGTTGATTCCAAATCGGAGTCTGAATCAGAGTCTGAATGGGAGTCAAACAGTAGCAGAAGTTCAGTCAGCTTTTTTGCGTTTTCAACTTGCTGGCGGGATGTTTGATTGGACATGTTGAGAAAGGTGGTGAGTGATGTGGGGTGATGAGATGATGATGGGATTTGTGTGAAGATGGGTATGTGAAGGTATGTGAAAAACAATAGAGATGTGTGTGATGCAATGGAGATGGGACCGGTATGGATTTGCTGATGTGGATGGGTGTTTTTGATGTGATGGATGGTGGATGGATAATGATGCATAAATGGCGGGTTTAATGGCGTGTTTGATGATTGAAATCCACCATTTTCATGAAACACGCCATTTTGAAATACACCAGTTAGGGGGTATGTGTATTTCAGAAATCCGCCATTAAAAATGGCGGGTTTTGTCAAAAAAAATGGCGGGTTTCTAATGGCGGGTTTGCTAACTTTGATACGCCCTATTATCTCTATTTGGGATGAAGTTATGCTTTAATATACTTCAATGAGCCTTGAGAGAGTCCACTAAGAGGGTCCTGAGCTTAGCTGTAAAGTATAAACCATGTGATATCATTTCCAAGAATATACATACCTTATATGTTTAAAATCTGCCAAGGTACTAGGAATTAAGAAATAAGTGCATGCTAAGGCTGTCCATGTTTAGGTATGGAATCTTTCTGGTGTATTATAGGGCTCTAAACCTTCTTTTTGACTAATTTTAATTGATTGGATAATTTAAGCACCCTTTGGGGTATGTAATTAGGACCTTTTACATTGAAAATTCTCCCCAATGAGTATTAGTAACCTATTTGTCATTGGGAAGGATGTGATGGGGTTCTGAGCCCTTGAGGAAAAAACCAGGGAGAGACTAGCAATCCCCTGATGATTACTTGAGTACCGTGAGGGCCCCTGTTACTTTAAAAGAGGAGGGTATTCACCCTATAGCCCCTTCCTCACCAGTTATATATTATTATTTATTTGTAAGAGAATACAGCAAGAGTTAACAATCCCATTAAAATTTGTCTCAAGAGGAGATTGAATGGGGCTATAAACTTTGCTATTATAACCAATAAATAATCTTATTGGCAACTCCAATTTTGAGTGGAAGGTCTAAATTGGAGTAGTGTCACAACTGCCCCTGGCGTGCAAGGGAATGAAGGCATGGGAACTACTGCTCACAGAACTCAGGATAGAGATAAGGATGTTGATTGCATGAGAAGAGGAGATTTAGCGTAAGGACAATGATAAGAAGAAGAATCCAGGAGTAAGGCTCTGAGGGATGTTTGATAAGGGAATCCTGTAAGAGTAACACCAGAGGGATAGGTGAGATGAGTAAGGTAGGCTGGTTGGCTGTTCTTGTGATGAGATGACACCTGTTAGATGAGGGACTAACCAATAAGAAGTAGTATACTAATTCCTTGGGGGAATTAGTCCAGAAGGAGAAGAGAGGCCAGTATATGTGAGAGCTGAGTGGAGGCCTTGAGGATTGGGCAACTGGTGCTGGCCTGGGAGGCCCATGGCATTACATGTTGACCAATTGGGTTGGAGGTTGCAAATTGAAAGGTTGAGGAGTGAGCCTGTCCAGGAAGGTCATGTACTGAACTGGAGTATGGGTTGTCTAGCCAGGAGTATGTACTATGGGTTTAATGTATGTACTTCTAATACCAGATAGAGTTGAGAGAGAGATGAGGATGCACAAAGCCATAGAGAGATGGAGGGTGTCCCTGGGAGATTACCTAAGGACTGCAGGGTATGCAGGAGGATGATTCAGGATGTAAAGCATGTGGACCCAGGGGTGGAAGGTAGATTTTACTGGATTGTGAATGGCTGAGGAGACTGAGTCAAGTTTTGGTTATGACAGTACCACCCAGGAAGAGGAAGGGGTAGCTCCTGATACCCATAAGAAGAGGTGAGCATAGGTTGAGATCTTCACCATGACTAAACTGTCTTTCCCATCTCCATATCCATCACCATCACCACATGATAGCTGTCCATCAATTTCCTCATACAATAGATCATCCAACCCCTCATTCATTATGGAAGTTACCAATGGCTATCACCCTGTCAACCAGTATTTCCCCCCCTGTTCCAGATGTGAAGAAACACACAAGCTTTGCATCACCAGCATCACTCCCAAGTCTGGGAAGTTCAAGTACTGTCAACAATACAAAAGGTTGTGTTCTGGAACCCACAACGCCAGAAGGAAGGTACTAGGACCCGTCTTCTGGGTGAGGGAAAAGAGCTGTCCCCAGTTTGAAGTGAAGGAAGCACCTGAAAACTCAAGTGTGTCCCTTGGACTGGAGAGCAGGTTAGGAGCATTGGATGGTGAGTACTCTGAGTCTTTGTTTGATAGGAATTTTCTGAATCCAGATTGTTGTTGTCCTGGTTCTAGTGGAGGCGCTGAAAGAGAAGATGAAAAGGTTGGAGAAGCGCAGGTTGGAGTTTAGGAGGAAGGGGAAGTTGGCTATGGATGGCACGTCAACAAAGGAGGCAGCAGGTTTGAAAGCAATGGAAATCCATTGGGGAACCCCCTTCTTGTTGTTGATAAGTTTGCTTGAGGAAATTGAGGCCATATAAGGCCATTCAAACCTTTTTCAAAGCCTGATCAAACCATTCAAAGTCAATTAAGCCGACATTGAAGCGGTAAAAGCGCGTCAAAGTCTTGTCAAATGGGTCAAATTTTGAAAGGGTCAAAGCAAACCGGTCAAAGTTTGAAAAGGTCAAATAAAATCTGTTGAAGTTTGAAAATTTCAGGTTGAACCTGCCAAAGTTTGACGCAGCTTGGTCCACGCGGTCAAACCCTGTTGAAGGACTGTCAAAGTGGTGGTGGTCTGGTCAAAGCAGCAGGAAGGAGTTGAAGAGGTGTCAAAGCTTCAAAAGGAAATCAAAGTTTGAAGTTTGAAAAATGTTCAAATCACCGGGAAGCAGCCTGTTTAGGCCACCTCCGCCTCTGTCAAAGTTGAAGAGGATGTTGTAGTGGGAGGAAAGGAAGGTGAAGATGAAGATGAAGATGAAGATGCTCCTGGAGAGCCTGATGATGAGGAGGAGAATGAAGAGGAAGAAGAAGAAGAAGGAGAGGAAGAAGAAGTGGATAAGAATAAGGTGAAGGGTAAGGAAGTAGTGGAACTGGAAGATGATTACCCTGGACCTCAGTCTGTTGGAGAGTTGGTTGGAAGATTTTTGTCTGAGGATGGGGTTGCAGGTGGATATAGAAAGGTGACCCAGGGGGACATTGGTTTCTACGCCTGCTCTGGAGGGAAGGTGGTTGAGCCAATGGACCCTATTGAAGATGATCCAGTTGGAGACTTGAAGGAGATTGAAAGGCGGCTTGGAAGGTTTTCAAAGGTTTCCAGAAGCAATGCCATCTTTGGATGGAGTTTGAATAGTGGGGAAGAAGTGGAGAGGAAGAAGGAACAGAAGGAGGAAAAGAAGGAAGTATTGGCAGAGCTGGAAGATTTTTTACATTTCTCTGGGGTGACTTATGAGTTGGGGGCTACTGCCAAGGATAGAGAGGAATATGAAAGTAGGAAGATAAAGTTGGCTAGTGTTTGGGTAGCTAAGATTACTGATTTGATTGATAAGATTGAGAAAGAGTGGTAGATAGAAAATGTGTTTTTTTTTTTTTTTTTTTTTTTTTTTTTTTTTTTTTTTTTTTTTTTTTTTTTTTTTTTTGGTGTGGATTAATGAAATAGAGATGGGCTTGATTTACTTATTCTTTTTTTTTTTTTTTTTTTTTGTTTTTTTTTTTTTTGAGAAGGATGGGGGGGGAATATGAGAATTATGGAGAAAAGGGATTTGATTTGGAAGAGAGAGGGTGATGGTTATGAGGGTTTGGGTTTGAAAGGATAAAGGGAGCGGAAGTTGTGGAGTAGGGCTGAACAGTTGGTGAGGTTTGCCGCTGGTTCCCATGAGGTTCTTTCAGAGTCTTCAAAGAAACCTTTCCATTTGACTAAGTAGAGAAGTTTTCCACGCCTGATCTTGGAGTCCAGGATTTTAGACACTTCCCATTCTTCTTGGCCATCAATTTCCACTGGTTCTGGGGGTGGTTGATGGTTAGGAGAATTTGGGTCTGAGGAGTAGGGTTTGAGAAGTGAAACATGGAAGACAGGGTGGATGGAGAACCATTTATCAGGGAGTTGGAGTTTGAAAGCATGAGATCCTATTTTGTCAGTAGTGAGCAAAGGAACTATCCAACGCTCAGAGAGCTTCTTGGAAGTTCTGTTAGTATTGATATTCTTTGCAGATAACTAAACCTTATTCCCAGGATTAATACCTTTTGGAATATCTTTTCTATTAAGGTCAGCATAGTACTTATACTTATCGATAGACTCTTTTAATTATTTATTTAGCTGAACCTGGTTCATCTGAATCTGATCCAAGTAGTGACAAGCAGGTTGGTTATCCAACACATGCAATAAATCAAAGCTAGGGTGCCTTCCAAAAGGGTGAAGAAGGGTGATTGCTGGGTAGAAGAGTGAACACTGTGGTTGTAGGAGAATTCTGTCAAGGGGAGAAAAGTATCCCAGTTGTCCTGGTGATAGCTGATGTACATTCAAAGATATTTCTCTAGTACTTGATTGAATCTTTCCGTTTTACCATCTGTTTCCAGGTGGTAAGCTGTGGAGAGATTCCTTTGGATCTGTAATTTTTCACAAAGTTTTTTCCAGAAAGAAGAGATGAATAAGGAGCCTTGGTTGCTTATGATGTCAGCAGGTAAGCCATGTTTGGAGAAGACATGACTGATGAAAAGGTTAGCAAGTTCTACTGCAGTCAGTGTACCGGTTGTTTTAATGAAGAGGGCCATCATAGAGAAACGGTCCACAACAACAAGGGTAGAATCAAATCCATTGGAGAGAGGAAGTTGCAAAATGAAGTCCATAGAGAGTGAAGCCCAAGGGCCATCAGGGATTGGAAGAGGTTTGAGCAGTCCTAGTTTCTTTTTGTGTCTTTCCCTGTTCCTGTTGCAAAGGTAGCAGGCTGAAACGTAGTTCTTGACATCTTTTGACATTCCATTCCAGGAGAATGATCTCTTGATGAGGTTGAGAGTATTCTGTTGGCCAGGGTGACCTGAAAGAGGGGAATCATGTTGTTGATAGAGTATTTATTGTTTAATGTGGTTAGCTTGTTCAGGTATGACCACTTTACCATGGTACAGGAGTAAGCCACTAAAAGTTTCTAAGGAATAATCAGTTACTTCCTCATTCTTATTCAATATTTTAATAATGCCTTGGAATGAATTGTCAGCTTGTTGACCAGAAGTCAGTTCACTCAGTTGATTTTCAAGTTTTTTAGCAGAATGAAAAAAGATTTTAGAAGTTTCAACTTCATTTTGTTTCAGAAGTTGTTGAAAATTTACAGGATTCTTTTCCAAGTATGGCCTTCACCCCGCTGGATACACATTGTCCCAACGGGACAGGATATCCGGGATTTTTGAAAATTTTCAAGGCCTGTAAGTGATCACAAAATTGAATTAAGAGAGGAATTCTGCCCAACAGGAATCTCTTCTAGTAAGGATCTTGGAAGAAATAAAATACTTCAAAGAGGAATGATCAGTCAGAAGTTCAAAGGGGTCAGTAAAGCTCAAGAGGTAGGCATGCCATTGCTGGAGGGCAAAGAAAATAGCCAGGAGTTTGTTGCGATGGATCTCATAGTTGAGCTCAGCACTGGACCTTTTTTTTGATGCCAAAGGCAATAGAGTGTTTGGTTTTCTCAGCAGTAGCCTGGTGCAGAACTGCCCCCAGGGCATAGTCACTGGCATCAGTTTCAGCATAGGTCTTCAGGAGGTGATCAAAATGGAAAAGGAATGGGGCCTGGGTGAAAGCTTGCTTGATGTTTTTGAATTGTTTCAAGGATTCAGGAGTGAGATTGAAAGGAGAGCTGTTTCCAGCAATAGAGGTGAGGTGGGAGACCTATTTTGAGTAGTTCTTTATAAACCTGCAATAGAAGTTAGCAAACCAAAGGAAAGACTGTAAGGCCCTTCTGTTTTCAGGAATTGGCCAGGCCAGGATGGTCTTGACTTTGTTGTGGTCCATGAAAATGCCATCCCCTGAGATCACATAGCCAAGTTAGTCCACAGAAGGTGCATGGAAGTTGCATTTGGAGGCCTTTGCATATAGCTTATGCCTTCTGAGTCTGGTCAGTACTTCAGACACATGAGGGATGTGTTCCTGTAAAGTTTTGGAAAAAATGAGGATATTGTCAAGGTAAAACACCACATAAAATGTGAGGAGATTGGCAAGGATGTCATTAATAAGTTTTTGGAAAGAAGCTGGGGCATAGGTCAGTCCAAAGGGCATGACCAGGTATTCATAGCTTCCAAAATGAGATCTGAATGCTTTTAAGTGTTCATCTCCTTCCTTGATGCACAGTAAGTTGTAAGCTCCTCTGAGGTCAATTTTGGTGAAGATGGAAGAACCTGAAAAGAAAGTCAATAAGAAAGTCATTGGAGGAAGTGAGTATTCATTCTTCCTGGTGACAGCGTTAAACTAGCAATAGTCAACACACAACCGCAAACTACTGAAAAGAATATGGAGAATGTTCAAATGAATAGAACCAGCAGACTAGATGAACAGAGTCGGGATAGGCAAAATTAAGATAGGAATAAGAAAAATGAAGAAAGAATAGAAGAAGACCAACAGTTGACTAAGAAGATTTATGTTGAAGAATGGCAAGGTAGATGTGACGCAGAGCTGGGTTGGAAACAGTAGCAGAAGGAGGAGACTGGGAAAAGGAGGATTGAAGATCAGGATTGAGTGATTCAGGTTGGCCCAATGGACTAGAGGTCTTACCAGGCAGTTGGTAGGACAGTTGAGAGGTTGAGAGGTTTGTGTCTTGAGAGTTGTTGGAGGTTGGATAGATGTTGAGGGAGTTTGTGTAAATGAGACCAGATTTGAGAGGTGATTTTCAGGTGGCGAGCATAGTGATAGAAGCAAGGAATAGATGAGGAAATAGATGGAGAAAGAGGAAGAAAAGAGAAAAGAGGATAGAGGGTGATATATCAGGAAAGATAGGAAGATAGATGAAGGAAAGAGAATCAATTGGAAGAGAGTCAAGAGATTGGAAAAGAAAAAGAAAAGGAGTCCTCCTCCTAAAGAATCTGAAGTATCTGCACCGCAATCCCGCTGTCCAGCCAAGCAATCTTAACACCCTGCGTGACTGGTGAGCTTGCTGTCCAGAGGGTTAGTAGAAAGAGTGAATACCCTACCGCACAGGAGCTCTAAGGAGGAGACACTTGAGTCCTTCTTTAGGGAGTTGGCAACCATAGTGTTTGTCTGAATCAGAGAGAGATTGAATAGGGATTGATTTTAGTCTTCACGTAGTCCCTCAGTTTTGATGTTGATATTCCTGGACTTTGAATGTGATCCAAATTGTTTTATTTTTTCATCCAGACCTTTTTTGTTAATATACAGCGTGGGTTTGATGTCTTCAAGTCCATGCACCTCTTTCATGAGGTGTGTAACCCACTTGAGCTTGAGATAACTGTTGAGAAGCGCATTCAGCTCTGATTCCGTTGAAGAGTAGGTAATATTCCTTTGTCTTGACAAGTTTCACACAATGGGACAGCCGTAGTGGAAGATGATGTATCCGGTTTGAGACTTACAAAATGCAGGTTTGTCACCCCAGGTAGCATTGCTGAAGCTGGAGACAATCTCCTGCTCCGGGTTTTACTTGATAAAAAGTTTTAAGGCTTTTGTGGTTTTGAGGTATTTCCAGACCTTGCGGACTTCCCTCCAGTGGGTCATGCCTGGCTTGGCGTTGAACCTTGCCAGAATTGAGACGGCAAAGGCAATGTTGGGTTGGGTAAATTGGGAGATGTAATTGAGAAGGCCGACTGCAGATCTCTAGTTGATGTTCTGTTGCAAGAATTCAGAATGATTGGAATCCGTAGCCGGTTTGAGTTGTAGATTTTGAGTCAAAGGGGACTTCACGTCCTTGCAGGAGGAAAGACCAAGTTCTTCAAGTCCACGTTGTATGTGATTTGGTTGGCTCAGAAGAATCTTTTTATCTTTGACTTCCATCAGCATTCCAAGGATTGTGTTTGGAGAGTAGCACGATGAGATCAGTATTAGATAGGAGTGAAAAGGAGGATTGAACCCAACTAAAATTTCTTCCAATCCCTTTTCATTGAATTTCCGTCCTTTTTGAATTCAACTTTAGAGATAGACAACAGGAGACCCTATGGGTTTCAAATAGTTAGCAGGGAGTTTTTTTTAAACATAAGCTTCCAAGGGGATAGGTGATTACCTTCCCTGGGAATTTGATTAAGAATAAAACAACAGATCCTTGTCACAACGTGCCAATAGTTTTTGGCTAAAGTGGAAAAAGAAAAGGTGGCTCTTGCGGATTCTATGATGGTCCTGTTGGCCCTCTCTGCTTGGCAATTATGTTGGGATTTATAGGGTTCTGAAGTCATAAGTTTAATGTGCTTTGACCTTGAAAAATCTTTTAGCATGGAGTTAGTGAGTTCAGTGCCCTTGTCCGAGAAGATCTTGGTTGGGTAGTACTTTAATCTCTTGTGCTCAGTTTCAAGGATGTTGATAATGATGTTGGGGGTTTCATCTTTGGACTTTAGAGGGAAGGATGCCAGGTAGCCTGAAAAGTTATCCACAAGAGTTAGGATTTAGTGGTGACCTTCCTTTGATTGGGGGGTGATTGGTCCAATCAGGTCAAGATGGATCCTTTCTAACAGTTTGCTTTAAGGGGTAGAGACCGCAGAGAAGGGAGATATTGTGATATTGCTTTTTTCGCAACTGTTGCATTGGAAGTTGTTGAGTTCTTCTTTGGTGAAACAGTTACTTAAGATTGGCTTGAGGGTGGAGAGAAAAGCATGACTGTACATTTTATGGTAGTCTGATAGTGAAGGGGTTTCATCTTGCCTCATTGTGTTGACTGACTGGCCCCACCCGTGAGACATGGTTTTTCAACAACAAATAGGTTTTTGAGGATCAGGCCCTTTAGTACCGTCTGGTCGCCTCTTGAGACTGAAAATTGGTCCTTCTTCTGAGAGAGGTCACATCCCTTCTTTTCCAGGAGTCTGGGACTTATGAGATTAACAATGATATGGGGTATGTAAACACAATCTTCAAGAGTGACTACAGAATATTTCCATTCAAGCCTCACTGTCCCAGTTCCTTGGATTTTGAGAGTCGCATCTAGTTTCCCAGTTTTGATTTCTTCAGGGTCATCTTGTAGCTTGATGGAGACAAAGAACTTCAGATTGTTGAATATGTACACATTGGCACCCAAGTCTAAGAGAAGATTTGGATGATTTCTTGCGTTGATCCAGAGAGTGAGTAGAGCATGTTAGTTAATGGTTGGAGTTTTCTTGAGCTTGTTTTTCCAATCCTTTTGTTGCTCCAGCCACCATTCCAGAGAAATCCTGGGATGTTGATGAAAAAATGAGGATTTGGGATAGGGGAATTGCTGTCATGGTATCCTTCCTTGCATTGGAGTCTTGTCTTCTTGTTGTCTCTGTTCAATTTTGATTTAGTGGTGAGAAGAGATACATCTGGAGTAGGTTTTCCAACCTTGATCTGGGCCTTTTGCTTGTTGTTGTATTGAATGAGGTCATTGAATACTACGTCAACCGTCACAAATTTCTTGATGTGCATGATTTGCTGCTTCAGATTTTCAAGAGGAGGTGGGAATTTGAATAAGATGAGGTAGGCCAGGATATCTTTGGGTAGTTCAATTCCAACATCAGCCATTCTAGTGATTGCCTTACGCATTTTGGTGACAAACCCCTTGATGGTGTGTTTGTTAAATGGGGAGTATAGGAAATGATTGAAGAATCTTGCTCAATTGGCTTTTTCAGAAGAGGCAAATCTCCTTGTGATTTCAGCCCAGAGAAGTTTTGATGACAAAATGTTTGTTCAGTTTACAACATTGGCATGGGTGATTCTGTCTAGTTTTGAGAGGATAATGGCCTGGATTTCCCTATCCTGTTTAGTCAAGAGTTGGCCCAAATTCCTGGTTATTGCATCCTTGATATCTTTGAGGTTGAATAAAATGAGCATTTTATCTTTCCAGATGAAATAGTTTTCTTCATTAAGAGGAGGTATTGTGTCCACTGAGGATTTGAGGGCTACCTGATGAAAATAGTTGGATGCTCCTGCTGGTTTGTTCATCTTGAGTTTAGTGAGAAATTTGGCTTTTGACTGTGAAAATAATACGGAGAATGTTCAAATGACTAGAACCAGAAGACTAGATGAACAGAGTCAGGATAGGCACAATCAAGATAGGAATAAGAAAAATGAAGAAAGAATAGAAGAAGATCAACAGTTGACTAAGAGGATTTATGTGGAAGAATGGCAAGGGAGATATGACGTGGAGATAGGTTGGAAACAGTAGCAGAAGGAGGAGACTGGGAAAAGGAGGATTGAAGATCAGGATTGAGTGATTCAGGTTGGCCCAATGGACTAGAGGTCTTATCAGGCAGTTTGCAAGACAGTTGAGAGGTTGAGCGGTTTGCATCTTGAGAGTTTTTGGAGGTTGAATAGATTTTGAGGGAGCTTGTGGAAATGAGACCAGATTTGAGAGGTGATTTTCAGGTGGCAAGCATAGTGATAGAAGCAAGGAATAGATTAGGAAATAGATGGAGAAAGAGGAAGAAAAGAGAAAAGAGGATAGAGGGTGATATATCAGAAAAGATAGGAAGATAGATGAAGGAAAGAGAATTGATTGGAAGAGAGTCAAGAGTTTGGAAAAGAAAAAGAAAAGGAGTTGTCCTCCTAGAGAATCTGAAGTATCTGCACCGCAATCCTGCGGTCCATCCAATCACTCTGAACAACTAACATCCTTCTTCTTGACAAAGAGGACAGGTGCTCCAGTGCTTGAAGTTCTGGAATGGATGAAACCTTTCTCTACATTCTCTGCTATGTAGGCTTGTAGGGTTGACTTTTCACTTTGAGATAGCAAATAGATGGGCCCAACTGGAGGGAGTGGTCCTTCCAATTAAATATGGTGATTGTAAGGGCGGTGAGGGGGGATTTGACCTGCTTTAGCCTTAGAGAAGAAATCTAGGAAAGAATGGTAATCAGAAGGGACTTTTTCCAACCCAGTTTCTATTTCTTCAGGGTCTTTGTCAATGTCAAACTTGTCCCAGTCAGCTGAAGTATTCTTGTGGGGAGTAACAGAAATATTAGAAGGAGTAACCAATTGAATGATGTTCAAGGATGAATCCCTATGTTCCTCCTTCAGAGGAATAGTCAAGGGATCAGTGAATATCCAAGAAAGGTGGGAGATTGTTGAACTAAATGGGAATTGGGTAGATTGTTGAGGATGCAAGGTTTCTGAATTGAGGGGGAATGCAATGGACTGCAGCGCCAAAGGAAGAGCAGAGCAGAAGCCAGTTGAAGGTAGGTTGGCCATGTTGAGCTCAAAAGAGTGAGGGGAAAGTCCGTTGGTTGGCCAGTGTCTTGGGGTGATCAGCCCCATCTGCCAGTTTACTTCAGGGTTCCAATGGTGGAGGAAGTCCATTCCCAGGATGAGATCTTCTGAGAATGGTGTGTTGACGCAGAGGAATTCCCATTCAAAGCTAGGAAAAGAAGGGAGAGAGGCCACCAAAGTTGCCTTGTGGGTATTTAGTTGAGAGGGTGACTCATTTGGACTGCAACTGAAGAGAGGAATAGGTTTTCCCAAGAGGATGGGCTGCAATGAAAACTTTGGAACCATAGTATTAGCCATTACAGATTGAGTAGCAACTGAATCAATCAAAACACTATAAATAAATTCCTGGTGAAAGAGAATAAAACATAAGCCTTTAGAAAGTTGGTCAGAGTAGTATTTTTGTATCTTTTGTACTCTAAAATCAGTAGAGTGATAATCCTGGAGTACAGCAGGAAAACCACCAAGTGTTTTTTGGCTTGGAGGCAGAGGAAGAGTTGGTGTTGGAGGAGGGGTTGGAGACCGGCTATTTTTTACAGTCATCCATCTTGTGCTTCCCTGCACAAAACATAAATAGTCTCTACTTCTCCCTTCTTGCCTTTTCTTCAGCCTTGAGCTGGCTGTCCAGAACTAAGTCCAAGGTAGGTTTGGTTTGTGAAGATTGCTTCTTTGCAGATTTGTCTTTCTTCTTTGCTTTAATTTTGCCTTTGTCAGACTGAGAGGAATTGGCTTGGGATTGAGAGGAAGAGTGACTGGGATGAGAAGACTTTTCCTTGACTTTTTTGTGGTACCTGGTGTTGTAATCCAACACTACATCCATAAGGTCTTGAAGGGTGTCTACAGAACCATCATAGCCGGCTAACTGGTCCAGAAGTTGAGCAGGGAGACTTTGAAAAAAATGGAAGTAGAAGGCTCTATCTCCCCCTTCCAGAAACTTTAGTCATAAGGGAGAAAAATTCTGTGATGTGGCTTGAAGCATAGCCAGAGTCCTTCATCTTCAAATTAACAAGTTCCTTTTCTGCTTTGGATACTTCAAAATGATCTCCAAAGAGAGTATGAAGTTGTTCCTTGAAGTGTTGCCAGGAGTTGAGCATAAATGAAGGCTCTTAATTGGAGATGTTAGCCAGATAGGGTTGAATCCAACGGTTTGCGTTCCCAGAGAGGTAGGAGACGGAAAATAGAACTTTCTTTCAATCCACACAGAAGGCCCCTTTGTTGTTTGCAAAAATGAGCTCACAATCTTGTAAAAAAGGTCTGAGCTTGGTGGGGTTTCTGCCTTCAAATTTGTGTTGTGGGTTCATCAAAGGGGTCTTGAAGGATCCAGAATGGGAAGTACTAGTTGGTGGGGGTTGAGCAAGTTGGGCTATTGCTGAAGGCATAGTTTGGACCAAGGCTAGGATATTAGGGTCCACAGCTGGAAGTTGAGGAGGTTGGCTTGGGATTGCAGTTGAAGCCAAAGGTTGGGAAGCTTCTTCTGGAGGTCCAGAGGTTGGTGAGTTAAGATTTCTAAGGATACTCAAATCAAAGCCTGAGTCTATGCTTCCTTCCTCCTCTTACTCACAATCAGGGAGAGGGATTAAACTGGGATTGTGAAAAGGGGAGTCCAATCCAAAACCTGCTTGGGGATATTGACCAATCGCTCAATTAACAAATGGTCTGAAAATGGGAGGAGCAGGAGATAAGGAAGCTCTAGGAGGAGCTGGGGGAAGGATAAAAGTGTCCATGGTGTTGGAAGCTGGTGCAGAAAGGTTGAAAAAGGTGATCCCTTGTCTGCTGTCTTGAGGAGTAGATTGATTGTGGTCCTGTACATCAATAGTGGAGCCATGTCCTGGGGCCGCCCTAGTAAGGGGTGGACTAGTGATGATGGAAGGTTGTGCATATATTTGAGGAGGCATGGTTTCCAAGTATTCCGTAGGGTAGTGACCCAACAAAAGTACACAGAGATAATGAGGAAGAAATTGGCCGCAAAAAGGTCTTGAGTTTGTACAACATTTTGTTGAAGTGGGTCAAAGTCAAAGGTTGAAGTCAAATTTTGAAGTGTCAAAGGTAAGAGTCAAATGTTGAAGCATCAAAGGTCAAAGTTGAAGGTCAAAGTCAAAGGTCAAAGCGTTGAAGGTCAAAGTTCAAAATTCCATCAAAGCAAAATTTAATGGACAGATTGTGGAGTTGGATTGAGGTAGGTCAATTCTGCAGGGAGACCCTTTGGAAATTTGGAGGCCACACGCTTTTTAGCTTTGTACCATGCACACCCAAAAATATTATAGGTAGTTTTATCTGTGAGATGGAATGTTTTGAAGAATGGATGGGATAGGTATAAGGATATATAGAGATGGGTAGTAACCAAGGGCAAGGAATCAGTAAAATTTCACAACTGCCCCTGGCGTGCAAGGGAATGAAGGAAAGGGCACTACTGCTCACAGAACTCAGGATAGAGATAAGGAGGTTGATTGCATGAGAAGAGGAGATTTAGCATAAGGAAAATGATAAGAAGAAGAATCCAGGAGTAAGGCTCTGAGGGATGCTTGAGAAGGGAATCCTGTAAGAGTAACACCAGCGGGATAGGTGAGATGAGTAAGGTAGGCTGGTTGGCTTTTCTTGTGCTGAGATGACACCTATTAGATGAGGGACTAAACAATAAGAAGTAGTATACTAATTCCTTGGGGGAATTAGTCCAGAAGGAGAAGAGAGGCCAGTATATGTGAGAGCTGAGTGGAGGCCTTGAGGATTGGGTTAATGATGCTGGCCTGGGAGGACCATGGCATTACATGTTGACCAATTGGGTTGGAGGTTGCAAATTGACAGGTTGAGGGGTGGGCCTGTCCAGGAAGGTCATGTTCTGAACTGGAGTATGGGTTGTCTAGCCAGGAGTATGTACTATGTGTTTACTGTATGTACTTCTCATACCAGATAGAGTTGAGAGAGAGATGAGGATGCACCAAGCCATAGAGAGATGGATGGTATGCCTGGGAGATTACATAAGGACTGCATAGTATGCAGGAGGATGCTTCAGGATGTACAGCATGTGGACCCAGGGGTGGAAGGTAGATTGTACTGGATTGTGAATGGCGGAGGAGACTGAGTCAAGTTGTGGTTATGACAAGTAGTAACCCTTGTGTGTTACTTCTATAAAGGGTGTGAGCTTATTTATAAGCAAAGCTCCTTTGAGTTCATTTATTTGGAGCCAGGCCCCTTGCCTTTTATAAGGGTTTAAGGTGTGGCTTTTTTACTCACAATACCTTGTTATTTTTGTTGAGTGCGTATGCTTTTTGCTACTGTTTTTTGTTTAAGTCATTAACTGATTAAATTATTGGGTTTTGTATTATTTTTTCAGGTTTAGCCATGGCCAGGTATAGAAGTAGAGGTTAAATACCTCAAAGTTACTTCCCCCCCTCTAAAATATAATATTAAGTTGCCTTTCTAAATTTTTTAAATTTTCAAAAGAGATGTAGCTTCCTGTCTACAGCTCTTAAGATCATAATTGAAGTCATTGCATTTCTGAAGTTCTTAAAATTTATAAGAAAATGATACAACCAAAAATTCAAATCTTCAGAAGTACAACAGCCCACAAGTTTTGTTTGATTGATACTGAGAAAAGAGAAACCTGTGAAAATACAAAAATAAAGAAATAAAGAACAATGAAACAAAAGAAAATTATAAAAAAAATTAGTGAGAAATCCATAGATATTATTAGATATTTGGATTTAAATTCCAAAATTAGGTTGGTTCACTCACTTATCTCACCATTGAACTCACACTCCTTCATATTTTAAAATATTTGTATGATAATGAACCAAAAGTCACAAAACCATTATTGCACTTTTTGGCAATTTTAATCTTTCAAAAAAATTTTGAAGTATTGATTTCACAACCAAAATTCAGCCAGAATTGAGGTTTTGTATATATTTCAGGATTTGCACGCAGAACTGTGTTAAGATGGAATTCCTGCATGCAGCCCTGCATCATTACATGCAGCAGATCACTTTCACCTGCGTAGCAATTAAATAACTGCACACATTACTGCATCAACACATGGCCAATCAGAAACCAAATTAGCTCCACATGCACAAATTAGCCAGGAACCCTCACTAGCCAAGATCATGCATGCCAAACATGCCTTCTGCAGCTAGAAAGTTGTCACAATTGGGATAAATTTCAAGGAATCCTGCACACCAGCAGGTACAGCGTGTGACTGTTACAACCCCCTAGGATCATCCATGCATATTTAATAACATGAAATATGCATGGAGCAGGATTCAATTATGTCATTTACCATGTAAAATTAAAGAAATTCAAATTATAAATTATTTAAAATTAATAAACAAATAAAAAAGATAACCACATCATTGACTGATCCAGATCTTTATTGACCACAAAAAATGCCAAGGAATCTGCATAAAAACTATTAAAAATTACGGAAATGATTGGCAGATTGTGAAAAATCAATAAAAACCCACCACCAATCATTTTTATCAAATAATGATAGCAGAAAATTGAGATATGTGCAGGATCCATAAATTAAAAAATGACACAATAACATATCCTCCAACTAGAATCATGCACAGATGCTGAAGATACAGGATCAGCTGAGTTAAAGCACCAAGTGGAAGTGTTCAACCAGCCCTGGTAATATTTGAAGCCTTAGAATGTGAACCATACCCTCTCTATATGCCCAGAGGAAGCTCTTTTTACCACAAAAAGGTATTTATACAGTGCCTTCTTTGGCTTATTGTCCACAAGTTTATCAGGAATGTATTTATTATCATCAGAAAATTTTCATTTTTGATCAAGTTCTTGTAAAGGTATAAGTAATTGATTTATTACTTCAGTCTGAATATTAGTATTATTTCCAAAACACATTATTGCTGTTTGAATTGAAGATAAATAAATAACCGCCCAACCTTTGATCTGAAACCTTTCAACTGTTAAACTCTGCAGGCACCCAGCAAGTGACTTCTCAAAAAAGTATGTTATTTCTCTCTTCTCTTGCCTGTGTGATACAATAACCCAGCCATATCCACCATTTTATTGGGTGTTAACCCTTTTTTTAAGTCATAAGGGACCCATTGTTCCAGGGTAAAAGTTCCAAGGTTGATCTCCTGAAGAGAGGTGTTAATGACCCCCAGCCTGTGTCAACTTTGGCTCTTCTGTATATTGTATTGAAAACCAATTTTTAACCAAACCAATATAAAACTTGCACTTACTCCACTAATTTTTATTATTCTGGAATTATAACCTTGTTTACCTTCAAGAATAATGTTATTCTTCCACTGCAAAACTTTCTGTCGCTAAAGGACTGCAATTTTTGGGGTATTAGGAAGCTGAAAACAGGGGGTCTGTCTGGGAAATTTCCCAAAATAATTATCATTTAATTATATATTTCTTGGACCAGGCAATTGGGTAATGTTAAATTCACGGCTCCAGCCCTGTGGGAGCCGTGTAGGGCCCCACACAACCTGTGGGAGTTTTGTAGGGCCCCTCAACGCATGGGTGCCCATACACTACTCCATATAAATTATAATTGATTATTTGTTAATTATTATTATTTATTAATTATTATTATTTATTAATGATTATTATTTATGAATGATTATTATTTATTAATGATTATTATTTATTAATTATTATTATTTATTATTTATTATTATTTATTAATTATTATTATTTATTATTTATTATTTATTATTTATTATTTATTATTTATTATTTATTATTTATTATTTATTATTTATTATTTATTATTTATTATTTATTATTTATTATTTATTATTTATTATTTATTATTTATTATTTATTATTTATTATTTATTATTTATTATTTATTAATTATTAATTATTAATTATTAATTATTATTTATTATTTATTATTTATTATTTATTATTTATTATTTATTATTTATTATTTATTATTTATTATTTATTATTTATTATTTATTATTTATTATTTATTATTTATTATTTATTATTTATTATTTATTATTTATTATTTATTATTTATTATTTATTATTTATTATTTATTATTTATTATTTATTATTTATTATTTATTATTTATTATTTATTATTTATTATTTATTATTTATTATTTATTATTTATTATTTATTATTTATTATTTATTATTTATTATTTATTATTTATTATTTATTATTTATTATTTATTATTTATTATTTATTATTTATTATTTATTATTTATTATTTATTATTTATTATTTATTATTTATTATTTATTATTTATTATTTATTATTTATTATTTATTATTTATTATTTATTATTTATTATTTATTATTTATTATTTATTATTTATTATTTATTATTTATTATTTATTATTTATTATTTATTATTTATTATTTATTATTTATTATTTATTATTTATTATTTATTATTTATTATTTATTATTTATTATTTATTATTTATTATTTATTATTTATTATTTATTATTTATTATTTATTATTTATTATTTATTATTTATTATTTATTATTTATTATTTATTATTTATTATTTATTATTTATTATTTATTATTTATTATTTATTATTTATTATTTATTATTTATTATTTATTATTTATTATTTATTATTTATTATTTATTATTTATTATTTATTATTTATTATTTATTATTTATTATTTATTATTTATTATTTATTATTTATTATTTATTATTTATTATTTATTATTTATTATTTATTATTTATTATTTATTATTTATTATTTATTATTTATTATTTATTATTTATTATTTATTATTTATTATTTATTATTTATTATTTATTATTTATTATTTATTATTTATTATTTATTATTTATTATTTATTATTTATTATTTATTATTTATTATTTATTATTTATTATTTATTATTTATTATTTATTATTTATTATTTATTATTTATTATTTATTATTTATTATTTATTATTTATTATTTATTATTTATTATTTATTATTTATTATTTATTATTTATTATTTATTATTTATTATTTATTATTTATTATTTATTATTTATTATTTATGATTTATGATTTATTATTTATTATTTATTATTTATTATTTATTATTTATTATTTATTATTTATTATTTATTATTTATTATTTATTATTTATTATTTATTATTATTTATTATTTATTATTTATTATTTATTATTATTATTTATTTATTATTATTATTTATTAATTATTATTAATTTTAAATTATTATTATTTATTTATTATTATTATTATTATTATTTATTATTTATTATTATTTATTATCATTATTTATTATTTATTATTTATTATTTATTATTTATTATTTATTATCATTGATTAATTATTATTGTTTATTATAAAATAAATAAAAGAAATAAAAGAAATAAAAAATAAAAAGAATAAAAGAAATAAAATAAATAAAATAAATGAAAGAAATAAAAGCAATAAAATAAATAAAATAAATGAGATAAATAAAAGAAATAAAAGAAAGCAAAGAAATAAAAGAAACAAAAAGTTATTTAGCGTGCCACAAAACTCAAATGGGGCGTGTAGCATGCCACACGGCCCATTTGAGCCGTGTAGCTTGCCCCATGGCTAAAATGGGCCGTGTAGCATGCCACAAGGCTAAAATGGCCCGTGTAGCATACCACACCGCTCAAGTGAGCCGGGTAGGGTGCCACACAGCTCAAATGAGCCATGTAGGGTGCCAGACGGCTCAAATAAGCCGTGTAGGGTGCCACATGGCTCAAAGAACTGTGTACATGGCTCAATGAGCCATGAATTTAACATTTCCCCAGGCAATTATCATAAAAATAGGGTGATGTTGAATTCATGGCTCCAACCATGTGTTAGTCATGTAGGGCCCTACAAGGCTTAAATGAGCTGTGGGGCCCAAAGACGACTACAAAGGGCTGTTCCAAACACGGGCAACCCCTGGGGGGTTGTGTAGGAGCGGTATAACCCCCAGAAGCCATGCCAGAATTTTGGGCACCCCCTGGACCACACTTGGGATCTATCAACCCAAATTTGGGATTGACACATACTTTTTGGGACTGTTGTTCCACACCTAGCAACCCCAAAGAGACATTAAAGTGAAACCCAAGTGAAATTAAAGTGATAAATCATATAAAAATCTGCAAAAAATTCTTTCTCAACTCAAAAGTGAGAAACTTTGTTTGATCAATTGAAAGTTGGATTGAATACTGAAGTATACCATTGCATTTTTTTGCATGGGAACAGTGGCAAGCTCTCCTTCTTCTGACATGGCTGCCTGGAAGGTCTACATTGATAGTGCCATCAAAAAAGCTTTGGAAAAAGAAAAAAAAGGATTTGGGTAATGAAACATTGGAAGCCCGAATTGCATCCTCATCAGGGGTGACAATTGAGGAACAAAATTATTCACCAATGGAAATGACTACTGTTGGTGAGTAACAATTTATGTTACTGGTCTTTGATGTATTTAATTTGATAGAAACTGATGGAGTGAATGCAATCAATATAAATATGTAAATATGGAAGATCCACTTGAACCACCTCCCTTGAGAGCTTTTCCTACTAGGAAAGAGGCACAAAACTATTGTCAAACATGGGCAATGAAGCATGGTTACTCTTTAACAGTTTTCAAATCAAAGCGTGACCAATATGTGGATTTAGCCTGTGATAGACATGGTTCCTATTCAGGAAGTCTTCTTACCAAACGGTCTAGAAAAACTCACACAAGGAAGGTTGGGTGCAAGTTTTTAATCCATGCAAGTTGCACAAAGGCAGACCCCTTGTGACGCCTCTCCTAAAAAGAAATCCAACATAACCATCAACCATCTGAACATCCCTGTGTGAATCCTCAACTGAGGAGAATCTTGGGGGTGGCCTTAGACAATCTAGTAGAAGGCATGAATGATGGGCTAAATACGTTACAACAGAAGAGAAAATTGAGCAAGATTGATGGGCAGGATTATGTTGATGACCAAACAATCTATAACACTAAGCGGAAGGTCACACTTGCAGAACTAAAGGGAAAAAGTGTGATGGAGGTACTATATGAACAGCTTGAAGAAACAAGTTGGATTCACCAGTCAAAGTTCAGTGGAGAGGGTCACTTGGAGGCCCTGTACTTAGCACATCCAGAGTCAGTAAAGCTTTCAAAACAATTCCATCATATTGCTATATTGCATTGTACTTATAAAACAAATAAGTACAAAACCCCACTACTGCATGTTGTAGGAATGACAGCCTATTGGAAAACTTTCACAAAAGGTCTTGTTTTTATAACAAAAGAAATGTTTGAGTTCTACAGTTGGTCTGTAAATGCATTAAAGAAGTTGGATTATGATCCTGAGAGACTTCCAAAAGTCTTTGTGATGAACCATGAAAAAGCTCTGATTTGTGCAATTGAATGTAGTTTCCCAGAGTCATCAAGAAAATGTTGCACTTGGCACTTGTCTAAAAACATAAAAGCAAACTGTAAAGTGCGCTTTGTTAATGAAGTTGAAGGATGGAAAAGCTTTATGATTCTGTGGGAAAAGTATGGGGCCTCAAAGAACAAGGAGGAGGTGGAGTTCAATGATGCAGAACTCAGAGTAGGTCCAAACCACTGCTTCTTATTCTTCCTAGTTTTGATTTATGAACTTTTGACTTGTATAGTGTTTCTTGAAAGACTATGAGGATGTACTCTAGTATATGGAGAATAAAATTTTACCTATCAAAGAGACGTTTTTAACAGAATGGACTGGTATAAACCCAGATTTTGGAAACAAAACAACATCTTGGGTTGAAGGGTCCCATGCAACTCTCAAAAAATTCCTTAAAAACTCTTTGGGAATCCTATTGGATGTTTGGAAAAGCCTTGAAAGATCAGTTTAAAATCAAATTAATTCAGTTCACGCATCACTTTATAACTCTTGAATTAATTTAGGGACAGTTCTTCCACCTGAACTGTTACCAATGGGTTACAAATTTTTTTTAGAGGAAAATCATCTTGTTAGGGAAAAATTTGAGAAGTTCAAACATGATCATGATGGCAAAGTCTGCACCAAGTCATATTTCAAGACTATGGGTTTGCCCTGTTCCCACCAAATAGGTGACTGTCTAGCATTCAGAGGATACGTGGTACCCAAAGATTTTCAACCTAAGTGGAGGTTGGACTATGACCCTTGCAGTTCTAGCTCTGTAATTTAGCTTAAGTTGGATTGTTCAAGTTGGATTGTTCAAATCACTATGTGATTAATGCTTTTTGATTAATGCTTTTTGATTAATGCTTTTTGATTAATGCTTTTTGATTAATGCTTTTTGATTAATGCTTTTTGATTAATGCTTTTTGATTAATGCTTTTTGATTAATGCTTTTTGATTAATGCTTTTTGATTAATGCTTTTTGATTAATGCTTTTTGATTAATGCTTTTTGATTAATGCTTTTTGATTAATTCTTTTTGATTAATGCTTTTTGATTAATGCTTTTGGATTAATTCTTTTTGCTTAATAATTCCTAATTCACTAATGGTTGATCCTTTTGAATTTTTCCAGTCCAATGTCAATGAAATGCTAAGAATTACTCAATTACGTCAAAAAGTAAATGCAATGATCTTGGAATATCCAGATCATGAGAAAAGTGGGCTATTGAAGGATATCATTAAGAAGATTATGAAATATTGATCCAAGCCAATACTTGAACCTAAAGTCTTATGATCAAGTAGAGGCAGGCAAAAATTGACAGATAAGCTGCAAGAACCATCTTGGTTTGAGCTTGTTGAAAAAAAAATCAAGGGGGAAAAAAGAACTAGAAGGTATCCAAACAAGAAAAGACAAAAGATTTTAAGTCTTTTCTTTTGGGATATGTTAATTTTTTTGGTTTAATGAACTTAGTTAATAACTAATGATGAATTGTTAGTCAAACTCAGCAGAATCTGAATCTGAATTTCATAGTTCAGAGGAAGAGACTGAAAGTGAATCAGGTTGAATTAATTTGGAATCAGAATCCTCTTCAGAGGAAGAGGATGTGCCGCAAAGCTCAACCAGAAGCTCATCTTTGGTGAGTATTAATTTAATCAATCTAATTAAAGAAATGAAGACTAAGTTAGTTTTCATGATAGGAAACAAACATTAAATACCTCAATCAAATACCCAAGAAATTCAATAGGTTCTTGGGTGATATTTGGGATCCAATTGGAGATGAGAATTGTGGATTTAGAGTCATTGCTAAATCTCTTGGTTATGAAGAACATGGTTGGTTTAAAGTTAGGAAGGAAATGATTGAAAAATTAGAGAAACAGAAAGAATGCTACATTAAGACACTTGGTGGTTCAAAGGAGGTTGAAAAGATTAAACAAAGACTTGATGTTGAAGACATCAATGAAAAAATTCCCTCCTCAAAATGGCTGGCTAAATTGGACATGGGTAAAATCATAGCAGACACATATTCTAAACCTATATGTTTCATTTAATTAGAATAATTTGATACTTATACTCCAATGAAAAACGGTTTTACTGATCAATCAGAACCTATTTATATTTCCTTTTTAAACAATAATCAATGGGTTCTATTTGTACTTGAGGGAGAAATGATTCCAATCCCACCCATTGTAGCAAAACCATGTTCCTTGATTTCTAAAAAAGCCTCAGGTTGGCTTGATCATCTCAAAGATCAACTGCAAATGTATTCCAGATTTTAATAGAATTTGACTTCATTT
Source organism: Puccinia polysora (assembly GCA_025617555.3). NCBI lineage: Eukaryota > Fungi > Basidiomycota > Pucciniomycetes > Pucciniales > Pucciniaceae > Puccinia > Puccinia polysora. Next base: position 20,256,609 of record CM062638.1, read on the forward strand.
CATCATGGGGTTTCATATGAATTTTAACTCTAATGCAGCTAAAAAGTTCTATTAATGTAAAGGGTTATCACATTTTGAACATCATTATGTTGAGTTTTTTGAGTTAACATCATTATATTGAGTGTTTCAAATGAGAGTTTAATGGTAAGTCAGTTCAACTTGTGTTGGGCTGATTCCATCTCAAGCTTAACTTATGTTAAGCTTGGGATGGCATCAGCTTAACACAAGTTCAACTTGTTTTTTTGGGGGGTTTTACTTCAGGGCTTGTCAAAAGACTTGTATTTTTTGGGAACTTTTACTTTAGGGCTTGTCAAAAGACTTCTTTAATTTTTGGGCCCTTTTACTTTAGGGCTAGTCAAGTTAAATTACTTTAGGGCTTGTCAAGTTAGTTGTATTTTTTTTGTGTTTTTACTTTGGGGCTTGTCAAGTTACTTGTCTTTTTTTTGGTGTTTTTACTTTAGTGCTAGTCCAGTTACTTGTGTTTTTTTTTTTGGGTCTTTTTACTTTAGGGCTAGTCCATTGGATAGTACCAATTTTTGATGTTGATTTATTTATTTATTTATTTTTAACCAAAAAATGAACATTCTTTGATTTTTTTGTTGATTTCTGTTTTTTTGGAAGGTTTATTTAGTGTAACGGTTGTGTTAGTACCCTTTCATTCCTATTCCTTTTTTTTTTTTTTTTTTTACTCACTGCAGTCCGGTGCCGTGTGAGATTCCACATGGCGGCGGACTGGGATGGGTGGGCCGCACAACTCTGTGAGCTGTGGGGGGCTGTACACAGCCTGAATTGGACTGTGTGGCGCACCACACGGCCCTATTTCAACCGTGTGCATGGCTCAATGAGCTGTGAATTTAACATTACCCTAAAAAAATGTAAAAATAATTATAAATAATATTTTTTATCAAATTTTCTTGTGGATCTAAAGACCAATGGAGAATTGATTCAATATTACTTATTCATTTTGAAACAGAAAAAAGAAGAAAATATATTCAATTTTGTGCCTAATCATTGGGATTCATTAACCCCTGAACAAAAGCACAAAAGAATTATTTATTGCAAAAAAAGAAGCAGAAAAGGAAAAGGAAAATGATTTAAAAAGAATTATAAATTTTAATTCTTTACTAAGTCAAAATAAAGCTTGGATAAGATATAAGAAAAAGCTATTTTTCTTAAAGAAAAATCCCAAAAGTGAGCAATGTTGGTTATTTAATTGACTCATTCTTTTGCCTCTCTCTCTATCCTTTCTTCTCACTTGTCTGCCACTGTCTGTCCTGCCTCTCCCTCCTTCCTTCTCCCTAACTTCTCATCTGCTCCATTTGTTATTGTGGTCTCTACTATGATTCCCTGTCATTTCCGCGGTGGGCCTATGTTACAACCCAAACCATCCGGGGAACCCTACTTGACTCTCAACCTCTACTACAGACTTTCGCGATCCATCCATCATTGGATCTTTCTTATTGTCTTGTTACTCGTCCTCCTAGTCATGCTAGTATTCCAGCTCACCCAGCTCTCGACCCGCCATTGACTTGATCACCTTTCATCCAAAGAACGGTAGGTATCTCAACTAATCCAACTCTAAATCAAGACTCACCAAGATCTTGATCTCTCACCACAGTTTGCTCATTGGTACTGGTTGGATCAGTCACTCACGTCTTGAGTTCTCAAGCCAGTGCCACTTATTCCAATAGTTTTGCTAAGTCAGTTAATAGGCCATTACCCTGCTTGCAAACTTGTCCTCCAGGTTGGTATAGCTTCCTCTCCCTTCTTCTTCTGTTACTCCATCAGACTTGTTATTTGTCTCTACTCTTACACTTTTATCCTCTTTCATGCAAGTCAGCCTTGTCTAGGTTTCACAGATCTTTTTTTCTTTTACAAGTAACATATATTTCTAAATAAATGTTTATAAAAGATAAATAAAAAAATAACAAAAAAGACTTATATTGTGTATTTTTTTCAGTGGAACACATGAAAAATACCATTGAATTTTCTGATTTAATTGAGAATAACTTACTCGAGGATGTCCCACCCCTGAATCCTTGGATTTAACCCAAGATTTAATTGGTACTTACCAAGAGACCCTTGGAGTACCTATTAAGGACAAATTGAACCCTAATCAAGCATTAGTGCCCCTAAACATGAACTTCAGTAAGTCCCAAAATATATAAAAAAATTATGAAAATAATAAAAAACACAAAAATATCATTATTGTTATTATTTATATTTTTTTTTAAAAGCTTCAAAGAAAATTATACCTAATTTTTGCACAATGTTAAAAAACAGGCGCAACACTCAAGCCAGTGGTAGAGAACTGTCTTATGGATCTCTTCCCGGAGGAACCCAAACCCGCAAGAACACCAGTTGCAAACACAATGAGGGGGCTTCAAACTGTGACTCAAGTGTTTCACAAACCAAGAACGCAACCACAGACACCAACCCAACCAACTAAACATTGGAGAGGTGTCAATCACCACAAAACTCATCCCTGGTGGCTACCGCTTCAATACCACCCGCCAAGCTGGATCCAGTCAAGGAGGAAAAGATCAAAAATTTGATCAAGGAGCACTTGAGCTTGTGGGAACAGAACAAAGTGGCTCAGTACCAAGGCAAAGTTCCAACTATGAAGAAGGTAATCTCCCAAGCCAAAGAATTACAAATAGACATTCAAAAATTGATCCCCAGAAGAGAAGTAGAATTCTAAGCGCAGAATTGGAATCCTTGGGATCAATTAGATTTATTAAAGGTGAAGGACCCTCAAAAGAAGAGGCCCTCCTCTAAAAAGAAATGAAGAAAACCCAGAGATTGAGAAAGAATAATATAATTAGCCCAAAAGTGGAAGAAAGTGTACCACAGTTAGATTTTCCAAATTGTATTTCTTTCACCAAGAATGTAACTCATAATTTCAAATTTTTTAATAGCAATCTTGATGGAATATCTGAGATATTGGAAGAATTGAATTTAAATGTTTCCAAAATGCACTATTCCCAGCCTGGACAAGCCAGAGAACTCTGTTTAGTCTTGGAACTTCTTATCTAGAAAGGCAAGACCCACAATGGAAACAAAATGTTTTACCAGTAACTCAGGATAAGTTCAGTAGCCCTAATTCTTCCTTGAAAGATATTGGAGTATGACCCAAGGACATAATAATTGCACTGATCAAAGGATTCCTCAAACTGAAGATAGAGTTTTTTTTACTACAGAATGGGGTATGTGACCATTTCATTCTTGGAAATGAAACCCTTTGCCTTTATGGAATAGATTTTATCCAAAGCAAAGGAAGTTACTTCACTGTGGGAGGAGACTGGAGAAAAAAGTTTTGGATATTCCAAACAAGTGCTCAGGAGACTGAATAAACCTATGAAAAGAACTTAGAGAACTTCAACCAAGAATGTTTCTCCCAAGCAGCTTTGGACTCCCAAATCAGTAAGTAACAGAAAATAGACCTAATTACTGCTTGCTTTGAGAATCAGCATGCCTTCTTTACCAAAGATCATCAAATTGGTAATATAAAAGGTGATGATATGATTATAAAACTAACAACCAAGCCTCCTTACCCTCCAAACCTTGGGAGAACTTCTTACCCTTCTAGTGCCAAGTCTAGAGCAGCTCTTGAAATACAAATCCAAGAGCTAATAGACTGACAAGTTATTTGGAAGTTATAAAAGATGAACAGGCAGATATCACCAATCCAGTAATCATAGCTTGGCATAATGTAAAATCAAGGATGGTTGGAGATTTCAGAATGCTTGAAAATTACACTCAAGTAGACTAATAACCAATGCCCGGATTAACCATAAACTTCCCAAATTATCTAAGGACAAGTATATAACAACCATGGAAATGTTGAAGGGATTCCAACAAATAACTATGAGCCCTGAAAGTAGGAAATTAATGAGAATGATATACCACTTGGGTATGTAAGAGTATTTGAGGATGCCCTTTTGAATTAAGAATTATTCTTATCAATTTCAAAGAATGATTGAAAAATTTCTAGGACAATTTATCAGAAAAGGTTGGATGATGGTATACATTAATGATGTGATAATTTACTCTGATTATTCAAAAATTCACCTGGACAAGGTGAGACTGGTCCTAAAAAATATCTCTGCTGTGGGGTTAAAAGTATCCATGAAGAAATGAAAATTTGGGTATGCAGAGCTCAAAGAATTAGGAAATATAGTCTCTGGAATAAGCCTGACTAGCAATCAAAGCAAAATATCTGCTTTTATGAACAGACCAATGCCCCCAAAAAAGACTGAAATTCTGTCTTTTATCAGATTTGGAAGTTAATAATAGCAGTACAGTGGGAGGATAAAAATTGTAGGACTGACCCCCCAATTTCTGCCCACCTTTTTTTTGTCATTTTTTTGATTTTTGATTTCTTACAAAAAAAACACTCAAGATTGTTGTAAATTAGTTTATTTTACTAGCTGAGAATGTTAATTTTAATTTAAAATAAGTTTAATTTTTTTTAAGAAAATTAGAAATAACATAAAATTAAGAGATAAAAATACAGAATAATTTGCCTGTTAATCAAGCATAAATTTAAAAAAATATAGAAAAATATTGTACCATCAAAAATTGATGGGACTTGGGTAAGATAGAGATAAGATGATGAGGAATAAGAAAAAAAGAAAAAGAAACAAACCTCCATTAGCCTTGATGACAGCTTGCATGCAATTAGGCATGGAGTTGATGAGATTGTTGAGGGTTTGACGGGGAAAGTCATTCCAGGCGCTTTGGAGGGCCCTTTCCATCTCTGGGTTGATATAATGTTTGAATATTATCTTTTAATTTTTTTTCATAGATTCTTGATTGGGTTGAGGTCCGGGGACTAAGCTGGCCAGGTGAGTTTTGTGATACCATGGGTGCGTTGCCAGTCCTTGCTGATCTTGGCCTTGTGAACAGGGGCCCCATCTTCCATCAAGATGGTTTTGGGTTGATTGAGGTTGCTGATCCAGGGGCCAAGAGCGCCTTTGTAAACAATCTTGACGAAATCTTTGGCTGTTTTTTGTTTTGAAGGCATAAAAACAAGAGGAGAGGTGGTTTCATCAATGAAAGCACCCCAGATCATGATTGATGATCTCCCACTCTTTAATGTGGGAGCGAGGCAGTCGGAGTTGAATTTTTCTTGGGGAGTTCTCCAGACCATGACTTGTTGTGAGCTCTTGACAATTTTGAAGCTTGACTCATCGGTCCAAATCACTTTGTTCCAGTCCTCAATGGTCCAATGATGATGTTCGCGCGCGAAGGTAAGTCGTCGTTTTCTTTGATCTTCATTTACAAAAGGCTTCCTGACCGCCACCCTTGAAGAAAAACCGAGTTCATGAGCTTGTTGTCGAATGGTCCAGGTTGAAACTTCCTTCAAGATCGCGTTTTGTATTTCAGGCGCTTTCAACTTTTGTGAGTGTTGTATTGTACGCCAAAGCTCACGAAGGTTGCGATTGGTCATTTTCCGAGGCCTTCCGGGACTTTTTAACGGCTTGATGGTTCCACGACTGTTGAATTGTTGGATGACGTTATAAAAGGTGGTCCTTGGAATCTTCAAATTGGAGGCCATTTGATTCCCAGATGACCCCGCTTTGTAAATTCCAACCACGTGGGCCTGGGTCTCTTTAGATAGTTTTTTTTTCTAATTTTTTTCATCATCTGATAGATTATAATCAAAGGAAAAAAAGAAAAAAACATTAGAAAACTGACAAAAAATGATGGACAAACTGAAAGAACTTTTGGGAGTCATTGCGTTAGCAGTCAAGGGATGGGATCAAGGATGGTGGTTGAGGGGATGGTGGAGGATTGATTGATGTGGTCAACAGGTGGATTGTCAAAGACATTTGACAAGAAAATTTGCGCAAGGCTGCCGGGTCAGTTTGGAATGGGTCGTTGCGGGCGCTTTAAAAATCAGTTGCACTATTTTTGTCCACCCACATTACATAACTAAGTTTGCCTTAATAACAACATGTTTGTATGAAATCTGCAACAAAAAAACCATGTTTAAGATTACCCATGAAAGAGTGAAGAATTATGAGAAACCTAAAACAGCTACGACAACAAACCCTGTGCTGATACAACCAGATTACACCAAACCCTTCAAGCTATACATAGATGCTTTTATAAAAGGACTAGGGGATTCTTTACACCACAAATTAGTATAAGATGATAAAAAAGTTGAAAAAACTATGATCTTTATATCCAGACAAGTAAAGGATACAGAAAAGAGATATGGTGCTAGCCAAACGGAATGTCTTGCTCTAGTCTGGGCATTGGAGAAACTTCATTATTACTTGAAAGGTACCAAATTTGTGGTAATCACCAACTTTAATGCTTTCAGAACCCTTATGAACATGAAAACTCCCAGCAGAAAAATGTTAAGATGGCAGATAGCTATGCAAAAATACAGAGGAAAAATGACCATAGTCCACAATGATGGAGCTAAGCACCAGAATGCTGAAAGACTGAGTAGGAATGCTCCACCTAATAATCCTACCAACCCTGCTCATGATCAACAGGATAATGATATATTTCCCATAATAAACATACAGTTACTTGATCCTGAAGTACAAATAATAGGAATATACATCTGCAAACTGGACCAATCCCTGTTTAATTCCATTAAGGAAACTTACAAACCTGATAAAAAAACTCTGGTTTCAATCATAGAAAGTACTTCACCTCAGACTGAACTGATAGGCAGCTTGCCTGAATATCAGTTCAGTCTCTTTCTGAATGTCATAATAACTTTTCCTCTGGTAATTTATATTCTGATAGGAACCTAGAGAAAGTTAAAGAAAAAGAAGCTTGGTGGATTAATTGGAGGGAATCAACTATCAAATATGTGTCTACCTGTGAAACATGTCAGAATTCCAAATGGACCACTGTAAAAAGGTTTGGCCTACTAAAAAAGATCGCTTAACCCAAGAAAAGATGGGAAATCATCAATATGTACTTCATAACAGAACTACCTCCTGGAAGAGTTTATTCCTATAACTCAGTCCTAGTCATAGTAGACAGTTTCTCCAAGAAGGCTAGATTCTTACCTAACCACAAAGGGGATACCACCATGGAATCAGCATGATTCTTCTGGAATAGACTCATTGCAGATGAGGGAGTTCCTAAAATTTTTATTGGTTATAGATATCCTAAATTCACTTTTGAGTTTTGGAGGAATCTCCACAACATTTTAGAAACCACCAAGGAATTCTCAACAGACTATCACCCTCAAACAGATGAATGATACAAAAGAATGATTCAGACCCTAGAATACATGTTCAGAAGATTATGTTGTTTTGGATTAAAATGTAAAAATACAGATGGATACTTCCATGAATGGTTCAGCCTCTTACCAGCATTAGAAATGTCTTACAACAGAAGCAAATATTTCACAAAAAAAGAAGCTCCCTATATTTTATAAAGAGAATGGATACCTAAACTACCCAAATATGACCTCAATGAACACTTGGCTAGTATACACCCAACCTCTGTAGACTTCAAGAAAATGATTTATATGGCTAAAAAACCAATGGAGATGGGATAAAACACATAAGGAGCCTGAATTAAAAATTGGAGACCAAATCCTAGGCTCCAATAATAAGTTTAACAATTTAGCAGGCAAAAAATCAGACCTGCCTTGGTGGGACCATTTACCATCAAAAGGATTCATGGGAAGAATGCTGTGGAATTGATTCTAAGTTATGAAATATCCAGGAAACCCCCAGTCTTCCAAGTGAGCCTAATAAAAAACTTCCACACCAGAGAAGGAGAAAATGTTCCTCCAACAGAAATACCTGTGGAAGCTGACCCTGAAAAAGGAAAAAAAAATTCAGCAAGATCCTTGAAGATAAAAAATAAAGGATTAAAGGAAAAAATGTCAGACTTTTCCAACTCAGGTATAACAGAGAATCAGCTGAGAAAGATGAATAGCTACCAGATGGACCTATACATCAGAGAAATTACAGGGCCAATAAAGGGAACTAGGGGCAACGTTTTTTTTAGATATAGACATATTGGGGGAATTTCAGCTTTCTACTTGTACATAGCAACCTGCAAAAGTATCAAAAAACTCAATAAAAACAAAAAAAAATTAGTGAAATAATATAAGGAGTGGGAAATCCTAAAATATTATTACAGATTTGAGTCCCCACCAAAAATTAGGTAGGCTCACTCACCGCCCCCACCCTTGAATTCTCACTCCTTTGTATTTTAAAAGGAAAATTGAACAAAATTTGACCAAAACTCACAGTACTACCACAGTGAATTTTTGACCATTTTGATATTTCACATAACTTTCAAAATGTATTTTTTACACCTGAAATTCAGTCAAAACTGAGGTTTTATTTATATTTTAAGATTTACACGCAGAATTGTGTTTTGAAAAAATTCCTGCACACAGCTCCACATTCCCTCAATGTCTGCACACTTAGCTAGTTGAGGAACCTGCAGTAAAGTCCATCCAAAAAAAATTCCTGCATGCATCTTGACTGAGTTAGCCAGAGGACCTGCATGCAAGATGCGCAACAGGTCATGGGCACAGCGGATCCTACTCCTGTACGCAGCTGTCAGATCTGCATGCCTCTGATCCACAAGACCTCCCTGGGGCTACAACGTACCACATGTAATAGATACACCCCACTTGGATCCATAATGCATATGTAATAGTGTGAAATATGAATGGAGGAAGGTTTAAAAACATAGAATGTTGAATAAAAATGCATAAAAGGTAAATATAAAGCTAAAATATTTGAGAAGCTAATAATAAGAATACTCTCAAAATCAACAGATCCCAAAGATCACAAAAAATAGCAAGAACTTTGAATAAAAATTATTGAAAATTACCAAACTTATCAGAGGGTGATGGAAGGTAAATAAAAACTCACAATTGATCAATTTTATCAAATAATCATAATACAAAATTGATATAAATGAAGGATCCTCAAAATTACCAATTAACACATTAACAGATCCTGCAGCTAAAACCATGCACTGATGTTGCAGATCAAAGGTCAGCTGGTTTTCACAACCAAGAGGAAATGTTAATACAGCCCTGGCTTTCTTCTTAGACTTAGCCTATGAGCCCTGACCTCTCTACATGCCCTCAGGAAGCTCTTTTCAACCAAAAAAGGTATTTATACAGTTCCTTCTTTGGCTTATTGTCCCCAAGTAATCTGGGAAATTATTTCTTATCATCAGACACAATGTAATTGTTGATCAAGTTCTTATAAAGAACTACGCAAGTGATTTATCACCTCAGTCTAAAGTATTAGTGTGATTTGCAAGTACCCATTATTGTTGTTTACCTTGAAGTAGAATCAATAAATACCTGAAAATTGATCAATAAACTCTTCAACTGTAAAGCTCTACAGGTAACCTGTGAGTAATTACTCAAAGAAGTAAGTTATCGACCTCCTTCCTAGGCTTGTGTGCTGTCTTTCCCGGCCATTTTTACCATGTGGTTGGGTAATAATTGCTTCTTTTTAAATCAAAAGGTCCCCATCTTCCTGGAAAAAGATTCAAAGTCAATCCCCCTGAAGAGAGTGGTTAATTACCTCCAGAGTTGTATGAGGTTATGGCTCCTCTTTATAGAATATTCAAAAAAATTTAATCAAGCCAATAAAAAACTTGCAACTGCTCCTTGCATTTTTATTCTTTTGGAGCTTTCACTGTGTTTATTTCAAAGAATATTATCATTCTTTCACTACATCATTTTCTGTAGCTAAAGGATTGCAACGTTCCTTCTATCAGGAAGCTGACAATTACTAAGGAAAGTAAAACAAAATGGACAAGTGTACATCACTACTCCAGTAATTATATCCTTCCAAAATTTAAATTCAAGAATGGTTGGAGACTTCAGAATGCCCAAAACCTATACTCAAGCTGATTACTATCCAATACCCACGATTGACCATTCTTTGCAAAACGTATCTAACGCTAAGTATATAACATCCATGAATATGCTAAAAGGAACTCACCAGATAATAATAAGTTCTGACAACAGGAAATTCATGACGATCATCTTCCACCTAGGCATATATGAATATTTGAGGATGCCCTTTGGAGTAAAGAATGCTACTTCCCACTTCCAAAGGATGATGGACACTGTTTTAGTCCAATTCATAAGAGAAGGATGGATGGTGGTATACATTGATGAGGTAACTATATATTGTGATGATTAGGAAACTCACATGGAAAAAGTAAGAATAGTCCTAAAAACAATTTCAACTGTAGGCTTAAAAGTATCCTTGAAGAAGTGAAACTTTGGATATGGAGAACTAAAAGCTTTGGGACATATAGTCCCTGAACTAAGTTTGACTGCCAAAAAAAGCAAAATAGCTGCTTTCATGAACAGGCCAATTCCTCAGAGCAAAGCTGAAATCCTGTAATTTTTCAGTTTTTGCAGCTACTACAGGCAGTACGTCCCCAAGTTTTCTTTTCTCACCAAAAAAACTGTATCAAATCTGTAACAAAGATACTATCTTTGAGATGAATCATTAAAGACTCAGAAATTATGAGGAACTCAAGAGAGATATGACCACAGCTCCTGTGCTAGTTCATCCTGAATATTATAATCCCTTAAAACTATACATAGATTCCAGAATGGATGTATTAGGAGGAAAACTGCACCTGGAAACATTGGAGAATGGAAAACTAGTAGAAAATCTAATACTTTTCATATCCAGGAAAGGTAACAATACAGAAAAGAGATATGGTGCTAGCCAAATGGAATGTATTGCTTTATTATGGAAATTGGAGAAACTCCAATATTACTTGGAAGGTAAAAAATCTTCATTAATTACTGATTGCAATGCTGTTAAAGCTCTCATGAATATAAAGACTCCCAGAAGGCATATGTTAAGATGGCAAATAGCCATACAACAATACAGAGGAAAAATGAAAATAGTGCAAAAAGCTGGAGCAAAAAACCAGAATGCTGACAGCCTTAGTAAGAATTATTTGACCAATGATCCTAGAAACCCTGCTCATGAAACAGAGGATCCTTGTAAATTCCCTATACTAAACATAAATATACTTGATTTGTGAAGTTCCAATCATGGGTATACACATCTGCGAACTGGACCAATATCTGTTTGACTCAATAAAGGAAAATTACAATTCTGATATGAAAAATCTAGTTTCCATCATGGAAGGGTTTTCAACTCCAACTGAACTGATTCAAAGTTTTGCTGAAACTCTGAATCAGTTCAGTTTTTGAGGTTCCAGAACAGTTTTGCTGAACCTCTACTGGAACCTCAAAATGCTGGAAGGTTCACCTTATGGGATAGATTGGTATAATATAGGCACCAAAACTCCAGTTTCATTTTCCCAACCCAAGGGAAGCATATAAAACACATACTAGCTTGGTGTCACAATGAATGTTCCACTGGTAACTTATCTTCTGAAAGAAATATGGAGAAATTCAAAAAAACTGCCTGGGGATCAACTGGAGAGACTTGAAAGTCAAATCTTTCTCCATTTGTGAAAATTGACAGAAATCTAACAGAAATAAAGGTAAAAGGTTTGGCCTTCTACAAAGTATTTCTGAACCCAGAGGCTGATGGGAAGTAATAAAAATGGAATTTGTCACAGGATTACCTCCTGGAGGAGCTTTCTCCTATAACTCTGTTCTGGTGATAGTAGACTGGTTCTCCAAAAAGTTTAAGTTCTTTTCTAACCTCAAAGAAGACACTTCAATGAAAGTAGCACTTCTCTTCTAGAACAGACTAATTGTAGATGCAAGAGTTCCCAAAAAAATTATAAGTGACAGGGACCCTAAGTTCACTTCTGAGTTCTGGAGAAACCTCCATGATATGTTAGGAATTACTCTAGATTCCTCAACAGCCTATCACCCTCAAAAAGATGGATTAGTCAAAAGAATTATCACAAAATTTAAAGAAATACTCAGAAGGTTCTTCTTATACAAAAATGCAGATGAATACTGCCATGACTTGTCAGCCTCCTACCCGTATTAGAAATGGCTTACAATAGCACCAAACAGTCTATAACAAAAGAAGCCCCTTATATCTTAGGAAGAGGATGGATCCCTAAACTACCCAAAGACAAACTCAATAAATAATTGGATAGTATACACCCAACCTCTGTAGACTTTAAGAACATGATAGATATGGAAAAAACACATCCTGGCAAATTTTTTAAAAATGCTGTTGAATATAAAAAACAAACATGGTATAAGACTCCCAAAGAGCCTGAATTCAAGATTGGAGACCAATTTCTAGTCTTCACCACCAAATTCAACAACCTAGCAGGCAATACAAAGCTCAGAAATGCATTTTAAGGACCCTTTGATATAAAAAATCTACATGTAAAGAATGCTGTAGAAGTAATCCTAAGTGATGAACTGTGCAGAAAACATAAGATTACTTCAATAAAAAGCTCAGAAATGCATTTTTAGGACCCTTTGATATAAAAAATCTCCATGTAAAGAATGCTGTAGAAGTAATCCTAAGTGATGAACTCTGCAGAAAACATGCTTTCTTCCCAGCTGTAAGCCTGATAAAACACTTGTACCCCATTATTGGAGAAAAAGTCCTTTCACCTGAAATAACTGTTGAAACTTAGACTGGAAAGGAATAAATTAAATTTAGCAAGATACTTAAAGATCAAAAAGAAAGGATCCAAGGAAAAGATTTCAGAATTTACCTATTCACATAAAAAGGGCGATCGGCCAAAAAGGATGAATGGTTACCTGAAAAAAAAATCCAGATGGAACTATACACCTGAAAAATTACAGAGCCAGTTAAAGAAACCAGGACAAAAAAATGATTTTCAGATAAAGACATATCTTGGATTGGGGGAATGTCAGCCTGCTACTATGTACAGAGAAAACTGTCAAATTATCAACAAAAAAGAAATGGAAATAATAATAAATAAATACAAAGAAGGAGTAGGAAATCCATTAATAATTATTATAACTTTGCATTCCCCACCCAAAATCAGGTAGGTCACTCACTGACCCCACCCTTGAATTCTCACTCCTTAATATTTTAAATAATCCAATAGAAATTGGCAAAAAAAACACAACACTACCATTGCAATTTTTGGAAATTCTAATACTTCACACATCTTTTCACATAAGTATAAGTTTAACATCCAAAATTCAATCTGAATTGAGTTTTTGTGTATATTTTAGGATTCATGTGCAGAAATGTGTTTTGTCAGAATTCCTCCATGCAGCCCTGCAGCCCTGCATGCAGTCTGCGCTCCCCAATCTTACCCTACATGCATTAGTTGGCTAAAATTCCTCATGCATTAGACAAAATACTGTGTACAATATTCCTGCACACAGCAAATCCTTCCACAAATGCAGCAGGGCTGACACCTACACACATCAGATCTGCAAGACAAAAGAATGATGGCTGGTTCTGCCAGTAAAAGCTAAAACCTTGTAAGATCATCCATGCATATGTAAAAATGTGGCACATGCATAGCAGATGGTCTAAAAGTGTTATTTCTAAAATAAAAACCCATGAAAGAAACTTATGAAGTACTTTAATTTGAAAAACAAATAATAAAAAATACCACATCATTTACTGATCCAGGTTTTTATCGAAAACAGTGCACATCAAGGAGTCTGCATGAAAATTATTAAAAATGATCAGAATGATCAGAAGATTACAGGAAATCATTAAAAATAAATCACTGATCCTTCTAGTAAAATAAAAATAGTACAAAATGGAGATATGTGCAGTATCATCAAATGAACAGATTACCACAAAGGTTGATCCTGCAGCTAAAATAATGTACAGATCCTACAGATCCAGGATGATATGGGTTATAGAACCAAGAGGGCTTGCTAAAAAAGTCCTGGATGGCTTTCTAGCCTCAGAAAATGATCCCTAACCTCTCTACGTTCCCTGATGAAGCTTTTTTGACCCCAAAAGGGCATTATACAGCACCCTAATGGTTTGCACCCCTCAGAATTCACCAGTTATTATCCAGAAACCTTTCCATCTGTGATCAGGTGATTAAAATAGTTAAGCAAGTAATTTATGGCTTCAGTCTGAAGTATATTAGTGCTATTTCCATACTATTTTTATTATTTTAATCAACGTCAAATAATCAAGCACCCCACCTTTGATAGGAAACCCTTCAATGGCAAATCAAATCAGATATGCTGTGAGTAATTGCTCAAAGAAGTAAGTCATTCAACTCCTTCTTTGGCTAGTGTGCTTTATTTACCTTCCATTTTAACCATTTTAGTGGGTAATACTTCATTCTTGTTAATTCAAAAGATCCCCATCTTTCAGGGTACAAGATCCAAAGTCAATTTTTGTGAATAGATATGATAAATATCCGCATTCTGCACAAAGTTTGCCCCTCTTTAGCCATTTTTTTTACTTATATTGAAAACAACTTTATAAAACGAAATATAACTTGCATTACTCCAATCATATTTACCCTCTTGGATTTTTTATTGTTTTTATTTCTTAAAATATAATTATTCTAACACTGAATCACTCTCTCTAGCTCAAGGACTTTAAGGTTCCTGGAATCAGAGAACTGACAACTTTTCACTTTGAGATAGGGAATAGACTGGCTCAAATGGAGGTAGAGGTCCTTCCATTTAAATTTGGTGATCATTAGCATAGTGAGGGGGAAGTTTATCTGCGCTGAAATTGGAGGAAAAATCTAGGAAAGAATTATAATAAGCAGAAAATCTTTCTAAAACAGTTTCTAATTCTTCAGGGTCTTTTTAAATATGAAAATTTTCTCATTCAGCTGAAATTTCTTTACGGGGAGTAGCAGAAATTTTAGAAAAATTAACCCATTGGATGATATGCAAGGATGAATCCCTATATTTCTCATCCATAGAAATATTCAAGGGATAAGTGAATATCCAAGATGGGGGGTTTTGTTGAACTTATGGGAAATTGGATACTTTTTTGAGGATGAAAAGGTTCTGAAGTGAGGGGGAATGAATTGGGCTGCAGCACCAAAGGCAGAGTTCAACAAAAACCAGTTGAAGGTAGGTTGGACATGTTGAGTTCAACAGAGTTGGAGGAAAACTTTTCAGTTGGCTTGCGTCTTGGGGTGATCAGCCCCATCTTCAAGTTCACTTCAGGATTCCAGTGGTGAAGAAAGTCAATTCCCAGAATGATTTCTGCTGAGGAGGGTGCATTGAATGGAAGGAATTCCCATTTAAACCTAGCAAATTAAGTGAGTGAGACAACCCAGAATGTATTGTGGGTAATAGGTTGAGAGGGTGACTTGATTGGACTGAAATTGAAAAAATGAATAGGTTTTCCCAAAGGAGTGGGCCACAATGAAAACTTCAGAACCATAGTATTAGCAATTGAAGATTGAGTGGCACCTGAATATATCAAAACAATTTAACTCAATTACTGATGAAAGAGAATGAAACATAACCCTTTAGAGAGTTGTTCAGAGTAAACGTTTTGAATATTTTTTACCCTAAAATTAATAGGGTGATAATCTTGGAGTACAACAGGAAAAAAAACTAATTTTTTTTTGGCTTGGGGGCAGTGGGAAAGTTGGTGAAAGGCTTCTTTCTAAATTTTTGCGTCTTGTGCTTCCCACCAGAATACATAAATAGTCCCTCCTTCTCAGTTCTTGCCTTTTCTTCAGCCTTGAGCTTGCTATCTGGACCAACGTCCAAGATAGGTTTGGCTGAGGAAGCTTGCTTCCTTAGCAGATTACTCTCTACTCTTGGAATTACCTTTTCCCTCTCAGAATGAGAGAAATTGGCTTGGGATTGAGAGGGGTTTGCTGTTTAGAGTGGCTTGGATGGGAAGAATTCCCCTTGACTTTTTTGTGGTACCTAATTTTGTAGTCCAACACAACATCCAGAAGATCTTGGAGGTTTTCCAATGAACCATCATAGCTGGCTGGTTGGTCTAGAATTTGAGAGGGGAGGATTTGGAAAAAATGGAAGCAGAAGTATCTATGGCCCTATCCAGAGAGTTCAGCCATAAGGGATCTGACTCCTGTGATATGGGTTGAAGCATAGACAGATTAATTCATTTTAAGATTCAAAAGTTCCTTCTCATCTTTTGCTACTTCCAGAAAATTTCCAAAGAGAGTGAGAAGTTGTTATGTGAAGTGGTCCCAGGAGTTAAGTAAGAATGATTTCTCATGGCTTGAGAGGTGAGCCAGATAAGATTGAATAAAATGGATTGCATTTTCAGATAAGTAGGATACTGCAAACAGAAGTTCACTTTGATAAACACAAAAGGTTCCCTCATTGTTTGCAAAGATCAGCTCACAAGCTTGAAAAAAAGATCTGAGCATAGTAGTTTTATTGCCTTCAAATGTTCCAGGCAGATTCATCAATGGAGATTGAAGGGTTCCAGAGTGGAAATTTGTGGCTGTTTGAGGTTGGGAGAATTTGGATCCAGCTGAAGTTATAGTTTGAAGAAAGGATAGGAGGGTAGGATCTACAGAAGAAGGTTTAGGAGGCAGTTAAATATGGGGTGCAGGAATTGGAGTAGAAGAAGATGATTTGAATGCTCCCTCCTGAGGTCCAGAGGTTTATGAATTGAGTTTACTGAGGATAATTGATTCAAAACCTGAGTCTTTTCTCCCTTCCTTGTCCACATCCTCAGGGAGAGGGATCATGCTCAAATTTTAAAATGATGAATAAAATCCATAGCTTGGTTCAGGATAATGAACAATTTATAAATTAGAAAAAGGTCTGACACCAGGATGAGCAAGGGACAGTGAAGCCCTTGGGGGAGCTGGAGAAAGGATAAAATCTTCCATGGAGTTTGATGAAGCTGGTTCTGGGAGGTTGAAAAAGGTCCTCCCACATCCATGGGTGCAAGGAGTCAATTGATTGTGATCCTTAAAATCTAGAACAGAAGCACCTCCTCTGGCTACCCCAGTTAAAGGTGAGATAATGATTATGCAATTTTGTGCATGTTTTCCACTATGCCATAGGGAAGTGAATGAAGAAGTGAAGGAAAAAATTTGCTGTAAACGAGTCTTGAAGGGTCTCTAACGTCTTTTGGAGTGGGTCAAAGCGGGTCAAAGTGGTTGAAGTGGTCGAAGTTCTGTTTAAGCTGTTGAGGTGCAATTGAAGTTCTGTCAAAGAAATCAAAGTGCCATTGATGTTCTGTCAAAGCCCTTGAATTTTGAATTGCTGTAAAAATTCCATCAAACCTGTGCCAAGAAGCCAGGTAAGTAAATTGATAGAGATGTATAGTTTCCACAGGAATATCCTTTGGAGATGTGGAAGGACACACCCTGATTAGCACTCTATCAAATACTGGTCCACAAGGACTTTTAGGAAGTAATATTTGTAAGATAAAATGGGATGGATTTTATAGGTCTAAGAACACATGGAGAGGGGTATTCATTAAGGGTAAGGAATTATTATAATTTCACAACGGCCTCTGGCATTCAAGGGTCTGAGGGCACAGGAAATACTGCTCAAAGAAATCAGGATTTAGATGTTAGGATTGATTGAAATGAGGAGAGGTAGAGTAATGACAAGGTTGAGGAATGTAAAGGACAAGAGGAATCCAGGAGCAAGGTTATTGAGGAAGACTGATGACTGAATCCTATAAGATTAACACCTGAGGGGTAGGTGATATGAGTAGGGTAGGCTGGATGGCTTTCTTGTGCTGAGATGACACCTATTGGAAGGGACTAACTATTAAAAATTAATGTAATAATTACCTGAGGGTAGTTAGTCCAGGAAGGAAGGAGAGGCCAGTATATGCAAGAGGGGGGATTGGCCTTGACAAGGGATGACTGGTGCTGGACTGTGAAGCCCCATGAAATTACATGCTGAAAAGTTGAACTGGAGGCAGTGGCTTGACAGATTGGGTGATGGGCCTGTCCAGGAAGGTTTGGAATGTACTAAAATGGAAGTATGGTTTGTCAAGAAAGGAGTATGTAATATGGACTTAAAGTATGGGATCTGTATTTTGTACCTCTCATACCAATTAGGTTGGAGGAGAGATGAAGGATGCACCAAGCCATAGGGAGATAGGGAGAGCCTGGAAGATTCCCTTGTAACTGCAGGGGATGCAGAGATATACTTCAGGAGGTGCAGCTAGTAGATCCAGGGGTAGAAGGTTGATTTAATTAGGGTTGAGAGTGGCTGAGGAGACTAAGTATGGGGATTCAAGTTGTAGTTAAGAAAATAATCATAAAATTATTACATTTCCGCAAGGGAGGAAAGATTTCAGAGAATTCTTTGGAAATGAAAAATATCTAAAATGAAAATTTTATTTACAAGTTATCATTAACTTTGCAGAGATACCAAAAAAATTGCACTTCCAAAGAAAAACCCACAATTGCAGAAATTACACACCAACTTGCAGAGGGTGTATAAGAGTTTTCAAAAAATAAATGGATGAGAGTCTTTTGTTCTTGTCATCTTCACAGGAATATTGAAACACAAAATTCTAGAGCCATTTCTTGTTTTTATGTTTTTTTTTTTGATTCTTTATTCAATAAATAAATTTTCTTTGATGAGTTTTTAAACCCTTAATTATGTCTCAATTGGGACTAGTTTGAGGGGTAATGTTTCTTCCTGGAGACATAATTTGGTTCTGAAACTCTTCAATTGTTTTTCCTCATAGAATAGAGTACCTTTAGAACTTCTATTTGGGGAACAAAAATTATATTTTATCTCAATAATAATGCCCATTGATTAAGAGAATGGAGCCTTTCATTCATTTTGATTTTTTTTCATAAAAAATTTTAGCTTTGAATTCTTGCTTGCTGAAGGATCTCTCAGTTTTTTTTTGAATGGAAATTTATTAATCTTTATTCTAAAGTTTTGCCTCATATTTTGAATAATAATTATTATTCATTTTGTGTATTCAATTTCTTGTTATAAAACAGGTTTTTTGCTATTTTATTTTGCTATACAAGGCCCCTCAAACCCTCTTCAACTGTCTTTCTATCTCTCTCCTAATTTTAGAAGTACATTTTAAACTCACCTTTAACATATATTTATTTTTTGAAGTTCATTGATCCCTATTTTTTTCAATAATAAAGGAGCTCTCAAAATTCTAAATTAATCTTCAAAAATAAAAAGAATATCAAAGCTCTCTGATAACCAGAACCATGCAGTCCTTTAGCTACAGAGAGCAATAAAAATTCTGGAATAACAATATTCCAAAAATAAACACTGAAAGAGCTCAAATAATAAATACTTCAAGAGCTGGTACAAGGTTTAATTGGTTTGTTTAGAAGTGTTTTCAATATGTTATAAAAAGAGGGGCCAAAGTATTATCCTACTGGGGTTATTTACAGCAGACAACCTCTCTTCAAGGGGCCTCCTTGGGCAGTTTTAGAACCTTGGAATGAATAATGGGTGCCTTATGAGGGCTTATCCAATGATATGGCTGGGAAAAACAGCAAAATGGCCAAGGAAGGAAGGGAAAAACTTACTCTGAGAAATAATTCCACAGAAAGCCTTCAAAGATTCAGGTAAAGAGTTTCAGAGCAGTTGGGGTTGATTGCTTGAATATGCTTTAATGAATGAGGTTGATTGGTCTTTAGAAATAACAATAATACTACAGACTAAATCATGAATCACTTGCTTATCTAATTATAAGCACTTGATTGACAATGAAACAGTTTCTGATTCATAATAATAAATTCCTGGAAGAACTGATGATGAATAGTGGATCCAAAGAGGTCTTTATAAATAACTTTTAGGGTGATAATGAGCTTCTCAGGGAATGTAGAGAGGGTTCTGATCATGGGCTGAGGCTGGTAGGCCCACCAGGGAGCTTTTAGCACGTTCACTTGGTGCTTTCAATCAGCTGTCCTCAGATCTGCTGGATTTCTGTGCTATTTTAGCCACAGGATCTGTTAATCTGTTGATTGCATATTTCCCATCATTCTGCACTTACCCTTCATTGGTACTATTAATATTGGTTTAAAGTAGACAGATGTGTATATTCATTGATTTTCAATAATCTGATGAGCATGTAGGTAATGTTTAATAATTTTTATGGCCACTCCTTGTAGTGTTTTGTGGTCTTCAAAGATTGGGATCTGTCTGTTTTGTTGTGACCTCCAATATTTGACTTATCATTTAAAATATTTTTAAATTGATTATATAATATTTTCATTTAGGTTTTAAGGTTTTTAGATAATTTGTAATGCATACTTCACCTTATTAAATATGCAAGGTAAACCCTACTAGGTTTTAGCTCCTGTGAGAGGCACCTACTGTCAGATTTGTCACGACGGATCCTGACGCGGGGATCTGTCCATTCTAATGTGCGCAGGGTAGGATCTGCTGCATGCGTGGAAAAATTGGCTACGCGCCATACTTCTGTACGCAGGAGGTCGATGCATAGGGGTTGTATAGGGACGCAGGGTTGCGCGCGGGAATTTTGACATAACACATTTCCATGTGTAACTCCTAAAATATACACAAAACCTCCAATCTGACTAAATTATAGGTGTGAAACCCATATGTGACAATACAGGTGAAATATTAAATTTTCCAAAAGGTGCCATGTTGGTGCCGTGACTTTTTTATTTAATTATTAGAAATATGAAGGAGTCATATTTCAAGGGTGGGGGCAGTGAGTGACCCTAACTTATTTTGGGTGGGAAGTCCATTTCTGCAGTAATATTTATGGATTTCTAACTCATTCTTAATTTTTTTATTAATTTTTAATTTTTATTTTTGATAATTTGACAGGTTTCTCTGTACATAATAGCAAGCTAACAGAATATCTCTCCCTGTTTCCTTATTTAAAATTCTGTAACAATGTTTTTTTAGGTAGCTTCTAGAGATACTGCCAAATTTACAAATAGGTTTTTAATTTAATAGAGGAATGTGAGAAACCATAATGAAGCTCAAAAAATATCACTTTAAATTCAAGGTGAATATTTCCAAAATATTCAGCCTCTGCATGCCAAGGCCCTTGCTATCCTTTAGCTAAAAGAGGTGATAGAATAAATAATGAATATACTATTTAATTAATGCAGAAAAAATCCTAAAATATTTGGATAAAGCTTATTGCAAGGTTGATTGGTTTGGATATGGTTTATTGTTATAAATCAATATAAATAAATTGATTATTAAATATTTTAATAGAGGGGCCACATTTATATTGGGTATTTTTAACAACTCTCTTCAGGGAATTCAGTATGAAAGAACATAGGCCTGGTTACTTTGGAACCTTTAATTTATATTCTTAAAGGATATATTGCCCAAAGATCATATGTATATAAAATACATAGTGGAGTTTCAGGGCTTTGTAACCAAGCTGCCACTACAGAGAAAGGATAAAAAGACTCACTGGTATATCATTAAATTCTTTGGGTACCTGTTTGGGATGTGCACTGATGGGCTAAACCTATTTACTGGGGTTAAAAGATTGTTCAGAAGTTTAAATTGATAAAAAGGGTTGGGATAGATATTATGAATAAGAATAAAGCCATAAATCACTTAATTATCTCTTATAAGTATTTGATTACCTTTGAATGGTATCTGCATGTAAATATAACTGGGTCTCTGGGTATCAATATTCTCAAAAGAACTCTTTATTTATAGCTTTTTGAGTCCCAATATTGTCCTTCAGAGGGGTACAGGGGCTTTAAAAGGGACAGACACTGAGGCTGGAAGGGTAAACAGTGGCAGCCTGTCACGTTCTCTTGGTGCTGTAGCACGGGTAACATCTAATTCCAAAGGGTATGGGAATTATTCTACTTTATAATTGATGTTTGGACGTGTGAATAAAACTAATTTGTCCATTTTATTTATTATTTAATTAATTATCCTTAGTAAATATTACCATTAAGTTAATAATTATTTTAATAGACATTCCTACGGGTAGTCTGATGTCAGGTGAGTTCTCATTATTTGTTAAATAATTGGAGTAAAGTCATGACAATGATTTTACTCCTTATTTTTGAATTTAACTTGATTTATTTAAAATAATTATTTAAAAATATAAGTCATGAGTATTTATGTAATAGTTTTACATAATTAGTTTTCTTAGTATGTCCCAAAAAATACTGATGTCTTGTAGTTCTCATAATTTCATATTTAAGTATTTTAAAATATTTTTAGAAGTATTCATCCCCTCATTTTTGACATTCTTGGTATTTTAAATTATAATTCATAAAAAATACATGTAAAGGCTATTCAGGTATTTTTATATTTTTTTTATGTATTTTTAGACTATCTAATATCCACAGGAAAATTTATTAAATATGTAGAATGTTCCCATGTAGGTTGTAGCATGTTTAAGTGGTACCTAGGCTTCTCAGGCCGCCTGTCACTTTGTCAACTCATAGTCCCGCAGCTGCGTAATTCTCAGAGGCCCGGGGCTGCGTACACGGCTTTGACAGAGTGACAGTGATGTAGCTCAGCCATGCGCGGGTGTATTGGCTGCCGCGGCTGCGTGCGGGAATTTTGACAGAACACATTTCTATCTGTAACTCCTAAAATATACACAACGCCTCAATTCTGACTGAATTCTAGGTGTGAAACCTATACGTGACAACACATGTGAAATATTCAATTGGCCAAAAAGGTACCATACTGGTGCCATGGTATTTTGATCTTTCTTTCCTTAATTATTTAAAAATGTAAGGAGTTGGATTTAAAGGGTGGGGTCAGTGAGTGGCCCTACCTAATTTTGGGTGGAAAATCCATTTCTGCAATAATATTCATGGTTTTCCTACTCCTTCTTAGGTTAATTTTAATATTATTATTTTTATGTTATTTCTGTTACTTTTGCAGCGTGCTCTGCAATAGTAGCAAGCTGAAAAAAGAGATAATTGATTTACAGAATTTTTATGGTCCCCTCTGTACTGGAACCTCTTGTTCATTCATGGGTTCATTTTCAGAGATCAGGAGTTCCAAATATGGATTTATCATTTTCTATAGGGTGATGATAAATTCAAAACTCAGATGAGTCTTGTGGCAGGCTGCACAACTACATTCAAGCCATGCAGACTTCACACAACTCAAGGGCACTTGTGCAGCCCAGTGTTGTGTGGCTCTCACAACACCCAACTTCATTCAGGTTGGGTGGGGCTGTACACAACTCAAATGTATTCATGTTCTGTTCCATACAACTACAAGTTTTGTGATCCAAAAAATAAAAAAAATAAACTAAACTAAATAAAAATACAAAAATAAAAAAAAAGATCAATTAATTTTGTTTTTTTGGTTAAACAAAAAAAAGCAAATAAAAAAAATGAAATGAAGGAAACCAAAACACCAAAAATTGAACAAAAAATGAAAGAGTCTATGGAGCAGGCCTAAACTATAAGTGCCAAAAAATAAAATTTCAAATTGAGTAGCCCAAAAGTAAAAGTGCCAAAAAATACAAGTTCAACATGACAAGCCCAAAGTAAAAGCACCAAAAAAAGACAAGTAACTTTACAAGCCCTAAATTAGAAAAACTAAAAAAAAAAATTCAAAATGTGTTAAGCTGATATCATCACAAGAAGTAAAAGTAATCCTTATGATGGGATTGGGCCCACAAAAGCTGAACTGACTTACCAATAAAATTTCATTCAAAACACTCATCATAATTATGTTAAATCAAAACACTCAACACAATGATGTTAAGAATTTGATAACCCTTTATATTAATAGAATGACAAGATCAGAATCAGAAACAAAACCCAAATGATGCAATGAAAATGATGTCTATAGATTAGAATAAAAATAAAGTTGATCTTTGAGGTGATAAGCCCAAAAAGAGGCTTCTTTAGAAATAATGAAATGTGGTTTGGAGAATATGGGGGGGATGGGAATCACATATTCCATAAGTACAAGCTGGACACAATGGTTATTATTAAAAAATGAAATAAATACTGGGTCTTATGTTTCTTTTACCCCCATTGTCTTAAAAGTATAAGTACAGAATGAATCCAATGAAATAAAACATATTGGTCTTTCATAAGTAGCTGCTATTATTTGACCCATATCTAACTTTGAAAGCCATTTTGAAGATCAAAGCTTTTCATTTATTTAATTAACATCAAGTTTTTTTATATCTTTTTAACATCCTTACTGCCACCAAGGATCATAGAGTAGCACATATTATTTTTCTTCAATGCTTCAAGCATCTATTTTTGTAATTGAAACCATCCATGCTCATGATGCAAAGTGATTTAGAAATGACTTTAAATCCAAAGTTCCTATCACCAACTGGATCCCAAACCTCCCTCAAGAGCTTATGTAAGTTCTCAGGTATTTAATTGATGTTAGTCACTTTGTACAATCAAAAATTAGCTAGCCGAAATTCTAATCTCATTAAAGGAAACAAAACCCAACAAATATGAGCTTCTGTTTGATTCATCAATTTCTTCCCCTCCATCCTTCAAAAAGGAATTTGATTCCAAAAGAAGGGAGCCTAATGAACTTTCAGTCTCTTCCACTGAACTATGAAATTCAGATGAAGAGCCATCTTTGCACTACAGAAATAATTTTACCATCAGTTCATTAAACCCCCAAAAAGAAAATTTCAAAAAAGAAAAGACTTAAAATCTTTTGCCTTTTCCAATTTGGTTCCCTTATAATTCTATTTTCCCGCTTAAGTTTCTTCTCAAAATTATAAAATTCACAATGATATCTTCGGGTATCTGTCAATTTTTTCTGGCCTCTACTTGATCACAAGACTTTCGGCGCAAGTCTTTGCTTTGATTGGTACTTTGTGGTCTTATGAATCCAGTAATTCAAAAGCCTGCGATAATCTTGTTCAGGATTTACAAAGATCATTTCATTGAGCTTCTTATGTAAATGAGAAGTTTTGAGCGCCCCATCAGCATCAAACCTCCAAAATTTTGAAGGATCAAACATTAGTAAAGTAGAAATCTTCCATAAAAAAACATTGATTAAAAAGCATTAATCCAATTAAACCAACTTACAGAAACAGAACTGCAAGGTTCATAATCCAACCTCCATTGAGGATGACAATACTCATTCACAACAGATCCTCTTGATGCTAGTAGGTCACCTATTTGGTGGGAACAGGGAAAACCCATAGTCTTGGAGTATGACTTGGTGCACACTTCCCCATCATGGTTCCGCTTTAACCTCTCTAATTGTTCCAAAACAAGTTTAATTGCCTCTAAAGACAACTTGTATCCCAATGGTAACACTTCAGTGGGGAGAACTATGCCTAACTTGATTTTAGAGTTGTAAAGGGCAGCCTGAACCAACTCAATTTAATTGGAAATTGTTCCCTCTAGGTTACTCCAATCATCCAACATGTTTCCCAAAGAATTTTCAAGGAATTTTTTGAGAGTAGCATTTTCCCCTTCAACTCAAGATGTTTTTTTATTTCCAAAGTCAGGGTTTTTGCAAGTTCAAGCCATCAAAAATTCTATTTTATACAGAAGATGTTATGATCCATATAACTGAGCACATTATCACATTCTCCAAGAAACACTTTATACAAGTAATAATGTAAGCAAACCAAAACTAGGAAGATCAAAAGTAGAGGAAGTGATTTGGAACTCACTCTATTTTCTGCATAATTGAACTCTGCCTCCTTCTTGGTTTTTGAGGCCCCATACTTAGCCCACAGATATATAAAGCTTTTCCATCCTTCAAAGCCATTATTAAAGGGCACTTTACAGTTTTCTTGTATTTTTTTAGACAAGTTCCACTGACAACACTGTCTTTTTGAATCAGGGAAACTTTGTTCTACAGCACAAATCAGAGCTTTTTCACAGTCTTTCAAAAAATTTGAGAAGTCTCTAAGAATGATAAAACAGCTCTTTTAGTGAATTTACAGACCAAATGTAGAGCTCAAAAGTTTCTTTTGTTGTGAAAAAAGAGCTTTTGTGAAAGTATTTTGGTTGGATTTAATTCTTAAAACATCCAATTGGGATATTTT
Organism: Puccinia polysora; assembly: GCA_025617555.3. NCBI lineage: Eukaryota > Fungi > Basidiomycota > Pucciniomycetes > Pucciniales > Pucciniaceae > Puccinia > Puccinia polysora. The sequence continues at coordinate 20,282,423 of CM062638.1, forward strand.
GTAATTATTGGTTTTACAATCCAACAAAGCAATATTATTGAATTGTATGCAAAGAGTTAATGACTTGGGGTGGGCCAAGAATAGGGCCTCCAAGTGGCCCTATCCACTGAATTTTTTTCAATGAGACCATCCTGAATTACCAAGTTTTTCAAAGAGAACCTCCATAAAACCTTTTCCCTTTAATTCTTCAAGAAAAAACTTAAACATAGTGTTATAGATTTTTTGGTCTGAAAACATTCCCCACCATCAATCTTGCTCAATTTTCTTTTCAGTTGAAGATTATTTAGCCCATAATTCATGCCTTCTTTAAAATTCACTAAGGAAATCCTAGAGATTTCCCTGAGGAGAGGATGCACTGAGGGGTGTGGAGGTGGTTGATGGTTATATTGATCATGTCTGTGAGAGATTTTCCGCAAGGGGTCCGCCTTTGTGTGACTTGCACGGATTAAAAACTTGAAACCCAACCTCCATTTGTGAGTTTGCCTTGAATTTTTGGTGAGAAATTTCCCAGATTAGGAACCATGTCTATCACAGGCTAAATCCAAATATTAACCATGCTTTTATTTGAAAAATTCAAAGCTTAACCATGCTTCATTGCCAATTTTTGAAAATAGTTTTGTGCCTCTTGCCTAGTAGGAAAAGCTCTGACAGGAGGTGGGTCAAGTGGAGCTGGAAAAAATCAAATGGTTATATTGATGGAATGCACTCCATCAGTTTCAATCAAATTTTATAAGGCAAATACCAGAGTAACCAAACATGTTACTCACCACCAGAGGTCATTTCCATTTATGAAACATTTTGTTCCTCATTTTTAACCCTAGATGAGGATGCGATTGGGGCTTTGAATGTTTCATTATGCAAATCCTTCTTTTTCACAGATTTTTTAATTTCAATATCAATATATTACTTTAAGGCAGCCATGTCTCAAAAGGAGGGCTTGCCACTGTTCCAATAAAGCAAAAAAATGCAATGGTAATTCCATATTCAACCCAATTTTCAATTGAAAAACTAGAACGTTTGCTCACTTTTGAGTTGAGAAAGATCAATTTAACCAACAGGTGGTAAAAATTTACTTTTCTGTTGTCCAATGGGCAAGTTGGGAGTTAAATTTGTGGGACAGGGATGATGACACAGGTTTTTTTGCCAAAGGAAATGATTGTGTTTGCAGCTTCACTTTAGGGTTCAATGCATGATTTCTAGGTGTGGTCCAATAGTCCCAAATAGTTGTTTTGATCCCAAATTTGGGTTTATGGAACCCAAATGTGGTCCAGGGGGTCCTAAAATTGTGGCATGACCCCCGGGGGGTTGTATACCCCCAAACATGCGTCAAAACGGCCCTGTACAGGGTGAAAAAATCCAAAAATGCCATTTAAAGGGGTTATAAAACCTCCTGGGGTTTTGCGTGTATGAAAAAAACTTTGGATGCATGTGGAGTCATGTATGCGCCCCAATGCGCACTTTGGACGTGTTTATGGGCCCCCACCCGTCCATTGATCCATGTAGGAGCGTACACAACTCCCAAACAACTGGGAGTCTTGAATATATCATTAACCTTTACTATATCATGGTGATAATAATAATAAAAGTTTTTTTTAATATTTTTTTAGTGTCTTAGGGAAAGGAATAAGCCAGAAAAGGCGCTGTAACAGCCTAGTTAAGGGGCAAAGGCCCCATCTTTATGCCCTTATCTTTGTATTTTTGGGCTCTTTGTAATTTTTTAGCTTTCTTAAAATGTTTTCTAATACAGGCTAGATCACAGATGGCCTTTTTTCCACCCCAGTTTTGGAAAAATTGGTGTTTGAGAGCCAAATGAGGCACCCCTTAAACTGGTGGTACAACCTATTCTTTTTGTGTATTGACAGACTTGAATTTGCAGGAAAATGCTGCCTTGGAATTTTTTAAGGGACTAAAAATAAGTACAGGAATTTTTCTGAGTCCCAAAAGCTGATTTTTGACCTTCTTCAGTGTATTATTCATATGGGTGATGATAAATTCAGGGCTCAAATGAGCTGTTTACACATTATATTTGAGCCATGTGGCATGCCTACAAGTTTGGTTCCCCCCAAAAAAAAACAAAAAAAAAATTAAAAATTAAAAATAAATAAAAATAAATAAATAAGAATAACAAACAAAAAAAACTGAAGACAACCAAAAAGGTGCCTTCAAACTTAACTAGCCCTAAAGTAAAAGGGCCAAAAAATACAAGAAGTTTTGTGACAAGCCCTAAATTAAAAGTGAAAAAAAATAGAAGTCTTTTGAAAAGCCAAAAAAAATAAAAGAAGTCTTTTGACCAGCCCTAGAGTAAAAGTTACAAAAAACTAAAAGTCTTTTGATCAGCCCTAAAGTAAAAAAAAAGTTCAACTTGTGTTAAGCTGATGCCATCAAAAGCTTAACACAAGTTAAGCTTGCAATGGGAATAGACCAACACAAGTTGAACTGAAACACCATAAAAATCTCATTCAAAACACTCATCATAAGGATTTTAACTCAAAACACTCAAAATAATGATGTTCAAAATTTTATAAATTTTTATATTAATAGAATTACAAGATCAGCATCATAACCCAAACCCAAATGATGAAATTGATCTATAAGTTAGAATACAAATCAAGTTGATCTTTGAGGTGATCAAACCAACAAGCTGCTTTTTTAGAAATCAAGGAATGGGGTTTGGAAACTATGGGCGGGATTGGAATTAAATCTCCTTAAGTAAAAGCTGGACTCAATGGTTTTTGTTGAAAAAGCAAATAAACATAGGATCTGATGGTTCTTCTAAACCAACTTTCATGGGAGTAAAATTACAACATGAATCTAATGAAATGAAACATATTGTTCTTTCATAATTATCAGCTATTATTCGACTCATATCTAACTTTGAAAGCCATTTTGAAGATGGAATCTGTTCATTGATGTCATTGAAATCAAGGATTTTTTCTATCTTTTCAATGTCTTTACTTCCACCAACAATCTTACAATAGCACTTCTTATTTTTTCTTCATTGTTTCATCCATTTCTTTCCAAACTTTAAACCATCCATCCTCATTATACCCAAGTGATTCAGAAATGACTCTAAAACCACAATTTCCATCACCAACCGGATCCCAAAGGCCACCCAAGAACTTATGTAAGTTCTCAGGTATTTGATTGAGGTAATTTACTTCCTAAAATCAAAAAGGTGTTAGCCCGAATTCTAAACTCATTAAAGGATTCAACACTCACTAAACATGAGATTCTGTTTGAATCATCAATTTCTTCTTCTTCATCCTTCAAAAAGGAATTGGTTTCCAACAGCACTGAACCTGATAAAACTTCAGTTTCTTCAACTGAACTTTGAAATTCAGATGAAGAGCCTGACTTGGACTATAAAAAATTCACAATCAGTTCATTAAACCAAAAAAATGAACCTTTCAAAAAAGAAAAGACTGACAATCATTAGTCTTTTTTTCTTTGGTTCCCTTCTACTTCTCTTTGCCTGCTTAATTTCCTTTTCAATGTGTTCAAATCAAGAAGGATCTTGCTGGGTATCTGTCAATTTTGGACTTCTACTTCTTGATCACAGCACTTTAGGTTCAAGTCCTGGCTTTGATTGATAATTGGCCTTATCCTTCATCACATGCTTCAACAGGCCCCAATAATCTTGATCAGGATGATTCAAGATCATTGCATTGAGCTTCTCATGTAACTGAGAATTGTTGAGAATTTCATCAATATCAACCTTGAAAAATTCAAAGGATCAAATATTACTCAAGTAGGAATAATCATTCAAAAAGAATTGATCAAAAAGTATTTATCACAAAGTGATTGGAATGATCCAACTTAAACCAACTTACAGAACTATAACTGCAAGGGTCATAATCCAACCTCCACTGAGGATGAACATCTTCAGGCACAACAGAGCCTCTTGACACTAGTAGGTCACCTATTTTGTGGGAACAGGGCAAACCCATAGTCATTGAGTATGACTTGGTGCACAATTCCCCATCATGGTTCCACGTCAACCTCTCTAATTGATCCCCAAAAAGTTTAATTGCTTGTAAAGACTTCTTGTATCCCAATGTTAACATTTCAGTAGGAAGAACTATTTCAATATTTATTTGAGAGTTGTAAAGCGCAGACTGAAGCAATTTAATTTGATTGGAAAATGTTCCCTGTAGGTTTCTGCAAACATCCAACATGTTTTAGGACACGTTTGCAAGTGATTTTTTGAGAGTAGCATGGGCCCCTTCAAGCCAAGGCGTTGTTTTATTTCCAAATTCTGGGTTTTTGCAAGTCCAAGCCATTAAAAATGTCTCTTTGATACAGAAGATATTATGATCTATATACTCAAGTACATCCTCATGGTCTGCCAAAAAACACTTTAAACAAATCATAATTTAAGCAACCAAAAACTAGAAAGATTAAAATTAGAGGTTGTGATTTGGCACTTACTCTAAATGCCACATGATTGACCTCTGCCTCCTCCTTGGTTTTTGAGGCCGCATAATTAGCCCACAGAGAAATAAAGCTTTGCCATCCTTCAATTTCATTATTGAAGCGCACTTTACAGCTTGCTTATATGTTTTTAGACAAGTGCCATTGACAGCTCTGTCTTGTTGACCCAGGGAATATTTTCTCTAGAGAACAGATCAAATCTTTTTCATGGTCCATCATAGAGAATTTGGGAAGTCTCTCAGGATCATAAGCCAACTACTTTAGCGCATTTAGAGACCAACTGTAGAACTCAAATTTTTATCTTGTTATAAAAACAAGAGCTTTTGTGAAATTTTTCTGGTTGGAAGTAATTCCTACAATGTGCAATAGGGAGATGTTGTACTTATCTGTCTTGTAAGTACAATCCATCATAGCTATATGATGGAATTGCTTGCAAAGCTCTAATGCCTCAGGGTGAGCCAAGAATAGGTCCTCAAAGTGACCCTCTCCACTGAATTTTTCTTGATTAAACCAACCTGAATTACCAATTTGTTCAAGGAGGAACTCCATAACACTTTTCCCCTTCAGTTCTTCTAGCGCTATGTTACGCTTAGTGTTATAGATTTTTTGGTCATCAACATATTTGCCCCCATCAATCTTGCTCAATTTTCTTTTGAGTTGAAGTGTATTGAGCCCATTATTCAAGCCTTTTTTTAGATTTTCTAAGGCTACCCAAGCGATTCTCCTCAGGTGAGGATGCACTGAGGGGTGTTGGGATGGTTCATGGTTATGTTGATCATTCTTGTAGGAGATACCCCAAAAGGTTTCCTTCTTTGTGCAAATTGCAAAAATTAAAAACTTGCACACAACCTTCCTTGTGTGTACTTGCCTTTAATGGTTGGTGAACAATTTGCCAGTGTAAAAACCATGTATATAACAGGCTAAATCCACATATTGGTCATGCTTTGAGTTGAAAACTGTTAAAGCATAAATATGCTTCATTGCCCATGTTTGAAAATACGTTTTTGCCTCTTCAGTGGGAGGAAAATATCTCAAGGGAGGTGGGTGAAGTGGGTCTTTCATAGTTAAATTTTTATATAGATGGGATGCACTCCACCAGTTTCCAGTTTCAATCAAGTTCAATAAGTCAAAGACCAGTAACATAAAATTTTACTCACAACCAGAGGTCATGTCCATTTCTGAAACATTGTGTTCCTCAATTGTCACCCTTGATGAGGATGCAATTTGGGCTTCCAATGATTCATTAACCACATCCTTTTTTTCTGCAGCTTTCTTCATTGAACTAATTTATTCCTTGAATGCATCCCTGTTAAAAGGAGGGCTTGCCACCGTTCCCATAATGCAAAAAAAATGCAATGCTACTTCAGTTTTCAATTTAATATTCAATTGAACAAAATTTTTCTCACTTTCAAGTTGAGAAAGATTAATTTTGTGGGATTTTTATTTTGCAGTTTCCTATAGTGTCAATTTAATTTGACTTTAATTCCACTTTAGTGTCAATTTATGATTGCTAGATGTGGTCCAACAGTCCCACATAGTATTTGTTGATCCCAATTTTGGTTTGATGATACCCAAATGAGGTTCAGGGGGACCCAAAAAGTTTGGCACAATCCCCAGGGGGGCCGTACGGGGCTGTAAAACCTCCAGACATGGCTCAAGTCCACCGTGTATAGGCGTACACAGCTCTAATACGCGGTTTATGGGAGGTATAAGGCCTCCTGGGGGTTGTGCGTGTTTGAAAAACACCCACACGCGCGTTTTGGATGCGTGTATGGGTTCCCATGCCTCAATTGGGCCCATTAGGTCCCAACATGACTCCCACACAACAGGAAGTTATGTGGGAGTTGTGTAGGGCCCTACACAGCCCAATGGACGCGTCCAAAACATATCTGCGGGTGAAAATACGGGTCAAGACGCACCCAAGGGGTCTTCTCAAAGACGCCCGACCCCTGGGGGGCCTTATACCCCCCCTACACAGTGTATTTGGGTTTTATATCCCCATAAACTGCAGTTATGAGCTGTGTTTGGGGGTAAGCGGCCCCCTGGGGGTCATGCCAAACTTTTTGGCACCCCCTGGACCACATTTGGGTTCCATCAACCTAAATTATGGATCAAAAATTACAATGTGGGACTTTTTTTCAACATCTAGCAATCATAAAGTGACACTAAAGTGAAATCAAATTGAAATCAAGTGAAATTGAAGTGAAATTAAAGTGACACTATAGGAAACTGCAAATAAAACATCCCACAACATTGATCTTTCTCAACTTGAAAGTGAGAAAACATGGTAGTTTTTCAATTGAAAGTTGGATTGAATACTGAAGTATAATTGAATCTTTTTTGCATCATGGGAAAAGTGGCAAGCCCTCCTTTTAACATGGCTGTGTTCAAGGACTACATTAGTGAAATGAAAAAAGCTGCTGAAAAGAAGTATTTGTGTAATGAATCATTGGAAGCCCTGATTGAATCCTCATTCAGGGTGAAAATTGAGGAAAAAAATTTTTCAAAAACAGAAATGACCTCTGGTGGTGAGTAACATTTCATGTTACTGGTATTTTCCCTATTTAATTTGATTGAAACTGATGGATTGCATGCCATCAATATAATCATGAAACTGTAACTATGGCTATGTAACTATGACAGATCCACGTGCCCCACCTCCTGTGAGAGCTTTTCCTAATAGGGAAGAGGCAAAAACCTTGTGGTGAGCAACTTGGTACACCTGAAGAAAAGGTGGAATTTTTTTTTTTGAAAAAAATTCTGTTGCTATGGGTACTCTCCTTATTTTCCATCTCCAAGCTTGTTGTTGTCCTAGTGGTCTAGGAGGGGCCCATAGCGCTACCAAATCCCCAGATCCTGGGTTCAACTCCCCCTCATTGCAATCCAAACCAATTTTTGGCAAAACGTTTTCACCACTAATGCTCATTGTTCTTAATCCCCATCCATGGGATCCCCAACAGTTTGATCCTCCTAAGAAACCACCTTTTTTTTCAATGATCTGCTTAATCTTCAGCGGATGAACAAGCAAAAGAACCAGCTTGTTACCGCGGAGAAACCCCCCCAGCTGCCCAATGAGCCCTATCTCCATCAATCATTCATCTCCCTAATTTGCTCTATCCCTCCCCAAGGTCTTCACCATCCCCATGAACATTGCCAGCCAAAGTATCATCAACCAGCTCCAGCCCTTGGTGTTCAAGTCCATTGCAAGCGCCAATCCAACCAAGAACAAACTTTGTGCTCAATTGATCATTGATTCCTCCTCCTCATTTGTCCTCTTCAACCTCACCCTTCCTCCATCATGTAGGCAATAATCTCAACCACCTGGTGATTGCTGCAACCGTTGTGGGTGGTTTTCTGCCAGTTCAACCACCTCCATCTGATCACCCGCGAATGCTGTTGCTTTCTTGAAATCTGAAGGCCCATAAATGGTCACTTGCATCCATTGCAAGCTGTCATCCGCCAATCTCCTGACACCCTTTCAACCACCCCCTCATCCTCATCAACCAATCCACTTCTGCGACTGCTGTTGCAGATTTTCATCCCCCCTGCTACCACTCATCTGCCAACTCGCAGATGTCCATCCAATTCCTGCTTTCATTTGGGATGAAGGCTGGTCTCTAATTTCATCTTTGTTCACATTTCCCCCATTATTTCATCAAAAAAAAGTTCTTTTACCACACTCATTTGTAGTCTCACTTTTAAATAGTCAACAGGGTCTTTTGCCCATAAAAGGATGGGATCTCCCCTGCCTTTCTTCACCATGATCTTATGATTCATCTTATCATACAGTAATCATCAAATCATCATCATCTAAGTAATCAATCCCTGGGGCCCTTCATCTTTCTCATCATTCTTATCCTGGGTATATCTTTTGATTTACCTTTGATCCTTTGAGCCTCCATACTCAAATACTTTGATCCTTCCTCTGAAACCTGATCCTTATCACCAACCAATAGCCTTGCTGGTTGAAAAAGAATTAATAAAGTTGAACTCTTGAGTGTTTCAAGCCGCTCCTTTGATCCATTTCTCCAACCACTTTGGTCCTGATCATTCATTTTATTGTCTTTCCAGAACCATTCACGTTTGACTGAGAGGTTTTTTTAAGCTTGAAACCTGGAGTTTTAAACCTCCTGTTATTTCTTTGAAGTTAAACTCTCACACACTATTCTTGAGGCCCTTGAGAAGTGCTGGGTTATTCTTGTTCAAATCTTTTACTTTTTTTCTTCTAGAGCTTCAAAAAACAAATTGCTTCATTGTGTGAAGGCACCCACAGTTATGTGGTACCCTTCAAGTGCTTGATTGTGGAGAGTTGGGAAGGTTCATTGAGAACCTGGAGGTTGGTTGGGACTTATTTGATCTCTCCTAATCTTCTGCTGAAAACCAGAGTTGTGAGCTTGTTGGCTTTACTGCCTTGTCCTATTGAATTCTGAACAAAACTTTAACTTAGTTTATTCAAGTCTTTCCCCACACCATCTTGCCTAAGATAGATTGTTTTTTTTTTCATTTCTACCTACTACTATCACAATTCATCCTTTCCTTGATTCCTTATGTACAGGGTTCTGGATATTGACCCTGGTTAAATTTGAATATTTTTGTAACAACCAGGAGGGCAGCCTCAATAGCACCTTTTCCCCTCCAAAGAACTCCCTCTGTCTCAGCACCTTTTGGAGTCTCAAATTTTTTCCCCCAGGCCAGGATCAAACTAGAAAACTTGGGATTCACAGTCCCAATTAAGTTTTGAATAAACTTTAAAATGCAATTTTTTTCTTTTTTTTTTCTCTTTTTCTCAGATCTGATCCATGGAGGAAACACATCTTGGAAGTAAGTCTTCCCAATTGTGCACTGCTTGGGCAAGATTCTTGTTGTTGTTTTTTTTGTGAAACCCTACTCTTGCAACACTTTTGAGCCACTTTGGAAATGTGATCTTTGGATCCCCTAGGAACTTTGTTGAGATGGAATCTATTGGGACCTAATCCTCCTCTGTTTGTGCTAAGATGGTTAAGATCAAACCTCAGAACAAGAACTTGGGTTTCAATGGGAAAAATGTCAAAAAATTCCTGGGTTCTTACAAAATGGCTGCAGAAGTGGATGGAGCTAGAAAATACACTATGGCCTATCAGTTACAATTTTTCATTTCCTCAGGTGAAGTTGTGGATGTAATTGAGTCTTTGGATGGATTCAAATCTCATAACAGCACAATTCTAAAAGAAGAAAATATGGTGTATTGGGGAAAGATAGACATAGCTTCTTTTACGCTACAGGACTTGGAAAATATTGTTTCTCAATGGATCTCAAAGGATGGTATTTCTTGACCGTCAAATTATCAATCTTTTAGGAAATTGTGTGATCCTATCCAATCTCATATTCTTAGAAATGATCACATTGAAACCTTGGAAAAAATTTGAGTTTGATTTTTTCTATCTTTTTTGCTAGGAGTCCAGGAGCAAATAAGGGATAAATTAGTTAAATCTGAATCTATGATCACAACCAGGGATAATTGTCTCAAGCTTCCCGCCTTTCTTGTCCCTAGGGGTGCCGTGGATAAAGTAATGGAAGGTCAAACTGCACTAAATTTTGAGAACCCCCACATCATTGAACATGTTCTGCTCCCCCATTTTCTGAGTCCAATGAAATTATGAGGAAAATGGAGTCCATTCTTTGTCCTAAACCCAATCCTCAGGCCAGAAAAGAAACATAAAATATTGATGAAATCACCAAGCTTCTCCAAGCTTTCAAAAACAAGATGGATCCAAATATTTCTGCTCTTGCTGTTCCTAAACCTTCCAATTCCATTTCTAGATCCACTCTGGTTTGCTATTATTGTCATGGGGAAGGTCATGGAACTTGAAGATGCCCAGAAATCCAGAAGGATAAGGAGGAAAAGTTGGTTGAACAGAAGGGAAATAATTTTTGCCTTCCTAATGGTGCTCTGATCCCTTTTTATTAATCCCGCCCAATCCATCATGTGGTGGCCTCTTTCCAGCCATATCCTCCTAAGACAGCATCTTTGGCCTCTTGGGATTTTTTATCTTCCTGTGGTACCCTTCAACCAAGGTATCCTCCTGCTATCTCCTCCTCCAGCTTCTCTGGAGCTTATAAATTTTTTCCAGGTAGGAAACAACATGAGAAACCCAAACCTCACAAAGCTCCTCCTATGCCATCCTCTATCCTTCTTAAACCAGTAAAACCTCAATCATCCCCTGAACCTCCTTCATTCCTCTGTGATGGAAGACATGGACATAGAAAAAGAACCTCTGATTGAAAGATTTCAAAATCACACTGATCCTTCTCCTATTGCAACACCTCAACCTACTGAGCCTGTCATAATCCCTGCTCCCCTCCCTGCTCCCAGCCCAAAGTTTGGTTTGAGAGGGGAATATCTAAGGACCAACCCAATGCTTTGAAAGGGGTATTAAAGAAAATCTCTGATCTTAAAATTCCTGATTTATCTGTTGCTGATCTCCTGTCAATTTTTCCCTCTGTTGCTGAAGGGATGAAGAAATGGGTCTCCTCTCAATGTGTGGAAATTGGCTCTTAAGAATTGAATGTTTCCTCTGGAACGTTGCTGGAGGACTCTGGCTGAACTGATCCTTCCCCAGATTCTAACCGGTACTCCTGTCCACTTGGTTTTCTCCCTTGTTGTCTTGAAAAATTGGATAGAACGGTTTCTCTCCTGCTTGATTCTGGTTCCCAACTTAACCTGATCTTGGACTCTATTGCCTGCAAAATCAGGATCAGTCCTAGAGTTGGCTTCAACTCTGCACTGTATAGAATAGGCAATCACTATTGTGAGTTAGTTGGTATTGCTGAAGATATTGCACTTTGAATTGGTCAAAATATTGTTGGAACCTGTCACTTTTAGATTACTTGTTTGGAAGGACCAATGATCTTGGATCAACTGTTTTTAATGGAATTTGGTGCTACCTTGATGTTTCCTGATAAATTTGGGGAGAGAATCCTTCTTCCTGACGCTGATGGTAGAAAGATTGAAGTTCCTCTAAGTTTTTTTTATTCTGGTTTTTGCAAAAGAGATTTCCCTGGTCATACTCCCAAATCAATTTTCAAAGGGAAGCAGAAGGAAACCTTTTCATCTCATTTTTCAGCAGAGTAGTTGATTCTAATGATATTTTTAGTTCTTCTCAGCCTTGAAATTCAAATCAAGGATCAAATCTCATCCCAGAGGCTGATTTCACTTTTTTCTCATCATTTTCTTCTGATATGAAAAGTATTAAAAATCAAAAACATGTCAAAATGAAAAATACCAAAAATATTTCCTCTCTCTCTGTATTTGTGTTTATTCTTTTTCCTGTTCTCTTAATCCTTTTCAATATTCTTTTAGTTCTTGCTCAAATCTCTGCAATGATTATAAACTAGATCCTTATCTTGATTCTCTTCTTAATGTTTTTGGTATGGAGGAATATGGACTTCAGTGGAGGCACTTGGGGGTCAATGTAAGTCCCCCCAATTATGCAATGCCAGGGACTTCTTCTACCATTATTTTCAAAACTCTACCTTGTGCCACACCTGTGAGAAAGGTATTATTGCCTGGTTTTTCTTTTATGGAAAAGGCATCCTTTGAGGAAATTTAAGAACATAGGATGTGGAAAATGTTGGAACTTGGTCTTGGTTTTCACAGTCAGGTCTTTCTGGTCAATGCTTGGAGGAAGAAGGAACTTCTCTCTTTTGTCACTAAGTATAAACCATTTCAAGAAAGGTCCAACCAGTCAACCAGACCATGCCTCTCAACCTCAATCCTGTTCTCATGCGCCCTCCCTTATCCCATGATTCTTACTGTGGTTTATCTCAATCTCTTACTGGTCCCTTTGTGCCTGGTGGTTGTGTTACTGAAGAACTTCTGAAAGTGGTCAACTTTGGTCCAGATGGATGGCTTCTTCCTGATGAGTTGAATTTGATCAAAAATGTGTTATCTCTGAGGTAAAATTCTATTGCCTTTGGTGGGGGGGTCTCTTGAAAGAATCCTTTGGTATCCCTTACATCATTTCTGTATTTGAGAACAATCCTTTGCAAAAGAAAAAGATTCAAATTGCTGCTGCTAAATCAACAAATTTATCAAGTTGATCTGCAAACAAGTCCATACTGGTCTATGTGAAAATTCAACTTACAGTTATTCCCAGCCCTGTTTTCTGTGGCCTTAAAAGTAAAAGTAAACTTAGAGTAGTTCACAATCTTCAACCTCTCTACAAATTTGCAATTAAAGACTCTGTTGTTCCTCCTGCTACTGAATAATGTGAAATCCTTTTCTGGGAGGGCTTGCTATGGTCTGGCAGACACTATGGGTGGCTATGACAAAAAATCCCTAAATCCTATCTCTCTTCCCCTCACTACTTTTGATACTCCTCTAGGTCATTTCCAGGTTACTTGTTTGCCTCAAGGTGCTACAAATTTGGTTGCAGTCTATAAGGCTCAGATCATATGGATCCTCCAGGATAAAATTTCTTATCATGCTGGTATCTTTATTGACAATGGCGGAATTAAAGGTCCAGTGTCTGTTTATGATAATGAGCTCTTATCTTGGCATTCAGGGATTTGTAGATTCATTTGGGAATAGGCTACCACTTTGGAAAGGATTCTGTTTTTAATCAAGGAATTGGGCCTGACTGTTTCTGGATAAAAATTGGCTGCTTGTGTCCCTGCTCTGGAAATTGTTGGTCATGTGGTATTCAAGGAAGGAAGAAGGATGGCACCATCCAAAGTAAACAAGATAATCTCTTGGAAAAATAAAATAAATCCCACTGAAGTTAGAGGCTTTCTAGGTGTTGTCACTTATGTTTCAATCTTCATTCCATCTTTATCCCAAATCTGTACCCCTGTGCGTTGTCTAACTAGGAAAAAAGCTGAATGGATTTGGACCCAGGATTGTGAAAACTCTTTTCAGTTACTCAAAATGATTTTTTGTAAGGACATAGTCTTGAAAAAGATCTCTTATGGACCTGGAGCTGGCAAGATCAAGCTGGATGTTGATTATAGTTATCAATCTGTTGGGGCTGTCCTTACCCAGGAAGATGAAAATGGTTGGGACCGTCCTGCTCTTTATGAATCTTTTTTATTTTCAGATTTTGAATCCAGATACTCTCAGCCAAAACTGTAACTCTGCAGTGTGGCTCAAATTTTGAAGAAACTTCAAACATTTCTCTGGGGTCAACATTTTGTATTAAAAGTAGACACTCAATCCATCATTGAAATGCTCAATTCTCCCAGCCTTCCAAATGCTCCTATGACTTGTTGGGTGGCTTTTATTCAGTTCTTCTTTTTTGATATTGTTCACAGGCCTGGAAAATCTTTCATCATGCCTGATGTTTTATCTCAACATCCTTGGGAAGACGATGAATTGGATTTTGTAATGGATTTTGATGAGGAGGAACCTATAATTCAAAAATTCTTCTCTTTCTCCTCTCAAGATTATTCTGGCTTTCAGCAGGGTTTGTGGTTTAAATTAGAACAGTACCTTTCAACTCTCCAAAGACCCCCTGATCTCTCTGCCAAAGAATTTTGATGACTCAAAAGAAATTCCTCTAATTTCTTTGTCAAAATTTCTAGGCTTATGAAAAGTGGAAATCTTTGTGCTCTTATTGTTTTTACTATCCCTTCTCAGCAAGATTCAATCCTTGAAAATGCCCATGAGGGTCTTGGTCATTGTGGAGAAACCAAAACTTATCAACATATATCCAAAAAATTATGGTGGCCATCTCTGAAGAAATATGTCTCTCAATGGTGCCAGAGTTGTGAAGTTTTCCAGAAAAATGATCTTAGGCACCCAGCTGAAATTTGTTATCCTTCTGGGGAGTCCACTGTATTTGGAAGGATTGCGATGGATTTGGTTCATATTAAGGGAGGTGGTGCTAAGTATCTCATTGTGGCTAGAGATGAGTTTTCTGGATGGGTTGAACAAAAATTACTTAAGAATCTCAGCTCTGAATCAGTTGCAGCTTCCCTTTATGAGAACTGGAAAAGGCATTATGGCTTGGCTCAATCTTATTCTAAAAATGGTGGCTCTGAATTTGGTGGCAAACTTACTGAAATGATTCAATCACTTCCTGGACAACATTGGTTTACTACTCCTTATTAGCCGGAAGGCCCAGGAATGGTGGAACAACTCCATGCTCATTTGAAGGCTGCTCTTGTTAATCTGGCTGGTGAGAGTGGAAAGAATTTTTGCAAATTTCTTCCTCTGGCTCTCTTCTCTGATAAAATCTCAACTAAACAGACCACTGGCTATGGACCATATGAAATTTTTTTTGGCCAAAGGGTGGTCCTTCCTCCTCATATAAAAATGGAATATTTCCTGGGTATCTCATAAGAGAGAGTTTCATCAACCAGTGACCTATTAGTTGCCAGATCCAAGGAACTTGAGCAAAGAGAAGACATTTTTGACAAAGCTTATCAGAAGATGATGGAATAAAGAGAAAAATCAGGTCAGTATTGGGAAGATAAGCATGCAAATTGAATCATAAATCCTGGTGATTTAGTTTTGGCTTATAATCAATCCTTGGAGACTCAGTGGGAAAACTCTTTTCAAATCTTTGGAATGGTCCTTTTTTTGTGGTTTGTCAAGTCAGATGTGGATACTATGTTTTGGAAGAACTGGATGGTACTCAGTTTGCCAGAAGGTTCTCTGCTGATAAATTCAAGAGGTTTCATTTTTGTGGGGGAAATTTTGGGTCAAAGTAAGTCCTCCCAATTTTGCATTGCAAGGGTAATTTTCTAAGCTTTTGTTATTAAAATCTACTTTATGCCACATACGTGAGCACCTGGGATGCCTTTATGTTTTATCTTGGCCACTTATAGGGCTGTTTTGGATGGATCAAGATATTTTTCAACTTTTCAATCACTCTCAAGATCAAGAATGGGCCATTCTTCTGTCTCAATTCTGTTGTATTCCTCTTCTTCTTAATATCTTTAAATTCAAGATGCAGACTAGGTACAGTCTGTAAGTTGGGGAGAGATGTGGTGACCAATTTTTTGCACCTCAAGAAAAGGTGGCAATCCTTTTTTTTTTAAAAAAAAAAAACAAAAAAAATTCTGTCACTATGGGTACTCTGCTTCTTTCCCATCTCCCAGCTTCTTGTTGTCCTAGTGGTCTAGGAAGGGCTACTAGTGCGCCAAAATCCCCAGATCCTGGTTTCAACTCCTCCTCATTGCACTCAAGACCAAAATTTTCAAAACTACCTCTCATTGTTATCAATACCTGTCCATGGGATCCCCAATGGTTAGATCCTCCTAAGAAACCACTGAATTTGTTGTAAATTGTCTGCTTAACCTTCAGCGGATGAAAGAGCAACAGAACCAGCTCTTTACTGAAGATAAACCCCCTCAACTTCCCATTGATCCCTATCTCCGTTGATTGCTCATCTCCCTAATTTGCCCTATTCCTCCCCAAGGTTCTCACACTCCTCATGATCATTGCTGCCCAACGTATCATCAAACAGGTCTGGTCCTTGGACTTCAATTCCATTTCAAGTGACAATACAATTGGGAACAAACTACAAGCTCAATTGATCATTGAGTCCTCCTCCTCATTGGTCCTCTTCAAAATCAACCTTCCTCCATCATGTCAAAAATCATCTTGACCACCACTGGCAATTTCTGCAACTGTTGTTGGCAGTCATCTGCCAGTTCAACCACCTCCATCTGATGACCCGCAACTTCCGTTGCTTTTTTGACATCTGATGGCCTGCAAATGTCACTTGCATACTTCGCAAGCCATCATCCAACAACCTCCTGACACCCTTTTGACCACCCCCTCATTGTCATCAACCAATCCACTGCCACAACCCCTACTGCGGATGTTCATCCCCCCCACTTCTGCTCATCTGCCTTCCTTTGGATGTCCATCTGCTGCCCGCTGTCATTTGTGACACAGGGTGGTATCTCTTTCCTCTTTTTTCACATTTCCCACATTATTTCATCAAAAAAAGTCTTTTAATGCGCTCATTTGTAGTCTCACTTGTAAATAGTCAACAGGGTATCTTTCCCATTAAAGGAGGAGATCTCCCCTGCCTTTCTGCCCCATGATCTTATAATCCATCTGTTAATCCATTAATAATTGAATCATCATCATCTAAGTAATCAATCCATGGGGCCCTTCCCCTTTCTGAGCATCCTTATCCTGGGTATATCTTTTGATTTCCCCTTGATCCTTTGAGCCTCCATACTCAAATCCTCTGATCCTTCCTCTGTGACCTGATCCTTATCACAAACAAATAGCCTTGCTGGTTGAATAATAATTCATTTAGTTGAATTCTTGAGTGTGTTAAGCCAATCCTTTCATCCCTTTCTCCAACCACATTGGTCCTGATCATTCATTTGGTTGTATTTCTGGAACCAGTAACATTTCTTTAAGGTTGGAGCCAGGAGTTTCAAAACTCCTGTTATTTCTGTTGAGACTCCCATCCTTCCAATCCGCGCGCTCCCTTCCTCCCCCGGGCACTCATCTCTCCTCCCGCACCCCGCCAATCCTCCGGGGACCGGTTGGGATTACTTTACTGTCTCTAGATCTGGTTTTCTTTTTGAAGATCCTGTTTTCTGTTCCTTGTTCACCTATCTTTTCTTTCATTATTTTTCTATCTGTTCCATTCTTTTTCTATTTTCTTCATGTTCCGCTTTTACATATTTTCTTGTTCTTCTCAGTCTCTTCCAATCTCACACTTGCCTTCAACCTTGCAATTGATCATCACTAAAGACCTCAACTACTCTTGCCAGCTCTACTATCCCTGCCTGGTAAAGCTCCTTTCTTCCAAACTCTTGACCATGCTCAAAGCTCATCTCTTGAACCTCCTCAACCAGTCAACACTCAAGTCCTCAGGATCATCTGCCGCAAACTACGCCATCACTCTCTTACTCTATCTGTTGGCTTCAGGCGTAGGAATCTCCTTTTCTTGTTTTCTATTCTTCTGTTCTCATCCTTCTCCTTTATTTTGTTTTCTCTCTTATCCTGTTTCTCATGATGCTTGTGTTCCCTATTCCGCTGGTTTTTAGCCATAAAGAAATTCAGGATATCTTCTCACGGTTAAAAGCCAAAGACAACAACCTAACCTACAAACAATGAACAAACCAGCTGGAGCCGCCAATTATTTCCATCAGGTGGCCCTCAAAGCCTCAGTTGATGCAATACCTCCCCTAAACAAAGAAAACTATTCAATATGGCCGGAAAAAATGCTAATGTTGTTTGACCTCAAGGACATCAAAGACTCTATCATCCAAAATGCTGGCCAGATGTCCGTCAAACAAGACAGGGAAATCAGAGCAATCATACTCTCAAAACTCAATAGCACAACACATGCAAAGGTTGTCAACTCAAAAAACATAAACTCCTCTAAGCTACTATGGGCGGAAATTACCTGAAGATTTGCATTGTCTGAGAGGCCAAACAGAGCTCGGGTCTTCAACCATTTCCTCCATTCGGTCTTTAATGAGAACTCTGTCAATGGTTTTGTCACTGAGATGCGAAAATACATCACTAAAATGGCCAACGTAGGTATAGAACTACCCAAGGATATTCTAGCCTACCTTCTACTTTTCAAATTTTGGCCAATCCTTGAAAACCTCAAGCAGCAAATTATGCATGTGGAAAAATCTCTGACAGTCGATGTGGTTTTTAACCATCTTATCCAATACAATAACAAAAGAATGGCGCAGACTAAGACAAAAAAATCTTCTACTGATCTCTCTCTAGTATCAACTAAAGCAAGATCTAACAAAGATGAAAAGAAATATAGGATCAAATGTAAAGAGGGGTACCACGACCCCAATGCTCCTCACCCCAAATCATCATGTTTTCACCTACATCCTCAAGTCGCTCCGGAATGGTGGATTGAACAACAAAAAAAATGGAAGATTAAAACAAAGAGGAACCCTACAATCAACTACCACGCTCTACTGACGCTCTGGATCAACTTGGATAGTACACCTAATCTGATACTGGACTCCGGAGCTAACGTACACATCTTCAACAATTTGAAATTCTTCTCATTGATCAATCTCAAAGAAGAACTAGAGGAGATCAAAACTGGAAAATTTGAGGCAAGTCTTAAAGTTTGAGGTACAGGAACTGTCCGACTAGAATGGAAGGACTCAATCGTCACTCTTGAAGGCTGTGTATACGTTCCCGATATTGTTGTTAATCTCATCAGTCCTGGACTTCTGGCCCAGAAAGGTTGTTCTCTCACACAAAAACAAGACAACTTCTCAGTCACTCAGGAAGACCAAGTTGTCCTCAAAGGTCTAATCCACAACAATCTGTTTGTCATAGAGAAACCTCAAACTGCGGGTCAGGGCCAGGTAGTGAACTTATTGAATCAACTCTCCACTTTGTCGCAGCAAGAATTACTCTTTTTAATGGACATACACAAAATGTACGGTCACGCATCAGTCTCCTCCCTGAAACCTCTCTTAAAATATCTATTGACCAATGAAGAGCTCACCAAATACCAATGCAATAGTTGTGTGAGAAGTAAAATCACAAGATCACCGTTCTTGAACTTATCATCTCCTGCCGCGAAACCTCTGGAACAAATACACCTAGACTTGATTGGTCCCATTACGCCTCAATCCAAAGCTGGACATCACTACATTCTCAATCTTGTTGACAACTTCTCAGGCTACCTTGCAGCATTCCCACTTGGCTCTAAGGACCAAATTTCAGCTCTCTGATACCAGGAACCTTGCAGTCCTTTAGCTACAGAGAGTGATAAAAATGCTGGAATGATAATAATAATTATTACTCCAATAGTAAACACTTAGAAGCTCCAATAAATGATATAATAAGAGCAGTTGCAAGGTTCAATTGGTTTGGTAATAGATGGTGTTGAATATAGTATAAAAGAGGGGCCACAGTATTATACTACTGGGGATCTTTACAGACTAGCAACCTCTCTTCAAGGGGCCTCCTTAGGCAGTTTAAGAACCTTGGAATAAATATGGGTGCCTTAGAAAGGACTTATTCCACTAATGGCCGGGCTTAACAGCACAAGTGGCCTAGACAGGAAGGGAAACACTCACTCTGAGCACTTGACCACGAAAATCCTGGAATAATTGGAAGGGTTTCAGAGCAGATGGGGTAGATTGCTTGACTAAACTTCAATGGTTGATTGGTTAATAAAGGTAAATAATACTACTACAGAATAAGTCATAAATCACTTGCTTATCTTCATATAAGCACTTGATTAACAATGACACCATGTCTGATTGATAATAAATAATTCCTGATAACTGATAACTGATTGGGAACAGAAGGGCAAAAAGAGCCTGTTTAAATATTCTTTTTTGGGTGCTTGAGGGCCTCTAGAAGGGGTACTAGCCATGGGCTGAGGCTAGGGGGGCAATCAGGGCAAGATTGGCACGTCCTCAAGGTGCTGTTAGCCTTCTGGCCTTAGATCTGTCAAGGAACAGCTCCTTTTTAGCTGCAGGATCTGTTAATCAATAGATTAGTCATTTTGCTGATCCTGCACTGATCCTCAATTTGTACTGTAAGTACTGGTCCAAAGTGAGCAGACGCGGATGTTTATTGATTCTAAATCCTCTGCTGATCCTGTATGTAATTTTTAATAATTTTTACGACCACTCCTTATGTAGTTTCGTGGTCTTTGAAGGTTCTGATCAACTCAATTCGTGGTAAGTCTGGATCTTTATTTAAGTAATAAAAAATACTAAAAATTGGTTAATAACTAATTTGAATTGATTTTTAAGGTTTTTGAACTATAATCCATGCTTGTGTGGTAGCTTTACATATGTAGTGTAGATCCTACTATATTGTAGCTCCTCTGAGCGGTACCTGGATGTCAAACTGATCACGGCAGGAGGCGCGGGGATCAGTCCATTCAAATTCGCGCGGGGACTGATCCGCTGCTCAGATGCGCGCGGGGGACTGTACCGCTGCGCGCGTGACTAGGTCACGGGATTACCTGCGTGGGAATTCAGTTGCGCGGGAGTCCAGCGCTGTAGGGACGCGGGGCTGCGTGCGGTAGTTGGCGTACACGGGAGTCCAACGCTGTAGGGACGTGGGGCTGCGTGCGGGAGTTTGCATATGCGGGAGACCAGCGTTGTAGGGACGCGGGGCTGCGTGCGGGAATTGTGAAAAAACACAATTTCCCGTGTAACTCCTAAACTACACACAACACCTGGATTTCAACTGAAATTTAGGTGTGAAACCTATACATGACATGTCATGTGAAATATTAAAATGGCCAAAAGGTGCCATACTGGTGCCGTGGTCATTTACCATTTTCTATTAAATTAATTAAAAAATATAAGGAGTAAGAATTCAAGGGTGGGGTCAGTGAGTGACCCTACCTTATGTGGGTGGGGAATCCATTTCTGCAATAATATTTATGGATTTCCTACTCCTTCATTTTATAATAATTTTATTTATTCATTTATCTTTGTTCCTTTTAATTTTGTTAATATTATTATTGTTGTTGCTTTGTCAGGTTGCTCTCTGCTAAGTAGCAGGCTGACACCAAACCCCTGAAACCATCATTGAGATACTTGAAACTGAATACAAACAACTAGGATACTACCCATCTGAGATATTCTCAGAAAAGGGAACCAAATTCACCAATTTGACAGTCAAGAATTTCGCTAAAACCAAACATATCAGACTGCAAACCTCAGAACATTACCACTCGCAGCACAATGGAAGAGCAGAAAGAACAAATAGGACAATTATTGAATCATTTGCGCTACGTTCTCCTCCTCGCGGCTCCCTAAAAACTATTTGCACATCGTAACAAGAAGTTGTTGCTTTATGCTAAACCAAATCCAGAGAGCAGGTAAACACCTGTCTCCCTGGGAACTTATGTTTGGTAAGAGTCTCCCTGCTAACTACCTGAAACCCGTAGGTTCCGCTGTAATATACCTTGCAAATTGCGTCCAGAAAGGCAGAAAATTTGATGAAAAAGAACTAGAGGGCATCCTAGTTGGTTTCAATCCCACCTTCCACTTGTACCTCATCCTCAACTCTCTAGGCGGTATTGTAGAAACTAAACACGCCAGATTTCTCAAGTCTCAATTCAACAAATTCCCTCTCCTCAAATCCCAGGGCATAGACATCTTTTTGCATTCCAATCTAAACTCCAATGACTCTGACTTCTCCTCAAAGGACAAGCAGTATCTGACCCGGGAAAATGATCCAGATTCATCAGATTCAAATTTGGAGCCTGAAGAAATAGAGCGTCCCGCATCTCCTTCTCCTCCTCCCAAAATCCCTCCTAGTGCACCAAAATCAATCACCTCCAATCTCAATACACAACCCAGATGAGAGACTAGAAAGCCCCAGAGGTATGGGTTCCACCATTACTATGAACCACCATCTTACCACGCAGCTTGCAAATGCCCGGAATGGCCAAAATGGAAGAACGCTTCTAAAGACAAATTGAATTCCATCAAATCTCAGGAAGTTTGGGAGGATTACCACAATAAACAAAATGATGTCCTTAACACAACATGGGTATTCAAGGTCAAAGAGAACTGCCACGGTGAACCTGTGAAATATAAAGCTAGGTTGTGCGTTCAGGGATTCAATCAGATCCATGGCGTGGACTTTGAAGAAACCTGGGCACCTATTGGTAAACTTGGCTCACTATGACTCGCTCTCCTCTATGGCCTGAAAAATAAGATGACGTTCACCCAGTTCAATGTAAAAGGGGCGTTTCTCCATGCCCCCTTGAATGAAACGGTGATAATCAAAACTCCCAAAGGGTCACACAGAAAGGCACCCTACCTGAAACTAAAGAAATCACTATATGGTCTCCAACAGTCCCCTAAAAACTGGTACAAAACACTGACAACTTGGATCAAATCTCAAGGATTCCACAAGTCAACAAGCGATCCTTGTCTCTACCTTAACGCTGATGCTCAAGAAATCCTTTACTTCCATGTCGAAAACCTTATTCATGTTGGAAGGTCAAACTCATTTGCTGACGAGTTCTTGAACAGATTTCCTAACTCCTCTTGCCATCCACCAAATACAATCCTTGGTATGCTTATGGAGTTTGAAGGAGACACTATCCTCCTAAGTAAGCAAAAACACATAGAACGGGGATTGGAAGAACTAGGACTTGCTGATTTTAAAGACACAAACTCGCCGCTAACTCAAAATTTACATCTTGAACCTGCAACAGACAAGGACCACGCTGAATTCTGCCAATTGAATATTAACTATTGCTCCGCCGTAGGATCCCTCAACCACCTATCTCAATACACTTGTCCTGATATCTCTTTCGCCGTATCTAGCCTGGCAAGGTACAACACCAAGCCTGGCATGATTAACTGGAGAGAAGTGCAAAAAGTATGGAAATACCTGAAAACCACTAAACAGCTCAAATTAATTATCAAATTTGATCCCTCTCAAAAGATGATCTCCAGCTACAGCGACGCCACATGGGGCAACAATCCAATCTTTCAAAAATCTCAAACCGGATACATCATTTTCCATTATGGTAGCCCTATAGTTTGGAATTCATCAAGACAGAGGAACGTCACCTATTCTTCAACAGAATCCAAGTTGAATGCACTCCTTGACTGCTATTTGGAATTAAAATTGATTGTGCATCTTGTCAGTGAAATATACTGCGTCTCCAACTTAAAGCCGCTGATCCACATAGATAATAAAGGCTTGGAAGATAAAATAAAAAAATTCAGCTCACACTCTAAATCACGCCACATCAACATCAAAACAAAAGGACTACAAGAAGGCTTCAATCTCTCCATGTTTGACCTCATTCTAATCTCAACTGAAGAAATGATTTCCAACTCACTCACCAAAGCCTTGTCTATCAACTCCATTAAGCGTCTACGGAACAAGCTCTTTGCGGACTCCTCCAACAAATCTTCCTCAGTTGCCCCGCTTACCAGTCACGAGGGGTGTTGAGACTCCCATCCTTCCAATCCGCGCGCTCCCTTCCTCCCCCGGGCACTCATCTCTCCTCCTGCGCCCCGCCAATCCTCCGGGGACCAGTCAGGATTACTGTACTGTCTCTAGCTCTGGTTTTATTTTCAAAGCTCCTGTTTTCTGTTCCTCGTTCACCTATCTTTTCTTTCATTATTTTTCTATCTGTTCTGTTCTTTTTCTATTTTCTTCATTTTCCGCTTTTACATCTTTTCTCCATCTTCTCAGTCTCTTCCAATCTCACACTTGCCTTCAACCTGGCACTCGATCATCACTCAAGAACTCAACTACTCTCGCCAGCTCTACTATCCCTGCCTGGTAAAGCTCCTTTCTTCCAAACTCTTGACCATGCTCAAAGCACATCTCTTGAACCTCTTCAACCAGTCAAAGCTCAAGTCCTCAGGATCATCTGCCCCAAACGACGCCATCACTCTCTTACTCTATTTGTTGGCTTCAGGCGTAGGACTCTCCTTTTCTCGTTTTCTATACTTCTGTTCTCATCCTTCTCCTTTATTTTGTTTTCTCTCTTATCCTGTTTCTCATGATGCTTGTGTTCCCTAGTCCGCTGGTTTTTAGCCATAAAGAAATTCAGGATATCTTCTCAATTTCTTTGAAGTTAAATTCCACCACACTATTCTTGAGACCCTTGAGAAGTGCTGGGTTATTCTTTTTTTAAATCTGTTACTGCTTTGCTTCTAGAGCTTCATAAAACAAATTGCTTTATTTTTTACAGCCACAAACAGTTATCTAGTAACCTTCAAGTGCTTGATTGCGGAGAGTTGGGTAGGTTCATTGGGAACCTGGAGTTTAGTTGGGACTGAGTTGATCTTTCCTAATCTTCTGCTGACAACCAGAGTTATTACCTTTTGGGCGTTGTTCCTTACAACTGCTTTGTTCTATTTCACTCTGAAAAAAACTTTGAATTAGTTTTTTCAAGTCTTTTCCCGCACCATCTTGCCTCAAATAGTGTTTTTTGATTGCTAACAACTACCACCAGGGCCAAAATGGGGTCTCTGGCTGGCCAGTGACTTCATGTCACCATCCAGTCCCATTTTCTGGCCAATTGAATCCCTTTATGGGAACCTTCTCTTCACCAATGAGTATTCTTGAGTTCACCTCAGTTTACATCAAAAAGAAAATATGATTCACATTGTATTCACCATGGTGGAAAATGAATGTCACTTGTAATTCCCCAAGGAAAAAACCTGAATTCACTTGAATGTTCACATTGATTCAACCGGGACTCACTTGAAATTCCTTATGGAATAAAAATTTCCAATTAAATATTGTATATTTTGATATCCCAGCTACAATTTCAGTGATCAATATTTTCCACAATGCAATGACAGCTTCATTCTGATTAATTCCAGTATTCATAAAAAAAATTATTTTACAGTTTATTTCATATCACTTTTATGTAAAACTACCACTTCTATAGTACCAATTTCATTGGTGTTTTTCCAGTCTTTCATCTGTGTTTCACATCTGGTTGCATTACTGAAAAATCAGCTCCAAATCAATTTTAGTTTATCCTTCCCAATTGGACCCTACTCCCCCCGTTGGGTAAAACCATCAACGTTCCACTGTCCAAGAAAAAAAAAAAGAAAGAAAAGTCAAACCAAGGAGGGCAATCTGCAAATATAAACAATAGAAGGTGTATCCTAAACCCAGAATTGAGGTTGAATTGTATCAGCAATAGGAGCATCATCCTTGTTGTCGAGTCACTCAGCTTTGTTTTTTTTTTCATTTTTTCCCCCAGGCATCTTGCCAAGGCCCATGGGTCTTGTCCAGTGAGTATTGATCCTAATTCAAATTGATGGGATAAAGAAGAGGATTGCCTCAAGGTTGATGCTGAAGGTGAGTGAGGGTGTCAAGGTGAAGCTGGAGAGAGAGTTAGACGCCTTGAGTGATCTTCACAATCTTGATGACATGTGGTTGCTTGATTTGACCTCAAGAGAGTCACCCAATCCGGCTCCTACTGGATGTTCTTTCACTCTTTGATTGTTTCCCCTTCATCCATGACTCCCATCCTCCTGCTTGCTCAAAAACTGGGAGGCTTCTTCAATCATCAGTCAAATTAGGATCAGGCTTGTGACCAATTTGGGGTCTTAGCCTCCTGGGTTTTGAAACCTATCTCAATTGTCTTTCTCTCTTGTGCATCAATGATCTCTTTAGATCTTCCAAAACTCATTACAGGATACTTTCTACTGCTATCTACATGGTTTTGAAGGGATCTTCCCAAGGTTGGAATGGGATGTTCAGGACTGCCTCTGTACAAAGTTGTGAAATTCTTGCATGCTCTCACTTTCCACATTACCACAAACTTGGTGTTTTTTTTTTTTTTTTTTTTTTTGATCTCAATGTCTGACTACTCAATTGATTCAAAAAAAAAAAAATTAAACAATTAAACAAACATGGTAAGTGATTATTATTATTATTGATTTATGGGTTCTCATTTTTGATATATATAGTCTTCTTTTCAGAAATCTATTGATTCAGAAGATTGAGGGTGATGGTCAAACAACATCAGAGGAGGAGGGTCAAAAGTGCAAGGATCAGAATTGATTTTAGATTGATGTCAATGGAACTGAACTCCAATTCAACCTCAGAATACAAACATATCAGATGCTTAAAGTACTTAAATCAATCAATGTGTGTGTTTTTTTTTGTAGCAGTTTCCACAACTCCCAACCTATCACTTTCAAAATTCTCATCACCATCTTCTTACCAAGCCACCATCAACATCAACATCAAACCAATGGTTTTGAATCCCGTTTTTTTTGAAAAAAAAAAGAATCTCTTCAAGAGACTTCATCTTTCTTTTCTTCAACATCATTCCCATTTGCAATCCTCACTCTCTCACTCACACCCTTATCAACAAGAACAAAAGAATATTGATGGTACTGGATTTTTCAATTTTTTTTCAATTTTTTACATTTTTTTTTTCCTCCAGCGTATTTTTTTTGGAGTTTTATGCTTGATTTGATATTTTTTCCAAAAATTTCAATTGTGTTTTTAAGTAGAGAGTATGTAAAGACTTTCAAACAATCTAAATCCCAAGAACAGAAAATGAATAATACATGCCTTTTATTATTTATTTTTTTAACAATCAAATTTAGCCTTGAAACAGGAGCCCGAGAATAAATGGACCGTTTTAAGGTCAATTGGTCTCATTATTCTTATCTAGCCACTGTACATACGTACGTACACTTAGAAATCCCTTCCTTCAACCCTTGAGTTTCTTCACCTCACTACCAGTGGAGTTGTCAATCCTCTTCATTCGGATTTGATTTTGATCAACGAAACTTTGTCTTTGACCACTTCTACCTTGATCCTCATGGCTGCTCGGACGCTTACCCACCTGTTTCAATCTGCAATTGAAGGCAAGACCATTTGTCAAATCAGTTCATTCCTCAGCCGGTTTAGAGGATTCATCTTTGCACACCTTGTCACTATTACTATTGTGATTATGGTGATTATGATCATCATCATCATCAGATATGATCAAGTGACCACAAGCTTGGGCTACGGCAATCTTGGTGTTCGTTTTGCCCTGTTGAACACTGTAGGTCGTCTTTTTTTTCTTGGGTTCTTTGACATTAGTCTTTGAGTTTGAATTGGACACTTGCTTGCTTTTCAGAGCAGATACCGAAGGAATAATGATTTTGACGTGGTTTGGAATCTGATTTTTGGAGGACCAAGGCTTGTACACGGCCATGATAGTGTCATGGTACCGTTTCAAGGCGCGAGACTTGGTTCCGAGCATGATATAGCTGTTTACCGTGTAAGCAGCTTTGGTCAAGCTGGAGTGGTAGACACAATTTCTCAATCTTCAGAAAACTCTCGCCAAAATCAAGGAAAAACAAGGCTTGATTTGACGTACTAGCAACAAACTGTTCCGCCAGGTAACCTTGCAAAATTAGGTGAAGGATTAAGTTTTCCAATTGCTTTGGATGAAAACAAGGGCAATTGAAATAATGAAGAAAAAAACGATGATGTATTGGGCAGTTAAGCGTTCTCATTCTTCATTTTTAGCATGCTGTCTTTAAGAAGATCAGCCAACCTCTTTAGTGAGTGCAATCTTATTGCAATGCAGTTTGTCTAGTCCCACTACCTTGGGAGCTAGATGGGTTGGCAAATCATTGAAATCTTGGTCAACTTGGCCGGTTTGAATGATTTGAATGATTGAAGGCCCAACGCCACGCATCAAATCCCCTAGTTGGATCATTATTATTTGGATTTTCATTCTATTCATGTAACCAACAACGTGGCAGATGTGACAAGCTTGTATTGTCAAGTCATCGTATAGGATTTGAGAAGGATCTTGTTTGCAATTGTCACAATTTTTACAGGGCTCAGGAGAGAAAGGTAGAGGATTGCCAGAGTTGCAAGTTGAGCGGGAGGTGTTGAAATAGTTGGCAAAGAGGGTACTGCAACAGCGTTACACTTTGACAGCGTATTGGGCCGTAGAGTAAACTGCAGGGGGTGGCAAGACACCATGTCAAAAAAATGGGTTTTGACCAAGATGTCAAAGAATATGAAGGCCTATACGTTTTGTGATCCCATCAGTCTTGGAGGCAACCATTCCAGAGAGTGGGATAAGATCACTTGTTTTACAAAAGAGCAAACAGTCCAAAACATGCCCATCACATCCAGCACGACCTGATTCTTGATAATAACCTTCAGTACTTTTTGGAAGCGTATGATGGATCACAAAGCAAACATGAGGAGCGTCAATACCTAAACTAAGAGAGACAATAAGCGGGCCTCAACACCTATCTGAATCAAAGGAAGAAGGTTTAGATGACTTGAACTCGTCTTACCCATCCCAAGTGGATTCTATGTATTTGTTATGTGTGGGACTGATGGAAGGACTCAGACGCAAAGCATCAGCGTGAGCAGTGGTCAGACCTCCAAGTTGCACCAAAATCCTCCTGTTCGGATGCATGCATCCAAACACTAACATTCTCATGAAACTTCCATGCTTTAATCCAAGTTGCACCAAAATCTTCCTGTTTGGATGCATGCATCCAAACACTAACATTTTCATGAAACTTCCATGCTTTAATCCAAGTTGCACCAAAATCCTCCTGTTTGGATGCATGCATCCAAACAATAACATTTTCATGCAACTTCCATGCTTTAATCCAAGTTGCACCAAAATCCTCCTGTTTGGATTCATGCATCCGAACACTAACATTTTCATGCAACTTCCATGCTTTAATCCAAGTTGCACCAAAATCCTGCTGTTTGGATTCATGCATCCAAACACTAACATTTTCATGCAACTTCCATGCTTTAATCCAAGTTGCACCAAAATCCTCCTGTTTGGATTCATGCTTCTGAACACTAACATTTTCATGCAACTTCCATGCTTTAATCCAAGTTGCACCAAAATCCTCCTGTTCGGATTCATGCATCCAAAAACTAACATTTTCATGCAACTTCCATGTTTAATCCAAGTTGCACCAAAATCCTCCTGTTTTGATTCATGCATCCAAACACTAACATTTTCATGCAACTTCCATGCTTTAATCCAAGTTGCACCAAAATCCTCCTGTTTGGATTCATGCTTCCGAATACTAACATTTTCATGCAACTTCCATGCTTTAATCCAAGTTGCACCAAAATCCTCCTGTTTGGATTCATGCATCCAAACACTAAAATTTTCATGCAACTTCCATGCTTTAATCCAGGTTGCACCAAAATCCTCCTGTTTGGATGCATGCATCCAAACAATAAAATTTTCATGAAACTTCCATGCTTTAATCCAAGTTGCACCAAAATCCTCCTGTTTGGATTCATGCATCCAAACACTAACATTTTCATGCAACTTCCATGCTTTAATCCAAGTTGCACCAAAATCCTCCTGTTCAGATTCATGCTTCTGAACACTAACATTTTCATGCAACTTCCATGCTTTAATCCAAATTGCACCAAAATCCTCCTGTTTGGATGCATGCATCCAAACGAGAAACATTTTTGTGCAACTTCCATGCTTTAATCCAGGTTGCACCAAAATTCTCCTGTTTGGATGCATGCATTGTAGCATGGTGAGACTTGTTGAAATACACTTTGGTGAGAATGTAGCACAGTGAAGAGTGTTGAAATCCACTTCAGTGGGAGTGTAGAAGGGTGAGGTGTGTTAAAAATTAGGTCAGGAGTGTTGATATCCACTTTGATGAGAGTTTAGCAGGGTGAGGCGTGTTGAAAATTGGGTAACAATTCTTCAAATTCACTTTTGTCAGGGTTGGAATGGTGAGTAGTGTTAGAAATTGGGTAAAAATTGTTCAAATTCACTTTGGTGAGGGTTTGCAGGGTGAGGAGTGTTGAAGTCCACTTGGGTGAGGGTGTAGCAGGTTGAGGTGTGTTCCAAATCAGGTGAGAAATGTTCAAAAGTTGGTGAGGTGTGTTCAAAATTGACTGTGGTTTTCAAAGCATTGAGTGAAGTGTGGTTTAATCATTTACATATACCGGTGTTGTGTAATTTAAACTTGTTGGCGGGGCTCAAGTCACCTGGACCACACTTGGGTTCTGTAAGCCAAAATTTTCATGCCTGGCCTACTATATGAGAGTGCACATCACTGCACTGGAAACGGTGAAACTACAACCAAATAAGAGTGTAGTCCCTCCTCTGCCCACCCTCTCATGTGGATGAAATACACACTATGATGAGTCTGTAAAGTAACTTCACTCTTTTTATAAGAAACAAGTTTCTTGTATCAAATAAATGTTGCTTTGTAAGTCTAAGATATTTTCAAACAAAGATTGTTGGGGAGTTGCTCTGGTAAATATTAATTGGCCTTTGCATTCTGGAGACATTGGTTCACATGCGCGAATGAGTCCATTAAGGAAACCATGCAATGTGTGGGCTTTTGTTGTTGATAGTTATTGTTTCTTTGGGCTGTGGCCGCGCCATGCTCAATGGGAATTCCTTCCTACATCTGATTTGAAGTCAAATAGGCTTGAATCAAAAATTAATGCAGGCAGGAAATGGCATAAATATGTTACAGGGGGGCATTTTGAATTTGTACAAATTATTTTTTAAGGCTTTGACTGAAAATCCAAGCTTTTAGCCTTTGAACATAGGTTCAAATTGGATTGGTTGTAGTGACAGAAATAGAAGGGTTTTTTTTGAGATTATGAGTAAAGAGAATCTTCTGAAAAATGATATCCCCACCAGGATGATACATATTTTAGTGCAGAAATCCAACTATATAAAACATGTGGATCAAACAATGAATGCAAAATAAAGGCAACTAAGGCAGCTCCTCAGGTGAGTATTGAGAAAGCATACAATAAACCCTGAAAAGAGAAAGCTATTGAAAATCAATGATTGTTGTGGTTTAAACACATTAGCACCTTTTATGCAGAAAATTGATTGATATGAAGTAAATGGAACACAATAACCCCATCTAGGATGGGAGAATGAGGAAGAATAAGATTTATCTTAGAAAGGAAGATTTACCACCACATGCCTTGACAGTTGTTGAGGAGTTTGTTAAAATGAGTCAGTGCTCTAAACTGAATTGGAGATTTGCCTTGCTTTTCTTATGGAAGTCTCTGCCTGGCTGTCTTGTTTTATCCCAGTATGATTCTTCTTCCCATTACTTTTTACAAGTGCCACCTTGGGTTTGTTTCAACCCTCCATGTGAGACATTTAGGGAGATATCTATTCAAATTCTGCATTTCCTGGCAGAGATATCCATGTTTTTTACATGGAATAAATATTTGAAGAATGAAACAAAAGGCTTTCCTGTAAAACACTATCCATAAAAGCTTTTAATATATTTGAGTGAACTGTGAGTTTAT
Organism: Puccinia polysora; assembly: GCA_025617555.3. Classification (NCBI taxonomy): domain Eukaryota; kingdom Fungi; phylum Basidiomycota; class Pucciniomycetes; order Pucciniales; family Pucciniaceae; genus Puccinia; species Puccinia polysora. Next base: position 20,313,570 of record CM062638.1, read on the forward strand.
TTGAGGTGTTTCCCTTGTGAAATTATATGAGGGAGATCTGTGCATTGAAAAATACTCCTGGGTAATTCAAAATCCCTTGAGTTCTATGGCATTCATGTGCTAAATGAAGGGTTTTGTACCAGGTAAAAAGCCCATGTTGCCAGCTCTGAGATGGGTTAGCCAACTCCAAGGATTAGCTTGAAGATGGGATCCTTGGACAATGTGTGATTGCACTTTTCTACCCACAAGTAAAGTGGGACCTGTTCCCCAGGTGCACCAGCAAAAAGAAAGTGAACTGTCAGCTGATTTGAAGTGATTCCCTTGTGAATTCATAGTGACACTGGCAGACACTTTTTGTTACATTTATTTTTAGTGAAATGCTGGGAAGAGTGTAACACTCATCTCTGAACAGAAAATTCCTTTGGATTTTGCTATAACTTGCTTTATTTTTTTCTCTGTTCATTTATATATTTTTTTGTTGGGATAAATTCAGCACTGATTTCATTTGGCATGGGGAGGGCATTTATGTTTTCATGTATGGATACTCACATCTGTTACATAGACTCTTGATGGCCTGCAATCTTGGCCTTGGAAAAAATGCCAACTGTTTGTAGGAGATGCGGAGCTTTGTGAAATTATAATTTTCAAGCTGTGAAAATTGAGAATTGCAAAAACTGAAAACGGTTTATAACCGTTTTGATTTTTCCAACAAACAAACTTCCTTTACAAATCAATTTCCATGTAAAAAAATCAAAATGTTTCACAAAATTGATTTTTTCCAGAAATATTTCTTGTTTTATCTTGGTGGAAATGGCAGAATTAAAAGTCCATGATTTGGGAAATACAGATGAATTCCAATTTCCAAAAAGGTGAAATCAAGGTGATTCTCATTTTCAGCAGCAGTGAAATCTTCTGGACTTTGGTTTTCCATAAAGGTGAAACCCACAAGAAATATTGTGTACATCATTGTGAAAAATTGAATCAATCATTGTGAATTCATGGGGAATGTTTTGATACTTATGGGGGACAAAAGTGGCCACAAAAGTGACTTCATGTCACTGGTCAGCCAGAGACCCCAATTTGGCCCTGGTGTACTATCAAAATTAATCCTTTCCTTTGATTCCTTATTTACAAGGTTCAGGATCTTGATTCTGGTTACATTTAAATATTTTTGTAACACTCAGGAGGGCAGCCTAACCAGCACCTTTTCCCCTCCACAGCACTGCCTTGGGCTCAGCACTGTTTTGAGTTTTATAATGTATTTTCAAACATGGGAAATGAAGCATGGTCACGCTTTAACAGTTTTAAACTCAAAGTGTGATAAACATGGGGATTTAGCCTGTGATAGACATGGTTTGTACTCTGGGAAATTGCTCACCAAATGGTCAAGGCAAACTTTCATAAGGAAGGTTGGTTGAAGGTTTTTAATCAGTGCTAGTCACACAAAGGAAGACCTCTTGTGGAAAATCTCCTACAAGAATGATCAATATAACAATATACCATCTCCACACCCCTCAGTGCATGCTCACTTGAGGAGAATCTCTGGGTAGCCTTATACAATCCAAAAGAAGGCTTGAATGATGGGCTCAATAAACTAAAAATCAAAAGAAAATTAAGCAAAATCAATGGGAGAAAATATGTTGATGACCAACAATCTATAATGCTAGGGGTAAATTAGCACTAGCAGACCTAAATTGAAAAGGTTTTATGGAGGTCCTCTTTGAAAAAATTGGTAATTCAGGTTGGTTTAATCAAGAAAAATTCATTTGAGAGGGTCACTTGGAGGCCCTATTCTTGGCTACCCCTAAGTCATTGATTATATGCAAGCAATTCCATCATATAGCTATGATTGATTGTACTTTCAAGACAAATAAGTACAACAAACCCCTATTTTACATCATAGGAACTAGTTCCAACCAGTAAAACTTTGGAAAAGCTAATTTTTTATAACAAAAGAAAAATTTGAGTTCTACAGTTGTTCTGTAAATGGGCTAAAAGAGTTGGCCTATGATCCTGAGAGACTTCACAAAGTTTTTGTGACAGAACATGAAAAACTTTGGTCCATGCTCTAGAACAAATTTTCCCTGAGTCAACAAGACAGTGTTTCCAATAGCAATTGTCTAAAAACATAAAAGAAAACGGTGAAAAGTGCTTTACTAATGAAATTGAAGGGTGGCAAAGATTTACGTCTCTTTGGGCTAAATATGGGGCCTCAAATGCAAAGGAGGAGGAAGAGGTCAAAAATGCAGAACTTAGAGTGAGTGCCAAATCACTTGTCTACTTTTAATCTTCCTAGTTTTGGGTTCCTTACATTATTAATTGTACAGATTGTTTCTTTCAGAAGTGAGGATGTGCTCAATTTTATGGATCATAACATCTTCTGTATAAAATAGACTTTTGTGATGGCTTGGACTTGCAAAAACCCAGACCTTGGAAATAAAGAAATTTCTTGGGTTGAAGGGGTCCATGGAAGTCTCAAACAATTCCTTGAAAACTTGTTTGGAAAAATGTTGGATGTTTGGAAAAACCTAGAGAGCACAGTTTCAAATCCAATAAAATTGTTTGAGGCTGCTGTTTATAATTCTCAAATAAAGATTGGAACAGTTCTTCCTACTGAACAAATACCATTGGGATACAAGGTTTCTTTAAAAGCAATCAAACATGTTGGGGATCAATTAGAGAGGTTAAAGCAGAAACATGATGGGGAAGTGTTAACCAATTCATACTCAATGTAAGCTTGCTACTATTGCAGGGCAAGCTGCAAAAGTAACAAAAATAACATAAAATCAGAATATTAAAATTAACTTAAGGAGGAGTAGGAAATACATGAATATTGTTGCAGAAATGGATTCTCCACCCAAAATTAGGTACGGTCACTCCCTCACCCCACCCTTGAAATCCAACTCCTTAGATTTTTAATAATCAAAGGAAGAAAAGACCAAAATACCACAGCACCACTATGGGACTTTTTGGCCAATTAAATATTTCACACCCATAGTCACATACAGGTTTCACGCCTAAAATTAATTCAGAATTGAGGTGTTGTGTATATTTTAGGAGTTACACACGGAAATGTGTTTTGTCACAATTCCTGCACGCACACGCAGCAACCAATAAAACCGCGCATGGCTGAGAAGCAGTACTGCCACCCTTCCAGTGGAACCTGAAAAGCCTTTTACGCATCCCTGAGCCCATGACAAGTACAGAGCCGTGGGACTATGGGCTAACAGAGTGACAGGCGGCCTGAGAAGCCCAGGTACCACCTAAATATGCTACAACCTACACGGGAACATTCTACATAAGTAATAAATGTTCCTGTGGATAGTAGAAAATCTATAAATATATAAAAGTATATAAAAATACCCAAATAACCTTTATACATAATTTTTATCAAATATAATTAAAAATACAAAGAAATGTTGAAAATAAGATAACTACTGTTTGTAAAAAGATATTAAAATACTTTAATATACAATTAGGAGAACTTCAAGGCATACTTATTTTTTGTTACATATTAAGGAAAATGATAATAGGGCGTATCAAAGTTAGCAAACCAGCCATTAGAAACCCGCCATTTTTTTTGACAAAACCCGCCATTTTTAATGGCGGGTTTCTGAAATAAACATACCCCCTAACTGGTGTATTTCAAAATGGTGTGTTTCATGAAAATGGCGGATTTCAATCATCAAACAAGCCATTAAACCCGCCATTTATGCATCATCATCCATCTACCATCCATCACATCAAAAACACCCATCCACATCAGCAAATCCATACCAGTCCCATCTGCATTGCATCGCACACATCTCTATTGTTTTTCACATACCTTCGCATACCCATCTTCACACAAATCCCATCATCATCTCATCACCCCACATCACTCACCACCTTTCTCAACATGTCCAATCAAACATCCCGCCAGCAAGTTGAAAACGCAAAAAAGCTGACTGAACTTTTGCTAATGTTTGACTCCCATTCAGACTCTGATTCAGACTCCAATTTGGAATCAACTTGGTTAGCTTTGAATTCTCTGTTGGCAAAGCGATACATGGTTCTAATAATACAAACTCTCCACAACCCTATGTATGAAAGGCAAAAGCTTCATCTCATCCCTGACTTAAGCTTCCAGCAACTGTTCCAAACTTTGTTGCCTTATTTCATGAAACTTTTGGCAATGATTGAAGACCACCACATCTTCCAGAACAATTCTTGCAATCCTCAACGCGATCCAGCCATCCAACTTGCCGTTGCTCTTTGTAGATTGGGTTCAAATGGAAATGGAGCAGCAATCCATCGATTGGAAAATCTATTCTCAGTCAGTTACGGAAGCATTGACTTATACACCAAAAGAGTCATGATTGCTATCCTATCTTTCCGTCTCTTGGTCCTTTCATGGCCAACCAAAGAAGAACGCAAGGAGATATCTCAAGTAATGGAGACAGAAGGCTTTCCTGGTTGCATTGGTTTTGTTGATGGAACCACCATCCCCTTGAGTCAAAAACCCAACCTAGATGGCAACCACTATTTTGATTGTAAAAAAAGGCAATTGATTCATTTCTTTTCCAATCGCTATGATAAAACTTTGGATCACCCCCTGACCAAATATGTTCCATCTCTTTGTTTAGATACTCCGTGGCACTAAAGCTTGTTTGCAATAACAACAAGAAGTTCATCTCCCTCCATGCTGGCCTTCCAGGTTCTTGTCATGATTCATATGTTTTCAATCGGATGCAGATTGCCCAACAATCAGAGATCTACTTTGACCAAGATCAATACCTTCTGGCCGATTTGGCTTATGCTAGTGGGAAATATGTAGTTCCAGCATACCGGAATGTTTTGTCCAATGATCAAGGAAAAACCAATTTTAACCATCATCTTGCCAAATCACAAGTTTGGATTGAGCATGCCATAGGAATTCTGAAAGGAAGATGGGCCAGCTTATGGGAGATGCAAAACTAGCTCCAATGTTCCAAAGATATGAGGTTCCTCATCAACTTGATTATCACTTGTGTAATCCTTCACAACCTTTTGGCCAACATCAAAGATGAATGGGACAAAATATTCCAAGATGATATTCCTGATCCGCCTCAAGTCATCCCTGTCTCATCTGGTCCCTCATCTTCTTCTATGAGAGAGCGGATTCTTCCTCTCACCCTTGCTTGCTTTGATGAGTGATTTTTGATTTTTAAATTGGTAAAAATTCCCTTCACCCTATTTTTTTGGTTTTGGTTGTTTACCCAAGATTCATAGGCTGAGTTTTATTTTTATTTTTTTTTTAGTGGACTTGAATCCAAAAACACCTCCACCTCAAACCCTGCCACTCACCAAATGCCACCCCCCTCCCCCTCACCACTCAACCCCTTCAACCTCACCCCACTCACTCACCGGTCAAACCCTGCCTCCTCCTCACCAAACCACCTCACTCATCACCACCACCTTACTCACCACCACCACCTCATCTCACCTCACTCACTGAATCCCCTCCTCCTAATCCTGGTAAGCCCCCTCCACCCTCTTCCTCTTCCTTCCCCTCACCAGTTGCTGATCCTTTGATCATTCAACCTTTAGTCCCCCCCTGGATCCATTTCTCTATCCATCAAGGTGAGCCCCTCCCCTCCTCCAATTACTCCTCTCATCCATTGAGCAATCGATTGCCAATGTTGGGGGTATTTTATTTGAATGAGATGGTGACATTATGAAAACCAAGGGGCAAATAAACAAAATGATTGATGTTTCAGGCATGGCGCGGCCACAGCCCAATCAATCAAATACCATCATCTATTAGAAAGCACTTTGCATGGTTTCCTTAATGGACGCATTCATGCAAGGCATTCAATCTCCGGCATGCTTTGGTTGAAAAACCAAAGCACCTTTTAGGGAAACACGGAAAGAGTGAAGAATGGGATTATTAACTTTTTTCAAGGGAGTAGTGGATGGATCCTTCATTGCAAAATTTAAATGCTTGAGGGGAAGGGAAGAATGTTGCAAAGAGGCAAGGCAAGTAGATGCAGCCTTTTATATTAATGTCAATGGGGTCCACCAGCCTGTGGAAGCATTCATCATTGACTCTGTTTTTGAGCCCGTTGTGAGCATCACTCAAGCGCAACTGCCATTTTCTCCTGAAATGTCATGATTCAGGATACAGCTGCAGCTTTGAGAGCGGGTCAAATGGGGCGGGGCAACAGCTCGGACATTGTGGCAGCCATTGCCATTGCTGCTGACAGCTGACCGTCCCCCCCTTGGTTGCTGGGTGGTGGGGGGGTGATGAAATCCCACCCTTGCTGGGGGGCTTCACCCCCTGGCCTGAGAACTTCCCCCCTTGCTCGCAGCTAGCCAATGGGGGGGGGGGGTGATGAACAAGCCGCCACATGCAAACAGGAGGCTGCCCACATTGCCCGCGGCCTCCCCCCTCTCGGTTGGAGCTGGCAGGTGGGGGGAGGTTCCCCCATTGCTTGCAGCAAGCCCGCGGCCATCTCCGTTGGCCATGCTTGCATCTGTGGGGGGCCATTCCCCCTCGCTCGCAGAAAGCCCGTGGCCATCTCCATCGGCCATGCTTGCATCTGTGGGGGGCCTTTCCCCCTTGCTCGCAGCAAGCCTGGTGGGGGGCGGTTCCCCTCTTGCTTGCAGCAAGCCCGCCGCCATTTCCCATTGCCATCCCCCCTCGCTTGCATCTGTGGAGGGCGGTTCCCCCTTGCTCAAAGCAATCCCGCAGCCATCTCTGTCGGCCATGCTCGCATCTGTGGGGGGCGGTTCCCCCTTGCTTGCAGAGAGCCCGGTGGGGGGTGGTTCCCCCCTTGCTCGCAGAAAGCCCACCTCCATCTCCCACGGCCATCCCCCCTCCCTCGCATTGCAAAGCATGATCAGACTAAGCTAACAATCTGAATTTATAGGAGGTCATTGTTGTGGCGTATGTTTGACCCCGAAGTATTTCAGCGCTGGAAATGGTTGACATATTGGGCCAGTGTCTGTATATCAATGAGATTGCGGCCTGTACAACGGCATAATCCATTGGGCCTTTTCAATGGTTGTCAATGTGAGAGGATTAGCACTTGGTCAGTCAGGCCAAATTGTTTCATTTGCAACCTTGGGTTTGAGTATAACTGTGATCCCTTTGCAGGAAAGTATGATGTTCAAGACCATTCTGTGACAGGGTCTGGTTTGATTTAACCCACAGTGGCACTGCCTTGAGCGGAAAATTGTCTCCTTGCCCACATCAGGCTCAAAAAACTGGGCCAAATTGCTTTAGTTGCAAGCTTTGGTTCAAATCAGACTGCGATTTCTTCACAATAAGTATCTGGTCAAACCAAAGTTGCGGTTAGCCATGGTTTCATTGCCCAATGCGTCAGCCCCAGATTCCAAGTACTTCCTAGACAGTTACATATCATTCAAGATTTATGGGCTGTCAAAGTTATTGGGAGTCCTATTTTGAGTTTAGCAAGTTTGTTCATGTTTTTTCCTTCAAACAGTTTGAAATGGTAGTAATTTGAAGATCAAATGTGTTCATTAAAAAGAATGCTCTCAAACGTTGTTGTAGTAAGAAATAATTTGTTTTTCTTTCATCCATGCAAATATATTTACAAGCCCAGCATTTGAGTAATCTGCTGTATTTATTATACCAATCTACCACTGCCAATGCAAGCCAAAGCTACTGATACCTTATCCTTTTTTTTGTTTGCCCGTGCTTCCCTCTCCTTTTCCAGTTGCACTTGCTGCCGATCATTCTCCTTTTCCTCTTTTTGAAACTCTAGCTCAGCTTGTTTCAACCTCCACTCAGCATCCAATTTTTGTTGATTAGCCAAAGTCTTGGCTTGCTGCTTTTAACCATCCATGGCCAGTTGGCGATCCCACTTTTGCTTTTCAAACTGAAGTTTATCTGATTCAATTTGTGATTTCACTGTTTTTTGGAGGGGAATGGCAATGAGCATGATTTTGAAAGCAAGGATATTGAATCAATCAACTTACATGAATCTTGCTTCTCCATGATTTCTTCAAAGCCCGAAAAACTGGAAGTGTTTCTCCTCTTTTGATGACTTTTGGGGTTGACATTGATGGAATTGGAGGCCTTTTGCTTACCCTTGACAGAGGAGGTTTGAGTCTGAAAGTCCTCACTAGTATTTGAATGCAATGTGGGAGGCCCCATTGGCTTGAGTTTTCAGCCAATCAAAAATGGATGAGGCTGTTTTTTTACAATGTAAATCAGTCAGGAGCAACCAGACAGAATCAAAAACAATTTAGTTCCTTACTTGAGCAGATGTTGATGGCAACGGTGATCCAGGAATAACATCCTCCTCATTGGGCAAGTTCTCCGGTTGTTCTGCCCCAGGAAGAGAGCAATCAAAAGAAGGAAGTGAGGGGTCCAAGGTTGGGATCGACTGATCAATAAATACCAAAGTAGAAGTGATTGGAGCCAATTGTGTTTGAATATCCTCCTCTTCATCAGATGGGGGCCACTCCAAGGCCAAGGTTTCATCAAGTTCCCCGTTGGTAGGCTGAGCATCCCCAGCCAAGTCCTCAGCATCAACGGAATAGGATTGTTGGGCATCAAAAGCAGCTAGGGGGGTGATGTTGGCCTTCTTTCCAAAGATTTCATCCATTTGAATATAAAAAGGACAAATGGAGTCCAACTTATCAACCACCGAGTTGATTCCTTTGGCTTTGTCCAAGTTGGTGATACCAAAGCCAGTGGAGAAAGACATGGAGTGGGCCTTTTTGTACTTGGCTTGATAGTTTTTGAACCGCTCCCTCATCTGTTTGGATGAAAGATCCAGCCTACCTTTTGTTTTGTTCTTGAGTTAATTGGCCATCAGGAGATAAACATTGACCTTAGAGGATTGAGGTCGGCCAACACGTGTTTTGTTGTTGGATCCAAAGCAGGCATCGTAGTTGGAGGGAATTTTCAGCCAGTTTGCCAGGATGATGTGATCAGCTCTCTTGAGGTGACTTGAGCCCTTGGAAGCTGATGGGGGAGGATTGTTTGTTGTGGAGTTCCTTGGCGATGTTCTCTTGGGTGTGTTGGACTTGTGGGGGGAGGTTTGCTGAGGGGCCATTTGAAAGAGTTCGGGCTACGCAAGTGATGAGAGCGATAAAGTGATGAGAGTGGTGAAGTTTTTAGAGCGATAAAGTGGATGAGAGTGATCAAGTGATGAGAGCGGTTAAGTGATGAGAGCGGTTAAGTGATGAGAGCGGTTAAGTGATGAGAGCGGTTAAGTGATGAGAGTGATGAAGTTTTGAGAGCGATGAAGTGGATGAGAGTGATCAAGTGATGAGAGCAATAAAGTGATGAGAGTGGTCAATCAATTTTATGATGAGGGTGGGGGTAAAAAATTTTCCAATGAGGTCGGAGGTAGAAGGAGGTTGGAAGACAGGGGTGTATGATGCGGACAGGTGGTGGAAGCATTTAAATACTTTATTTGAAAAAACCCACTTATTTCAGGTTAACTTTGACACGTCTGATCTGAAATAAGTGGGTTTTTTTGATTTTTAATGGCGGGTTTGAAATGGCTGATTTGGGTTGAAAACAGCCATTAAACAATGGCGGGTTTGGTTAACTTTGATACCCCCTAATGTAAAAATATTACATGAATTATCATAACTTATATTTTTAAGGAATTATTTTCAGTAAATAAACTGCCTTTTTGAAAATAAGGAGTAAAATAAATATCATGATTTTACTCCAATTATTCAATACATAATTAGAACCCACTTGAGATCTGATTTCCCATAGGAATTCCTATTAAAAGGATTATTAACATACTGGGAACATTTACTAAGGATAATTAATTAAATAATAAATAATATTTACAGGTTAGTGTTATTCACACGTCCAAAAATCAATTAAAAGGTAGAATAATTCCCATAACCTGTGGAATTAGATTTTACCCATGCTAAAGCACAAGAACACGTGACAGTCTGCCACTGGTTACCCTGCTAGCCTTAGCATCCGTCCGTTTGAGCCCCTGTATCCCTCAGAAGGACCAGGATTGGGACTCAAAAAGCTATAAATATAGAGATCTTTTAAGGATATTGATACCGAGAGACCCAGTTATATTTATCCAGAAACATTTCCAACGTAATCAAATAATTATGAAAGACAATTAAGTGATTTAGTAGTTTAGTCTGATTAATAATATCCGTCCCCAACCCTTTTTATCAATTTTAACTGCTGAACAACCTTTTTAATCCCAGTAATAGGTTTAACCCATCAGTGCACGTCCCAAACAGGTCCCTAAAGGATTAAATAATATACCAGTGAGAATTATTATCCTTTTTATGTTCAGGGAGCTTGGTTAAAAGGACCTGCCACTCCATCCTGTACTTTATATACATATTATCTTTGGGCAATATATCTGTTAAGAATATAAATTAAAGGTTCCAAAGTAACAAGGTATATGTGTTTACAAAGTGAATTCCTGGAAGAGAGGTGTTAAAGATCCCCAATATTGTTGTGGCCCCTCTATTAATTTATTTAATAATCATTTTATTAATATTGATTTATAATATTAAACCATTACCAAACCAATCAACCTTGCAATAAGCTTTATAAAAATATTGTACAGATTTTTGCTTCATTTATTGAAGAATATATTTATTATTTATTCTATCACCTCTTGTAGCTGAAGGATAGCAATGGTCTTGGCATCCAGGAGGCTGACAATTGGGGGTCTTGCAAGGAAAAAATTCCATTTTATTATATTTAATACCTTGGACCAGACATTTCACATAAAAATTAAACCAAAGATAATTTATCTGACTTTTTCAACCGTGATTTATAATGTTATTCTTTTGAAGTGGATTTAAAAAAAATTGAGAATTAATAATCTATTCTTTAAATCTTTTCAAAATAAGAAAATAAAAATACATTAAAAATTATAAACCAACTGGTTGGGAGGCTGTAACTCAAGCTGAGAAACTTGATATTTCTTCTGCACGCAAACACTGAGATAAAATCTTTCAACAAGAAGATCTTGAGAGGCGTATCAACATTCAGGTCCTATTAAGGAAGCATAAAGCTTGGAAGAAATACAGTATAAATTACTTTATAAAATATAAAAGTAAGCATAAAACCATTTAATACCATAATATTTTTATTAAAATAATATTAATATATTTTAATGACCAATAAAATATCTCTCTACCATCAGTGACTCCTCCTATTCTAGAAACCACCATCACTGAAGTTGATCTATTGGATCAAGAAGTCCCAGATATATTTGCAGGCCCTGAAAAAATTGATTGGACTGGAGAAGACCTCATTGGAACACACCAAGACCCTGTAGAATTACCTATTAAGGACAAATACAATCCTAATACAGTCTTGGTAACTTTGAACATCAACTTAAGTAAGTTTTAATAAAATTATCCTCACCAATTTTTATTTAGAAAAATACTTACAAAAACTTTATTCAATATGAATAGAGTTTTTGTAAGGGCCTGAGGAAGAATTCCCTCCTATGGATCTTTGCCAGGAGCCCCCAGTAACCGTGGGACCACCAATAATGACAACCATGATGGGACTGGAACCCGTGAATAAAATGTTGATGGACAAGGAACAGCCCCAAGTAATTCTGCCCTCCCCCAACCTAGAGCCGGAGAAGGTTGTATAATTAAGCCCCCCTCCATTACAGGAAGGTTCCAAGCAGCCACCCCAGCAGAATCTGGCCAAGGAAACCAGGATCAAAGACTTAGTCAGAGAGCACGTGAAATATTGGGAAGAGTTCAAAGAAGCCCAAGCCAAAGAGGACATGGTATCTATGAAAATGATAATCTCCCAAGCAAAAGCTACCCAGATAGCTCTTCAGAAAATGATTCCAAGGAAAGAGGTAGAATCCTACTTAGAAAAGTGGAATCCTTGGGATCAATTAGCCCAACTGAAAGGAAGAGGATCAGGAAAGAAGAGATCTTCTTCCCATCCAAAGAAAAAGTGAAAGAAGGATTGGGATCAGATAATATCCTTATCTCAAAAGTTGAAAAAGGTGTACCACAATTAGCCTCTAATTCTGAACCCAGTGTCTTGTCTAAACCAAACTCTGATGTAATTACTTCTTTTTCTAATGATATGCGCCACAATTTCAAAATTTTTTGTGGAAATTTGGATGTTTTTTACACCCAAATGGATAATTTGGCCTCAGTAGTAGCCAAATTAATCAATAACCAATCAAAATCTGTAGCTATTGAAGATATTAAGGAGCATACAGAACAATTATTTGAGACAATAAAAAAAGGTAAAATTAGACAGACTCAAGCCATTGAGAATATGTTATCAGTTATCCAAAAGATTTTATTATGTCTTTTCAGCCTTTAAAATAATAATTAATAAATACTACTAACAGCTCCATTCTGCTCCTTAGTGAGAAATTATATCTGCTTAATATCAAAGTGGACCTGCAACTTAATTTGATAAAGAATGATCTTAGAGACTTAAAAGTCTGTCTGACCAACCCCTTGGGGAGTACCACAGAGGAACCAATACCTCCCAGACAAACAACTACCCCTTATGCACCACCCCTAATAGGAATGCATAGGAGTGACACTTTCAGGCCTATTCCTACTCCTGAAATGGAACAAGCCCTCAAAATTTTACCCTCAATCTCTGAATGGCCTACTTTCTCTGGTGAAGGAGAGTACAACCACATAAATTTTAGTAAATTTATTGACTATACCATAAACTCTTATGACCTACCAGAAGCTATAGCCTTATTCATGCTTCCCAGACTCTTTGAAGGAGTAGCATTAAACTGGTTCATTAGTAAGAGAGAAGAAGTAGGATTGTTACCATGGAATTCTTGGAAAATCTTAATTAAAGAAAAATTTGGTTCTAGAATGTGGATAAAAAAATGATGACAAATTTCAAAAATTTCTCATTTGAAACCTCAAAGTATAAACCTTAAAAATGTTGCTTAGAACAGAAAAGAAGACTAGACTGCTTCTATCCAGATGCAGATAAAGAAGAAGGTAATGAAAGACTTCTCAACCTGTGTCCTGGAAATCACGACCATAGTTTGAGATTCAGAATGAGTATGGATGCTGATTTACCAACTGTAATCAATGTTTTAGAAGAATTAATAGATATGAATGGGTTTGAAAAGAAGGCTCCGTCTAGACCCCAAGATACCTTCAATATTAAAAAAACCAGAGAGAAACCTCCTCTGATAAATATCCCTGATAATAAGAAATTTAATGAAAATAAGGATAAAGAAATAATGCCTGCAACTTTTTGGAACTGTAACAAAACAGGGCATATAACACAAGACTGCCCATTTCAAAAGAGAAAGATTGCAGTTATCGAAGGAGAACAGGAGATGGAAGGGAATCAGAACTATGAAGATACAGCTGATACTGAAGGATCTCTTTCTGAATGTGAATTGATCCTTACCAAACCTATCAATGTGATAGAAGCAGATATAGGCACTTCTATAGAAATCAATAAAATCCATGGTGACTCCAGTTTTCCCCAAAAATGGGACCCCACCATAATCCCAGACATGTCACTGATGTTAAATCATTAACAGTTAAACCTATGAGTGGTAAAATTTTTACTACTGTTCAAACTTGTTATGCAACAGGATTGTATAAGGACAGACCTATAAGGTTGCTACTTGACAGTGGAGCTTTCTGTTCATGTGTTTGTACTGAATTCTTGAACAAATGGGATCACAACTGCAAAGATCACCTTTTGCCCATCCCAAAAGCAAATTTTAGTTCTTGCAACTCCACTATGAATGCTATTGGAGTATGGACTGCTCCCATAATACTAACCCATACCAAAGGATCTTTGAGGATCCAAGTGGAATTTGTAGTATTTCTCAACCAATTATTTGACTACCTGATAATAGGAAATGATGCTTTATGTCTATATGGCATAGATTTATTCCAAATTAAAGGAGGGTATTTCACTGTGGGTGGTAACTGGGACAAGAAGTTAAACATATGCACTTTCCAAACCAACTTCCCCTCTTCTACTTATCAAAATCACCTAGAAGAATTCAATCAAGAATACTTCTCTCAAGCAGCTCTAAATCAGAAAATTTCTGAAGATCAGAAGAAAGATATATTGACAGTCTTTTTTTGAGAACCAACATGCTTTATTTACTAGAGATCATCCCATTGTTGATATTGAAGGACATGACATGGTATTGAACTTGAATATTAAAAATACTTATCCAACTAACCTAAGAAGACCAGCTTATCCAGCTAGTCCTAAATCTAGAATAGATCTTGAGGAAAAAATCCAAGAAAAAACAAATCTACAAGTATTAAGGATAGTAGGGCACAATGAAAAAGTACATGTGACCACACTTGTAATCATAGCTTGGCATAATGATAAGTCAAGAATGGTAGGAGACTTCAGAATGCTGAATAGCTATACTCAACCAGACTATTATCCTATATTCTGGATTGATCATGCTCTGCATAACTTGTCCAAAGCTAGATATATCACTACTATGCATATGCTTAAAGGGTTCCACCAGATACCTATAAGCCCTGAAAGCAGAAGGTTTATGAGAATAATCTGCAATTTGGGAATATATGAATACCTTAGGAGGACCTTTGGTATAAAGAATGCTGCATCACACTTCCAGAGAACAATGTATACAGTTCTAGGTACTTACATTGGAAAAGGGTGGATGATGGTATATAAAGATGATGTTATCATATACTCTGATGATTGGGATACTCATATAAATCAAATAAGCTTATTCCTCCAAAATATCTCCAAAGCAGGATTCAAAGTCTCCATGAAGAAATGCAACTTTGGATATGGAGAACTGAAAGCTCTAGGACATATAGTCTGTGGTCTAACTTTAGCTGCCAACCAGAATAAGATAGCTGCTGTAATAAACAGACCGATGGCTCAGAATGAAACGGATTTTCTATCATTCATTAGTTTTTGCAGTTACTACGGATAGTAAATCCCATAGTTTTCTATGCTAACTAAAAGTCTGTATGAAATATGCAACAATAACACTCTCTTTGAAATGAAACATGAGAGATTGAGAAACTATGAGGAATGAAAAATAGCTTTGACCTCCATTCCTCTACTCATTCAACCAGATTACTCTAAACAATTTAAACTGTACATTGGAGCCTGTATGGAAGGGTTAGTAGCTGCCTTACACCAAGGAAGAATAGAAGAAGACAAACCAGTGGAGAAACCAGTACTTTTCATATCTGGACAGATCAAATATACTAAGTAAAGATATGGAGCCAGCCAGATGGAATGCTTGGCTCTAGTATGGGCTCTAGAAAAGCTACACTATTATTTAGAAGGCACCACTTTCCAAGTGATCATGGAATTTAATATTGTAAAACAATCATGAAAATGAAGACTCCCAGCAGACATATGCTCAGGTGGCAAATTGCTATACAACAGTATAGAGGCCAGATGACTATAGTGCATAAAGCTGGAGCCAAACACCAGAATGCTGAAATTGTAAGTGAGAATGCTTTTCCTCATGACCCTAGCAATCCAGCATATGAATCTGAGGATCAGGATATCTTTCCTATCTTAAAAATTAATCTTTTTGGATTAGATGCTCCAATCATGGGAATAAACTTATGTGAATTAGATACTGCTTTCTTCAATCTAGGAAGAGAGAACTGCTCCTCTGATATCAAGCTGCTAATTACCATTATGGAATGTGAATCCCCAGAAGCAGCCCTGATAAATAGTTTGCCTGCCCCATTACTTAAACCCTATAAAGCAGGAAAGTTTACTCTTTGGGATGGTCTCCTTTAATACATACACCAACATTCCAGTGTATTGTTACTAAGTGACAAAGAACATATACAACACATACTCCAGGAGTGCCAAGACAACTTTTCATCAGGGCATTTATCAACTGAAAGGACCCTGGAGAAAGTAAAACAGACTGCTTGGTTGATAGACCGGAAAGAAATCACTATTAAGCATGTTACTAGCTGTGAGACTTGACAAAAATCTAATAAAACTACTGGAAAAAGTCTTGGAATCCTACAAAAGATCTCTGAACCCAATATTAGGTGGGAAATAATTAATATGGATTTTGTCACAGGCCTCCCCCCTGGAGGTAAACACTCATTCAACTCTGTCCTGCTTATAATTGATGGATACTCTAAGAAGGAAATATTCTTGCCTAACCACGAAGAAGAAAGTGCTATGGATGTAGCTTTACTATTTTGGAACAGGATTAAAGCTGATGTTGGTATACCTAAGATTATAATCAGTGACAGAGACCCCAAATTCACCTCTGAATTTTTGAGGAATCTAAATGATATACAGGGTACTACTTTTGAATTTTCTACAGAAAAAAATCCTCAGACTGATGGATTAGCTGAAAGAATGATACAGACTTTAGAGGATATGTTAAGAAGGTTTTGTAACTTTGGTCTAGAGTACAAAAACTCAGATGGTTATTGCCATGATTGGGTAAGCCTACTCCCAGCCCTGGAGATGGTTATAATAGCAGAAAAAATTCTACTACCAAAGAAGCCCCTTACATACTAGAAAGGAGATGGATTGTAAAACTCCCTACAAAAAACTTGAACCATAACTTAGAAAAAATTCATCCTACATCTCTTCACTTCAAGAAAATGATAGACATGGAAAATAATCATGCTCAAAAATGTGTAAAAAAGTAGTAGAATACAGGAAACAAAGATGGGACAAATCACACAGAGAACCTGACTTTAAAATAGGAGATCAGATCTTGATATCTACTGCCAACTTCAACAATTTAGCAGGTAACAGAAAGCTTTTACCAGCCTTTGTAGGACCTTTTGTTATCAAGAATAAGCACGGCAAAAACTCTGTAGAAGTAGTCTTGAGCGAAGAGTTATCAACAAAGCATCCAGTATTCCCTGTTAGCATAGTGAAGCACTTTCAACCAAGAGAAGGTATCAACCTCCCTCCAGTAATGATCCCAATAGAACCAGACCTTGTGAAAGAAAAAGGGAAAGTCAGGAGGATATTAAGAGAAAAGAAAGAGAGAGTGCAAGGAAAAGATGTTAGGCTATACTTGGTGAAATACAAAGGAGAATCTGTAGACAAAGATGAATGGTTACCAGAAAATAATATACCTGATGGACCAATACATCTTAAAAACTACACAGCCAGTAAGAGGAACTGAAACACATGTGGAATTAATTTTTTTTCCCAACATACTCCAAATTTTTTTTCAGATATGGCAATATCTTGGAGTGGGGGATCTCAGCTTGCTACTATTGCAGAGCAAGCTGCAAAAGTAAAAAAACTAAAATAAAAATAAGAATGTTAAAATCAACTCAAGAAGGAAGAAAAGACCAAAATACCACGGCACCAATATGGGACTTTTTGGTCAATTAAATATTTCAGACAAATTGTCACGTATAGGTTTCACACCTAAAATTCAGTCAGAATTTGGGGTTGTGTATATTTTAGGATTTACACATGGAAATGTGTTCTGTCACAATTCCCGCACGCAGCCGTGGCAACCAATAAACCCGCGCGCGGCTGAGCAGCAGCACTGCCAAACTGTCAGCGTACCCTGAAAAGCCATTTACGCAGCCAAAGCTCTTCATCTCAATTTCATAGTTAGGAGGAAGAAACTGAAAGCTCATTTGGCTTGGTGCCTTTGGAATACAATTCCTTTTAAAAGGATGAAGCAGACGCAATGGAGGAGTAAACAGAAGCTCATCTTTGGTGATTAGTGATTCCTTTAATGAGATTAGAATTGTGGCTAAATACTTATTGATTTTAGAAAGTAAATTAACTCAATAAAATACCTGAGAACTTACATAAGTTCTTGGGTGAGGTTAGGGACCCAGTTAGTGATGGAAATTGTGGTTTTGAAATCATTTCTAAATGACTTGGCCATGAAGAAAAGGGTTGGTTTGAAGAATAAGGGGTGATATTCTGAGATCCTTGGCAGATGTAAAGATGTTGAAAAGATAGAAAAAAGACTTGATTTTAATTAAATCAAAGAAAAGATCCCCTCTTAAAAATGACTTTCAAAGCTTGACATGGCTCAAATAATAGCTGATACTTATGGAAGAAAAATAGGTTTCATTTCATTGGAATCATGTTGTACTTTCATTCCTACAAAAATGGATGTAAAAAAACAATCAGATCCTATTTTTTATTTGCTTTTTCATTGGGTGCATCTTGTAATTAAGGGAGATGTGAGTCCAATCCAACCCATAGTTTCCAAAAAACCTTCCATGATTTCTCAAAGAGAAGCTTGCTGGGTTGATCACCTCCAAGATCAACTTGAGTTGTATTCTAACTTATAAATTAATTTCATCATTTGGGTTTGGTCTAACATGCTGATATTGTAATTCTATCAACATAAAGGGTTATTAACTTTTGAACATCATGATGTTGATTTTTTTGAGTTAAAATTATTATGATGAGTTTTTTGAATGATATTTTAATGGTAAGTCAGTTCAAGTTGTGATGGGCTGATCCCATCACAAGATTAACCTATGCTGTGCTTGTGATGGGATCAGCTTAACACAAGTTGAACTTGTTTTTTTTGGTGTTTTTACTTTAGGTCTGGTCAAAAGACTTCTTGTATTTTTGGGCTGGTCAAAAGGCTGGTATTTCTTTTGGCACTTTTACTTTAGTTCTGGTCAAAAGACTCTTAATTTGGGGATATTCAATTTGAACTTGCATTTTTTACTTGAATTGGAAGAAAACCAGTTTGTTGTCTTCAGTGTTTTATGTTTTTGTTTTCATTTATGGATAATGTTAAATTCACAACTCTTTTAGTCGTTTACACAACTCTGTACACGACTCAATGGGCCTTTTGGAACCCTACACAACTCAAATGGGCTGTTTGGCATGCTACACATCCCGTTTGCAATGTGTGGCAAGCTAAACAACTGAAATCAAGTTGTGTAGCTTCCACTGAATAATAAATAATGAATAATAAATAAAAAATTATAAATTATAAATTATTATAAATGATAAATGATAAATAATAAATAATAAATAATGAATAATGAATAATAAATAATGAATAATAAATAATAAATAATAAATAATAAATAATAAATAATAAATAATAAACAATAAATAATAAATAATAAATAATAAATAATAAATAATAAATAATAAATAATAAATAATAAATAATAAATAATAAATAATAAATAATAAATAATAAATAATAAATAATAAATAATAAATAATAAATAATAAATAATAAATAATAAATAATAAATAATAAATAATAAATAATAAATAATAAATAATAAATAATAAATAATAAATAATAAATAATAAATAATAAATAATAAATAATAAATAATAAATAATAAATAATAAATAATAAATAATAAATAATAAATAATAAATAATAAATAATAAATAATAAATAATAAATAATAAATAATAAATAATAAATAATAAATAATAAATAATAAATAATAAATAATAAATAATAAATAATAAATAATAAATAATAAATAATAAATAATAAATAATAAATAATAAATAATAAATAATAAATAATAAATAATAAATAATAAATAATAAATAATAAATAATAAATAATAAATAATAAATAATAAATAATAAATAATAAATAATAAATAATAAATAATAAATAATAAATAATAAATAATAAATAATAAATAATAAATAATAAATAATAAATAATAAATAATAAATAATAAATAATAAATAATAAATAATAAATAATAAATAATAAATAATAAATAATAAATAATAAATAATAAATAATAAATAATAAATAATAAATAATAAATAATAAATAATAAATAATAAATAATAAATAATAAATAATAAATAAAAAATATTAAATAATAAATAATAAATAATAAATAATAAATAATAAATAATAAATAATAAATAATAAATAATAAATAATAAATAATAAATAATAAATAATAAATAATAAATAATAAATAATAAATAATAAATAATAAATAATAAATAATAAATGATAAATAATAAATAATAAATAATAAATAATAAATAATAAATAATAAATAATAAATAATAAATAATAAATAATAAATAATAAATAATAAATAATAAATAATAAATAATAAATAATAAATAATAAATAATAAATAATAAATAATAAATAATAAATAATAAATAATAAATAATAAATAATAAATAATAAATAATAAATAATAAATAATAAATAATAAATAATAAATAATAAATAATAAATAATAAATAATAAATAATAAATAATAAATAATAAATAATAAATAATAAATAATAAATAATAAATAATAAATAATAAATAATAAATGATAAATGATAAATGATAAGTGATAAATGATAAATTATAAATAATCTGGTTGTGTACAGTGGTACAAAAATCAAAAATTCCCATTATGGGGGTATATGCCCCCCCAGGGGTTGCGCCTGTTTAGAAAAACCCTTTGGAGTAGTGTATGGGCCCCCACGCGTTGAGGGGCCCTACATAACTCCCACAGGTTGTGTGGGGCCCTACAAAACTCCCACAGGTTGTGTGGGGCCTTACACAACTCCCACGGGTCGTGTGGGGCCCTTTACAACTCCTGCAAAACTGGAGTTTTGAATTTATCATTACCCTTTATTTATTTATTTTTAATTATTTTTATTTTATTTCTTATTTTCTTGTTTTTTTGAACCACAAATTCAACCTTTTTTTATCTTTTAGTTCATTTCTGTTTTTTTTGTATTTTCATTTTGTTTATATTAGTTTATTTTTTTGGCCCACCAGACTTGTAGCCGTTTGGCACGGCTGAAAGACTACATTCAAGCCATGAAGAGCTGCACACCACTTGAATGCTGTTGGGCTGGCAATGTGGCATGGCAATACAACTACATTTGAGCGATGTGGGGCTCTAAATGTATTTGATGTAGTAATGCGGACACCACACGGGGGTCTGGTGCTGTGTGGAGTACACCCTGAACACAATCAAAGTGTTTGGGGCTCTGCACGGCTCCAATGTACCCATGTAGCTGTGCCAAAAGCCTCAAAGGAGTTGTGTACATGGCTCATTTGAACCATTAATTTTTCATCACCCTTTATGGATTTGTGTGCCATCCCTCTGATTACTTAATAAATTTAAAATAATTTAAAAATTTCTGGTAGCTCTGAAACCTCACAAGAATATATATTTATGATAAATACTCTTGGTTATTTCCCATGGGTTCAAGACTTTGGGGTTATTGGTTGCACTCACTGAGAAATATAAAATCACCTTGAGGGAGTTGGAATGAATGCAATTCAAATTAATGAACTCTTTTCAGCTTCAAAAAATTCTCAAAAAAAATTAAATGAAACAAAACTTTGAAAAAAATATGTTTTTATATTTGTTTATTATTTCTTGAGATTTTTGGTTAATTCTTTCCCATATTTTTTTGAATTTCTTGAAGGAAAAGGATGCCTTTTTAAGATTTTCAAGGAAACAATACTAAAAAATATTCCATTCCTTTTGTTATATCTTTTCATTAAATTATTGTATATCCCATCAATAGGTTCATTTTCCACATTCAATTCTTCAATTTTGCATGATTAAAAGTTTTTCATATGATTTTTGAAAGGTTTCCATGCTTTTTTTTAAGATACATTTTTTTGCATTTCAAGGTCTAAAGGCCAACATATTTGGTGCAAAAAGGGTGGTTTTTTTACCTGTGCATTTCACAATTATTGGTGTTTGGACCTATGCACACCAAAAATGGTGGCATGAGGGATTCAAATGCCAAATAATGGGTGTTCAATTAGTGATTTGGTTGTTTAAAAATAGCCCTAGCCAAGATACATGACTTTTTTTTAATGAATTTTCTACCATGTAACCTAATTCTCATATGCCAGCCAGCTCAACTTTTGAGTTTCTCTTTGCTTCTTTTATCAAATTTACAGTTTTTTTTTTATTTTTAAAAAAAATCCTTTTATGAACCAATTTTTGATCATTCAAGCTGTTTTTAAATTTCAAAGGCCCCGGCTGAATTCATACCAAACCAATTACTCAATCCATAAAATCTTTTTGAAATTCATTGTTAGTGTTATTCAAGTCAACCTATGACTTCATTTATGCCTTTGGAATGTTTGGAAACCCAAGGAAGGATTGTAAAACTTAAAAAGATGGGTAAATACCAAAAAGGCATGAATATAGACAATTAAGGTTTGAAATGCCTTTAAAATGTTTAAACCAGTGCAAGTGGTGGGAAAAAAACTATATTTATGGCTTTTTAGGCACTCAAAGGCCTTTAAATATTAATTGATGCCCTTGGGGGCTAAATCAAGCCCTAAAGACTCCCTGTGGGGTGTGCATCACAAGGGCTGATTGTCAGCCTGCTGGATTCCAAGGCCGTTGCTATCCTTTATCTAGCAGAGGTGATAGAATAAATAATAAATACATTATTTCATAAATGCAAAAAAAAATCAGTAAAATATTTTGATGAAGCTATTGTAGGGTTGATTGGTTTGGTTTAGGTTTAATATTATAAATCAATATTAATTAATTGATCATTAAATAAATGAATAGAGGGGCCACAATAATATTGAGGATCTTTAAAACCTCTCTTCAGGGAATTTTCTTTGAAAAAACATATAGCTTGTTACTTTGGAACCTTTAATTTATATGCTTAAAGGATATATTTCCCAATGATAATATTCATATAACATATATGGTGGAGTGGAAGGGCATTTTAACCAAGTTTCAACAACAGAAAAAGGATAATAATACTCACTGGTATATTATTTAATCCTTTAGGTACCTGTTTGCAACATGCACTGATGGGTTAAACCTATTTCTGGGGTTAAAAAGGTTTTTCAGAAGTTTAAATTTAAAAAAAGGGTTGGGGAAGGATATTATTAATCAGACTAAAGCCATTAATCACTCCCTTATCTCTTATAATTATTTTATTACCTTGGCAGGTTTCTGGATTTAAATATAACTGGGTCTCTGGGTATAAATATTGTCAAAAGAGCTCTATATTTATAGCTTTTTGAGTCACAATTCTGTACTTCTGAGGGATACAGGGGCTCAAAGGGACAGGTGCTAAGGCTAGCAGGGTAAGCAGTGGGAGCCTGTCACATGTTCTTGGTGCTATAGCAATTACAAAGGGTAAGGGAATTATTCTAAGTTTTGATTGATATTTAGAAGTGTGAATAACACTAATCTATCCACATGATTTGTTATTCAATTAATTATCTTTAGTAAATATTCCCAGGATTTTTATAAATCTTTTAGTAGAAATTCCTTTTGGTTATCTGATGTCAGCTGGGTTTTCATTATGTATTAGCTGATGGGAGTAAAATCATGATATTGATTGTGCTCCTTTTTTTTGAAATTCTGTTGATTTGTTCAAAATAATTAATGAATTATATAAGCTATGAGAATTCATGTAATATTTTAACATCATCAGTTATCTTAGTACGTAAGGGAAATACTGATTTCTTGAAGTTCTCAAAATTGAATATTTAAATTATTTTAAGATATTTTACAAATAGTATTTATCTTATTCTTGACATATTTGGTATTGTTAATTATATTTTATAAAAAAATATGTAGATATTTTATTTAATTATTTTTATATAGCTTTATGTATTCTTAGAATATCTAATATCCACCGGGACATTTATTCCATATTTAGTATGTCCTTGTCTAGGTTGTGGCACCTTTATGTGATACCTGGGCTTCTCAATCCACCTGTCACTCTGTCAGCCCATAGTCCTGCGGCTGCATAATTTTCAGATTGCCAGGGCTGCATACATGGCTTGTCAGGGTACACTAAAAGGGTGGCAGTGCCGCTGCTCAGCCGCGCGCGGGTATATTGGTTGCCAGGGCTGCGTGCGGGAATTGGGACGAATCACATTTCCGCCTGTAATTCCTCCAAATCACAGAATTCTTGGATTCTGTCACAAAATTCACTGTGAAACCTATATGTGGGGTTTCATGTAAGATATTATAATGGAAAAAATCCCAAGGCCATGTTTCTTTTCAGATCTTCATAATTCATTTAAAAATATAAGCAATAGGAATTTGAGGTAGGTGTCAGTGAGTGACCCTACCTTAATTTTTATGTAGACTCAGAATTGGGAATAATATTTTTAATATTTTTTCTCCTTTAATAATTTTTATTTATTTTATTCTTTTATTTTGCAGCTTTCTCTGCAATAGTAGCAAGCTGACATAACCCCACTTGAAGATGTGGCCATATCTGAAAAAAAAATCTGGAGTTGTTTGGAAAAAAACTAATTCCATATGTTTTTCAGTTCCTCTTATTATCTCTGTAGTTTTGCAGATGTATTGGTCCATCAGGTATATTACTGTCTGGGAAACATTCATCAATGTCTGCAGATTCTCATTTGTATCTTACTAAGTATAGTCAAACATCTTTTCCTTGCACTTTCTCTTTCTTGTCTCTCAATATCCCGCTGACTTTCCCTTTTTATTTTATGGGGTCAGGTTCTATTGGGATCATTACTGGAGGGAGGTTGCTACCTTGTCTTGGTTGAAAGTGCTTTACTAAGAAAACAGGGAATACTGGGTGCTTTATTGATAATTCTTCACTCAAAACTACTTACACAGCATGTCAGCTTACTACTATGTACAGAGGAACCTGTCATAGCAACACAAAAACTATAAAAAGAAGAATATCTAAATTAACAAATGAAAGGGTGAGAAATCCATAAATATTATTAAAGAAATGGATTCCTCACCCAAAATTAGGTAGGGTCACTCACTGACCCCACCCTTGAAATCCAAGTCCTTACATTTTTAAAATAATTAAAAATAAAAGTACTAAAAATTACAACACCATTATGGCACCTATTTTCCATTTTAACATTTCACATGTTTTTTCACGTATAGGGTTTACACCTAAAATTCACTCAGAATTGAGGTGTTGTGTATATTTTAAGAGTTACATGCGGAAATGTGGTATGTCACAATTCCCGCACGCAGCCCCGCATGATTACATACCCCTACGTAATCATAGTAGCAGTTTCCTGCGTACTAAAGACCCGCGCGCAGCCAATTCTGCCACGCACGCAGCGGATCCCACCCCGCACGCATCTGAACTGACTGATCCCTGCACCTGGATCCGTTGTGACTACTTTGACAACCAGGTACCGCTCAAAAGGGCTACAACCTAATTGAGAATGCCTGGTATATGTAACAAGTTGAAATATGCATAAGTAATAATCTAAAAAGATCAAAACTTAATTAGAATTAATAAAAATTAATTTTAGTATATTTTTTGTTCATAAATTAAAGATCAAGGATTACCACGTAAGTCATTGACTCTGATCTTTAAAGACCACAAAACACTACAAAGAGTGTTCATAAAAATTATTAAAAATTATCTACGTGATTAGCAGATGATGAAAAATTAGTAAACGTCAACATCTGTTCACTTTAAAGCAATAATAATAGTAAAAATGAAGGATGCGTGCAGAATGATCAAATTTACGCCATGATGGATTAAAAGATCCTGTGGCTAAAATAGTACAGAAATCCAGCAGATCTAAGGTCAGCTGATTAAAAGCACTAATTGGACGTGCTTATCATTTTCTGAATGGATTTCCAGCCTCAGCCCATGAGCAGAACCCTCTATACGCGCCCTGAGAAGCTCAAAATCACCCCAAAAAGGTATTTATACAGACCTCTTTGGATTCATTATTCCATCATCAGTTTACCAGGAATTATTATTATCAATCATACACCGTGTCATTGTTAGTAAAATACTTATGAAGAGTCTAAGAAAGTGACTTATGACCAAGTTTGTAGTATTATTATTTATTTCTTAAAAACCAATCAACCCTTGAAGTTTAGTCAGGCAATCCACCACATCTGCTCTGAAACCCTTCCTATTATTGCAGGATTTTCGTGGTAAAGTGCTCAGAGTGAGTGTTTCCTTTCCTTTCTAGGCCAGTGTGCTGTTATGCCTGGCCATTATTGGAATAAGCCCTTTCTAAGGCACCCATCTTCATTCCAAGGTTCTTAAACTGCCTAAGGAGGCCCCTTGAAGAGAGGTTGCTTTGTCTGTAAATACCCCCAGTAGTATAATACTGTGGCCCCTCTTTTATATTATATTGAAAACCATTTATTACCAAACCAATTAAACCTTGCAACTGCTATTATTATATTATTTATTTGAGCCTCTAAAGTGTTTATTTTTGGAATAATAATTATTATTATTATTCCAGTATTTTTATCACTCTCTGAAGCTAAAGGACTGCAAGGTTCCTGGTATCAGAGAGCTTACAACTGGGGGTCTGGCCGGGAAATATCCTTAAATAATTAATCTTTGATTATTTATTCCTTGGACCAGTCTATTTTTTTTAAAAAAAAATAAGTTAAAATACTTATAACATATATTTTTGATTTCTTGTCTCTCTAGTGGATCTTAAGACCAACGTAGAATTGATCAATTATTATTTGAACCTTCTTAAAAAGAAAAAAGGAGAAATAATCTGTAACTCTGTCCCTGTTATCATAAATCCTGAGCAACAACAAGAGAAATTGCTTTATTATAAACAGCAGGTTACAAAGGACAAAGAACTTGAGCTTGAAAGAATTATCAATTTCAATCCTTTATTAAGGCAACATAAGGAGTGGAAAATTTATCAAAGGAAGCTTTAAATTTACAAACTAAATAATCCTGAAGATAAAGAAAAATTCAAAATTAATAAAAGTGATTATTTTTCTAAAAATATCATCTTACCACGTAAAAATACAAAAAAATATTAAACTTATATTTTTTTTATCCATCTCAGTGGATTTTGTTTTTGGTGATCTCATTGACTAGGACCTCCTAGAGGACATCCCAGACAGTGTACCCTTGGACTCACCCTTAGATTTATCCCAGGACCTGATTGGAACTCACTCAGACCCCATTGGAATACCCCCCAAGTACATTTGTGATCCCAACCAAGTGTTGGTACACTTGAATTATACTTTAAGTGAGTTAACATATATATAAAAAATTATTAAAAATATAAATACACAAAAAAAATTTTTTTTATATTCTTAAGTCTTTTCTCAAAAGTTTTGACCAAAGACTTACTCATTTATTTTGGTGCTATGTACCAAAAAAGTTGCAACACCCATGCAACAGGTACAGCCCCATCATATGGATCTGTGCTTGGAGGAACCCGTACGCGCAAGGACTCCAGTCGCAAGAACAATTAGAGGGCTCAAACCTGTGACCATAGCATCACGTGGGATGACAATGGCAACAACTGCGGCCACCAACTCAACCAAAAGAGCATTGGAGAACCACACATTTCCCAACAATTTATCCCAGGAGGATACCGGTCCTCCTATGCCACCTCAGCTGGACTCAACCAAGGAGGAAAGAGTCAAGGTATTAGAGAAAGAGCATGTGAGCTATTGGCAACAATTCAAACTGGCTCAAACCCAGGAGGATCAGCCAGGTATGAGAGAAGCTATTTCTCTGGCAAAGAAATCTCACATTTCTCTGCAAAGGTTGATCCCAAAGAAAGAAGTAGAAGGCTATGTGCAGAACTGGAATCCTTGGGATCAGTTAGCTTCCTTAAAGGGAAAGGACCCCAAAAAGAAGAGGTCCTCAGCCCATCAGAAGTTAAGGATCCCAAAGGATTGGGACAGGATAATATCCCTAGCCCAGATGTGGAAAAAGGTGTACCACAATTAGATGTAGAAGCTCTTAATAGCTTTTCTGTAAATGTGTCTCACAATTTTATGGTTATAAGCCAATGTTTTGACAAAGTTTATCAAAAATTGGAAAAATTGAGTCTTAGTATTTTCAGAGTGTTTGATACCCAGTCTCAGACTATGAGAATTGATGAGTTAGAAATACAACAAATAAAGGATAGTATAAAATCTAGTAAGTTGGACCTGATGAAACATATTGATGATAACCAATAAATTCTTCAGGAAGATATTCTTGCAACCATGAACCACCTTAAGGAAGAAGTTAAGAAAACTAGTCCTACTCCTCCAGCTCACCTGATTAACAAAATTGATTTACTAAACAACAAACTTTATTTGGAGTTAGGTATGATTAAGAATGATTTCAGAGATCTTAAATTCAATTCTACTAACTCCCCAGTCATTGACTTGGAAGAAACTAGACCTTCTAGGTTCACCAGTACTCCTAATGTTCCTTCCAGAACTAGGACAACTAGGGATGAATCTTTTAGGCCCAGTTCTACTCCTGTAATAGAACAGGCTTTGAAGTTACTTGCTCCCATTACTGAATGGCCTAAATTCTCCGGAGAAGGAGAATAAAACCATGTCAGTTTCATTAAATTTATTGATTATACCCTTGCCTCTTATGAACTCCCTGATACAATAGTTGTGGTAAGACTGCCCAGACTATTTGAAGAAGTGGCTCTTGATTGTTTTATCAATAAAAGGGAAGAAGTTGGATCTTTATCTTGGAGTTCTTGGAAAGAATTGATCAGAGTACAATTTGGTACTAGGATTTGGAAAAGAAAGATGATGAAAACTTCTGAAACCTCCCAGTTTGATCCATCCAAAGAAAAACCTCATAAGTGGTGCTTATACCAGAAAAGGAGGTTAGACCGTTTTCAACCGGATGCTGATAAAGAAGGAGTCAATGAAAGACTTCTAAAATTATGTCCCAGACAAATCAACCACAGTGTAAGGTGCAGGATTCCTATGTATTCTAATCTTTCTACCTTGATAGGTGTTTTGGAAGAGACTATAGATATGAATGGTCTAGAGAAGAGAGTCAAAAGACTACCCAGGGAACAAAATACTAGGAACAGGGAAGAGTATCCTGCCAAAACTAAGGAATCCCCTGCCACTAATCCAACTACCTTGGAGGTCCAGAAGACTCCAGAGTTAAAGTAAAAAGTATGTTGAAACTGTAACCAAACAGGACATGTAAGACCTGACTGTCCTCTACCTAGGAAAAGGATTAATCCTATTGATTGAGAAGAGTATGAAAATCCTGACCCTTGACTTGATGATACTGATGGATCACTCTCTGAGTGTGATTTGATGATCACTAACCCCATCAATGTTATTGAAGGAATTATTGAGTCTTCTCTGGACATAAATTCTGTTAATAAGGATTCTAACTTACCTCAAAAATGGAATCCCAACATGAAGATTCACCACATCTCTGAGGCTATGGACTTGACTCTAAAACCTTCTTCTGGTAAAAGTTACACTTCAGGAAAAACATGCTATGCTACTGGTTTAATCCAAGGTTCCCCTGTTAAGTTACTTCTAACCAGTGGAGCCTTTTTCTCTTGTGTTATTTCAACTTATTTGGAGTAACAAGACCCAAACTGGAAACTGAACTTATTACCAGTACCTCAGGCTAAGTTCAGCAGTTGTAATGCTTTTCTCAATGCTGTTGGAGTATGGTCCTCTGATATCATACTCCGTCACTCTAAAGGATCACTCAAACTGAAGATTGAATTTGTAGTGCTCCAAAACAGAGTATGTGATTACTTTATCCTTGGTAATGATTCTCTTTGCTTGTATGGTATAGATGTATTCCAAAGCAAGGGTAGATACTTCACCATAGGGGGAGACTGGAACAAGAAGTTTCAAATATTCCATGTAAATGCTCAAACTTCTGATTCAACTTATGAAAAACACTTAGAGAGTTTCAATCAGAAATACTTATCTCAAGCAGCTTTGAATCCCCTGCTCAATAAAGAACAAAGACGGGACATCCTACAAGTATTCTTTGAAAATCAGAATGCTTTCTGTACCAAAGATCACCCCATTGGTAAAATCAAAGGACATGATATGATTCTTACTCTAACCATTAAGCCTCCTTACCCACTTAACCTCAGGAGACCTTCTTACCCTTCTAGTCCAAAATCTAGAGCTGCTCTAGAAACTCAAATCCAAGAGTTGGTTGACCTACAAGTCTTAAGGAAAGTAGGACACAATGAACAAGTAGATATCACTACTCCAGTGATTATAGCTTGGCATAATGATAAGTCAAGGATGGTTGGATATTTCAGAATTCTGAACAACTACACCAAAGCTGATTATTATCCAATTCCAAGGATTGACCATGCTCTGCATAACCTGTCAAAAGCTAAGTAAATCACTACCATGGACATGCTGAAAGTTTTTCACCAAATACCTATCAGCCCTGATAGCCAGAAATTCATGAGAATTATCTTTCATTTGGGAATTTATGAGTATCTAAGGATGCCTTTTGGTATTAAAAATGCTCCTTCTTATTTTCAAAGGATGATGGAAACAGTTCTAGGATTGTTCATCAGAATAGGATGGATGATGGTTTACATTGATGATGTTATCATTTACTCTGATGATTGGGATACCCACTTGAATAAAGTAAGATTAGTCCTCAAAACTATCTTTGCTGTGGGATTAAAAGTATCAATGAAAAAGTGTAACTTTGGTTATGGAGAACTGAAAGCCTTATGGCACATTGTCTCTGGACTAACCTTAGCTGCTGACCAAAACAAGATAGCAGCAGTAATGAATAGGCCAATGCCTCAGAATAAAACTGAAATCCTATCTTTTCTTAGCTTCTGCAGCTACTATAGGAAGTACTTACCAAAGTTTACTCTTCTAACCAAGTTTCTGTATGAAATCTGCAACAACACCACCTTGTTTGAAATGACTCATGAAAGAGTTAAGAATTATGAGGAACTCAAGATGGCTATGGCTTCAGCTCCAGTACTGATTCATCCAGAATATTCTAAACCCTTCAGGCTCTATATAGATGCAATTATGGACGGGCTAGGAGCTGCATTACACCTGGAAGTCATAGAGGATGACAAACTGGCGGAAAAACCTATATTCTTCATATCCAGACAAGTTAAGGATACTGAGAACAGGTATGGTGCAAGCCAAATGGAATGCCTTGCTTTAGTATGGGCTCTGGAGAAACTACATTACTACTTGGAAGGCACCAAGTTCACAGTGATTACTGACTGCAATTCCTTCAGGACTTTGATGAACATGAAGACCCCTAGTAGGCACATGTTAAGATGGCAGATAGCCATAAAACAGTACAGAGGTCAGATGACCATAGTTCACCAAGCTGGTGCTAAACACCAGAATGCTGATAGTTTGAGCAGGAATGCTTTACCCAATGACCCAAGTAACCCTGCTTATGATCCAGAGGATAATGATATCTTCCCTTTCCTCAAAATTAAAATTTTGAATGTTGAAGCTCTTTTAATGGGAATCCACCTTTGTGAATTGGATGAATCCTTGTTCAACCCAATCAAAGAATTTTACAATTCTGGCATGAAAACTCCAATCACCATTATGGAAAGTACTTCTCCACCATCCGAATTGATCAATAGCCTACCTGAACCCCTCTTAAAATCATACAAAGCCAGAAGATTCAGCATATGGGATGGTCTAGTATACTACAGGCATCAACATTCAAGTGTTATAGTCTTAACTAAGGATTACCATATCAAACACATCCTGGCTGAAGGCCATGATAACTGGTCATCTGGTCATTTATCTGCTGATAGAACTTTAGATAAGGTTAAGAAAACTGCTTGGTGGTTCAATTGGAGAGACTCCACTATCCAGTATGTTACTAGTTGTGAAACTTGTCAGAAGTCCAATAGGACCACTGGGAAAAGGTTTGGTCTACTGAAAAAGATTGCTGAACCCAAGAAAAGATGGGAGATCATCAACATGGACTTTGTAACTGTACTACCATCAGGAGGAGCCTATTCCTAAAACTCAGTCCTAGTCATTGGCGATAGGTTCTCCCAGAAAGCAAAGTTTCTACCTAATTACAAGCAAGACACTGCTATGGATGTTGCCCTATTATTTTGGAACAGACTTATTGCTGATGTTGCAGTTCCCAAGATTATTATCAGTGACAGAAATCCTAGTTTCACCTCTGAGTTCTGGAGAAATCTTCATGATATGCTGGGAACCACCTTAGCTTTCTATGCAGCTTATCACCCTCAGACAGATGGCTTAGCTGAAAGAATGATTCAGACCCTGGAAGACATGCTCAGGAGATTCTGTGGTGTTGGACTAGAATACAAGAATGCTGATGGTTATTGCCATGATTGGTTTAGCCTTTTGCCTGCACTAGAGATGGCCTACAACAGTAGCAAGCACTCTACCACTAAGGAAGCAGCCTACATACTGGAAAGAGGATGGATTCCTAAATTACCCAAGGATAACCTTAATCACCAGCTAACAAATATTCAACCTACATCACTTTATTTCAAAAACATGATAGATGTATCCAATAAACACTCTTTTAAGTGTGTCAAGGATGCTGTGGAGTATAACCAACAAAGGTGGGGAAAAACCCATAAGGAGCCTGATTTCAAAATTGGTGATCAAGTCTTAATATCTACCACCAACTTCACCAACTTAGCTTGAAATAGAAAGCTTATAACAGCTTTTGTTGGACCTTTCACCATTAATAAACTTCATGGAAATAATTCTGTGGAAGTAATCCTTAGTGATGAGCTTTCTAGAAAACACCCAGTCTTCCCAGTAAGTCTCATCAAAAACTACCACCCAAGGAATGGAGAATATACTCCTTCACCTGAAATACCTGTTGCAGAAGAACCTGAAGAAGACAGAGAAAAAATTAGGAAGATCCTTAAAGATAAAAAAGAAAGTATCAATGGAGAAGATTTCCAACTCTACCTAGTTAGATACAAAGGAGAATCAGCTGATAAGGATGAATGGTTACCCGAACACAATATCCCTGATGGACCCATACACCTAAGGAACTACAGAGCAAGCAGAAGGCATTGACCCAAAATTTCTTTTCAGATATAGACATATCTTGGAGTGGGGGAATGTCAGCTTGCTACTATGTACAGAGAAACCTGTCATAGCAACACAAAATCTATAAAAATAAGAATATCTAAATTAACAAGAGAAGGAGTAAGAAATACATAGATATTTTTGAAGAAATGAATTCCTCACCCAAAATTAGGTAGGGTCACTCACTGACCCCACCCTTGAAATCCAAGTTGTTACATTTTTAAAATAATTAAAAAGAAAAGTACTAAAAATTACGACACCAGTATGGCACCTTTTTGCCATTTTAACATTTCACACATGTTGTCACGTATAGGGTTTACACCTAAAATTCTATCAGAATTGAGGTGTTGTGTATATTTTAGGAGTTACACGCGGAAATGTGTTATGTCACAATTCCCGCGCGCAGCCCTGCATCATTACATACCCCTACGTACTCATAGTAGCAGTTTCCCGCGTACTAAAGAACCGCATGCAGCCATTTCTGCAACGCACTCAGAGGATCCCACCCCGCGCACATCTGAACTGACTGATCCCCGCGTCTGGATCTGTTGTGACTAATTTGACAACCAG